>CM040428.1:120488034-121688034 GCA_022702705.1 Papilionanthe hookeriana x Papilionanthe teres | reverse complement strand
GAACCTTTTTCAGGCTCCTTCAAATATTCCTTCGGTATTGTTATATTTCCTTCTTTGTAATTCCGCTCAAGCCAATCCTTGAAGACAAAGCAGTTCTCAATTGCATGTCCAAGCATCCGGTGATAGGGACAGAAGTTGGGCTGATCTTTCTTATTCACCTCTTCTGGTTTCTTCGGCTCGGGTAACTTGAACTCGGGCTTCTTCAACAGATTCTTGAACATCTTTGCTACAGCATCATCTTTGAAAGAATAGTTTTTGCGTAGTCATTCTGATATTGTAGGAACTGGTCTCCCGTCCGTCCCGTACGCCTCGCCGCTACCGACCGAACCGATCATTCCCGCGGTGGACGAGACTCGTCCATACCGCCGAGATCGATCGTACCGCCGAGACGACTGCTCGGTCTGAATCATCATCAGTTGCTTTCCTTTATCGACCGCGGCCACTACGCCAGATCTCTTCTCATAAGCTTTTGCTGGTTTCGTTTTCTCTATCTTTTCTGCAGGCTCCGTGTGCTTAATTTCTTCTTGTAAGCTGCTGGCCTTGCTGAGCAGTTTCTCGAAGGACTTGATCGTGAGACCCTTAAGCATGAAAGCTACCGGACCGTGAATACTCTTGATTAGTATATCGATCGCGTGCTATTCTTGTAGCTGAGGTTCGCATTTCATGCTTAAGTTTCTCCACCTCAAGATGTAGTCAACCATTGTCTCGTCAGGCTTCTGACGTTCTACCACGAGATCTCCTATGGTGACATGACGCTGAGCACTGGCGAATCTCTTCACAAACATGCTTTCCATTTCTGCGAAAGTCTTTACCGATCCATTAGGAATTTCAAGCATACCAATCGAAAGCTATTCCCGACAAGCCGCCGACAACCGACGGAACAATAGTGCTTCACTTCCTCCCGTGTTGCAACAAACTCGGCTCTGAAGTGCGCTATATGCTGTCGAGGGTTTCCTGTTCCGTAGAACGTTTTGAAGGTCGGTGGCACGAAGCCTTTGGGGTAAGGTACAACATCAAATTCCTCCGGGTAGGGTCTACCCTTTGAAACTGATGCTCATCCTTTGGACTGGGCCAAAGCCTCCCGAACTTGCTGTTCGACAATTTGCTTAAGCTCCTTTTCTGGTAGATTCGGGGTTGAATCCTTCTTCGGAAGCTCATTCTCATTGGCTGAGGTGACCTCTCTTGTTTCATCAGTGATGTGTATTATCTCAGGTTGATTGATTTCTGGAGATGCTGTCGGACGTGACTGAGACTGTCCATGCAATGTGGCCATGGTAGTCATAGCGGCGGTCATCTCCTCCACTTTCTTTTCCAATCTACTGATCACTTCGTCTCTAGCGGACACGGCTTTTTGAAGCTCTTCTATTGCATCCTCCTCACGAGAAACTTCACGTGCAAACGCTGTGGCCCTGGTATCGACCATGTTGATTTCCATGAATTCATCATTTAAGTAATCTGATAGGTGGAAATCTTCGTCATCGACCTCCAATCCTTGCTCCCTAGTTAATTCTGAAATATCTGTCATTGGCTCCGAAACAACAGGAGTGGTGATGATAGGAGTGTCGGACTTACAATCCGTTTGATGATTTGTAGACTTCTCGAATTGGACAGGTGCAGCGACTTTCGGCAACCACACTCTCCTCTCGAGAATTGATGCCTCGGACGTAATGTCTCGGCGGGGACATCGGAACCAAGAGATGAAGTGTGTTCCCTAGAGTGCAGACCATGTACAGAGGAAAGTAATCCTCTCTTCCTTCTCGGGAGTTCGTTGGGTGACATTCTTGGACCTAGCCGAGACTTGACTGGTCTTCGTATTGCGGGTGTCGAATCGGTGATAGTTGTCTCAACACGCTTTCCCAAACGGTATTTGACAGAAACCCTACTAGGCTTTTCCATTTTCAAAATTTCTTCTTTCACTTCCGGGGATATTGCACATCCCATCCTTTCAAGAAGCTTGGCGACAGAACACCCTTCTAATTCGGCCAATCTTTGTAGAAGAGTATAGGCTTGAGTGATGGGTGTGGGTTTCTTCCCCCCTCATCACAACCGTGTGGTGTTGGAAGCCCAGCGATAATCCTGTGGAGACTTTCATTTCTAGTAGTACCAGCTAACAGGTGGAACCTACTACCTCGGAGGAGAGGAGAGGTATTCGGTAAACCGAGTTCCTACTCGCCGAGGAATCTCATCAATCACCGCAAACTTGCAGCTTGTGCCTTGGTGGCCTTACGAAGCTTCCAAGTTGCGGTTCCTCTTTGGGATTTCGTCGACGGGGAACCTTGGAGCCGGAACCGATCTCAAATACGGATGGCGAGCAAGGCGAGCTTTGTCGGATTCCTCCTCGTGTAGAATTTCTTTCCTTTAGCGACGCGGAAGTAGGTACCGTAACAGACGGGCCGGAAGCGAGGGGTGACGACTCTCCTTGTCACGGAGTCAATTGGTCTAACGGGGACAGTAGTCATCTTTATCTTCTTAGCAGAAGGGAAGTCTTCATGGGAGTTCAGATCGAACTCGGCAGATGGTTCTTGTACTTCGGGGGCGGCAATTTTCAGGACCACGAAAGGGGCTTTTCCAAGCACGACTTCAAACTCACTGAAGCCGGCTCCAAACTGAATCATCGGTGCTGCGAGACGAGCCTCCCAGGAAGAGGGCAAGTCACAGGAGAAGGTCAGCGAAGGGGTTGACATTTCGACTGTCAAAAGAAACGTTCCAAAATTTAGGAAGGGCCAAAGACCTTGTCACCACAGTGTAAACACTATGAAAAAGATCGTTCTGTAAACTGGGTAAAATTTTTGATTTCATATAATATATTATTATTTTCTCTTATCATATTTTGTTTCTTCTTTTTTTTTATTTTCTTTTAGATTTTCATGTGTTTGTTTTAAATGATATTTAAAATTTTAAAGGTGGATTAACTTGCCAAAGGCAAAATATTAAATCCGTGAGGCGAAGAAAAAGGTGAAGCAAAGGACCCTGCTGAGCATTCCTTTTTACGACACACATTGCCCAAGTGGAATTAATCCACCAACACACCTATTGGGGGTCCGACCCCACAAGATTAAAAGAAAAATCCTAAGGATCCCTGAACCTCCCTGTTTAGGAGTGGCTAAACAGATGGTCCTGAAATCCAGAAGAGTTGATCATACTTTCCCAAGAAAGAAATGGGTAAAGTATGTCAATAGAAGAATGGTAGCTTGGTCCACAAGGGACATGGACTTGCCACCGATTTATGAGAGCAAAACTATCTGATCAAAATGGAGAGAGGAACAATCCCCAGCGAAGTCGCCAGAAGCTGTCGGCATATTTTTAGGTTTTAAATTTAATTTATATATATATATATATATAGTTTGAAAGATAACATTTGATTTTTGAAAATAATTTTAAGTTTGAAAATTTTAAGATGTAAAATCAAACCGATCTCACATCCCAAATAGTTTATATAAACGAGCATCACACCACAAACCTTGTATCTATCCCAAATAATAGGCACACTGCTTGATGATGGGGCTCGATTAAATAAACTAGAAGATTTGTGACATCCGTTTGGTCTGCGAACCAATCTTATAAGCCGACAGGTTCCCCTGCTTAATATAAAGGAATTAAGCAGGGTTTATATTACCTGGGTTCTTAAAGTTCCCTATAAGGGCAAGCCTCTATAGTTAATTACATCCTAAATGTCCGAAGACACTTAAGAAAACTCTCGATAATGATCAGTGGTTTTGCTATCAAGAATTTCAATGTTTAAAGTTTTCAAAGGATTGGATTTTGGAAATTTCAATTTGGAATGGATCAAATTTGGAGCAGTTTATTTCAGGAGTCCAAAGGAAGAGAAGTAGGGAAGCTGAAGATCGAAGAAGAATCTTGGCAACTTCCCAAACTATCCTATTGTTTGGCTTTGATTTGGGAGTTTATTTAATGTTTCATCCTGCCTGTTTTAATTAATTAGGACTTATATTTGTATGACATAATCATACAAACAGCCTCGAAGATGTGAGGGTTTATGTCGTATCAAACAACTACCTCGGAGTCCTAAGACCGGTTAGGGCTTAATTTGCATATGACAATTATGCAAATGGCTAACAAAAATTTGAGGATTTATGTTGCACTAGGCAAACAACCTCGAAGTCCTATGGCTTTGTTATTTAATTTCTAAAAAGGGATTTGCTGATGTAGACCCAAGTTTTGCTGTTGACCATGGTCGTGCTGCCCACTGTACTCCAAGCTCCTTATTGTCGCAGAGGTTTAGTTTTAGAAATCATAAATCAGGAGATGAGAGAAGTGTTTTGGTTTAGAAAAGTCTTAGAATCCAAATATTTTAATGTTTTAATTAAAACAAATCTTAAAGTTGATTAAACAGAACCGATCAAGATCCCACGGTTCCGTCATCCTGGCACCGTTATTTTCATCTGATTCACTTAGTCCAGATGAATTTGCTAAACTCGACTGAATGAGTTCCACACTTTCATTTAGACCGTGGGAAATCCCGTTAGCAACACGTGGGTTACATCATCCGAGGTATTCCCGATCATCCAACGAGATGTTTTAATTTAGTTAAAGTTATAGTTTTGTTGTTCTATTTGTGATTAAATTTTGAGTTGTCTTATATTTTGAAATGTTGTGGCGGTGAATTTTATCTTGCTGTGACTTTTAATTTAGTTTTGGGTTTCAGTTTTGTGGCTATCCTAAAGGTTTTAGTTTTCATGCAACAGTTGTACTTAGCATGCAGGAAGAGTAAAGTGCAATGCAGGTAATTAAATTGCATCAAAATAAACATGTACCTGGTAAGGTCTTCTCGTCATTCCAAGCTGAAACTTTAGTATTGCATTGCATATATGTATTTATAATTTTTACAGAAATTAAAGCATGCCGTAAAAATAGGATGAAGTAGGACTAACAAGCAGTAGCTACTCAATCCTATGATGTCTATGTCAAGATCCTGGTTGTCTACCAAGTTCTAGGATGTCTATGTGAATTCCTATGTTGTGTTTCAATAAACTTAATTTAATTGATGATGGTTTCGTTAAGCAGACATATTAAGTTTAATAGACCTCAGAGGTATCCAAACAGTCAAAGAAGGATGCAGGTCCATGCTTCCCTCTCATATTCTGATGAAAAGTCTCGGGCTCATTTAGACTTATTAAGATGCTTAACGACTCAACCTATCTATACCCTTATGCTTAATGAACACAGGTGTTCGAGGTAGATCAGGCGTGATGGGTTTAGGTGTGGTTTGAATTTGGATTGGTGGCAATTGGTAGTTTGATTTGGACTTATGGGAGGGCTCGTGAAGTTTTGTTTGAATTTGTGTTTAGATTTGGTTTTGGTTTTGGTTTGGGTTTGATTTTGGTTTATGTTTGATTTGATTTTGGTTTTGGAACTATGGGTTTTGGGTTTGGAATGTGAATTGGGAAGGCTATGTTGACATCGGGTAAAATTTGGGTTACTCCATGCATTCACTAAGCATAAGGGTATTTTTATCATGTTTTCGACACCAAGTTGTGATTTCCTAGGGGTTTATACAAAGGAAGAAATGAACCATGCCTCAGGAGGCCTATCCTAGGTTTGATTGTTATCGTGTTGGTATTGTATTGTTGTATGTTGTGCTTGTTATTATGTTGGGATTGTTATTGTGTTATGATTGTATGTGTTTATATGTGTGTAATGTGTATGATTGTTGATGTGTGTAAGTATGATTGTATATGATTGTTATTTATGTGTTATTATTGTATTATGTTATGTTATTATTGTTTGTATTGTTATGTGTTATGTTATGTATGTTGTTATTGTTATTTATTATTATTGTTTATTTTGTTATGTTATTATTGTTTTATATGTGTATTATTGATGTGTTGTGTTATGTGTGTGTTATCATTATTTTTGAATTATTGTTGTATGTTGTTATCATATTACATTATGTATGTTATTGTTTTGTTTTATTTTGTTTATTTATTCTGAGGTCGGAGCTTAGTCGTCCGATTTCCTAAAAATTCCGCTAATTTCCATCTTTCTTCCGAGATATTTTTCCGCCTTCCACGATATTCTGAGATCGGAGCATAGTCGTCCGATTTCCCAAAAATTCCGCAAATTTCCATATTCCTTCCAAGATTTTTTTTCGCCTTCCACGATATTTTGAGGTTGGAGCTTTGTCCTCCGATTTCACAAAAATTCCGCAAATTTCCATCTTCCTTCCGAGATATTTTTCCGCCTTCCACGATATTCTGGGATCGGAGCTTAGTCGTCCGATTTCCCAAAAATTCCGCAAATTTCCATCTTCCTTTCGAGATATTTTTCCTCCTTCCACGATATTCTGGGATCGGAGCTTAGTCGTCCGATTTCCCAAAAATTCCACAAATTTCCATCTTCCTTCCGAGATATTTTTCCGCCTTCCACGATATTCTGAGGTCAAAGCTTAGTCGTCCTATTTCCTAAAAATTTCGCAAATTTCCATCTTCCTTCCGAGATATTTTTCCGCCTTCCACGATATTCTGGGATCGGAGCTTAGTCGTCCGATTTCCCAAAAATTCCGCAAATTTCCATCTTCCTTCCGAGATATTTTTCCGCCTTCCACGATATTCTGAGGTCGGAGCTTAGTCGTCCGATTTCACAAAAATTCCCTAAATTTCCATCTTCCTTCAGAGATATTTTTCCGCATTCCACGATATTCTGGGATCAAAGCTTAGTCGTCCGATTTCCCAAAAATTCCGCAAATTTCCATCTTCCTTCCGAGATATTTTTCCGCCTTCCACGATATTCTGGGATCGGAGCTTAGTCGTCCGATTTCCCAAAAAAATTCCCTAAATTTCCATCCCCTTTCCGAGATTTTTTCCGCCTTCCATGATATTCTGGGGTCAGAGCTTAGTCGTCTGATTTCCCAAAAAAAAGAAATTTTTTCCTTGAATTTTCGAGTCAGTAACTAAATTCTGATTCTCCTCCTGCGATACCGAAATTCCGATTTCACTTAAAATTTCAAATTCTCACATTCCAATCATAAAATAAAATTCAAAAAACAAAATTCCAAACTTCAAATTCAAAACAAAATTTCAAACTAAAATTCAAACAAGGAATTTGAAATCAAATTCAAAATTCCCCTCTTCAAATCAAATCAGTTCGGATTCCTCCAGAGTTTGGGAGCTTGAAATTTATAGCCCCAGCTTGATGGTGTTTCCACCTCCTTTCCCCAGCGAGAGTCCCTGAGTTTGAAGGTCTTTAACCAAACAATTCTTAGCGGCAACTTGCTGAATTATTCGTTCTATCTTGAGTTTTCACTCATACAGTTGTGTTGGTCTTGTTGATCTTGTCGGTCAACACCAATACGTGCGGTGTGCTTGCCATGCACACCACACCTATTGGGGGTCTGTTTGTTGACCTCACTTTTATTTGAGGTCTAGTCTCTCTTTAGAATAGCCTAGGGTTTAGCCATAGAACTCTTCTGGTGACTTTCTTAGAAGACTAGTCATGGAACCCTCCCCATAGAAATTCAAAACTCTTCTTGCTTCACTAGGGGGTTTTCATATGCTTAAGGCCTAAACTCCACCTTTTGGTAGGAAAAAGGCAAGCATAAGGAATCCTAGGGGAAGTCTCCTATAGGTGGTCAGACCTTAGGATTTGCCATGAGGGAGGTCTGGAGATCACCACTCATACACTTCAAATTCACAACATACACATCCTAATTTAAACCCTGAACTCTTTGGAAACTCATGTGGATAGCCCAGCCCTCAGTCTATGACTAAGTGGTAGGGACCAACACATAGAGAACCAAATGATGGTGACCCTTCATCTATAACTCAATTTAAACCATTACATCATGCTCACTTTGAAGCCATCTTCAAATCCCCAAAGTTTCAATTTCTGGCCCCCGGCCTCCCAAAATGACCTAAATTACCCAAAATTCCCCAAATTCACCAAAATCCCACAAAATCATTCCAACATATTCCCTACCACTCCAATTGACCATTCATGACCAAAAATTCCAAAATTTCCAAAAATACCCCCCAATACCCTCAAAATACCCAAATACCCTTTTTGCCCAAAAATCTAAAAAATTCCAAAAAATTCTCAGAAAATTCCAAAAAATCCTAAAAGTCCCCAATTTCATTTTGTTAAACTACACCATGGGCCAATTTTGCCAAATTAATACACTTTCAATCCAAAATCCCAACTTGGCCTATTTAACCTAAAAGTGCCTAAACCAAACCTAATTTTGACCCAATTGACCCCAATTTTGATCAAATTCAATTCCAAACCAAAATTCAACATCCCCAATATCAATATAGACCAAATTCAAGTCCAATGTGACCCACATTCAAATCCAATTCCACTTGAAATCCAATATCCCCAATTTTGCCTAAATAACCCAAAATTCCTAAAGTGACACAATGTCAATCAATTCCTCCCAAATTTCAATTCCAAGCTCTTTATAACACCTCCTTAAACTGAATTGGATCATCAATGGCCCATAATTTGAGCTCATATCTTACCCAAAATCCATTTTGGACCAAAACCTCCCCATTTTGACCCAAGCTGGACACATGTTCTAAATCCACTAAATTGACCCCCTAAACCTTGTCAAAACCATTTTATGTCTTCCTGAAAATTCTTCTAGACAACCATATCTACATTATTTCTGAAGACCTCAAAACCCCATTTCCACTCAAACCCAAGCTAACTAGACCCGAACTCAACATGGTCCAAAATAATCAAAAATCCAATCCATGCCGAAGTTGAACCTCCAAATGAGCTCAAAAATACTTTGTGTCTTCATGAAAAATCTTCATTACAATCCTATGAATAACATTGATCAAAACACCTAAACCTCATTCTCACTCAAACTCAAGTTAAGTTAGCCCAAACCCAAAGGAGCCTAATTGAATTAATAATCCGAATTAAACCAAATTAAATCAAAATTAATTAAATTAAATCTCATGAAACTCATAAAATAATAATATATATATATTAAATAAATAAAATAAAAATAAAAATATCTCCATATCATCCCCTCACCCCTCCCGCACCTCTCCCATGCTTCTCCCTCACCCTACATGCCACCTCACCCCTCTCCCATCATTTCCATCACTTCTCCCCTCATCTCCTCACCTCCACCATGTCACCTCCTCACCTCCACCTCATCTCATCCCACTCCCTCCTTAATCTTCCTAGCCGTGAGCCTCCTCCATAAATCCCCCCATAATCCCACTTCATACCCCCTTACACCCACTCTTACACACTCACTTACACATACTCTCACACTTAGCCATTCCATCCCCCAAAATTTCCTCCTAGCCGTGAGCCTCTCCTCTTCCTCCTCGCCATCTTCCAAGCTAAGGTAATCTATTCCCCCTACTCTTTATTTTGTGAAATACTTAAGCTTATATATAAAAAAAATAAAAAATATTTCTTTCCCATCTTCAAGCTTAGCTCAAAAATTTTCTTTCTCTTTTCATGCAAACTTTATGAATTTTCTTTTACATGTTTAAGCCATTTCTATGTATAGTCTTAAGATTTCTCACTTTCATGCAAATGTTTCCATGCCTAGCCTTAGGGATTTCCTTCATGCAAGCTATTTAAAATAATAATAAAAAAATCATGTGTAGGTTATTTCCTTTTTCAAATCTTCAAGTTATTTAAACTTTCCCATGCTTAGTCTTTAGGATTCTTTTTTTTTTTCTCTTTCTTGTATGCAAAATCATGTAGCCATTTCATGCTTAGCCTTAGGGATTTCCTTCATGCAAACTATTTAGCTTTTCTTAAATCTTTCCATGTTTTAGTCTTATGATCTTTTTTTTTTAATGCAAATTATTTAATTAGCTTACTAATTTCAAATATTTACAAATCCTATTTCTACTAACATAAAAAGATAAGATTTAAAGTTTAAAAGAACATAAAGGAAATGAAAACAAAAAGAGAAATGAACATAACATAAAGAAAATAAAAAGAAAAATAAAAAAGAAATATAACATAAAAGAAATAAAGAATGAAAGAAGAAGAGAAATAAAAATAAAATGAGGTAAGAGGGAATGAAATAAATTTTTAATAATGTATGAATAACATAACTATACATATATGTAAAATAAAAAATATTATATGTGTTAAATAATATTATAAATAAATTATATACACTAAATACATAATGTTTATAATAAAGTAAATAAATAATAAATAACTACACTATATTTTAAAATTAAATAAATACTACTAAAATATGAATAACTAAAGGAATAATAACATATATATGTAAAATAATAATAACAATATGTGAGTAATAAAAATAATGTGATAAGAATAAAATAAATAATTATAAACTTAAAAAAGATAATGAAAATATAAGAAAGAGATAATAATAATTAAAAATAATTGTAAATATAAATAAATAACAAAAAATAAGTAAATAAAAATGTCATTCTTTTTAAAATAATTTAAGTGTAACTATATGAAAAAAATAATAATTCTAATGGTTTTAAATAAAGGATAATAATTTAAAATAAAGAAAAGGATAATTTAGGAAAGAGAAAAAAAAATGAAAAGAATTATAAATAGATAAATAAATAATAAAAATAGGTAAATAAAAGCATCATTCCTTTTAAAATAATCTAAATGTAAATATACATGTAAATAATAATTTTAAGAAATAATAAATTAATATAAATGATAATAACTTTAAAATAAAGAAAAGAATAATTTAAGAGAGAGAAAATGAAAAGTCTTATAAATTAATAAATAATAATAAAAATGATAATAATAATTAATGTAAATTAATAACATAAATTAATAATAATAAATCAATAACATTTAAGTAATAAAAATATACATAAAATTAATTAAAAATGAAATAACTTATAAGGGATAATAAAAATAAATAATACATATATATATATTAAATAATATAAATGAATAATGAATTAAATTAAAATTAAATAATTAAAATCAAATAATAATTAAATTAAATAAATTAAATTAAATAATAATTAAATAAATAAATTACATTTAATAATAATTAATTAAGTAAATCAAAAACAAATTAATAAATAATAGTTTAAAATAAATTAAATTAAATTAAATTAAATAAATAAATTAAATTAAATAAATCAAAATTATATTAAATTAAAAGATAATGTAAATAAATAAGTAATTTAAATTAAAATAAATAAATTAAATAAATTAAATAAATTAAATTAAAGTAAATAAATGAAAATTAAATATAAAATTAAACTAAATGATAATAAGTAATAAATTAACTTAAATTAATTAGATAAATTAAATGAATTAAATTAAATTAAATAATAATGTAAATAAATAAATAAGTTAAATTAAATTAATTATATAAATTAAATTAAATTAAATTAATTAAATGAAAACCAAGTATAAAATTAATTTAAATGATAATGCAAATAAATAATAAGTTAAATTAAACTAAATAAATTAAATAAATTAAATTAAATTAAATTAAATAGTGATCTAAATAAATAGTAATTTAAATAAAATAAAATAAAATAAAACAAATTAAATTAAATTAAACAATAATACTTTACATTAAATTAAATAAATGAATTAAATTAAATTAATAATAATTGTAAATAATAATAAATTAAATTAAATTAAATAACAAAATAAAATAAAATAAAACAAAACTAAAGATAATAATCTAAATAAACAAATATTAAGTTAAAGTAAAAGGAAATAAATAAATTAAATAAATAACAATTAATTAAATAAAACAAGTAAATAACAATCAATTAATTAAATAAACTTAACAACAATTAATTAAATAAATAAGTCACATTGAATTAAATAATAAATTAAATAAATGATAAAGGTAACAATAATTTTAATTATAACTAAAAGATAATAATTCTAAACAAATAAAAATAACAATATAATAATAATATAACACATAAATAAATAACAACAATAACACAAGACAAAAACAAAATAAAACAAAACAATAACATACATAATGTAATATGATATCAACATACAACAATAATTCAAAAATAATGATAACACACACATAACACAACACATCAATAATACACATATAAAACAATAATAACATAACAAAATAAACAATAATAATAAATAACAATAACAACATACATAACATAACACATAACAATACAAACAATAATAACATAACATAATACAATAATAACACATAAATAACAATCATATACAATCATAATTACACACATCAACAATCATACACATTACACACATATAAACACATACAATCATAACACAATAACAATCCCAACATAATAACAAGCCCAACATACAACAATACAATACCGACACGATAACAATCAAACTCTAGGATAGGCCTCCCGAGGCATGGTTCATTTCTTCCTTTGTATAAACCCCTAGAAATCACAACTTGGTGTAGAAAACATGATAAGAATACCCTTATGCTTAGTGAATGCATGGAGTAACCCAAATTTTACCCGATTTCAACATAGCCTTCCCAATTCACATTCCAAACCCAAAACCCATAGTTCCAAAACCAAAATCAAATCAAACATAAACCAAAATCAAACCCAAACCCAAACCAAAACCAAATCTAAACACAAATTCAAACAAATCTTCACAGCCCTCCCATAAGTCCAAATCAAACAACCAATTGCCACCAATCCAAATTCAAACCACACCTAAACCCATCTTCCCCAATCTACCTCGAACACCTGTGTTCATTAAGCATAAGGGTATAGATAGGGTGAGTCGTTAAGCAACATAATAAGTCTAAATGAGCCCGATACTTTTCATCAGAATATGAGAGGGAAGCATGGACCTGCATCCTTCTTTGATCGTTTGGATACCTCCGAGGTCTATTAAACTTAATATGTCTGCTTAACGAAACCATCCTCAATTAAATAAATTTTATTGAAACACAACATAGGAATTCACATAGACATCATAGAACTTGGTAGACAACCAAGATCTTGACATAGACATCATAGGATTGAGTAGCTACTGCTTGTTAGTCCTACTTCTTCCTATTTTCTGGCATGCTTTAATTTCTGCAAAAATTATAAATACATATATGCAATGCAATACTAAAGTTTCAGCTTGGAATGACGAGAAGACCCTACTAGGTACATGTTTATTTTGATGCAATTTAATTACCTGCACTGCGCTTTACTCTTCCTGCATGTTAAGTACAACTGTTGTATGAAAACTAAAACCTTTAGGATAGCCACAAAACTGAAACCCAAAACTAAATTAAAAGTCACAAAGAAGATAATATTCACCGCCACAACATTTCAAAATATAAGAGAACTCAAAATTTAATCACAAACAGAACAACAAAACTATAACTTTAACTAAATTAAAACGTTTCGTTGGATGATCGAGAATACCTCGGATGATGTAACCCACGTGTTGCTAACTAGATTTCCCACGGTCTAAATGAAAGTGTGAAACTCATTCAGTCGAGTTTAGCAAATTCATCCGGACTAAGTGAATCCGATGAAAATAACGGTGTCGGGAAGACGGAACCGTGGGATCTTGATCGGTTCTGTTTAATCAACTTTAAGATTTGTTTTAATTAAACATTAAAAATACTTGGATTCTAAGATTTCTCTAAACCAGAACACTTTTCTCATCTCTTGATTTATGACTTCTAAAACTAAACCTCTGCAACGGCAAGGAGCTTGGAGCACTGTGGGCAGCACGGCCATCTTCTTCAAAGAAAACTTGGATCGACATCAGCAAAACCTTTCTTAGAATTAAACAACAAAGACATAAGATTTCGAGGTTGTTTGCCTAGTGCTACATAAATCCTCAACTTTTTGTTAGGCATTTACATAATCATATTATGTAAATTAAGTCCTAATCGGTCTTAGGACTTCGAGGTAGTCGTTCGGTACGACATAAACCCTCACATCTTCAAGGCTATTTGTATGATTGTGTCATACGAATATAAGTCCTAATTAACTAAAACTGGCAGGATTGAAATTTTAAATAATTTCCTCAAATTTAAGCCAAACAATAGGATAGTTTGGGAAGTTGCCAAGATTCTTCGTGGATCCTCAACTTCTTCTACTGCTCTTCCTTTGGACTCCTGAAATAAATTGTTCCAAATTTGATCTATTCCCTATTTGAAATTTCTAAAATTCAATTTGTTTGAAAACCTTAAAACTTTGAAATTCTTGAGAGCAAAACCACTGATCATTATCGAGAGTTTTCTTAAGTGATTCCCGTCACTTAGGATGTAATTAACTATAGGGCTTCGTCTTATAGGGAACTTTAAGAACTCATGTAATATAAACTCTGCTTAATTCCTTTATATTAAGCAGGGGAACTTGTCGGCTTATAAAATTGGTTCGCAGACCAAACGGAAGTCACAAATCTTCTAGTTTATTTAATCGAGCCCCATCATCAAGCAGTGTGCCTATTCTTTGGGATAGATACACGGTTTGTGGTGTGATGCTCGTTTATATAAACTATTTGGAATGTGAGACCGGTTTGACTTTACATCTTAAAATTTTCAAACTTAAAACTTATTTTCAAAAATTAAATGCTATCTTTAAAACTATATATATATATATATATATATATATATATATATATATATATATATATATAAATTAAAATAAATTTAAAACCTAAAAATATGCCGACGAGCTTCGGCGACTCCGCTTGGGATTTGTGACATCCAAAATCTTTAACAAACCAGAGATTCTGGGTTCATGTTAAGAAACCATTTTTTTAACATGATTATTTTCTTTAGAAATTCTGTTTGAAAGATAATATCCCCAGCAGAGTCGCTAGCGGACTCGCCAGAAGCTTATATATCTGATTTCCCAATTAATAAATCTGAATTTTACTTCCCAAACCAGAGATTCTGGGTTCAATCCCCAGCGGAGTCGCCAGAAGCTGTCAGCATATATTTTCTTTAGGTTGTAAAATTTAATTTAAGTATATATATATAGTTTGGGAAGTAGCATTTGATTTTCAAAATAATTTTTAAGTTTGAAAATTTTAAGAGGTAAAATCAAACCGATCTCACATCGCAAATAGTTTATATAAACGAGCATCGCACCACAAACCGTGTATCTATCCCAAAGAATAGGCACACTGCTTGATGATGGGGCTCGATTAAATAAACTAGAAGATTTATGACATCCGTTTGGTCTGCGAACCAATTTTATAAGCCGACAGGTTCCCCTGCTTAATATAAAAGAATTAAGCAGGGTTTATATTACCTGGGTTCTTAAAGTTCCCTATAAGGGCAAGCCTCTATAGTTAATTACATCTTAAATGTCCGAAGACACTTAAGAAAACTCTCGATAATGATCATTGGTTTTGCTCTCAAGAATTTCAAAGTTTAAGGTTTTCAAATAATTGGATTTTGGAAATTTCAATCGGGAATGGATCAAATTTGGAGCAGTTTATTTCAGGAGTCCAAAGGAAGAGAAGTAGGGGAAGCTGGAGATCCAAGAAGAATCTTGGCAACTTCCCAAACTATCCTATTGTTTGGCTTCGATTTGGGAGTTTATTTAATGTTTCATCCTGCCTCGTTTTAATTAATTAAGACTTATATTTGTATGACACAATCATACAAACAGCCTCGAAGATGTGAGGCTTTATGTCGTACTAAACAACTACCTCGGAATCCTAAGACTGGTTAGGGCTTAATCTGCATAGAACAACTATGAAAATACCTAACAAAAATTTGAGGATTTATGTTGCACTAGGCAAACCACCTCGAAGTTTTATGGCTTTGTTATTTAATTTCTAAGGAAGGTTTTGCTGATGTAGACCCAAGTTTTGCTGTTGACGATGGTCGTGCTGCCCACTATGCTCCAAGCTCCTTATTGTCGCAGAGGTTTAGTTTTAGAAATCGTAAATCAGGAGATGAGAGAAGTGTTTTGGTTTAGAAAAGTCTTAGAATCAAAATATTTTAGTGTTTTAATTAAAACAAATCTTAAAGTTGATTAAACAGAACAGATTAAGATCCCATGGTTCATGTCATCCCGGCACCGTTATTTTCATCAGATTCACTTAGTCCAGATGAATTTGCTAAACTCAACTGAATGAGTTCCACACTTTCATTTAGACCGTGGGAAATCCCGTTTGCAACACGTGGGTTACATCATCCAAGGTATTCCCGATCATCCAACGAGACGTTTTAAGTTAGTCAAAGTTGTAATTTTTGTTGTTATGTTTGTGATTAAATTTTGAGTTGTCTTATATTTTGAAATATTATGGCGGTGAATTTTATCTTGTATGACTTTTAATTTAGTTTTGGGTTTCAGTTTTGTGGCTACCCTAAAGGTTTCAGTTTTATAGACCTCAGAGGTATCCAAACAGTCAAAGAAAGATGCAGGTCCATGCTTCCCTTTCATATCCTGATGAAAAGCCTCGGGCTCATTTAAACTTATTATGTTGCTTAACAACTCATCCTACCTATACCCTTATGCTTAATGAACACAGGTGTTCAGGGTAGGTGGGTTTAGGTGTAGTTTGGATTTGGATTGGTGGCAATTGGTAGTTTGATTTGGACTTATGGGAGTGCTATGAAGAGTTTGTGGTTTTATTTGTGGAAGATTTGATTGAGTTTGATTTTAGTTTGGGGATTTTGGGCTTTGAATTTGGTTTGTATTTGGTTTTGGGTTGGGTTTGTGTTTGATTTTGGTTTTGGTTTGGTTTGAGTTTGATTTTGGTTTGATTTGAGTTTGATTTTTGTTTGATTTTGGTTTGATTTGAGTTTGGAATGTGGATTGGGAATGTTATGTGGACATCAGGTAAAATTTGGGTTACTCCAAGATTTCACTAAGCATAAGGGTATTCTTATTATGTTTTCTACACCAAGTTGTGATTTCTTAGGGGTCTTTATAAAGGGAAAAAAATAAACCATGCCTCAGGAGGCCTAGCCTAGGTTTGATTATTATCGTGATGGTATTGTATTGTGGTCTGGATTGTTGTTGTGTGTTGTGATTGTTGTTGTGTTGGGATTGTTGTTGTTGTATTTTGTTTATATGTTATATCAATATTGTATGTTATTTTATTCTTATGATGTTATGTTATTTAAAATTATTATCTTTTATGTGTGATTAAAATTATTATTATCTTTATGGTTTATTTAATTTATTATTTATTATCTTATGTGATTTATTTACTTTATCATTATTTATTTAATTAATTGTTATTTATTTATTTTATTTTACTTTAGCTTGATATTTATTTATTATTATTTTAGTTTTAATTTATTTTATTATTTAATTTAATTAATTTAATTCAATTTATTAGCATTTACAATTATTATTTAATTTAATTTAATTTAACTTTATTTAATTTGTTTTATTTTAATTTATCATTTATTTTTAATTTAATTTAATTTAATTAATTATTATTTACAATTACTATTTAATTTAATTTAATTTAATTTAGTTTATTTCATTTTAATTTATCATTTATTTGCATTATTATTTAATTTAGTTTAATTTAATTTATTATTATTTAATTTAGTTTAATTTATTTAATTTAATTTATTATTTATTTAATTTAATTTAATTTAATTTAACTTTATTTATTAATTTAATTTAATTTAATTTAATTAATTAATTTAATTTAATTTCATTTATTATTTATTTACATTATTATTTAATTTAATTTAATTTAACTTTATTTAATTTAATTTAATTTATTTAATTAATTTTAGTTTAATTTTAAATTATTTATTTATTTACATCATCATTTAATTTAATATAATTTTGATTTATTTAATTTATTTAATTTTATTTAAACTATTATTTATTTAATTGTTTTTGGTTTACTTAATTAATTATTATTTAATGTAATTTATTTAATTTATTATTATTTAATTTAATTTATTTAATTTAATTATTATTTGATTATTTTCAATTTATATATATATGTATTATTTATTTTATTATTCTTTATATTCATATCATTTAATATATATTTAAATTATAAGTTATTTTTATTTTAATTTATTATTGTTGTTAATTATATGTATATTTAAGTTTATCATTTATATTATTTATTTATCATTTATATTATCATTTATTTAATTATAAAGTTTTTCATTTTCTCTCTCCTCAATTACCCTTTTCTTTATTTAAAGTTATTATTATTTATATTAAGTTATTATATCTTAAAATTATTATTTACATTTTTAAAAGGAATGACATTTTTTTTATTTACTTATTTTTATTATTTATTTATATTTCCAATTATTATTTTGTTTATTATTATTATCATTTTCTTATATTTTTATTATCTATTTATGTTTATAGTTATTTATTTTATTCTTATCATATTATGTTTGTTACTTTCATATTGTTATTATTATTTTACATATATGTAAAGTTATGTTATTCATACATTTTATTTTTATTTCTTTTCTTTTTTCATTTTTCTTTCTTTTATGTTACATTTCTCTTTTTCTCTTTTTTTTTCTTTTCTTTTTCTTTATGTTATGTTATTCATACATTATTAAAAATTCATATATAGTTATGTTATGTTCATTTCTCTTTATTTTCCATTTCCTTTATGTTATACTAAAAATTTTAAAATTCATTTTTAAGGTAATGAAAGCTAGGTGGTAGATTTGTAAATATTTAAACTAGTAAGCTTAAATGGCTAAATAACTTTGCATAAAAGAAATCCCTAAGCCTATGCAGAATAAAGTGAAGATAGCATGAAGGATAAACAACCTACACATGATTTTTTTACATGGAAGTTTGCATGAGAAAAAAAAAAGCTAAGCATGAAAACATTTGCATGAAAGAGAGGGATCATAAGGCTATACATGGATACCTAAAAAAAAAACATGCATGAAAGCTAAAAGAAATTAAACAATTTGTATGTGAATTTAAAGGTCTTTGTAAAGGAAGTAGAACTTTGAAATTGTGCATGTGTGTGTGATGTTTTAGGCTAGGCATGAAAGGGGTAAAACATTTTCTTGAAGCTTAAATATTAATGGGATGAAAAGTAGGGGGGAAAAAAAACATACCTTGATTTTGGGAGATCCTTTTGAAGCTCACGGCTAGGAGATGTTAGGGTGGATGATGAAGTGAGTGTGTAGTGTAAGTGAGTGTAAGTGTGTAAGAGGTGTTTAAGAGTGTTTATGGGGGGATTTATGGAGGAGGCTCACGGCTAGGAAGGAGATGAGGGAGTGAGGGAGTGGTGAGGTGGAGGTGTGGAGGAGGTGAGAAGGAGTTATGGTGGAGGTGATGGATGAGGGATGAGGTGGCATGTAGGGTGAGGGAGAAGTGAGGGAGAAGTGATGGAAGTGATGGATGAGGGAAGATTTTTTTGTTTTTTATTTTATTTTATTTTATTTTATTTATTTAATATATATATTTTATTATATATATAATTATTTTAGGGGTGTAATGATGTTTAATTTAATTAATTTTGATTTTAATTTGATTTAATTTGAATTATTAGTTTAATTAGATTCATTTGGGTTTGGGCTAACATAACTTGAGTTTGAGTGAGAATGAGGTCTAGGTGTCTTGATCAATATTGTTCATAAGATTGTGATGAAGATTTTTCATGAAGAAATAAAGTGGTTTTGAGCTCATTTGGAGGTTCAATTTTGGCATGGATTGGATTTTTGATTTTTTTGGACCATGTTGGGTTCGGGTCAAATTAGATTGGGTTTGAGTGGGAATGGGGTTGCGAGATCTTCCGCAATAATGTAGATATGGTTGTGTCGAAGAACGTTCATGAGGGCATAAAATTGTTTTGACAAGGTTTAGGGGGTCAATTTGGTGGATTTAAAACATGTGTCCAGCTTGGGTCAAAATAAGGAGGTTTTGGTCCAAAATGGATTTTGTGTAAGACCTGATCTCAAATTATGGGAAATTGATGATACAATTAAGTTTAAGGAGGTGTTAAAAAGAGTTTTGAATTGAAATTTTGGAGGAATTGATTGACATTGGCTCACTTTAAGAGTTTTGGGTTATTTAGACCAATTTGGGGATTTTGGATTTCAAGTGGGATTGGATTAAAATGAGGGTCACATTGGGCTTGAATTTGGTCTAAGATGATATTGGGGTTGTTGAATTTTGGTTTAGAATTGAATTTGATGAAAATTGGGATCAATTGGGTCAAGATTGGGTTTGGTTTAGGCACCTTTAGGTTAAATGGGCCAAGTTGGGATTTTGGATTGAAAGTGTATTAATTTGGCAAAATTGACCCATAGTGTAGTTGAACAAAATGGAATTGGAAATTTTTAGGATTTTTTGGAATTTTTTGAGAATTTTATGGAATTGTTTTTATTTTTGGGCAAAAAGGGTATTTTGGGTATTTTGAGGGTATTGGGGGCTATTTTTGGAAATTTTGGAATTTTTTGTCATGGATTGTCAATTTGAGTGATAGGGAATATCTTGGAATGATTTTTGTGGGATTTTGGTGAATTTGGGGAATTTTGGGTAATTTAGGTCATTTTGAGAGGCCGGGGGCCAGAAATTGAAACTTTGGGGATTTGAAGATGGCTTCAAAGTGAGCATGATGTAATGGTTTAAATTGAGTTATAGATGAAGGGTCACCCTCATTTAGTCCTCTATGTGTTAGTCTCTACCACTTAGTCATAGACTTAGGGCTGGGCTATCCACATGAGTTTCCAAAGAGTTCAGGGTTGAAATTAGGATGTGTATGTTGTGAATGTGAAGTGTATGAGTGGTGATTTCCAGACCTCCCTCAGGGCAAATCCTAAGGTCTGACCACCTATAGGAGACTTCCCTAGGATTCCTTATGCTTGCCTTTTTCCTACCAAAAGGTGGAGGTTAGGCCTTAAGCATATGAAAACCCCCTAGTGAAGCAAGAAGAGTTTTGAATTTCTATGGGGAGGGTTCCATGTCTAGTCCTCTAAGAAAGTCACCAGAAGAATCCTATGGCTAGACCCTAGGCTATTCTAAAGAGAGACTAGACCTCAACCAAAAGTGAGGTCAACAAACGGACCCCCAATAGGTGTGGTGTGCAGGGCAAGCAGACCGCACCTATTGGTGTTGACCGACGAGATCAACAAGACCAACACAACTGTATGAGTGAAAACTCATGACAGAACGAATAATTCAGCAAGTAAGTTGACGCTGATCTTTCTTCAAATTCAATAAAAAAAAATCAAATTTTAGAGGTTGAGGATTTTACATCCGATACCGCATTGCTTTAGGTTCTTTCCCTATCGCAATGGCTCAAATCAAAAAAAATCAAATTTTAGAGGTTGAGGACTTTACATCCTATACCGCATTGCTTTAGGTTCTTTCCCTATCACAATGGCTCAAATAAAAAAAAACAAATTTTAGAGGTTGAGGATTTTACATCCGATACTGCATTGCTTTAGGTTCTTTCCCTATTGCAATGGTTCAAATCGAAAATCAAATTTTAGAGGTTAAGGATTTTACATCCTATACCGCATTGCTTTAGGTTCTTTCCCTATCGCAATGGTTCAAATCGAAAATCATATTTTAGTGGTTGAGGATTTTACATCCGATACCGCATTGCTTTAGGTTCTTTCCCTATCGCAATGGCTTAAATCAAAAATCAAATTTTAGAGGTTGAGGATTTTACATCCGATATCGCATTGCTTTAGGTTCTTTCCCTATCGCAATGGCTCAGATCAAAAATCAAATTTTAGAGGATGAGGATTTTACATCCGATACCGCATTGCTTTAGGTTATTTCCCTATCGCAATGGTTCAAATCAAAAATCAAATTTTAGAGATTGAGGATTTTACATCCGATACAGCATTGCTTTAGGTTCTTTCCCTATCGCAATGGTTCAAATCAAAAATCAAATTTTAGAGGTTGAGGATTTTACATCCGATACCGCATTGCTTTAGGTTCTTTCCCTATTGCAATGGTTCACTCTCAAAAAAATCAAATTTTAGAGGTTGAGGATTTTACATCCGATACCGCATTGCTTTAGGATCTTTCCCTATTGCAATGGTTCACTCTCAAAAATCAAATTTTAGAGGTTGAGGATTTTACATCTGATACCGCATTGCTTTAGGTTCTTTCCCTATCGCAATGGTTCAAATCAAAAATCAAAATTTAGAGGTTGAGGATTTTACATCCGATACCGCATTGCTTTAGGTTCTTTCCCTATCACAATGGTTCAAATCGAAAATCAAATTTTAGAGGTTGAGGATTTTACATCCGAAACCGCATTGCTTTGGGATTCCTCCCTAGGCTCCAATTCTCATTTCAAAATCCAGAATTTCCACGGAATCAATCTTGAAATCAACCTTGAATCCAACTTCAATTTAAATTAAAACTCTGATCAAATCAAAATTCGAACTCAAAATTAAAACTTGAAAAAAAAATGAAACGAATCTAAAATCCAATATCTTGAAATCTTGTGATTTGAAAATTTGCCTCCTTTCCCCAGTGGAAACAACAACTCTCTCTTAATTCTATGTTCTGTCTTAAGTATTTTACTTAGGCAGCTTTGTGTTGGTTTGTTGATCTTTTCGGTCAACACCAATACGCGCGGTGTGCCTGTCCGGCACACCACACCTATTGGGGGTCCATTTGTTGACCTCACTTTTGGTTGAGGTCTAGTATCTCTTTAGAATAGCCTAGGGTCTAGCCATAGGACTCTCCTGGTGACTTTCTTAGAGGACTAGTTATGGAACCCTCCCCATAAAAATTCAAAACTCTTCTTGCTTCACTAGGGGTTTTCATATGCTTAAGGCCTCACCTCCACCTTTTGGTAGGAAAGAAGGCAAGCATAAGGAATCCTAGGGGAAGTCTCCTATAGGTGGTAAGACCTTATGATTTTCCCTGAGGGAGGTCTGGAGATCACAACTCATACACTTCACATTCACAACATACACACACTGCACATCCTAATTTCAACCCTGAACTCTTTGGAAACTCATGTGGGTAGCCCAGCCCTAAGTTTATGACTAAGTGGTAGGGACCAACACATAGAGGACCAAATGAGGGTGACCCTCGATCTATAACTCAATTTAAACCATTACATCATGCTCACTTTAAAGTCACCTTCAAATCTCCAAAGTTTCAATTTTTGGCCCCCGGCCTCACAAAATTCCCTAAATTACCCAAATTTCTTAAAATTCACCAAAAGTCACCAAAATTCCCCAAAAATCATTTCAAGATATTCCCTACCACTCAAATTGACTATCCATGACCAAAAATTCCAAAATTTCCAAAAATAACCCCTAATACCATCAAAATACCCAAAATACCTTTTTTTCCCAAAAATCCAAAAATTCCAAAAAATTCTCAAAAAAAAATAGAAAATCCTAAAAATCCCCAATTCCATTTTGTTCAACTACACTTTGGGTCAATGTTTCCAAATTAATACACTTTCAATCCAAAATCCCAACTTGGCCCATTTAACCTAATAGTGCCTAAACCAAACCCAATCTTGACCCAATTGATCCCAATTTTCATCAAATTCAATTCTAAACCAAAATTCAACATCCACAATATCAACTTAGACCAAATGCAAGCCCAATGTGACCCTCATTTGAATCCAATTCCACTTGAAATCCAAAATCCCCAAATTGGTCTAAATAACCCAAAACTCTTAAAGTGAGCCAATGTCAATCAATTCCTCCAAAATTTCAATTCAAAACTCTTTATAACACCTCCTTAAACTTAATTGGATCATCAATTGCCCATAATTTGAGATCAGGTCTTACACAAAATCCATTTTGGACCAAAACCTCCCCATTTTGACCCAAGCTGGACACATGTTCTAAATCCACCAAATTAACCCCCTAAACCTTGTCAAAACCATTTTATGTCTTTATAAAATTTCTTTGAGACAACCATATCTACATTATTTTTGAAGACCTCGGAACCCCATTCCCACTCAAACCCAATCTAATTTGACCCGAACCCAACATGGTCTAAAATAATCAAAAATCCAATCCATGCCAAAATTGAACCTCCAAATGAGCTCAAAGCCACTTTATGTCTTCATGAAAGATCTTAATTACAATAATATGAACAATATTGGTCAAGGCACCTAGACCTAATTCTCACTCAAACTCAAGTTATGTTATCCCAAACCCAAATGAATCTAATTAAACTAATAATTCAAATTAAATCAAATTAAAATCAAAATTAATTAAATTAAACATCATGACACCCCTAAAATAATTATATATATAATAAAATATATATCTTAAATAAATAAAATAAAATAAAATAAAATAAAATAAAATAAAATAAAAACAAAAAAATCTTCCCTCATCCATCACTTCTCCCTCACTTCTCCCACACCTCTCCCTCACCCTACATGCCACTTCATCCCTCATCCATCACCTCCACCATAACTCCTTCTCACCTCCTCCAAACCTCCACCTCACCACTCCCTCACTCTCCCATTCATCCTTAGCCGTGAGCCTCATCCAAAATCCCCCCATAATCCCACTTAAACTCCCTTACACGCACACCTTTTACACTTCACCATCCCACTCATTTTCCTCTCCAAAAAAACCGTGAGCCTCCCTCTCCTCTTCTTCCTCTCCTTCCAAGCTAGCCACACTCACTCACTTCATCTCCAACAAGGGACTCTTCAAGGTCTCCAACAAGTGCTTCTCCAAGCTAAGGTAATTTCCTCCCCCCTCCTTTTACTTTTGTTTTTGTTTCAAAATTTATTTAAAAAAAAAAAAAAGAGAAAAAAAAAAGTGTCATTATCTTGTTTATGTTTAGCACATACATGTATTTTCTTTAAAAAATTCTTCTTCCTCTACATTGGTTTAAAAAAAAAAATTATTATGTGTTAATTATTACAAATCTTCACACCATGTATGCTTTCCCATGTTTAGCCTTAGGGATTTATTTTCTTTGTCATGCAAGCTATCTCCATGTATATCTTCATGTGTAGGTTATCTTCATGCTATTTAAATTTTATTCATGCATAGGCTTAGGAATTCTTTTTTATGCAAAGTTATATAGCTATTTACAAATATACCACCTATTTCTACTAAATTGAAAAATAAGATTTAAAATCTAAAAGAAATAATTTAACATAAAGAAAAAAAAAAGAGAAAAGAAAAAAAAAAGAAGAAAAGAGAAATGTAACATAAAAGAAAGAAAAAATGAAAGAAGAAAAGAAATAAAAATAAAATGAGGAAATGGAAAAAATTTTCAATGAATAACATAACTATGCATATATGTAAGATAAAAATATTAAATGTGCTAAATAATATTTTAAATAAATTATATACACTAAATACATAATGTTTATAATAAAAATAAATAAATAATAAATAATATATGTAAAGATATAAGTGATATATTAATTGTAAATTTAAAAAGGTAATAACTTTACTAAATTAAAATAAAAATGACTTTACTAAATTTTAAATAAATAACTACATACTACTAAAATATAAATGAATAATATATATATATGTGTGTGTGTGTGTGTGTGTGTGTGTGTGTGTGTGTGTAAATGAATAATAACAATATGTAAATAATACAAGATAATGTGATAAGAATAAAATAAATAACTATAAACTTAAAAAGATAATGAAAATATAAGATGATAATAATAATAATAATAAATAAAATAATAATTGTAAATATAAATAAATAATAAAAATAAGTAAATAAAAAAATGCCATTCTTTTTAAAATGTAAATAATAATTTTAAGATATAATAACTTAATGTAAAATAATAATAACTTTAAATAAAAGAAAAGGATAATTTAGGAGAGAAAAAAAATGAAAAGCTTTATAAATAGATAAATAAATAATAAAAATGGGTAAATAAAAGCATCATTCTTTTTAAAATAATCTAAATGAAAATACACATGTATAAAATAATTTTATGAAATAATAAATTAATATAAAGGATAATAATTTAAAATAAAGAAAAGAATAATTTAAGAGAGAGAAAGTGAAAAGTCTTATAAATAAATAAATAATTATAAAAATGATAATAATAATTAATGTAAATTAATAACATAAATTAATAATAATAAATCAATAATATTTAAGTAATAAAAATGTACATATAATTAATTGAAAATAAAATAACTTATAAGGAATAATAAAATAAATAATACATATATATATAAATTGAAAATAATTTAAATAACATAAATGAATAATAAATTAAACTAAAATTAAATAGTTAAAATTAAATAAAACAAAAAAAATAAATAATATTTAAATTAAAAAAAATTAAATTAAATAAAATAATAATTAATTAATTAATCCGAAAACAATTAAATAAATAATAAATTAATTTAAATAAATTAATTAAATTAAATAAATCAAAATTATATTAAATTAAATGATGATGTAAATAAATAAATAATTTAAAATTAAATTAAAATTAAATAAATAAATTAAATTAAATTAAATAAAGTTAAATTAAATTAAATTAAATAATAATGTAAATAAATAATAAATGAAATGAAATGAAATTAAATTAATTAAATTAATTAAATTAAATTAATTAAAGAAATAAAGTTAAATTAAATTAAATTAAATAATAAATTAAATGAAATGAAATTAATTAATTAAATTAAATTAAATTAAATAAATAAATAAAGTTAAGTTAAATTAAATTAAATTAAATAAATAATAAATTAAATTAAATAAATTAAACTAAATTAAATAATAATAAATTAAATTAAACTAAATTAAATAATAATGTAAATAAATGATAAATTAAAATGAAGTAAACTAAATTAAATTAAATTAAATTAAATACTAATTGTAAATAATAATTAATTAAATTAAATTAAATTAAAAATAAATGATAAATTAAAATCAAACAAATTAAATAAAGTTAAATTAAATTAAATTAAATAATAATTGTAAATGCTAATAAATTGAATTAAATTAATTAAATGAAATAACAAAATAAAATAAATTAAAACTAAAATAATAATTTAAATAAATAAATATCAAGTTAAAGTAAAATAAAATAAATAAATAACAATTAATTAATTAAATAAATAATGATAAAGTAAATAAATCACATAAGATAATAAATAATAAATTAAATAAACCATAAAGATAATAATAATTTTAATCACACATAAAAGATAATAATTTTAAATAACATAACATCATAAGAATAAAATAACATACAATAATGATATAACATATAAACAAAATACAACAACAACAATCCCAACACAACAACAATCACAACACACAACAACAATCCCGACCACAATACAATACCAACACGATAACAATCAACCCTAGGATAGGCCTCCTGAGGCATGGTTCATTTTTCCCTTTATAAAGACCCCTAGGAAATCACAACTTGGTGTAGAAAACATAATAAGAATACCCTTATGCTTAGCGAATGCATGGAGTAACCCAAATTTTACCCGATATCCACACAAACTTCCCAATCCACATTTCAATCCCAAACATAAACCAAAACCAAAATCAAACCAAAATTAAACCCAAAACCAAAACCAAACCAAACCAAACCAAACACAAACCAAATCCAAATACAAACCAAATTCAAAGCCCAAAATCCCCAAACTAAAATCAAACTCAATCCAATCTTCCACAAATAAAACCACAAACTCTTCATAGCACTCCCATAAGTCCAAATCAAACTACCAATTGCCACCAATCCAAATTCAAACTACACCTAAACCCACCTACCCTGAACACCTGTGTTCATTAAGCATAAGGGTATATGTAGGATGAGTTGTTAAGCAACATAATAAGTTTAAATGAGCCCGAGACTTTTCATCAGGATATGAGAGGGAAGCATGGACCTGCATCCTTCTTTGACTGTTTGGATACCTCTGAGGTGTATTAAACTTAATATGTCTGCTTAACGAAACCATCCTTAATTAAATTAAACAAAGCTTATTGAAACACAACATAGGAATTCACATAGACATCATAGGACTTGGTAGACAACCAGGACCTTAACATAGACATCATAGGATTGAGTAGCTACCGTCATTAGTCCTACTTCTTCCTGTTTTCTGGCATGCTTTAATTTCTGCAAAATTATAAACAAATATATACAATGCAATACTAAAGTTTCAGCTGGGAATGACGAGAAGACCCTCCAGGTACGCTTTTACTTTATTGCAATTTACCTTATTGTAATTTATTTACCTGTACTGCGTTTTACTTTTCTTGCATGATAAATAAGAATGTTGCATGAAAACTTAAACCTTTAGGATAGCCACAAAACTGAAACCCAAAACTAAATTAAAAGTCATACAAGATAAAATTCACCGCCACAATATTTCAAAATATAAGATAACTCAAAATTTAATCACAAACAGAACAACAAAAATTACAACTCTGACTAAATTAAAACGTCTCGTTGGATGATCGGGAATACCTCGGATGATGTAACCCACGTGTTGCTAACGGGATTTCCCATGGTCTAAATGAAAGTGTGGAACTCATTCAGTTGAGTTTAGCAAATTCATCTGGACTAAGTGAATCCGATGAAAATAACGGTGCCGGGATGACGGAACCGTGGGATCTTAATCGGTTCTGTTTAATCAACTTTAAGATTTGTTTTAATTAAAACACTAAAATATTTGGATTCTAAGACTTTTCTAAACCAAAACACTTCTCTCATCTCCTGATTTATGATTTCTAAAACTAAACCTCTGCAACAACAAGGAGCTTGGAGCATAGTGGGCAGCACGGCCATCGTCGTCAGCAAAACTCGGATCTACATCAGCTAAACCTTTCTTAGAAATTAAATAACAAAGCCATAGGACATCGAGGTAGTTTGCCTAGTGCAACATAAATACTCAACTTTTTGTTAGGCATTTGCGTAATTGTCTTATGCAAATTAAGCCCTAACCGGTCTTAGGACTCCGAGGTAGTCGTTTGGTACGACATAAGCCCACACATCTTCAAGGCTGTTTGTATAATTGTGTCATACAAATATAAGTCCTAATTAATTAAAACAGGCAGGATGAAACATTAAATAAACTCCCAAATTGAAGCCAAACAATAGGATAGTTTGTGAAGTCGCCAAGATTCTTCTTGGATCTCCAGCTTCCCCTACATCTCTTCCTTTGGACTCCTGAAATAAACTGCTCCAAATTTGATCCATTCCCAATTGAATTTTCCAAAATCCAATTGTTTGAAAACCTTAAACTTTAAAATTCTTGAGAGCAAAACCACTGATCATTATCGAGAGTTTTCTTAAGTGTCTTCGGACATTTAGGATGTTATTAACTATAGGGGCTTGCCCTTATAGGGAACTTTAAGAACCCGAGTAATATAAACCTCGCTTAATTCCTTCATATTAAGCGAGGGAACATGTCGGCTTATAAAATTGGTTCGCGGACCAAACGGATGTCACAGATCTTTTAGTTTATTTAATCGAGTCCCATCATCAAGCAGTGTGCCTATTCTTCGGGATAGATACACGGTTTGTGGTGCGATGCTCGTTTATATAAACTATTTGGGATGTGAGATCGGTTTGATTTCACATCTTAAAATTTTCAAACTTAAAATTATTTTCAAAAATCAAATGCTACTTTCCAAATTATATATATATATACATAAATTAAATTTTAAAACCTAAAAAAAATACGCCGACATCTTCTGGCGACTCCGCTGGGGAAAGGAGGTGGAAACACCATCAAGCTGGGGCTATAAATTTGAAGCTCCCAAACTCTGGAGGAATCCGAACTGATTTGATTTGAAGAGGTGAATTTTGAATTTGATTTCAAATTCCTTTTTTGAATTTTAGTTTGAAATTTTGTTTTGAATTTGAAGTTTGGAATTTTGTTTTTTGAATTTAATTTTAGGATTGGAATGTGAGAATATGAAATTTTAAGTGAAATCGGAATTTCGGTATCGCTCGCAGGAGGAGAATCAGAATTTACGTACTGACTGGGAAATTCAAGGAATAAATTTCTTTTTTTTTGGGAAATCAGACGACTAAGCTCCGACCCCAGAATATCATGGAAGGCGGAAAAAAATCTCGGAAAGGGGATGGAAATTTAGGGAATTTTTTTGGGAAATCGGACGACTAAGCTCCGATCCCATAATATTGTGGAAGGCGGAAAAATATCTCGGAAGGAAGATGGAAATTTGTGGAATTTTTGGGAAATCTGACGACTAAGGTCCGATCCCAGAATATCGTGGAAGGCGGAAAAATATCTCAGAAGGAAGATGGAAATTTGCGGAATTTTTGGGAAATCGGACGAGTAAGCTCCGACCTCAGAATATCGTGGAAGGCGGAAAAATATCTCTGAAGGAAGATGGAAATTTGCGGAATTTTTGGGAAATCGGACGACTAAGCTCCGATCCCAGAATATCATGGAAGGCGGAAAAATATCTCGGAAGGAAGATGGAAATTTGCGGAATTTTTGGGAAATCGGACGACTAAGCTCCGATCCTAGAATATCGTGGAAGGCCGAAAAATATCTCGGAAGGAAGATGGAAGTTTGCGAAATTTTTGGAAAGAGAGGATATTATTAACTTGTCCATTTCTAACTTCATATCTTTTCATTTTGTTTAATTTTGATTTTGCTTCATTTTGCTTCATTTGAGTTCATTTCTTTTCATTTCAATTTGATTTGATTTCACTCGATTTAAATTTTGTTTTTTAATTTTCATTTTGTTTTTATTTCATTTGATTTAAATTTCATTTTGTTCTTGATTTTTTTCATTTTTTTATCCTTTTCTTCTGCATCATTTTTTTTTGTTCATTTTAATTTGGAACCAACGAGTGGTCCAACGGCTTTCGACCGTCGCATTGAAAGAAACATTTCTGAAAAAGGGAAATCTTCATTGATTCATCTTGAAAAGAAGTACAACTGAACTGACACTAATAAGCACCAAAAAAACTGATCATGTGTACAAGACTGGACAAAACAGCTCGCATGTACAAAACTGAACAAAACTGGTGTATCATATCATCCGGTTGCTGCGGAAGTAGTAACAACAACTGCTGTGAGGCTGCTGTGGGGGATGGGCCAACCTACCAAGGTTACGCTCCGGAACAAAAGTCTGAATAATAATTGTAAATAGCATGAATCCTGGGATATTATTTTGAAATCAGATATATAAGAAAAGGATAATAATAATAAAATAATAATTGTAAATATAAAAAATAAGTAAATAAAATGTCATTTTTTTAATATAAATGTAATAATAATTCTAATAGCTTTAAATAAATGGTAATAATTTAAAATAAATAAAAGGATAATTTAGGAGAGAGAATGTTAAAAAGAAAGAAGGAAAGGCTTTATAAATAAATAAATAAATCATGCCTCTTTTAAAACAATGTAAATGTAAATATATGTGTAAATAATTAAGTGTCGGCGTAATTTTTTTAGGTTTTAAAATTTAATTTAGGTATATATATATAATTTGGAAAGTAGCATATAATTTTTGAAAATAATTTTAAGTTTGAAAATTTTAAGATGTGAAATCAAACCGATCTCACATCCCAAATAGTTTATATAAACGAGCATCACACCACAAACTGAGTATCTATCCCGAAGAATAGGCACACTGCTTGATGATAGGGCTCGATTAAATAAACTAGAAGATTTGTCACAACCGTTTGGTCTGCGAACCAATTTTATAAGCCGACAGGTTCCCCTGCTTAATATAAAGGAATTAAGCAGGGTTTATATTACCTGGGTTCTTAAAGTTCCCTATAAGGGTAAGCCCCTCTCGATTAAATAAACTAGAAGATTTGTCACATCCGTTTGGTCTGCGAACCAATTTTATAAGCCGACTGGTTCCCCTACTTAATATAAAGGAATTAAGCAGGGTTTATATTACCTGGGTTCTTAAAGTTCCCTATAAGGGTAAGCCCCTATAGTTAATTACATCCTAAATGTCCGAAGACACTTAAGAAAACTCGCGATAATGATCAGTGGTTTTGCTCTCAAGAATTTCAAAGTTTAAGGTTTTCAAACAATTGGATTTTAGAAATTTCAATTGGGAATGGATCAAATTTGGAGCAGTTTATTTCAGGAGTCCAAAGGAAGAGATGTAGGGGAAGCTGGAGATCCAAGAAGAATCTTGGCAACTTCCCAAACTATCCTATTATTTGGCTTCGATTTGGGAGTTTATTTAATGTTTCATCCTGCCTGTTTTAATTAATTAGGACTTATATTTGTATGACACAATCATACAAACAGCCTTGAAGATGTGAGAGCTTATGTCGTACCAAATGACTACCTTGGAGTCCTAAGACCGGTTAGGGCTTAATTTGCATAAGACAATTATGCAAATGCCTAACAAAAAGTTGATGATTTATGTTGCACTAGGCAAACTTCCTCGAAGTCCTATGGCTTTGTTATTTAATTTCTAAGAAAGGTTTAGCTGATATAGATCCGAGTTTTGCTGACGATGATGGTCGTGCTGCCCACTATGCTCCAAGCTCCTTGTTGTTGCAGAGGATTAGTTTTAGAAATCATAAATCAGGAGATGAGAGAGTGTTTTGGTTTAGAAAAGTCTTAGAATCCAAATATTTTAGTGTTTTAATTAAAACAAATCTTAAAGTTGATTAAACAGAACAGATTAAGATCGCACGGTTCCGTCATCCCGGCACCGTTATTTTCATCGGATTCACTTAGTCCAGATGAATTTGCTAAACTCAACTGAATGAGTTCCACACTTTCATTTAGACCATGGAAAATCCCGTTAGCAACACGTGGGTTACATCATCCGAGGTATTCCCGATCATCCAACGAGACATTTTAATTTAGTCAAAGTTGTAATTTTTGTTGTTCTGTTTGTGATTAAATTTTGAGTTGTCTTATATTTTGAAATATTGTGGCGGTGAATTTTATCTTGTATGACTTTTAATTTAGTTTTGGGTTTCAGCTTTGTGGCTATCCTAAAGGTTTTAGTTTTCATGCAACGGTTGTACTTAGCATGCGGGAAGAGTAAAGCGCAGTGCGAGTAATTAAATTGCATCAAAATAAACATGTACCTGATAGGGTCTTCTTGTCATTCCAAGCTGAAACTTTAGTATTGCATTGCATATATGTATTTATAATTTTTGCAGAAATTAAAGCATGTCAGAAAACAGGAAGAAGTAGGACTAACAAGCAGTAGCTACTCAATCTTATGATGTCTATGTCAAGATCCTGGTTGTCTACCAAGTTCTATGATGTTTATGTAAATTCCTATGTTGTGTTTTAATAAACTTTATTTAATTGAGGATGGTTTCGTTAAGCAGACATATTAAGTTTAATAGACCTCAGAGGTATCCAAACAGTCAAAGAAGGATGCAGGTCCATGCTTCCCTCTCTTATTCTGATGAAAAGTCTCGGGCTCATTTAAACTTATTACGTTGCTTAACGACTCACCCTATCTATACCCTTATGCTTAATGAACACATGTGTTCGAGGTAGATTGGGGCAGATGGGTTTAGGTGTGGTTTGAATTTGAATTGGTGGCAATTGGTAGTTTGATTTGGACTTATGGGAGGGCTGTGAAGATTTGTTTGATTTTGTGTTTAGATTTGGTTTTGGTTTTGGTTTGGGTTTTATTTTGATTTATGTTTGATTTGATTTTGGTTTTGGAACTATGGGTTTTGGGTTTGGATTGTGAATTGGGAAGGCTATGTTGACATCGGATGAAATTTGGGTTACTCCATGCATTCACTAAGCATAAGGGTATTCTTATCATGTTTTCTACACCAAGTTGTGATTTCCTAGAGGTTTATACAAAGGAAGAAATGAACCATGCCTCAGGAGGCCAATGTGAATTGGGAAGGCTATGTTGACATCGGGTAAAATTTGGGTTACTCCATGCATTCACTAAGCATAAGGGTATTCTTATCATGTTTTCTACACCAAGTTGTGATTTCATAGGGGTTTATACAAAGGAAGAAATGAACCATGCCTCAGAAGGCCTATCCTAGGGTTGATTGTTATCGTGTTGGTATTGTATTGTTGTATGTTGTGCTTGTTATTATGTTGGGATTGTTATTGTGTTATGATTGTATGTGTTTATATATGTGTAATGTGTATGATTGTTGATGTGTGTAATTATGATTGTATATGATTGTTATTTATGTGTTATTATTGTATTATGTTAAGTTATTATTGTTTGTATTCTTATGTGTTATGTTATGTATGTTGTTATTATTATTTATTATTATTGTTTATTTTGTTATGTTATTATTGTTTTATATGTGTATTATTGATGTGTTGTGTTATGTGTGTGTTATCATTATTTTTGAATTATTGTTGTATGTTGTTATCATATTACATTATGTATGTTATTGTTTTGTTTTATTTTGTTTTTGTCTTGTGTTATTGTTGTTATTTATTTATGTGTTATATTATTATTATATTTTTATTTTTATTTGTTTAGAATTATTATCTTTTATTTATAATTAAAATTATTGTTACCTTTATCATTTATTTAATTTATTATTTAATTCAATGTGACTTATTTATTTAATTAATTGTTGTTAAGTTTATTTAATTAATTGATTGTTATTTACTTGTTTTATTTAATTAATTGTTATTTATTTAATTTATTTATTTCCTTTTACTTTAACTTAATATTTGTTTATTTAGATTATTATCTTTGGTTTTGTTTTATTTTATTTTATTTTGTTATTTAATTTAATTTAATTTATTATTATTTACAATTATTATTAATTTAATTTAATTCATTTATTTAATTTAATGCTAGGGTTGATTGTTATCCTGTTGGTATTGTATTGTTGTATGTTGTGCTTGTTATTATGTTGGGATTGTTATTATGTTATGATTGTATGTGTTTATATGTGTGTAATGTGTATGATTTTTGATGTGTGTAATTATGATTGTATATGATTGTTATTTATGTGTTATTATTGTATTATGTTATGTTATTATTGTTTGTATTATTATGTGTTATGTTATGTATGTTGTCATTATTATTTATTATTATTGTTTATTTTGTTATGTTATTATTGTTTTATATGTGTATTATTGATGTGTTGTGTTATGTGTGTGTTATCATTATTTTAGAATTATTGTTGTATGTTGTTATCATATTACATTATGTATGTTATTGTTTTGTTTTATTTTGTTTTTGTCTTGTGTTATTGTTGTTATTTATTTATGTGTTATATTATTATTATGTTGTTATTTTTATTTGTTTAGAATTATTATCTTTTATGTTATGATTGTATGTGTTTATATGTGTGTAATTTGTATGATTGTTGATGTGTGTAATTATGATTGTATATGATTGTTATTTATGTGTTATTATTGTATTATGTTATGTTATTATTGTTTGTATTATTATGTGTTATGTTATGTATGTTGTTATTATTATTTAATATTATTGTTTATTTTGTTATGTTATTATTGTTTTATATGTGTATTATTGATGTGTTGTGTTATGTGTGTGTTATCATTATTTTTGAATTATTGTTGTATGTTGTTATCATATTACATTATGTATGTTATTGTTTTGTTTTATTTTGTTTTTGTCTTGTGTTATTGTTGTTATTTATTTATGTGTTATATTATTATTATATTGTTATTTTTATTTGTTTAGAATTATTATCTTTTATTTATAATTAAAATTATTGTTACCTTTATCATTTAATTTACTTTATATTTAATTAATTGTTTTATTGACTTGTTTTATTTAATTAATTGTTATTTATTTAATTTATTTATTTCCTTTTAATTTAACTTAATATTTGTTTATTTAGATTATTATCTTTGGTTTATTTTATTTTATTTTATTTGTTATTTAATTTAATTTAATTTATTATTATTTACACTTATTATTAATTTAATTTAATTCATTCATTTAATTTAATATAAAGTATTATTGTTTAATTTAATTTAATTTGTTTTATTTTATTTTATTTAATTTAAATTACTATTTATTTAGATCACTATTTAATTTAATTTAATTTAATTTATTTAATTTATTTAGTTTAATTTAACTTATTATTTATTTGCATTATCATTTAAATTAATTTTATATTTGGTTTTCATTTAATTAATTTAATTTAATTTAATTTATTTAATTAATTTAATTTAACTTATTTATTTATTTACATTATTATTTAATTTAATTTAATTCATTTAATTTATCTAATTAATTTAATTTAATTTATTACTTATTATCATTTAGTTTAATTTTATATTTAATTTTCATTTATTTAGTTTAATTTAATTTATTTAATTTATTTAATTAATTTATTTTAATTTAAATTACTTATTTATTTACATTATCTTTTAATTTAACATAATTTTGATTTATTTAATATAATTAATTAATTTAATTTAATTTAATTTAATTTAATTTAAACTATTGTTTATTAATTTGTTTTTTATTTACTTAATTAATTATTATTAAATGTAATTTGTTTAATTTAATTATTATTTGATTTTAATTATTTAATTTTAATTTAATTCATTATTCATTTATATTATTTAATATATATATATGTATTATTTATTTTTATTATCCCTTATAAGTTATTTCATTTTTAATTAATTATATGTATATTTTTATTACTTAAATGTTATTGATTTATTATTATTAATTTATGTTATTAATTTAAATTAATTATTATTATCATTTTTATTATTATTTATTAATTTATAAGACTTCTCATTTTCTCTTTCTTAAATTATTTTTTTCTTTATTTTAAAGTTTTTATCATTTATATTAATTTATTATTATTTAAAATTATTATTTACATGTATATTTACATTTAGATTATTTTAAAAGGAATGATGCTTTTATTTACCAATTTTTATTATTTATTTATCTATTTATAAAGCTTTTCATTTTTTTCTCTTTCCTAAATTATCCTTTTCTTTATTTTAAATTATTATCCTTTTTTTAAAGCCATTAGAATTATTATTATTTTCATATAGTTACACTTATATTATTTTAAAAAGAATGACATTTTTATTTACTTATTTTTTTGTTATTTATTTATATTTACAATTATTTTTAATTATTATTATCTCTTTCTTATATTTTCATTATCTTTTTTTAAGTTTATAATTATTTATTTTATTCTTATCACATTATTTTTATTACTCACATATTGTTATTATTATTTTACATATATATGTTATTATTCCTTTAGTTATTCATATAGTGTAGTTATTTATTATTTATTTACTTTATTATAAGTATTATGTATTTAGTGTATATAATTTATTTATAATATTATTTAACACATATAATATTTTTATTTTTACATATATGTATAGTTATGTTATTCATATATTATTAAAAATTTATTCCATTCCCTCTTACCTCATTTTATTTTTATTTCTCTTCTTCTTTCATTCTTTATTTCTTTTATGTTATATTTCTTTTTTCTTTTTCTTTTTATTTTCTTTATGTTATGTTCATTTCTCTTTTTGTTTTCATTTCCTTTATGTTCTTTTAAACTTTAAATCTTATCTTTTTATGTTAGTAGAAATAGGATTTGTAAATATTTGAAATTTGTAAGCTAATTAAACAATTTGCATAAAAAAAATCATAAGACTAAAACATGGAAAGATTTAAGAAAAGCTAAATAGTTTGCATGAAGGAAATCCCTAAGGCTAAGCATGAAATGGCTACATGATTTTGCATACAAGAAAGAGAAAAAAAAAGAATCCTAAAGACTAAGCATGGGAAAGTTTAAATAACTTGAAGATTTAAAAAAGGAAATAACCTACACATGATTTTTTTTTTATTATTTTATATATCTTGCATGGAAACATTTGCATGAAAGAGAGAAATCTTAAGACTATACATAGAAATGGCTTAAACATGTAAAAGAAAATTCATAAAGTTTGCATGAAAAGAGAAAGAAAATTTTAGAGCTAAGCATGAAGATGGGAAAGAAATTTTTTTTTTTTAATATATAAGCTTAAGTATTTCGCAAAATAAAGAGTAGGGGGAATAGATTACCTTAGCTTGGAAGATGGAGAGGAGGAAGAGGAGAGGCTAACGGCTAGGAGGAAATTTTGGGGGATGGAATGGCTAAGTGTGAGAGTATGTGCAAGTGAGTGTGTAAGAGTGGGTGTAAGGGGGTATGAAGTGGGATTATGGGGGGATTTATGGAGGAGGCTCACGGCTAGGAAGATTAAGGAGGGAGTGGGATGAGATGAGGTGGAGGTGAGGAGGTGACATGGTGGAGGTGAGGAGGTGAGGGGAGAAGTGATGGAAATGATGGGAGAGGGGTGAGGGAGAAGCATGGGAGAGGTGAGGGAGGGGTGAGGGGATGATATGGAGATATTTTTATTTTTATTTTATTTTTTATTTTATTTATTTAATATATATATATATATATATATATATATATATATATATATATATATATATATATTATTTTATGTGTGTCATGAGATTTAATTTAATTAATTTTGATTTAATTTGGTTTAATTCGAATTATTAATTCAATTAGGCTCCTATGGGTTTGGGCTAACTTAACTTGAGTTTGAGTGGGAATGAGGTTTAGGTGTCTTGATAAATGTTATTCATAGGATTGTAATGAAGATTTTTCATGAAGACACAAAGTAGTTTTGAGCTCATTTGGAGGTTCAATTTTGGCATGGATTGGATTTTTGATTATTTTGGACCATGTTGGGTTCGGGTCTAATTAGCTTGGGTTTGAGTGGGAATGGTGTTTCGAAGTCTTCATAAATAATGTAGATATGGTTGTCTAGAAGAACGTTCATGAAGACATAAAATGGTTTTGACAAGGTTTAGGGGGTCAATTTGGTGGATTTCGAACATGTGTCCAGCTTGGGTCAAAATGGGTAGGTTTTGGTCCAAAATGGATTTTGGGTAAGATCTGAGCTCAAATAATGGGCCATTGATGATCCAATTCAGTTTAAGGAGGTGTTATAAAGAGCTTGGAATTGAAATTGTGGAGGAATTGATTGACATTGGGTCACTTTAGGAATTTTGGGTTATTTAGGCAAAATTGGGGATATTGGATTTCAGGTGGAATTGGATTTGCATGTGGGTCACATTGGACTTGAATTTAGTCTAGATTAATATTGGGGATGTTGAATTTTGGTTTGGAATTGAATTTCATTAAAATTGGGGTCAATTGGGTCAAAATTAGGTTTGGTTTAGGCACTTTTAGGTTAAATGGGCCAAGTTGGGATTTTGGATTGAAAGTGTATTAATTTGGCAAAATTGGCCCATGGTGTAGTTTAACAAAATGAAATTGGGGACTTTTAGGATTTGTCGGAATTTTTTGAGAATTTTTTGGAATTTTTTGGATTTTTGGGCAAAAAGTGTATTTTGGGTATTTTGAGGGTATTGGGGGGTATTTTTCGAAATTTTGGAATTTTTGGTCATGAATGGTCAATTGGAGTGGTAGGGAATATCTTGGAATGATTTTTGTGGGATTTTGGTGAATTTGGGGAATTTTGGGTAATTTAGGTCATTTTGGGAGGCCGGGGGCCAGAAATTGAAACTTTGGGGATCTGATGATGGCTTCAAAGTGAGCATAATGTAATGGTTTAAATTGAGTTATAGATGAAGGGTCACCTTCACTTTGTCCTCTATGAGTTGGTCCATACCACTTAGTCATAGACTGAGGGCTGGGCTATCCACATGAGTTTCCAAAGAGTTCAGGGTTGAAATTAGGATGTGTATGTTGTGAATGTGAAGTGTATGAGTGGTGATCTCCAGACCTCCCTCAGGGCAAATCCTAAGGTCTGACCACCTATAGGAGACCTCCCCTAGGATTCCTTATGCTTGCCTTTTTCCTACCAAAAGGTGGAGGTTAGGCCTTAAGAATATGAAAACCCCCTAGTGAAGCAAGAAGAGTTTTGAATTTCTATGGGGAGGGTTTCATGAATAGTCCTCTAATAAAGTCACCAGGAGAGTCCTATGGCTAGACCCTAGGCTATTCTAAAGAGACACTAGACTTCAACCAAAAGTGAGATCAACAAACGGACCCCCAATAGGTGTGGTGTGCAGGGCAAGCACACCGCACATATTGGTGTTGACCGACGAGATCAACAAGACCAACACAACTGTATGAGTGAAAACTCAAGATAGAACGAATAATTCAGCAAGTAAGTTGCCGCTAAGAATTGTTTGGTTAAAGACCTTCAAACTCTGGCGACTCCGCTGGGGATTGTTCCTCTCTCCATTTTGATCAGATAGTTTTGCTCTCATAAATCGGTAGCGAGTCCATGTCCCTTGTGGACCAAGCTACCATTCTTCTGTTGACATACTTTACCCATTTCTTTCTTGGGATAGTATGACCAACTCTTCTGGATTTCAGGACCATCTGTTTAGCCACTCCTAAACATGGAGGTTTAGGGATCCTTAGGATTTTTCTTTTGATCTTGTGGGGTCAGACCTCCAATAGGTGTGTTGGTGGATTAATTACACTTGGGCAATGTGTGTCGTAAAAAGGAATTCTCAGCAGGGTCCTTTGCTTCACCTTTTTCTTCTGCCTCCTGGATTTAATATTTTGCCTTTGGCATGTTAATCCACCTTTAAAATTTTAAATATCATTTAAAACAAACACATTAAAATCTAAAAGAAAATAAAAGAAAAAGAAGAAACAAAATTTGATAAGAGAAAATATTAATATATTAAATGAAATAAAAAATTTTACCCAGTTTACAGAACGATCTTTTTCATAGTGTTTACACTGTGATGACAAGGTCTTTGGCCCTTCCTAAATTTTGGAACGTTTCTTTTGACAGTCGAAATGTCAACCCCTTCGCTGACCTTCTCCTACGACTTGCCCTCCTCCCGGGAGGCTCGTCTCGCAGCACAGATGATTCAGTTTGGAGTCGGCTTCAGTGAGTTTGAAGTCGTGCTTGGAAAAGCCCCTTTCGTGGTCCTGAAATTTGCCGCCCCCAAAGTAGAAGAACCATCTGCCGAGTTCGATCTGAACTCCCATGAAGACTTCCCTTCTGCTAAGAAGATAAAGATGACTACTGTCCCCGTTAGACCAGTTGACTCCGTGACAAGGAGAGTCGTCACCCCTATTGCAACCGGCTTCGCTGTTACAGTACCTACTTTCGCGTCTGCTAAAGGGAAAGAAATTCTGCACGAGGAGGATTCTGACAAAGACTGCCTTGCTCTGCCATCTGTATTTAAGATTGGTTCCAGCTCCAAGGTTCCCCCGCTGACAAAATCCCAAAAGAGGAACCGCAACCGGAAGCTTCGTAAGGATGCCAAGGCACAAGCTGCAAGTTTGCCGGTGATTGATGAGATTCCTCAGCAGGAGGAACTCGGTTTACTGAGTACCTCTCCTCTCCTCCAAGGTAGTAGGTTCCACCCGTTAGCTGGTACTACTGGAAATGAAAGTCTTCATAGGATTGTTGCTGCGCTTCCAGCACCGCATAGTCGTGATGAGGAAGGAAAGAAGTCCACACCCATCACTCGAGCTTATACTCTTCTACGGAGATTGGCCAAATTAGAAGGGTGTTCTGTCGCCAAGCTTCTTGAAAGGATGGGATGTGCAATATCCCCGTAAGTGAAAGAAGTAATTTTGAAAATGGAAAAGCCTAGTAGGGTTTCTGTCAAATACCGTTTGGGAAAGCGTGTTGAGACAACTATCACCGATTCAACACCCGCAATACGAAAACCAGTCAAGTCTCGGCTAGGTCCAAGAATGTCACCCAAGGAACTCCCGAGAAGGAAGAGAGGATTACTTTCCTCTGTACATGGTCTGCACTCTAGGGAGCACACTTCCTCTCTTGATTCTGATGTCCCCACTGAGACATTCCGTCCCGAGGCATCAATTCTCGAGAAGAGAGTGTGGTTACCGAAAGTCGCTGCACCTGTCCACTTCGAGAAGTCTACAAATCATCAAGCGGATTATAAGTCCGACACTCCTATTGCCACCACTCTGTTGCTTCAGAGTCAGTGGCAGAAGAAGGGTTGATGGAGGATAGAATTCAGAAACTCCGTGAAGAGATTTCAGAATTAACTAAGGAGCAAGGATTGGAAGTTGATGACGAAGATTTCCACCTGTCAGATTACTTGGATAATGAATTCATGGAAATCAACATGGTCGATACCAGGGCCACAACGTCTGCACGTGAAGCTTCTCGTAAGGAGGATGCAATAGAAGAGCTTCAAAAAAGCCGTGTCCGCTAGAGACGAAGTGTTCAGTTGATTGGAAAAGAAAGTGGAGGAGATGACCGCTATGACTACCATGGCCACATTGCATGGACAGTCTCGTCCACCGCAGAATGATCATCCGGTCGCCAGCGGCGAGAGACCGGACAGACGGACGGGAGACCGGCTCCTACAATATCGAACGACTACGCGAAACTACTCTTTCAAAGATGATACCGTAGCAAAGATGTTCAAGAATCTGCCGAAGAAGCCCGAGTTCAAGTCGCTCGAGCCGAAAAAGCCGAAGAGGTGAATAAGAAAGATCGGCCCAACTTCTGTCCCTATCACCAGATGCTTGGACATACAATTGAGAACTGCTTCAGTTTCAAGGATTGGCTTGAGTGGAATTACAAAGAATGAAATATAACGATACCGAAGGAATATCTAAAGGAGCCTGAAAAAGGTTCTATAAATGTAATTTCAGCCGAGCTAATCTCTCCGCTTGACCCATATGCCGGCAAGGGTGGATGGAGTGCAATTTAGAATGAACTCAAGAAGGTCCTGGATCAGATTCAGTCTGCTCCAAAGAAAGCCGCTGTCCGGAGTCCACCGCCAGCACAGTCCAAGATGAAAGCTTCACCGAGGAAGCTACTGCAACGAGAGTGGAGGAAGAAGGAGATCGTGAATAAGATTAAAGATGATAGTGCGGAGGATAGGATAGGTAATAATGATATAAATGATGTTGGCTACGTTCTTACTATCTCTAGTGATGACGTAACTAATCACAACCTATCTAACCCCAATTTCAATTCCCAAAATGATCCTCAAATCATATAAACTTCCACTAAAGATAAAGAAGACATCGACAACACCGGCTATGACAGTACAAGAAGTGAGGAGCCAGTCCTCGAGTGCAAAGGAGTTCCACTTGACATCAGTTTGGACTTCTCAGATACAGAAGTACCTCTGAGTCCAGAAGAAGAAGAAATAACAGAAGTGCATTTAAGGAGTGGTAAGGTGCTACCTCCGAGAACAACTCCAGTCGACAAAAGAAAGCAGATAGTCACTCAAGAAGAAATACCTCCAGCTACTGAAGAAATACAAGTTCGAAACGAAGTTGAAAACCCAAATAAATTGGATTACAACGTGCTAGCTCATCTCAGGAAGTTGCAAGCCAAACTAAGTATTTACGATGCTCTGATCCTGTCAAAGGAGATGAGAGAAAGTTTGATCAAGGCTTTACTTGATCCCGACATTTGCTTAGTGCAATTGGCTAGCACATCCTCAGATGGAGTTTGCACCAAAAAGGAACAGCCTGGCGTAACTTTCACCGATGAAGATTTGCTACTCGGTACAGCCGATCACAATCGTCCACTCAACATTTCTGTCATCATCGACAGATTCTTGCTTTCCAGAGTCTTAGTAGATCTTGGAGCGTCGCTCAATATAATGAGTCTACGGACATTAGCTTACTTGGACATCGACGCCCGAGAGCTTTCAATGGATAAAATGATGTTAAGAGGTTTCAATCAGAAGGGAGAGAGAGCCCTCGGATCTAAAACGCTACAAATGAAAGTCAGAAATCTAGTAACAACTGCAAAATTCCATGTCATCGATGCGGATACTTCGTTCAATACCCTGCTTGGTCGACCGTGGCTCCATGAGTATAATATGGTCCCGTCGTCGCTTCACCAGTGCATCAAATACTACAAAGATGGACAAGAACATTGCATTAAAGGGGATCTACAGCCGTTTTCAATACATGAAGTAGGCATCCATGAAGACGCCGCTTACTATGCTCCTCCGAAGAAAATAGTATTTTCAATAGACATTGTAATAAGCAAAATTGAAGAATCAAAGGAACTACAAGGACAAGACCGTATGGCTCAAGTTTAACAATCTTATACCACTCCTCAACGATTTGGTGAAAATTCTCTTAGCCCACGCATCCGAGGTCGAGGCCGGGGACGTGGTCGAGAAAGAATTTCCCAAATTGTTGAACAGAATTTCCAAAACACTAAGCAGATTATTATCTTTTTAAATAATATCCCCAGCGGAGTCGCCAGAAGCTGTCGGCGTATTTTTTTTAGGTTTTAAAATTTAATTTAGGTATATATATATAATTTGGAAAGTAGCATTTGATTTTTGAAAATAATTTTAAGTTTGAAAATTTTAAGATGTGAAATCAAACCGATCTCACATCCCAAATAGTTTATATAAACGAGCATCGCACCACAAACCGTGTATCTATCCCGAAGAATAGGCACACTGCTTGATGATGGGGCTCGATTAAATAAACTAGAAGATTTGTGACATCCGTTTGGTCTGCGAACCAATTTTATAAGCCGACAGTGTTCCGCTCGCTTAATATAAAGGAATTAAGCGTGGTTTATATTACCTGGGTTCTTAAAGTTCCCTATAAGGGCAAGCCCCTATAGTTAATTACATCCTAAATGTCCGAAGACACTTAAGAAAACTCTCAATAATGATCAGTGGTTCTGCTCTCAAGAATTTCAAAGTTTAAGGTTTTCAAACTCGGAGCTTGGAAAATTCAATTTGGAATGGATCAAATTTGGAGAAGTTTATTTCAGGAGTCCAAAGGAAGAGATGTAGGGGAAGTTGGAGATCCAAGAAGAATCTTGGCAACTTCCCAAACTATCCTATTGTTTGGCTTCGATTTGGGAGTTTATTTAATGTTTCATCCTGCCTGTTTTAATTAATTAGGACTTATATTTGTATGACACAATCATACAAACAGCCTCGAAGATGTGAGGGCTTATGTCATACCAAATGACTACCTCGGAGTCCTAAGACCGGTTAGGGCTTAATTTGCATAAGACAATTATGCAAATGCCTAACAAAAAGTTGAGGATTTATGTTGCACTAGGCAAACTACCTCGAAGTCCTATGGCTTTGTTATTTAATTTCTAAGAAGGGTTTTGCTGATGTAGACCCAAGTTTAGCTGTTGACGATGATCGTGCTGCCCACTGTACTCCATGCTCCTTATTGTCGCAGAGGTTTAGTTTTAGAAATCATAAATCAGGAGATGAGAGAAGTGTTTTGGTTTAGAAAAGTCTTAGAATCCAAATATTTTAGTGTTTTAATTAAAACAAATCTTAAAATTGATTAAGCAGAACCGATCAAGATCCCACGGTTCCGTCATCCCGGCACCGTTATTTTCATCGGATTCACTTAGTCTAGATGAATTTGCTAAACTTGACTGAATGAGTTCCACACTTTCATTTAGACCGTGGGAAATCCCGTTAGCAAACACGTGGGTTACATCATCCGAGGTATTCCCGATCATCAAACGAGACATTTTAATTTAGTTAAAGTTATAGTTTTGTTGTTATGTTTGTGATTAAATTTTGAGTTGTCTTATATTTTGAAATGTTGTGGCTGTGAATTTTATCTTGCTGTGACTTTTAATTTAGTTTTGGGTTTCAGTTTTGTGGCTATCCTAAAGGTTTTAGTTTTCATGCAACAGTTGTACTTAGCATGCATGAAGAATAAAGCGCAAAGGTAGTAATTAAATTGCATCAAAATAAACATGTACCTGGTAGGGTCTTCTCGTCATTCCAAGCTGAAACTTTAGTATTGCATTGCATATATGTATTTATAATTTTTACTGAAATTAAAGCATGCCAGAAAACAGGAAGAAGTAGGACTAACAAGCAGTAGCTACTCAATCCTATGATGTTTATGTCAAGATCCTGGTTGTCTACCTAGTTCTATGATGTCTATGTGAATTCCTATGTTGTGTTTCAATAAACTTTATTTAATTGAGGATGGTTTCGTTAAGCAGACATATTAAGTTTAATAGACCTCAGAGGTATCCAAACAGTCAAAGAAGGATGCAGGTCCATGCTTCCCTCTCATATTCTGATGAAAAGTCTAGGGCTCATTTAGACTTAATACGCTGCTTAACGACTCACCCTATCTATACCCTTATGCTTAATGAACACAGGTGTTCAAGGTAGATTGGGGCAGATGGGTTTAGGTGTGGTTTGAATTTGGATTGGCGGCAATTGGTAGTTTGATTTGGACTTATGGGAGGGGTGTGAAGATTTGTTTGAATTTGTGTTTAGATTTGGTTTTGGTTTTGGTTTGGGTTTGATTTTGGTTTATGTTTGATTTGATTTTGGTTTTGGAACTATGGGTTTTGGGTTTGGAATGTGAATTGGGAAGGCTATGTTGACATCGGGTAAAATTTGGGTTACTCCAAGCATTCACTAAGCATAAGGGTATTCTTATCATGTTTTCTACACCAAGTTGTGATTTCCTAGGGGTTTATACAAAGGAAGAAATGAACCATGCCTCAGGAGGCCTATCCTAGGGTTGATTGTTATCGTGTGGGTATTGTACTGTTGTATGTTGTGCTTGTTATTGTGTTGGGATTGTTATTGTGTTATGATTGTATGTGTTTATATGTGTGTAATGAGTATGATTGTTGATGTGTGTAATTATGATTGTATATGATTGTTATTTATGTGTTATTATTGTATTATGTTATGTTATTATTGTTTGTATTGTTATGTGTTATGTTATGTATGTTGTTATTGTTATTTATAATTATTGTTTATTTTGTTATGTTATTATTGTTTTATATGTGTATTATTGATGTGTTGTGTTATGTGTGTGTTATCATTATTTTTGAATTATTGTTATATGTTGTTATCATATTACATTATGTATGTTATTGTTTTGTTTTATTTTGTTTTTGTCTTGTGTTATTGTTGTTATTTATTTATGTGTTATATTATTATTATATTGTTATTTTTATTTGTTTAGAATTATTATCTTTTATTTATAATTAAAATTAATGTTACCTTTATCATTTATTTAATTTATTATTTAATTCAATGTGACTTATTTATTTAATTAATTGTTGTTAAGTTTATTTAATTAATTGATTGTTATTTACTTGTTTTTTTTAATTAATTTTTATTTATTTAATTTATTTATTTGCTTTTACTTTAACTTAATATTTGTTTATTTAGATTATTATCTTTGGTTTTGTTTTATTTTATTTTATTTTGTTATTTAATTTAATTTAATTTATTATTATTTACAATTATTATTAATTTAATTTAATTCATTTATTTAATTTAATGTAAAGTATTATTGTTTAATTTAATTTATTTTAATTTATTTTATTTTTTTTTATTTAAATTACTATTTATTTAGATCACTAATTAATTTAATTTAATTTATTTTATTTAATTTATTTACTTTAATATAACTTATTATTTATTTGCATTATCATTTAAATTAATTTTATATTTGGTTTTCATTTAATTAATTTAATTTAATTTAATTTATTTAATTAATTTAATTTAACTTATTTATTTATTTACATTATTATTTAATTTAATTTAATTCATTTAATTTATCTAATTAATTTAATTTAATTTATTACTTATTATCATTTAGTTTAATTTTATATTTAATTTTCATTTATTTAGTTTAATTTAATTAATTTAATTAATTTATTTTTATTTAAATTACTTATTTATTTACATTATCTTTTAATTTAATATAATTTTGATTTATTTAATTTAATTTAATTTAATTTAATTTAAACTATTATTTATTAATTTATTTTTTATTTACTTTATTAATTATTATTAAATGTAATTTATTTAATTTAATTATTATTTAATTTAATTTATTTAATTTAATTATTATTTGATTTTAATTATTTAATTTTAATTTAATTCATTATTCATTTATATTATTTAATATATATATATATGTATTATTTATTTTTATTATCCCTTAGAAGTTATTTCATTTTTAATTAATTATATGTATATTTTTATTACTTAAATGTTATTGATTTATTATTATTAATTTATGTTATTAATTTACATTAATTATTATTATCATTTTTATTATTATTTATTAATTTATAAGACTTTTCTTTTTCTCTCTCTTAAATTATTCTTTTCTTTATTTTAAAGTTATTATCATTTATATTAATTTATTATTTCTTAAAATTATTATTTACATGTATATTTACATTTAGATTATTTTAAAAGGAATGATGCTTTTATTTACCTATTTTTATTATTTATTTATCTATTTATAAAGCTTTTCATTTTTTTCTCTTTCCTAAATTATCCTTTTCTTTATTTTAAATTATTATCCTTTATTTAAAGCAATTAGAATTATTATTTTTTTTCATATAGTTACACTTATATTATTTTAAAAAGAATGACATTTTCATTTACTTATTTTTTTGTTATTTATTTATATTTACAATTATTTTTAATTATTATTATCTCTTTCTTATATTTTCATTATCTTTTTTAAGTTTATAATTATTTATTTTATTCTTATCACATTATTTTTATTACTCACATATTGTTATTATTATTTTACATATATAAGTTTTTATTCCTTGAGTTATTCATATTTTAAGAGTATTGATTTAATTTTAAAATATAGTGTAGTTATTTATTATTTATTTACTTTATTATAAACATTATGTATTTAGTGTATATAATTTATTTATAATATTATTTAACACATATAATATTTTTATTTTTACATATATGTATAGTTATGTTATTCATACATTATTAAAAATTTATTCCATTCCCTCTTACCTCATTTTATTTTTATTTCTCTTCTTCTTTCATTCTTTATTTCTTTTATGTTATATTTCTTTTTTTCTTTTTCTTTTTATTCTGTTTATGTTATGTTCATTTCTCTTTTTGTTTTCATTTCCTTTATGTTCTTTTAAACTTTAAATCTTATCTTTTTATATTAGTAGAAATAGGATTTGGAAATATTTGAAATTAGTAAGCTAATTAATAATTTGCATAAAAAAAAGATCATAAGACTAAAACATGGAAAGATTTAAGAAAAGCTAAATAGTTTGCATGAAGGAAATCCCTAAGGCTAAGCATGGAAACATTTGCATGAAAGAGAGAAATCTGAAGACTATACATAGAAATGGCTTAAACATGTAAAAGAAAATTCATAAAATTTGCATGAAAAGAGAAAGAAAATTTTAGAGCTAAGCATGAAGATGGGAAAGAAATATATATATAACGATGGAGAGAGAAGCTCCGAATTTTAAGGTGGGTTCTTGATGATTTGTTTTCATCTGCTGATACTTTTCCTTGAGGATTTCTAATCTCTTGATTAATCTCCTGTTGATTGTTTGATGTTTCCGGGTAATTTCACATTTCTTGAATTTACTCCTTCTTTTTGTGACTACTCTTCTTATATCGGCTACTTGATTTGGGTTTTCTCAAGTAGTTTTCCGTTCTCCGAATATCTTCTCGTTCGATTTTCTCGGGTTCTTGAAATTCAGTTCTCCGAATTTCCGCTTTTCCTTGTCATGGCTGATTCCTCTTCTCTTGCTATTCCTGGCAAGACTTCTTTTGTGGATGTGGTTAATGCTGCTGTAGATTTGACAGATAAGTTGGTTTTTCCTCATTGCTATCATGAGACTGCTGCGGGTAGGGGTAATTGCCCTTTTATCAAACAAGTAAGCAAGAAGGGAGGTAAACCTGCCTTGATTTTCACTGACTCTGAACTTGCTTCTTTGGTGGAAGTTCATCAATTTACTCTTGTGGGGAAGTTTCAATATGGGCACCCTAAGATGGAGAGAATAAGGAAATGTTTTGAAGATTTGAAGTTAGCCGGCTCATGGAAAGTTGGGTTGTTTGATGGAAGACACATAATGATAAAGCTTTCTAAAGAAGATGACTATGCCAATTTGTTCTCTAAAAATTCTTGATGTTGGATGGTAAATATATGAAAATCTTGAAATGGTCTCCTGATTTTGATTCTAATCAAGAAGCTCCTATTATTCCTGTTTGGTATAGAATTCCTAATCTGAAATTACAATTTTTCAATCATCAAGTGATATATGCTATTGGTACTGCATTGGGGAAACCTCTCAAATTGGATATCTCTACTTTTAATTTGTCTAGACCTTCTTTAGCAAGGATCCTTGTTGAAAGGGACATTACTCTTCCTGATGTTGAGGAAATTTAGCTTGGATCCCCTCATAATGGTTATTGGCAGCCATTAGTTATAGAACAAAGGCCTGCATATTGTGGTAATTGCAAGATGTTTGGTCATAATAAGGATAACTGTTATAGGATTCATCCTAATCTTAGGCCTGTTGCCAAAATGAATAATTCTACCGCAGTGCAAAATTATATCCGATTTAGTTCCTGCTCGTACTCGCTCGAATTACATATTGATGCTCTTGCCTGTTGAAATGGGGTCTAAGGCTTCTGCAGATATGAATACTCGGACTAATTGCTATCAATCTTCCCGCTCGTTGCAATGGGGGCTATGGATTCTCGCTGTTGATGTTCCCGCCGTTACTAGCAGTCTTCCCTCAATTCCTAATGTGGTTTCGATATCAACTTATCTATATCTCGATTCTCGTAATTATTTCGATGTTTCCAATACATCCTTGTCAAGGATTCCCGAAGATGTTCTCACCGATAATGAACCCGTTACAAACATTCCTGTTTTGGAAGTGTTAGATCCCGTTGATAATTCGAAGTTTACTTATGCGTAAAGTTATTCAAAAAGTTGCCGATGCTCCTTCTCTTATTCAATCTCGTGAATTCTTCCGACTTGAATATTCTTGATAATGGAAGTGTCGTTATGGATCCTGTTGGAAGTAATGTGAAACATTCAAATAATATACAATATAATTCGGCTTTAACTACCCCCATGCCCGTCGATTATCCTATATTTCAAAATGCCTCTCAAAATGAGTTAACGACCTCCTTTCGATAATCTTGATTCAGACTCGCTAATGAACTCAAGGATGATTGGTTGATCCAAAAGTCTAAAAAGAAAAAGAAAACTACTGATTTATTGGCCTTATCTGAATCCAACATTATCCCTTCTTCTTCTAGGCTTACTAGAAGTGGAAGAATTGCTTCATGATTAAGTTCATATGCTGGAATATTAGGGGAGTGGCCAATCCCGGCTCCCTTAATAGAATTCGAGTTTAAACAGGATTCACAAGTTCTGGTGATTGTGATTTTGGAACCCTTGGTGAAATCTAATTTTGGTAGATTCATCGAAAGTTTCCCGGTTTTTCTTTCTTATCTAATTGTTCTAATAAAATCTGGATATTATATAGAAAAAAATTATTAGTGAATGTTCTTCCGGATCATCCTCGGATTTTACATTTCCATTTTCGGATTGATCATTTTCAAGGTTTTGCATCATTTGTATATGTCAGCTTCTCTTCCAAATGACAGATTGGACCTTTGGGATAAAATTCAAAAGATTAGTTTTACAATGTCTCGAAGGTTGGATGGTGGGTGGAGACTTCAATTGCATTGCTCATCCTAGTGAGAAAAAAGGTGGCGGGAATCCCAATCTAAATGACATGTTAAAATTTACTCGAGATATTTATACCGCCAAGCTTATCGACATTGGATTCGAAGGTTCTCCTTTCACTTGGAAGAGAGGTTCCTTATATGAAAGACTTGATAGAATACTTGTTAATCAATCTTGGATTAACATGTTCCCTATCTCTAAAGTTAAACATCCGACTAGAATGGGTTCGATCATTCTCCATCGCTCATTTGTCGCGCTCCCTTTCCGTGGTAAAAGCTAACTCTTTCGTATATCTCAATGTATGGTCCGAACATCCCGATTTCGCAAACTAATTGAGAGAAATTGGTGTGCTCCTCTAAATGGGTTTCCAAATCCTATTGTTAAATTGTGGCTTTTACGTAAAAGACTAGCTAAGGAACTTAAATCTTGGAACCGGATCGTTTTGGTAATATCCAACAAAAAGTCATTTCGCCGAGGCTATGGTTTCGCCGTGGAGAAAGAGGTCGAGAATGGGAGGGCTTCGAACAACAATTAACTCGTTGCAATGGCCAACCTTAAATCTGCTATTCATCAAGAGGAAGTTTTTCCGCATCGAAATCCGCCGCAAAATGGTTCCATCATGGGGACGAAACTCCAAATTTTTCCATGCTATTATTAAACACAAAAGAGCCGTTAATACCATTCTTCAAATTAAGACATTGGATAATAGATGTCCGTTAAGTACTAAGGATATTGCTGAGAATGTCGTTTCCTATTTCAAAGAATTATTTGCCGCCCAGTGCCACCAAATCTAATCTTTTTTCTCAGCCTATTTTTTCCGATTCGGGAACATCTCTCAATCTCTGGATTTAGTCGCTTCTCCTAATGAACATGAGATTTTTATTGCCATTAACTCTATGGAAAGTGATAAGATTGCTCGACCGTATGGGTTCACACCTGATTTTTATAAAAATTCTCGGTATCTTATTAAATCGTATATTACCGTCGCGTGAAAAGTTTCTTCCATGGTATTCAATCGACTAAATATTTTGCTTCTTCCACTATAATTCCGATACCTAAGAATACTATGAAAGCTTATTGGTCTGATTTTAGGCCAATTAGTTTAACTTCCACTTTTTCTAAGATCATAAGTAAGGTTATTGTGGCCGATTACAACCATTGCTCAATGATTTAATTTCGAAAATCAAGTCGCTTTCTTAAAAGGGAGAAGTATCAACGAGAATGTACTTTTGGCTCAAGAGCTTTTAAATGACCTGGACAGTAAATTGTAGAGGCTCTAACATTATTTTTAAATTAGATTTGGCCAAGGCTTTTGATACAATTAGTTGGAAATTCATTATCGAGGTATTGGAGGCAAGGGGTTTCAAAGCCGATTTCTCGCAATTGATTGTTAAATGGCTTACCAACAATTACTATAGTGTTATGATCAATGGGGAATGCCATGGTTTTTTCTCTTCGGTAGAGGTATTAAACAAGGTGATCCTTTGTCACCTTACATTTTCATCCTTGCTTTTGATTATCTATCAAGGATGTTAAATCAAATTCAGCCTATCTCATACATATAATCAATTTCAAAGATAGATCTTCACAACTAATCTCTCATCTTGCCTATGCCGATGATGTTATTGTGTTCTCTAATGGAAGTAAGCAATCCATCAAATGTTTAATGAAAACCTTGGCTATGTTTGAAAGTGTTTCGGTATGCTCTTCAACAAACCAAAATGTCAATTTTTAAGTGTGTTCTAAAATCAAGTATACCTATTAAAAACTCGGATTGTTGATTTTACCGGTTTTAAGGAAGCTCATTTTCCTTTGCTGTATTTGGGGTTTCCATCGATTAAAGGAAGAAGGAAGTTAATCCATTATGATGATATTGTTACTAAGATCTCTTCTCAAATTAATTGTTGGTCTAACATTTTTTTATCCAATGGAGTGCGTAATAACTCTTCTTAAGAGTATACTATCATCTTTTCCTCTTTACATTCTCCAAATGGTAAGAATGAAGAAGAGTACCCGTAAGTTAATTTCGACCATGTTCAATAAATTTTTATGGGAAGGTAATCACAAACAACTACATCGGACAAATTGGGACAAATTGTGTAAGCCTCGCTGACCGTGGTGGTCTTGGGTTTAAAAGCTTTCAACATCTTAGCTTTTCTTTCTATCAGCAACAATGGCTTAGATTTGAGAGCTAAAGATTCTCTTTGGTCTAAATTCATGCATAGCAAATACTGTTATAATACTCATCCTACTCAAGTGCAATACAAAGTGGGTGACTCTAGAACTTGGAAGGAATTGCTGAAAGTGAGAATGAAGGCTGAAGATCTCTTTACTTGGGAGATTGGTAATGGCCAAATTAATTTTTGGTTTGATAAGTGGTTGTATGATGATTCCTTAGCTCATCTTTTTACTTCTTCTTCAAATATTAAAACCGTTGTCGATTGCCGGAAAGAGCATAAATGGAATACCGATATGCTTCAAACTCATCTACAGACTCGAAATTATTAACAAAATCTTATCCATTCCTATTCAGACTTTATAAGCAAGGATAAATTAATTCCCAAAAATCCCGCTAATCGAGTTTATCTAAATTTGTTTATCAATCTTGTTTCACTGCGTAAGAATGATTGGGGAAATAAATTATGGAATAAATATATCACTCCATCCATGTCCTTCTTTTGTTGGAAGCTATTCAAGAAACTACTCCCTACCGATGATATTTTAAGCTTAAAGGTCTTAGAGGACCTTCTATTTGTCCTTTTGTCTTATCGAGGAGGAATCTTTATTCCATATCTTTCTTAATTGCAATCGATTCAACAAATCGGCAGAGATTCTCGTCCTTATTAGGACAAAATGGAAATTTTTTTAAGTGTCGTCTATTGATGCTTGTTGGCAGGATCGGAAGGATTTGTCTTATTACTACATTTCTTCGGCTATTTTCTCGGTTCATTTCGTTAGCTCGAAATGAAATCGGACATCTTAATGTCATGTTTTCTTCTAAATCTATTATTTTAAATTGTCGGACCTATCTCGACAAAGTGCGTAATTTAATTGCTCCTTCTCGACTCGAAGAAAAGGCAATTTGTTTTAGTACAATGGAAGACTCCTATGCATCCTTGGTCGAAGATTACTACGGATGGCAGACCTTCAAATCTTCCTCTCGCTGGAATTGGAGGTCTTTGTAGGATCTTAAAGGAAAATGTCTATGGTTCTTTGCTGCCCCTCGTCATGGCTTGTTCTCGCACTTGAAGCCGAAATTATTGTCGTCTTTCGGGGTTTAAAGATTGCTGAAAACCGAAGTTAAAATTTCTTCATTTTGAATTTGATTCCATGCTTTTGTTACGTATTTTGACATAGAAATCAGCAATACCTTGGTTCCTTCATATATGGATAAAAAAGATCAAGGCTATCACTAATTCAATGCACATTATTTGGTCTCACATTTACAGAGAAGGAAATCGCCTCGCAAATTGGCTTCGCATCTACCGCCTCTACTCCCTTTAATGTAATTTGTAGTTCGATATTTCTTTTTTCCTTTATTTAGTTCTCTTGTACATGGGGACTTAATTAATATTCCTCATGTTAGATGTACCAACTCTTCATTTTAATATAATATTATTATTGGTGCAAAAAAAAAAAAAAAAAAAAATATATATATATATATATATATATATATATATATATATATATATATATATATATATATATATATATAAGCTTAAGTATTTCACAAAATAAAGAGTAGGGTGAATAGATTACCTTAGCTCAGAAGATGGAGAGGAGGAAGAGGAGAGGCTCACGGCTAGGGGGAAATTTTGGGGGATGGAATGGCTAAGTGTGAGAGTATGTGTAAGTGAGTGTGTAAGAGTGGGTGTAAGGGGGTATGAAGTGGGATTATGGGGGGATTTATGGAGGAGGCTCACGGCTAGGAAGATTAAGGAGGGAGTGGGATGAGATGAGGTGGAGGTGAGGAGGTGACATGGTGGAGGTGAGGTGGTGAGGGGAGAAGTGATGGAAATGATGGGAGAGGGGTGAGGTGGCATGTAGGGTGAGGGAGAAGCATGGGAGAGGTGAGGGAGGGGTGAGGGGATGATATGGAGATATTTTTATTTTTATTTTATTTTTTATTTTATTTATTTAATATATATATATATTATTATTTTATGAGTGTCATGAGATTTAATTTAATTAATTTTGATTTAATTTGGTTTAATTCGGATTATTAATTCAATTAGGCTCCTTTGGGTTTGGGCTAACTTAACTTGAGTTTGAGTGAGAATGAGGTTTAGGTGTCTTGATAAATGTTATTCATAGGATTGTAATGAAGATTTTTCATGAAGACACAAAGTAGTTTTTAGCTCATTTGGAGGTTCAATTTTGGCATGGATTGGATTTTTGAGTATTTTGGACCATGTTGGGTTCGGGTCTAATTAGCTTGGGTTTGAGTGGAAATGGGGTTTCGAAGTTTTCAGAAATAATGTAGATATGGTTGTCTAGAAGAACTTTCATGAAGACATAAAATGGTTTTGACAAGGTTTAGGGGGTAAATTTGGTGTATTTAGAACATGTGTCCAGCTTGGGTCAAAATGGGGTGGTTTTGGTCCAAAATGGATTTTGGGTAAGATCTGAGCTCAAATTATGGGCCATTGATGATCCAATTCAGTTTAAGGAGGTGTTATAAAGAGCTTGGAATTGAAATTTGGGAGGAATTGATTGACATTGGGTCACTTTAGGAATTTTGGGTTATTTAGGCAAAATTGGGGATATTGGATTTCAAGTGGAATTGGATTTGAATGTGGGTCACATTGGACTTGAATTTGGTCTAGATTGATATTTGGGATGTTGAATTTTGGTTTGGAATTGAATTTGATCAAAATTGGGGTCAATTGGGTCAAAATTAGGTTTGGTTTAGGCACTTTTAGGTTAAATGGGCCAAGTTGGGATTTTGGATTGAAAGTGTATTAATTGGCAAAATTGTCCCATGGTGTAGTTTAACAAAATGAAATTGGGGACTTTTAGGATTTTTTGGAATTTTGTGAGAAATTTTTGGAATTTTTTGGATTTTTGGGCAAAAAGGGTATTTTGGGTATTTTGAGGGTAGTGGGGGGTATTTTTGGAAATTTTGGAATTTTTGGTCATGGATGGTCAATTTGAGTGGTAAGGAATATCTTGGAATGATTCTTGAGGATTTTGGTGAATTTGGGGAATTTTGGGTAATTTAGGTCATTTTGGTAGGCCGGGGGCCAGAAATTGAAACTTTGGGGTTTTGAAGATGGCTTCAAAGTGAGCATGATGTAATGGTTTAAATTGAGTTATAGATGAAGGGTCACCCTCATTTGGTCCTCTATGTGTTTGTCCCTACCGCTTAGTCATAGACTTAGGGCTGGGCTATCCACATGAGTTTCCAAAGAGTTCAGGGTTGAAATTAGGATGTGTATATTGTGAATGTGAATTGTATGAGTGGTGATCTCCAGACCTCCCTCAGGGTAAATCTTAAGGTCTGACCACCTATAGGAGACTTCCCCTAGGATTCCTTATTCTTGCCTTTTTCCTACCAAAAGGTGGAGGTTAGGCCTTAAGCATATGAAAACCCGCTAGTGAACCAAGAAGAGTTTTGAATTTCTATGGGGAGGGTTCCATGACTAGTCCTCTAAGAAAGTCACCAGGAGAGTTCTATGGCTAGACCCTAGGCTATTATAAAGAGAGACTAGAACTCAACCAAAAGTGAGGTAAAAAACGGACCCCCAATAGCTATGGTGTGCAGGGCAAGCACACCGCACGTATTGGTGTTGACCGACGAGATCAACAAGACCAACACAACTGTATGAGTAAAAACTCAAGACAGAATGAATAATTCAGCAAGTAAGTTGCCGCTAAGAATTCTTTGGTTAAAGACCTTCAAACTTAGGGACTCTCGCTGGGGAAAGGAGGTGGAAACACCATCAAGCTGGGGCTATAAATTTCAAGCTCCCAAACTTTGGAGGAATCCGAACTGATTTGATTTGAAGAGGGGAATTTTGAATTTGATTTCAAATTCCTTGTTTGAATTTTAGTTTGAAATTTTGTTTTGAATTTGAAGTTTGGAATTTTGTTTTCGAATTTAATTTTAGGATTTGAATGTGGGAATTTGAAATTTTAAGCGAAATCGGAATTTCGATATCGCTCGCAGGAGGAGAATCAGGATTTAGGTACTGACTCAAAAATTCAAGGAAAAAAATTTCTTTTTTTTTTTAGGAAATCAGACGACTAAGCTCCGACCCCAGAATATCATGGAAGGCGGAAAAATATCCCGGAAGGAAGATGAAAATTTAGGGGATTTTTGGGAAATCGGACGACTAAGCTCCAATCCCAGAATATCATGGCAGGCGGAAAAATATCTCGGAAAGAAGATGGAAATTTAGGGGATTTTTGGGAAATCGGACGACTAAGCTCCGATCCCAGAATATCGTGGAAGGTGGAAAAATATCTCAGGAAGATGGAAATTTAGGTAATTTTTGGGAAATCGGACGACTAAGCTCCGATCCCAGAATATCGTGGAAGGCGAAAAAAATATCTCGGAAGGAAGATGAAAATTTAGGTAATTTTTGGGAAATCGAACGACTAAGCTCCGATCCCAGAATATCATGGAATGCGGAAAAATATCTCGGAAGGAAGATGGAAATTTAGGGAATTTTTGGGAAATCGGACGACTAAGCTCCGATCCCATAATATCGTGGAATGCGGAAAAATATCTCGGAACGAAGATGGAAATTTAGGGAATTTTTGGGAAATCGGACGACTAAGCTCCGATCCCAGAATATCGTGGAATGCGAAAAAATATCTCGGAAGGAAGATGGAAATTTAGGGAATTTTTTTTTCTTCGGAAAGAGAGGATATTATTAACCTGTCTGTATCTGATTTCAAATCATTTCATTTTGTTTAATTTTGATTTTGCTTCTTTTGAGTTCATTTCTTTTCATTTTGATTTGACTTAATTTAACTTGATTTAAATTTGCTTTTTTTTTTAATTTTCATTTTGTTTTAATTTCATTTGATTTAAATTTCATTTTCTTTTTGATTTTTTTAATTTTTTATCCTTTTCTTCTGCATCTTTTTTTTATTTATTATTACAAAATTTTGGACCCAGTCACAGACACTAGCCCTATAGCTATATTGGAATGAATACCATTTTTTTCAGTCTTTTCATGTCGCGTAATATTTCTTTAAATATCATCCGTTGATGGGCAACATGGGTCTATCCCCTTAAGAATCTACTAACTGGTAAGATCCTCCTGTGTAGACATTCTCCACCACGAACGGTCCTTCCCAGGTCGGTTCAAATTTTCCACCTATTTTGCGGTGTGCAAGAACAGACCTTCTAAGAACGAGCACGAGGTCACCAATTTTGAAAGACCTCGGGTGGACCAATTTATCGTGGGCTTGAATCATCTTCGCTTGGTAGAGTTCCAAGTTCTGTTGTGCGAGCAATCTTTTTCCTTCAAGGTTCTCCAATTTTGCAAGTTATAACTTGGCATTCTCTTCTATTGTAATTTGATTGGCAACGGCAACCCGGAGCGATGGTAGCTGAACTTCTAGCAGAAGAACTGCCTCGGACCCGTACACAAGAGCGTAAGGCGTAGACTGTGTCGGCGTCCTGACTGTCGTCCTGTAGGCCCATAAAGCTTCCAGTAGCTTATCATGCCACCCTCTCTTATTATCATCGAGCGTCTTTTTCAGAATCTGAACCAGCGTTTTATTGAAGGCTTCTGCTAAGCCATTTGCTTTAGGGTAATAGATCGTCGAGTATCTCCAATCTATCCCGTGTCTTCTGATGAAGTTGTTAATTTTTGTGCTCTTGAAAGCGGACCCATTATCGGAGATGATTTTGCGCAGTACACCGAAACGGTAGACGATTTGATTCTTGAAGAAATGTAAAACTTGCTGCGCTGTGACTTCCCGTAGTGGAACTGCTTCTGCCCACTTGGAAAAGTAGTCTGTAGCGGCGAGTATAAACCTGTGTCCTTTCGAGGAAGGAGGGTCTATCGGACCCACTATGTCCGTACCCCAAGCACTCGAATGGCCACGAGGCAATCGTCGGGTGTAGAACATTCGGAGGCCGGTGCAAGACCACTCCATGCACCCGACACCGATGGCATTTCTTAGCTACGTCCATGCAACCGTTATCATTGCCGCCGCAGTATCCGAGTCTTTCGATTTTCATCTTCATTTTTGGTCCCGACCGGTGTGCACCACACAATCCAAGCATGTACTTCTTTGACAATTTTCGCGCTTCGCTTTGCTCGTACATCTCGACCACATCCGGTCGAAGGATCTCCTATACGTAACATTGTCGATCGTGGCATACGACAAAGCCTCTTTTCGAATCCGGTGCGCTACCGACTTATCTTATGGTAACTTTCCTGGCTTGTAAATATTCCATTAGTGGCCGACGCCAATCTTCCGTATCTTCCGCCATCGCAAGAATCGTCTTTTTCTTTTCAATTTCATGTAGACTGTCAAGGTCAATCTGAGACAACACCTGACGTCCTTGTACTGTAATATTTATAGAATCTTCGGGTGGACAAGCCAATTCTTTAACGAGTTTTGCTAAAGCGTCCGCATGGGCATTGTCTGCTCGAGGAATCCTATAGAATATCACATGCGGAATTTGCTCGAGTAACTTCATCGTATATCGGTGGTATTCTTCTAATCTCGGCTTTAGAATTTTGTAGTGTCCTGCCACTTGCTGGATGATGAGCTGTGAGTCGCCATAAATGGCAATGTCTGTTATATCCATCAGTATTGCTAATTCTAAACCGGTGATTAGGGCTTCATACTCTGCTTCATTGTTGGTACACGGCTCTGTCAAGTGGTAAGAAAATCTCAGCATGGCATGATCTGGTGTCACAAAGATTAAACCAATTCTTGCTTTGCCTGGTATAACTGTTCCTGATCCTTTGTCTTTTCGAGCTAATGATGCTCCATCAAAGTACATTTCCCAACGTTGAGCATTGGGATCTTCTATCCGTAGTATCCGCTCATCCGGTAACTCATCATCGAGCGGGGACCCACTTGGAGCGTGGTGCGCTGCGAGAAAATCTACAAGAATCTGCCCTTTGATAGCGCGAAGGGGCACAAAGGTTATATCGAATTGCAATAATATCATTGACCACCTTGCTAAGCCTCTGAAAAGTGTTGGTTGGGTCATTAAATATTGCAATGGATTAACCTTCAAAATCAGGTTGACCTTTTGAGACAACATGTAATGTCTAAGCTTTTGAGTGGCGAAAAATAGAGCTAGACAATGTTTCTCAATAGGAGGATACTTTACCTTCGCAGGTATTAGATGTCGACTCAAGTAGTAGAGTGCGTTTGCTTTACCCTCATCATTGACTTGGGCAAGTAGAGCTCCGAGGGACTCATCTAACGCCGCGGTATAAAGTATCAACGGTCTACCTGGGATAGGGGCTGCTAAAACAAGAGGTGTCGTTAGATATCGTTTAATATCTTCGAAAGCCTGCTGTCACTTTTCTTGCCAAATAAAATTGGCATCCTTTTTAATTAATGTCGAGAAAGGCTGACACCTACCCGACGTATTAGATATAAAGCGCCTCGCATATGCTAGCTTTTCCTCGAAATGAACGTAGTTGTTTCAAGGTTTTAGGGGAGGCATTTCTAAGATAGCTTTAATCTTCTCCGGTCGATTTCGATTCCCCGATGACGGACAACGAATCCTAGAAATTTCCTGCAGGTAACGCCGAAAGCGCACTTCAAGGATTCATCTTCGCATTATATTGTCGTAATCGTTCAAATACGATCCTCAAATCATATAGGTGGTTTCCTCTTATCTTGCTCTTGACGACCAAATCATCCACATAGCATTCCACTTGGTTGTGAATGAGGTCATCGAAGATCCTTGTCATTGCTCTTTGGTATGTAGCTCCTGCGTTCTTCAGTCCAAACGGCATCACGGTGTAGCAGGAATCCCGATCGGAGTTCTGAAAGCTGTGAGCGCTGCTTCTTCTGGTGCCATCTCGATCCGATTGTACCCCGAAGACCCATCCATAAAGAAGAAAGTTTCATGTGTCGACGCGATGTCCACCATTAGTTCCGGTATCGGTAACGGGAATTCATCCTTTCGGACATGCTTTGTTTAAGTCCCCGAAGTCGACACACACTCGAATTTGTCCATTTTTCTTTTTCACCGGCACAACATTAGCTAGCCATGTCTGACATCGTTCTTCTTGACAAAATTAGCGTCTATTAGTTTCTTGATTTCTGCTGTAACTTGCTGTTTTATCTCGAGGCGCATCCTTCTGGGAGCTTGCTTTACTGGCGTCACATTCTTATCCACTCCGAGGTGGTGAATTGCAACTGCCGGAGATAGTCCTGGCATTTCTTCATAGCTCCAAGCGAAGCAATCTTTGAATTCTGATAGTAACTTGACCAAGTCTGTAACCTCTTCTTCGTTGAGTAACGAACTTATGAAAGTCGGCCGAGGCTGCTCCTCAGTCCCGAGATTGATTTCTCTTAATTCATCGACCGTTGTTTTGATTTCTTCTTCGACTCGGCGGAGCATCGCCTATTGGATGATCTTCATATTCATCTTGAATGTCCAGGCAATCTTCTTTTGATTCACTAGTAACAACCATGAAAAATTCTGAGTCATCAACGGGTCCGAGTGTACCAAACCCAAGACCTTCTTTCGAATTGAGTTTCTTTCCTTTTACATTCCATAATTTTTCAAACGATTGTGACTTATCTTTTGGCATTTTATTTGACACATATCCTTGTTGAATTAACTTTTGTACACACGGCGAAACGTAGCCAAAAGGTAATTCCATTAATTCATTTGAGTCATTTTCTTCAAGAATTACACAAGGTTCAGAAGTGGAAGGGGAAGCTTTATAAAACTTGATCGGTTTAAAACCATCGTTATGAACTTCCTCGACCTCTATACTCTCTACCTTTTCGAGAATGGATCGGAGTAAGGGTCATGGAATGAACATAGTAGTTTATCCGATCGTACATCGATTCATATTCAACCTTTGCTTCATCGTCCAGAGAGATCTCGAACTGAGGCTTCTTCTGACTTATCATCATTGTTTCTTTATCTTCTTCGGAGCTTTCCTCCATGTCAATATTGATTGTTGGCTTCGTCTGTTCAAAAATTTGGGAAATTCTTTCTCGACCACGTCCCCGGCCTCGACCTCGGATGCGTGGGCTAAGAGAATTTTTACTAAATCGTTGAGAAGGAGCGGTATAAGATTGTTGAACTTGAGCCATACAGTCTTGTCCTTGTAGTTCCTTTGATTATTCAATTTTGCTTATTACAATGTCTCTTGAAAATACTATTTTCTTCGGAGGAGCATATTAAGCGGTGTCTTCATGGATGCCTACTTCATGTATTGAAAACGGCTATAGATCCCCTTTAATGCAATGTTCTTGTCCATCTTTGTAGTATTTGATGCACTGGTGAAGCGACGATGGGACCATATTGTACTAATGGAGCCACGGTCGACCAAGCAGGGTATCGAATGAAGTATCTGCATCGATGACATGGAATTTTGCAGTTGTTACTAGATTTCCGACTTTCATTTGTAGCATTATAGATCCGAGGGCTCTCTCTCCCTTCTGATTGAAACCTCTTAACATCATTTTATCCATTGAAAGCTCTCGGCGTCGATGTCCAAGTAAGCTTACGTCCATAGACTCATTATATTGAACGACACTCCAGGATCTATTAAGATTCTGGAAAGCACGAATCTGCCGATGATGATAGAAATGTAGAGTGGACGATTGTGATCGGCTGTACCGAGTAGAAAATCTTCGTCGGTGAAAGTTACGCCATGCTGTTCCTTTACGGTGCAAACTCCATCTGAGGATGTGCTAGCCAATTGCGCTAAGCAAATGTCGGGATCAAGTAAAGCCTTGATCAAACTTTCTTTCATCTCCTTTGGCAGGATTAGAGCATCGTAGATACTTAGTTTGGCCGGCAACTTCCTGAGATGAGCTAGCACGTTGTAATTCACTTTATTTGGGTTTTTAACTTCATTTCGATCTTGTATCTCTTCAGTAGCTGGAGGTATTTCTTCTTGTGTGACTATCTGTTTTCCTTTGTCGACTGGAGTTGTTCTCGAGGTAGCACCTTACCACTCCTTAAATGCACTTCTGTTATTTCTTCTTCTTCTGGACTCAGAGGTACTTCTGTATCTGAGAAGTCCAAACTGATGTCAAGTGGAACTCCTTTGCACTCGAGGACTGGCTCCTCACTTCTTGTACTATCATAGCCGGTGTTATCGATGTCTTCTTTATCTTTGCTGGAAGTTAATATGATTCGAGGATTATTTTGGGAATTAAAATCGGGGTCGGATAGGTTGTGATTAGTTACGTCATCACTAGAGACAGTAAGAACGTAGCCAACATCATTTATATCATTATTACGAGACCCTGAAGGGGTACAAAGATAATGATACAAAGTCAGAGGTTCGAGGAATTTCACCCCTGAATCTGAGATAACCCGTCTAACGGGAGCAGCCCCTATCCTATCCTCCGCGCTATCATCTTTAATCTCATTCACGATCTCTTTCTTCCTCCATTCTCGTTGCGGTGGCTTCCTCGGCGAAGCTTTCATCTGGATTGTGTTGACGGTGGACTCCGGACAACGGCTTTCTTCGGAGCAGACCGAATCCGGTCCAGACCTTCGAGTTCATTCCATACTGCACTCCATCCACCCTTACCAGCATATGGGTCAAGCGGAGAGATTGGCTCGCCTGAAATTACATTTATAGAACCTTTTTCAGGCTCCTTCAAATATTCCTTCGGTATCGTTATATTTCCTTCTTTGTAATTCCGCTCAGCTCAATCCTCGAAGACGAAGCAGTTCTCACCGCATGTCCAAGCATCTAGTGATAGTGACGTGAAGTTGGCCGATCTTTCTTATTCACGTCTTCGGTTTCTTCGGCTCCGGCAACTTGAACTCGGGCTTCTTTAGCGCGATTCTCGAACATCTTTGCTACAAGCATCATCTTTGAAAGAATAGTTTTTGCGTAGTCATTCTATATTGTAGGAACTAGTCTCCCGTCCGTCCTGTACAGCCTCTCGCCGCTCGACCGGACCGATCATTCGCGCGTGGACGAGACCGTCCATACCGCCGAGGCCGATTGCATCGCCGAGGCGACTGCTCGGTCTGAATCATCATCGGTTGCTTTCCTTTATCGACCGCGGCCACTACGCCATATCTCTTCTCATAAGCCTTCGCTGGTTTCATTTTCTCTATCTTTTCTGCAGGCTCCGTGTGCTTAATTTCTTCTTGTAAGCTGCTGGCCTTGCTGAGCAGTTTCTCGAAGGACTTGATCGTGAGACCCTTAAGCATGAAAGCTACTGGACCGTGAATACTCTTGAGTAGTATATCAATCGTGTGTTGTTCTTGTAGCTGAGGTTCGCATTTCATGCTTAAGTTTCTCCACCTCAAGATGTAGTTAACCAATGTCTCGTCAGGCTTCTGACGTTCTACCACGAGATCTCCTATGGTGACATGACGCTGAGCACCGGCGAATCTCTTCACAAACTTGCTTTCCGTTTCTGCGAAAGTCTTTACTGATCCATTAGGAATTTCAGCATACCAATCGAAAGCTATTCCCGACAGGCTGCTGACAAACTGACGAAACAATAGTGCTTCACTTCCTCCCGTGTTGCAACAAACTCGGCTCGAAGTGCGCTATATGTCGTCGAGGGTTTCCCGTTCCGTAGAACGTTTTGAAGGTCGGTGGCACGAAGCCTTTGGGGTAAGGTACAACATCAAATTCCTCCGGTAGGGTCTACCCTTTGAAACCGATGCTCATCCTTCGGATCGGCCAAAGCCTCCCGAACTTCGTCGTTCGACAATTCGCTTAAGCTCCTTTTCCGTAGATTCGGGGTTGAATCCTTCTTCGGAAGCTCATTCTCATCGGCCGAGGTGACCTCTCTTCTTTCATCGGCGATGTGTATTATCTCAGGTTGATTAATTTCTGGAGATGCTGTCGGACGTGACTGAGACTGTCCATGCAATGTGGCCATGGTAGTCATAGCGGCGGTCATCTCCTCCACTTTCTTTTCCAATCTACTGATTACTTCGTCTCTAGCAGACACGGCTTTTTGAAGCTCTTCTATTGCGTCCTCCTCACGAGAAGCTTCACGTGCAAACGCTGTGGCCCTGGTATCGACCATGTTGATTTCCATGAATTCATCATTTAAGTAATCTGACAGGTGGAAATCTTCGTCATCGACCTCCAATCCTTGCTCCCTAGTTAATTCTGAAATATCTTCACAAAGTTTCTGAATTCTATCCTCCATCGACCCTTCTTCTGTCATTGGCTTCGAAACAACAGGAGTGGTGATGATAGGAGTGTCGGACTTACAATTCTTTTGATGATTTGTAGACTTCTCGAATTGGACAGGTGCAGCGACTTTCGGCAACCACACTCTCCTCTCGAGAATTGATGCCTCGGGACGTAATGTCTCGACGGGGACATCGGAACCAAGAGATGAAGTGTGTTCCCTAGAGTGCGGACCATGTACAGAGGAAAGTAATCCTCTCTTCCTTCTCGGGAGTTCCTTGGGTGACATTCTTGGACCTAGCCGAGACTCGACCGGTCTTCGTATTGCGGGTGTCGAATCGGTGATAGTTGTCTCAACACGCTTTCCCAAACGGTATTTGACAGAAACCCTACTAGGCTTTTCCATTTTCAAAATTTCTTCTTTCACTTCCTGGGATATTGCACATCCCATCCTTTCAAGAAGCTTGGCGACAGAACACCCTTCTAATTCGGCCAATCTTCGTAGAAGAGTATAGGATTGAGTGATGGGTGTGGGTTTCTTCCCCCCCTCATCACGACCGTGTGGTGTTGGAAGCCCAGCGATAATCCTGTGGAGACTTTCATTTCCGGTAGTACCAGCTAATAGGTGGAACCTACTACCTCGGAGGAGAGGAGAGGTATTCGGTAAACCGAGTTCCTCCTGCTGAGGAATCTCATCAATCACCGGCAAATTTGCAGCTCAGGCCTTGGCGGCCTTACGAAGCTTCCGGTTGCGGTTCCTCTTTTGGGATTTCGTCAGCGGGGGAACCTTGGAGCTGGAACCGATCTCAAATACAGATGGCAGAGCAAGGCAGGCTTTGTCAGATTCCTCCTCGTGTAGAATTTCTTTGCCTTTAGCAGACACGGAAGTAGGTACTGTAACAGCGAAGCCGGATGCAGTAGTGGTGACGACTCTCCTTGTCACGGAGTCAATTGGTCTAACGGGGACAGTAGTCATCTTTATCTTCTTAGCAGAAGGGAAGTCTTCATGGGAGTTCAGATCGAACTCGGCAGATGGTTCTTGTACTTCGGGGGCGGCAATTTTCAGGACCACGAAAGGGGCTTTTCCAAGCACGACTTTAAACTCACTGAAGCCAGCTCCAAACTGAATCATCAGTGCTGCAAAACGAGCCTCCCGGGAAGAGGGCAAGTCACAGGAGAAGGTCAGCGAAGGGGTTGAAATTTTGACTGTCAAAAGAAACGTTCCAAAATTTAGGAAGGGCCAAAGACCTTGTCATCACAGTGTAAACACTATGAAAAAGATCGTTCTGTAAACTGGGTAAAAATTTTGATTTCATATAATATATTATTATTTTCTCTTATCATATTTTGTTTCTTCTTTTTCTTTTATTTTCTTTTAGATTTTCATGTGTTTGTTTTAAATGATATTTAAAATTTTAAAGGTGGATTAACTTGCCAAAGGCAAAATATTAAATCCAGGAGGCAGAAGAAAAAGGTGAAGCAAAGGACCCTGCTGAGAATTCCTTTTTACGACACACATTGCCCAAGTGGAATTAATCCACCAACACACCTATTGGGGGTCCGACCCCACAAGATCAAAAGAAAAATCCTAAGGATCCTCGAACCTCCCCGTTTAGGAGTGGCTAAACGATGGTCTTGAATTCCGTAAGAGTTCGATCATACTTTCCCAAGAAAGAAATGGGTAAAGTATGTCAACAGAAGAATGGTAGCTTGGTTCACAAGGGACATGGACTTGCCACTGATTTATGAGAGCAAAACTATCTGATCAAAATGGAGAGAGAAACAATCCCCAGCGGAGTCGCCAGAAGCTGTCGGCATATTTTTAGGTTTTAAATTTAATTTATATATATATATATAGTTTGAAAGATAAGCATTTGATTTTTGAAAATAATTTTAAGTTCGAAAATTTTAAGATGTAAAATCAAACCGATCTCACATCCCAAATAGTTTATATAAACGAGCATCGCACCACAAACCGTGTATCTATCCCAAAGAATAAGCACACTCGCTCGATGATGGGGCTCGATTAAATAAACTAGAAGATTTGTGACATCCGTTTAGTCTGCGAACCAATCTTATAAGCCGACGAGTTCCCCGCTTAATATAAAGGAATTAAGCTGTGGTTTATATTACCTGGGTTTCTTAAAGTTCCCTATAAGGGCAAGCCCCTATAGTTAATTACATCCTAAATGTCCGAAGACACTTAAGAAAACTCTCGATAATGATCAGTGGTTTTGCTCTCAAGAATTTCAATGTTTAAAGTTTTCAAAGGATTGGATTTTGGAAATTTTAATTTGGAATGGATCAAATTTGGAGCAGTTTATTTCAGGAGTCCAAAGGAAGAGAAGTAGGGGAAGCTGGAGATCTAAGAAGAATCTTGGCAACTTCCCAAACTATCCTATTGTTCGGCTTTGATTTGGGAGTTTATTTAATGTTTCGTCTCGCTCTGTTTTAATTAATTAGGACTTATATTTGTATGTCACAATCATACAAACAGCCTTGAAGATGTGAGGGCTTATGTCGTACCAAACGACTACCTTGGAGTCCTAAGACCGGTTAGGGCTTAATTTGCATAAGACAATTATGCAAATGCCTAACAAAAAGTTGAGGATTTATGTTGCACTAGGCAAACTACCTCGAAGTCCTATGGCTTTGTTATTTAATTTCTAAGAAGGGTTTTGCTGATGTAGACCCAAGTTTAGCTGTTGACGATGATCGTGCTGCCCACTGTACTCCAAGCTCCTTATTGTCGCAGAGGTTTAGTTTTAGAAATCATAAATCAAGAGATGAGAGAAGTGTTTTAGTTTAGAAAAGTCTTAGAATCCAAATATTTTAGTGTTTTAATTAAAACAAATCTTAAAGTTGATTAAACGAACCGATCAAGATCCCACGGTTCCGTCATCCCGGCACCGTTATTTTCATCGGATTTACTTAGTCCGGATGAATTTGCTAAGCTCGACTGAATGAGTTCCACACTTTCATTTAGACCTTGGGAAATCCCGTTAGCAAAACGTCATCCGAGGTATTCCCGATCATCCAACGAGACATTTTAATTTACTTAAAGTTATAGTTTTGTTGTTATGTTTGTGATTAAAATTTGAGTTGTCTTATATTTTGAAATGTTGTGGTGGTGAATTTTATCTTGCTGTGACTTTTAATTTAGTTTTGGGTTTCAGTTTTGTGGCTATCCTAAAGGTTTTAGTTTTCATGCAACAGTTGTACTTAGCATGCAGGAAGAGTAAAGCGCAGTGCAGGTAATTAAATTGCATCAAAAAAAAATGTACCTGGTAGGGTCTTCTCGTCATTCCATGCTGAAACTTTAGTATTGCATTGCATATATGTATTTATAATTTTTGCAGAAATTAAAGCATGCCAGAAAACAGGAAGAAGTAAGACTAACAAGCAGTAGCTACTCAATCCTATGATGTCTATGTCAAGATCCTGGTTGTCTACCAAGTTCCATGAAGTCTATGTGAATTCCTATGTTGTGTTTCAATAAACTTATTTAATTGAGGATGGTTTCGTTAGCGTGACATATTAAGTTTAATAGACCTCGGAGGTATCCAAACAGATCAAAGAAGGATGCGAGTCCATGCTTCCCTCTCATATTCTGATGAAAAGTCTCGGGCTCATTTAGACTTATTATGGTGCTTAACGACTCACCCTATCTATACCCTTATGCTTAATGAACACATGTGTTCGAGGTAGATTGGGGCAGATGGGTTTAGGTGTGGTTTGAATTTGGATTGGTGGCAATTGGTAGTTTGATTTGGACTTATGGGAGGGCTGTGAAGATTTGTTTGAATTTGTGTTTAGATTTGGTTTTGGTTTGGTTTGTGTTTGATTTTGGTTTATGTTTGAGTTGATTTTGGTTTTGGAACTATGGGTTTTGGGTTTGGAATGTGAATTGGGAAGGCTATGTTGACATCGGGTAAAATTTGGGTTACTCCATGCATTCACTAAGCATAAGGGTATTCTTATCATGTTTTCTACACCAAGTTGTGATTTCCTAGGGGCTTATACAAAGGAAGAAATGAACCATGCCTCAGGAGGCCTATCCTAGGGTTGATTGTTATCGTGTTGGTATTGTATTGTTGTATGTTGTGCTTGTTATTATGTTGGGATTGTTATTGTGTTATGATTGTATGTGTTTATATGTGTGTAATGTGTATGATTGTTGATGTGTGTAATTATGATTGTATATGATTGTTATTTATGTGTTATTATTGTATTATGTTATGTTATTATTGTTTGTATTGTTATGTGTTATGTTATGTATGTTGTTATTGTTATTTATTATTATTGTTTATTTTGTTATGTTATTATTGTTTTATATGTGTATTATTGATGTGTTGTGTTATGTGTGTGTTATCATTATTTTTGAATTATTGTTGTATGTTGTTATCATATTACATTATGTATGTTATTGTTTTGTTTTATTTTGTTTTTGTCTTGTGTTATTGTTGTTATTTATTTATGTGTTATATTATTATTATATTGTTATTTTTATTTGTTTAGAATTATTATCTTTTATTTATAATTAAAATTATTGTTACCTTTATCATTTATTTAATTTATTATTTAATTCATTGTGACTTATTTATTTAATTAATTGTTGTTAAGTTTATTTAATTAATTGATTGTTATTTACTTGCTTTTGAATTTTTGAGAAATCGGACGACTAAGCTCCGATCCCAGAATATCGTGGAAGGCGGAAAAATATCTCGGAAGGAAGATGAAAATTTGCAAAATTTTTGGAAAAAGAGGATATTATTAACTTGTCCATTTCTGACTTCATATCGTTTCATTTTGTTTAATTTTGATTTTTCTTCATTTGGGTTCATTTCTTTTCATTTTGATTTGACTTAATTTGACTTGATTTAAATTTTATTTTTAATTTTCATTTTTTTTAATTTCATTTGGTTTAAATTTCATTTTGTTCTTGATTTTTTTTTTATCCTTTTCTTCTGCATCATTTTTTTTGTTCATTTTAATTTGGAACCAACGAGTGGTCCAAATACTTTCGACCGTCGCATTGAAAGAAACATTTCTGAAAAAGGGAAATCTTCATTGATTCATCTTGAAAAGAAGTACAACTGAACTGACACTAATAAGCACCAAAAAAACTGATCATGTGTACATGACTGGACAAAACTGCTCGCATGTACAAAACTGAACAAAACTGGTGTATCATATCATCCGGTTACTGCAGAAGTAGTAACAACAACTGCTGTGAGGCTGCTGTGGGGGATGGGCCAACCTACCAAGGTTACGCTTTGGAACAAAAGTCCCCTCGCGGATACCCGGAGGCACGGCCTATCCATGGTAGTGGTCTGTAGCTCTCTAGTTCAGGATCAGGTTCGTAGTAGAATGGCGCCTTGTCTTCATCCATCCTTCTAAACGTGACTGAGATCCTTTTCCCTCGAACTCCTGGGATGCAATGCTTCGCCAGGTCCGCTCCATTTCCTTTAAGCACTAAGAACGATCCCACCGGTAAAGTGATTCTTGTTGTACCTCGAAATTCTCCATCCTTGATGATTCGGATTTCTCGCCCAAATAGAATGTCACTTTCACTTACAAATGAGACCGTGCAAAAGGGCCTCAAGAAGTCATGGTGGTCGATGTGCGGCGGTATGCAATCTCCATCCTTGTAGATGTTAATGATGCAATATGTTTGGGATGCATGTTGGTGGCAATATATGCCATTCAACCATTCTTTTTATCATCTTTTTGATCTCTGGCGGTATTTCGTCCACCTCATCGTGTTCTAGAATCTCTAGAGGATTACCTTGCTTGTCTCTGGCGAAATTATAACAACAGCCACATTGTATAGTGATTCGTCCCTTACCTCTCATCCATTTTGTCGGTGCTGTGTATGTCCTTGGCTTTAGACGGCCTCTCTTGCCCAAATTCTTGAGCGCTTTTATAACATATAAAATTTTCTCTTCATCGGTCGGCTAGAATACATTGGTGTATAGTTCAAGGCCTTCCAAAATGTTGACAGCCTTCCCTTGGATGATGTCATAGCTTTAAAAATCATCTTTCTTTCGAACCTGTCTTATCCTTGCCATAATGTAATCCGGTATCGGTGGCGGCGGTGGTAGTGCGAGTAAACTCCGGGATGTATGGCTCAACACCCAGAACATGAGCATAAATTTTGAATGCAGCTTAGGCCCAGAAAGAAAGAATTAAAGAAATGGGCTATGTTATTAGTATTTAATGGAAACTCGAACCTGAAGTCATGCCTTTAAATACCAGAGGATACAAATCCAACATCAATTCAAAAGGCGTCAGGGCAACTTTGCAAAGATAGCCTAGATAATTCTCCTAAATCAATGGTAAAGAGTGATGATTGTCAATATTGATTGTTGGCTTCGTCTGTTCAAAAATTTGGGAAATTCTTTCTCGACCACGTCCCCGGCCTCGACCTCGGATGCGTGGGCTAAGAGAATTTTTACTAAATCGTTGAGAAGGAGCGGTATAAGATTGTTGAACTTGAGCCATACAGTCTTGTCCTTGTAGTTCCTTTGATTCTTCAATTTTGCTTATTACAATGTCTCTTGAAAATACTATTTTCTTCGGAGGAGAATATTAAGCGGTGTCTTCATGGATGCCTACTTCATGTATTGAAAACGGCTATAGATCCCCTTTAATGCAATGTTCTTGTCCATCTTTGTAGTATTCGATGCACCTGGTGAAGCGACGATGGGACCATATTGTACTAATGGAGCCACGGTCGACTAGCGGGGTATCGAATGAAGTATCCGCATCGATGACATGGAATTTTGCGATTGTTACTAGATTTCCGACTTTCATTTGTAGCATTATAGATCCGAGGGCTCTCTCTCCCTTCTGATTGAAACCTCTTAACATCATTTTATCCATTGAAAGCTCTCGGCGTCGATGTCCAAGTAAGCTTACGTCCATAGACTCATTATATTGAACGACACTCCAGGATCTATTAAGATTCTGGAAAGCACGAATCTGCCGATGATGATAGAAATGTAGAGTGGACGATCATGATCGACCGTACCGAGTAGAAAATCTTCGTCGGTGAAAGTTACGCCATGTCGTTCCTTTACGGTGCAAACTCCATCCGAGGATGTGCTAGCCAATTGCGCTAAGCAAATGTCGGGATCAAGTAAAGCCTCGATCAAACTTTCTTTCATCTCCTTTGGCAGGATTAGAGCATCGTAGATACTTAGTTTGGCCGGCAACTTCCTGAGATGAGCTAGCACGTTGTAATTCACTTTATTTGGGTTTTTAACTTCATTTCGATCTTGTATCTCTTCAGTAGCTGGAGGTATTTCTTCTTGTGTGACTATCTGTTTTCCTTTGTCGACTGGAGTTGTTCTCGGAGGTAGCACCTTACCACTCCTTAAATGCTCTTCTGTTATTTCTTCTTCTTCTGGACTCAAAGGTACTTCTGTATCTGAGAAGTCCAAACTGATGTCAAGTGGAACTCCTTTGCACTCGAGGACTGGCTCCTCACTTCTTGTACTATCATAGCCGGTGTTATCGATGTCTTCTTTATCTTTGCTGGAAGTTAATATGATTTGAGGATTATTTTGGGAATTAAAATCGGGGTCAGATAGGTTGTGATTAGTTACGTCATCACTAGAGACAGTAAGAACGTAGCCAACATCATTTATATCATTATTACGAGACCCTGAAGGGGTACAAAGATAATGATACAAAGTCAGAGGTTCGAGGAATTTCACCCCTGAATCCGAGATAACCCGTCTAACGGGAGCAGCCCCTATCCTATCCTCCGCGCTATCATCTTTAATCTCATTCACGATCTCTTTCTTCCTCCATTCTCGTTGCGGTGGCTTCCTCGGCGAAGCTTTCATCTTGGATTGTGTTGACGGTGGACTCCGGACAACGGCTTTCTTTGGAGCAGACTGAATCTGGTCCAGGACCTTCTTGAGTTCATTCCATACTGCACTCCATCCACCCTTACCAGCATATGGGTCAAGCGGAGAGATTGGCTCGCCTGAAATTACATTTATAGAACCTTTTCGAGCTCCTTCAAATATTCCTTCGGTATCGTTATATTTCCTTCTTTGTAATTCCGCTCAAGCCAATCCTTGAAGACGAAGCAGTTCTCAATTGCATGTCCAAGCATCTAGTGATAGGGACAGAAGTTGGGCTGATCTTTCTTATTCACGTCTTCTGGTTTCTTCGGCTCGGGTAACTTGAACTCGGGCTTCTTTAGCAGATTCTTGAACATCTTTGCTACAGCATCATCTTTGAAAGAATAGTTTTTGCGTAGTCATTCTATATTGTAGGAACTAGTCTCCCGTCTGTCCTGTACAGTCTCTGCTGCTGCTGACCGGACTGATCATTCTGCGGTGGACGAGACTGTCCATACTGCTGAGGTTGATTGTACTGCTGAGGCGACTGCTCGGTCTGAATCATCATCGGTTGCTTTCCTTTATCGACCGCGGCCACTACGCCATATCTCTTCTCATAAGCCTTCGCTGGTTTCATTTTCTCTATCTTTTCTGCAGGCTCTGTGTGCTTAATTTCTTCTTGTAAGCCGCCGGCCTTGCCGAGCGCTCGAAGGACTTGATCGTGAGACCCTTAAGCATGAAAGCTACTGGACCGTGAATACTCTTGAGTAGTATATCAATCGTGTGCTGTTCTTGTAGCTGAGGTTCGCATTTCATGCTTAAGTTTCTCCACCTCAAGATGTAGTTAACCAATGTCTCGTCAGGCTTCTGACGTTCTACCACGAGATCTCCTATGGTGACATGACGCTGAGCACCGGCGAATCTCTTCACAAACATGCTTTCCATTTCTGCGAAAGTCTTTACTGATCCATTAGGAATTTCAGCATACCAATCGAAAGCTATTCCCGACAGGCTGCTGACAAACTGACGAAACAATAGTGCTTCACTTCCTCCCGTGTTGCAACAGCTGGCTCTGAAGTGCGCTATATGCTGTCGAGGGTTTCCTGTTCCGTAGAACGTTTTGAAGGTCGGTGGCACGAAGCCTTTGGGGTAAGGTACAACATCAAATTCCTCCGGGTAGGGTCTACCCTTTGAAACTGATGCTCATCCTTTGGACTGGGCCAAAGCCTCCCGAACTTGCTGTTCGACAATTCGCTTAAGCTCCTTTTCTGGTAGATTCGGGGTTGAATCCTTCTTCGGAAGCTCATTCTCATTGGCTGAGGTGACCTCTCTTCTTTCATCGGCGATGTGTATTATCTCAGGTTGATTAATTTCTGGAGATGCTGTCGGACGTGACTGAGACTGTCCATGCAATGTGGCCATGGTAGTCATAGCGGCGGTCATCTCCTCCACTTTCTTTTCCAATCTGCGATTACTTCGTCTCTAGCGGACACGGCTTTTGAAGCTCTTCTATTGCGTCCTCCTCACGAGAAGCTTCACGTGCAAACGCCGTGGCCCCGGTATCGACCATGTTGATTTCCATGAATTCATCATTTAAGTAATCCGACGGTGGAAATCTTCGTCATCGACCTCCAATCCTTGCTCCCTAGTTAATTCGAAATATCTTCACAAAGTTTCGAATTCTATCCTCCATCGACCCTTCTTCTGTCATTGGCTTCGAAACAACAGGAGTGGTGATGATAGGAGTGTCGGACTTACAATTCTTTTGATGATTTGTAGACTTCACGAATTGGACAGGTGCAGCGACTTTCGGCAACCACACTCTCCTCTCGAGAATTGATGCCTCGGGACAGAATGTCTCAGCGGGGACATCAGAACCAAGAGATGAAGTGTGTTCCCTAGAGTGCAGACCATGTACAGAGGAAAGTAATCCTCTCTTCCTTCTCGGGAGTTCCTTGGGTGACATTCTTGGACCTAGCCGAGACTTGACTGGTCTTCGTATTGCGGGTGTCGAATCGGTGATAGTTGTCTCAACACGCTTTCCCAAACGGTATTTGACAGAAACCCTACTAGGCTTTTCCATTTTCAAAATTTCTTCTTTCACTTCCGGGATATTGCACATCCCATCCTTTCAAGAAGCTTGGCGACAGAACACCCTTCTAATTCGGCCAATCTTCGTAGAAGAGTATAGGATTGAGTGATGGGTGTGGGTTTCTTCCCCCCCTCATCACGACCGTGTGGTGTTGGAAGCCCAGCGATAATCCTGTGGAGACTTTCATTTCCAGTAGTACCAGCTAATAGGTGGAACCTACTACCTCGGAGGAGAGGAGAGGTATTCGGTAAACCGAGTTCCTCCTGCTGAGGAATCTCATCAATCACCGGCAAACTTGCAGCTTGTGCCTTGGCGGCCTTACGAAGCTTCCGGTTGCGGTTCCTCTTTTGGGATTTCGTCAGCGGGGGAACCTTGGAGCTGGAACCGATCTCAAATACAGATGGCAGAGCAAGGCAGGCTTTGTCAGATTCCTCCTCGTGTAGAATTTCTTTGCCTTTAGCAGACACGGAAGTAGGTACTGTAACAGCGAAGCCGGATGCAGTAGTGGTGACGACTCTCCTTGTCACGGAGTCAATTGGTCTAACGGGGACAGTAGTCATCTTTATCTTCTTAGCAGAAGGGAAGTCTTCATGGGAGTTCAGATCGAACTCGGCAGATGGTTCTTGTACTTCGGGGGCGGCAATTTTCAAAACCACGAAAGGGGCTTTTCCAAGCACGACTTTAAACTCACCGAAGCCGGCTCCAAAGCGAATCATCGGTCTGCCGCAAAACGAGCCTCCCGGGAAGAGGGCAAGTCGCGGGAGAAGGTCGGCGAAGGGGTTGAAATTTTGACTCGTCAAAAGAAACGTTCCAAAATTTAGGAAGGGCCAAAGACCTTGTCATCGCGAGTGTAAACACTATGAAAAAGATCGTTACGTAAACGCGGTAAAAATTTTGATTTCATATAATATATTATTATTTTCTCTTATCATATTTTGTTTCTTCTTTTTCTTTTATTTTCTTTTAGATTTTCATGTGTTTGTTTTAAATGATATTTAAAATTTTAAAGGTGGATTAACTTGCCAAAGGCAAAATATTAAATCCAGGAGGCAAAAGAAAAAGGTGAAGCAAAGGACCTCGCCGAGAATTCCTTTTTACGACACACATTGCCCAAGTGGAATTAATCCACCAACACACCTATTGGGGGTCCGACCCCACAAGATCAAAAGAAAAATCCTAAGGATCCCTGAACCTCCCTGTTTAGGAGTGGCTAAACAGATGGTCTTGAATTCCAGAAGAGTTGATCATACTTTCCCAAGAAAGAAATGGGTAAAGTATGTCAACAGAAGAATGGTAGCTTGGTTCACAAGGGACATGGACTTGCCACTGATTTATGAGAGCAAAACTATCTCGATCAAAATGGAGAGAGAAACAATCCCAGCGGAGTCGCCAGAAGCTGTCGGCATATTTTTAGGTTTTAAATTTAATTTATATATATATATATAGTTTGAAAGATAGCATTTGATTTTTGAAAATAATTTTAAGTTTGAAAATTTTAAGATGTAAAATCAAACCAATCTCACATCCCAAATAGTTTATATAAACGAGCATCGCACCACAAACCGTGTATCTATCCCAAAGAATAGGCACACTGCTTGATGATGGGGCTCGATTAAATAAACTAGAAGATTTGTGACATCCGTTTAGTCTGCGAACCAATCTTATAAGCCGACAGGTTCCCCTGCTTAATATAAAGGAATTAAGCAGGGTTTATATTACCTGGGTTTCTTAAAGTTCCCTATAAGGGCAAGCCCCTATAGTTAATTACATCCTAAATGTCCGAAGACACTTAAGAAAACTCTCGATAATGATCAGTGGTTTTGCTCTCAAGAATTTCAATGTTTAAAGTTTTCAAAGGATTGGATTTTGGAAATTTTAATTTGGAATGGATCAAATTTGGAGCAGTTTATTTCAGGAGTCCAAAGGAAGAGAAGTAGGGGAAGCTGGAGATCTAAGAAGAATCTTGGCAACTTCCCAAACTATCCTATTGTTTGGCTTTGATTTGGGAGTTTATTTAATGTTTCGTCCTGCCTGTTTTAATTAATTAGGACTTATATTTGTATGTCACAATCATACAAACAGCCTTGAAGATGTGAGGGCTTATGTCGTACCAAACGACTACCTCGGAGTCCTAAGACCGGTTAGGGCTTAATTTGCATAAGACAATTATGCAAATGCCTAACAAAAAGTTGAGGATTTATGTTGCACTAGGCAAACTACCTCGAAGTCCTATGGCTTTGTTATTTAATTTCTAAGAAGGGTTTTGCTGATGTAGACCCAAGTTTAGCTGTTGACGATGATCGTGCTGCCCACTGTACTCCAAGCTCCTTATTGTCGCAGAGGTTTAGTTTTAGAAATCATAAATCAAGAGATGAGAGAAGTGTTTTAGTTTAGAAAAGTCTTAGAATCCAAATATTTTAGTGTTTTAATTAAAACAAATCTTAAAGTTGATTAAACAGAACCGATCAAGATCCCACGGTTCCGTCATCCCGGCACCGTTATTTTCATCGGATTTACTTAGTCCGGATGAATTTGCTAAGCTCGACTGAATGAGTTCCACACTTTCATTTAGACCTTGGGAAATCCCGTTAGCAAAACGTCATCCGAGGTATTCCCGATCATCCAACGAGACATTTTAATTTACTTAAAGTTATAGTTTTGTTGTTATGTTTGTGATTAAAATTTGAGTTGTCTTATATTTTGAAATGTTGTGGTGGTGAATTTTATCTTGCTGTGACTTTTAATTTAGTTTTGGGTTTCAGTTTTGTGGCTATCCTAAAGGTTTTAGTTTTCATGCAACAGTTGTACTTAGCATGCAAGAAGAGTAAAGCGCAGTGCAGGTAATTAAATTGCATCAAAAAAAATGTACTCGGTAGGGTCTTCTCGTCATTCCATGCCGAAACTTTAGTATTGCATTGCATATATGTATTTATAATTTTTGCGTAAATTAAAGCATGCCGTAAAAACAGGAAGAAGTAAGACTAACAAGCAGTAGCTACTCAATCCTATGATGTCTATGTCAAGATCCTGGTTGTCTACCAAGTTCCATGAAGTCTATGTGAATTCCTATGTTGTGTTTCAATAAACTTATTTAATTGAGGATGGTTTCGTTAAGCAGACATATTAAGTTTAATAGACCTCAGAGGTATCCAAACAGTCAAAGAAGGATGCAGGTCCATGCTTCCCTCTCATATTCTGATGAAAAGTCTCGGGCTCATTTAGACTTATTATGGTGCTTAACGACTCACCCTATCTATACCCTTATGCTTAATGAACACATGTGTTCGAGGTAGATTGGGGCAGATGGGTTTAGGTGTGGTTTGAATTTGGATTGGTGGCAATTGGTAGTTTGATTTGGACTTATGGGAGGGTCTGTGAAGATTTGTTTGAATTTGTGTTTAGATTTGGTTTTGGTTTGGTTTGTGTTTGATTTTGGTTTATGTTTGAGTTGATTTTGGTTTTGGAACTATGGGTTTTGGGTTCTGGAATGTGAATTGGGAAGGCTATGTTGACATCGGGTAAAATTTGGGTTACTCCATGCATTCACTAAGCATAAGGGTATTCTTATCATGTTTTCTACACCAAGTTGTGATTTCCTAGGGGCTTATACAAAGGAAGAAATGAACCATGCCTCAGGGAGGCCTATCCTAGGGTTGATTGTTATCGTGTTGGTATTGTATTGTTGTATGTTGTGCTTGTTATTATGTTGGGATTGTTATTGTGTTATGATTGTATGTGTTTATATGTGTGTAATGTGTATGATTGTTGATGTGTGTAATTATGATCGTATATGATTGTTATTTATGTGTTATTATTGTATTATGTTATGTTATTATTGTTTGTATTGTTATGTGTTATGTTATGTATATTGTTATTGTTATTTATTATTATTGTTTATTTTGTTATGTTATTATTGTTTTATATGTGTATTATTGATGTGTTGTGTTATGTGTGTGTTATCATTATTTTTGAATTATTGTTGTATGTTGTTATCATATTACATTATGTATGTTATTGTTTTGTTTTATTTTGTTTTTGTCTTGTGTTATTGTTGTTATTTATTTATGTGTTATATTATTATTATATTGTTATTTTTATTTGTTTAGAATTATTATCTTTTATTTATAATTAAAATTATTGTTACCTTTATCATTTATTTAATTTATTATTTAATTCATTGTGACTTATTTATTTAATTAATTGTTGTTAAGTTTATTTAATTAATTGATTGTTATTTACTTGCTTTTGAATTTTTGAGAAATCGGACGACTAAGCTCCGATCCCAGAATATCGTGGAAGGCGGAAAAATATCTCGGAAGGAAGATGAAAATTTGCAAAATTTTTGGAAAAAGAGGATATTATTAACTTGTCCATTTCGACTTCATATCGTTTCATTTTGTTTAATTTTGATTTTTCTTCATTTGGGTTCATTTCTTTTCATTTTGATTTGACTTAATTTGACTTGATTTAAATTTTATTTTTAATTTTCATTTTTTTAATTTCATTTGGTTTAAATTTCATTTTGTTCTTTTTTTTAATCCTTTTCTTTTGCATCATTTTTTTGTTCATTTTAATTTGGAAGTAACGAGTGGTCCAACGGCTTTCGACTGTCGCATTGAAAGAAACATTTCTGAAAAAGGGAAATCTTCATTGATTCATCTTGAAAAGAAGTACAACTGAACTGACACTAATAAGCACCAAAAAAACTGATCATGTGTACATGACTGGACAAAACAGCTCGCATGTACAAAACTGAACAAAACTGGTGTATCATATCATCCGGTTACTGCAGAAGTAGTAACAACAACTGATGTGAGGCTGCTGTGGGGGATGGGCCAACCTACCAAGGTTACGCTTTGGAACAAAAGTCCCCTCGCGGATACCCGGAGGCACGGCCTATCCATGGTAGTGGTCTGTAGCTCTCTAGTTCAGGATCAGGTTCGTAGTAGAATGGCGCCTTGTCTTCATCCATCCTTCTAAACGTGACCGAGATCCTTTTCCCTCGAACTCCCGGGATGCAATGCTTCGCTGGGTCCGCTCCATTTCCTTTAAGCACTAAGAACGATCCCACCGGTAAAGTGATTCTTGTTGTACCTCGAAATTCTCCATCCTCGATGATTCGGATTTCTCGCCCAAATAGAATGTCACTTTCACTTACAAATGAGACCGTGCAAAAGGGCCTCAAGAAGTCATGGTGGTCGATGTGCGGCGGTATGCAATCTCCATCCTTGTAGATGTTAATGATGCAGCTGTTTGGGATGCATGTTGGTGGCAATATATGCCATTCAACCATTCTTTTTATCATCTTTTTGATCTCTGGCGGTATTTCGTCCACCTCATCGTGTTCTAGAATCTCTAGAGGATTACCTTGCTTGTCTCTGGCAAAATTATAACAACAACCACATTGTATAGTGATTCGTCCCTTACCTCTCATCCATTTTGTCGGTGCTTGTGTATGTCCTCGGCTTTAGACGGCCTCTCTTGCCCAAATTCTTGAGCGCTTTTATAACATATAAAATTTTCTCTTCATCGGTCGGCTAGAATACATTGGTGTATAGTTCAAGGCCTTCCAAAATGTTGACAGCCTTCCCTTGGATGATGTCATAGCTTTAAAAATCATCTTTCTTTCGAACCTGTCTTATCCTTGCCATAATGTAATCCGGTATCGGTGGCGGCGGTGGTAGCTGAGTAAACTCCGGGATGTATGGCTCAACACCCAGAACATGAGCATAAATTTTGAATCTGCTTAGGCCCAGAAAGAAAGAATTAAAGAAATGGGCTATGTTATTAGTATTTAATGGAAACTCGAACCTGAAGTCATGCCTTTAAATACCAGAGGATACAAATCCAACATCAATTCAAAAGGCGTCAGGGCAACTTTGCAAAGATAGCCTAGATAATCCTCCTAAATCAATGGTAAAGAGTGATGATTGTTACAAACGAAGCTACGAAGTTCCTGTTCCTTCAGTTGTGGTGTCTGTAGAAGTAACACATCTTTGTAGGTACTTGAAAGGATATAATTCCAATAGAACCTCGAAGACTAGGTCATTTTCTACAAAGGTCTTCGGTCAGTGGACGGTACCTCCAGGAGAACTGCGCATCTTGATGTTTCAAAGACAAACTAGTTCTATGAAGCACAGATGCCGCACTTGTTTATACTGGGTCCAAACCCTAACTAAAAAAAAAACAAAAAAAATAAAAATAAAAATAAAAATAAAAGAAAAAAATGAAAAATCATGAGGCATAAATGAATAAAAAAAACTTCACAAAAAGAAACCAACAATAAATTCCCCCAACAAATCACAACAAATAAAAAAAATTGACAATTAAAAAAAAATAAAATAAAATAAAATAAAAATAAAATAAAAAATCGAATAAGATAACGAAACAAACTTCAAGTTAAAACGAAACTTCAAATCAAAATGAATTCGAAATCAAATTGAAATCTAAATCAAAACAAGCTCAAATCATCGAAACAAAAAGAAGAAGAATCTCAATATTAAAAATAAACCTCCAATCTGAATCTCCAATCTGTACTTTCAAATCCAATCTCAATTTGAATCTCAAATCAAATCCCAATCGAATTCAAATTCAAACTTACAAATCTAAAATCCAATCCCTTCAATTCTCTTCCTTGTCTGAGATAGGAGCAGTCGATTCTATTGACACGGAGCCACGAGGTTTTCGATTTGGTTTTGATGGTGAGGAATCGTATCCAATCCAAACCAGTAACTTTTCGATCAACTCTTTTGAATGGGATATGTGACATCCTCATATTCCCTCCTAATCCGTCTCTTTCCACAAAAATCTTTTACAACTTTCTTGACATCCTCAAAACACCAAAATTCTACACTTTTCAAATTGACACTACAAATCTTTGCAAATCAATCATGAAATCAAAAATCAAATTTTAGAGGTTGAGGATTTTACATCCGATAACGCATTGCTTTAGGTTCTTTCCCTATCGCAATGGTTCAAATCAAAAATCAAATTTTAGAGGTTGAGGATTTTACATCCGATACCGCATTGCTTTAGGTTCTTTCCCTATTGCAATGGTTCACTCTCAAAAAATCAAATTTTAGAGGTTGAGGATTTTACATCCGATACCGCATTGCTTTAGGATCTTTCCCTATTGCAATGGTTCACTCTCAAAAATCAAATTTTAGAGGTTGAGGATTTTACATCCGATACCGCATTGCTTTAGGTTCTTTCCCTATCGTAATGGTTCAAATCAAAAATCAAATTTTAGAGGTTGAGGATTTTAAATCCGATACGGCATTGCTTTAGGTTCTTTCCCTATCGCAATGGTTCAAATCAAAAATCAAATTTTAGAGGTTGAGGATTTTACATCCGAAACCGCATTGCTTTAGGATTCCTCCCTAGGCTCCAATTCTCATTTCAAAATCCAAAATTTCCATGGAATCAATCTTGAAATCAACCTTGAATCCAACTTCAATTTAAATCAAAACTCTGATCAAATCAAAATTCGAACTCAAAATTAAAACTTGAAAAAAAAATGAAACGAATCTAAAATCCAATATCTTGAAATCTTGTGATTTAAAATTTTGCCTCCTTTCCCTAGCGAAGTCGCCAGAAGCTGTCGGCGTATTTTTTTTAGGTTTTAAAATTTAATTTAAGTATATATATATAATTTGGAAAGTAGCATTTGATTTTTGAAAATAATTTTAAGTTTGAAAATTTTAAGATGTGAAATTAAACCGATCTCACATCCCAAATAGTTTATATAAACGAGTATCGCACCACAAACCGTGTATCTATCCCGAAGAATACGCACACTGCCTGATGATGGGGCTCGATTAAATAAACTAGAAGATTTGTGACATCCGTTTGTCCGCGAACCAATTTTATAAGCCGACAGGTTCCCTTGCTTAATATAAAGGAATTAAGCAGGGTTTATATTACCTGGGTTCTTAAAGTTCCCTATAAGGGCAAGCCCCTATAGTTAATTACATCCTAAATGTCCGAAGACACTTAAGAAAACTCTCGATAATGATCAGTGGTTTTGCTCTCAAGAATTTCAAAGTTTAAGGTTTTCAAACTCGTAGCTTGGAAATTTCAATTGGGAATGGATCAAATTTGGAGCGAGTTTATTTCGGAGTCCAAAGGAAGAGATGTAGGGGAAGCTGGAGATCCAAGAAGAATCTTGGCAACTTCCCAAACTATCCTATTGTTTGGCTTCGATTTGGGAGTTTATTTAATGTTTCATCCTGCCTGTTTTAATTAATTAAGACTTATATTTGTATGACACAATCATACAAACAGCCTTGAAGATGCGAGGGCTTATGTCGTACCAAACGACTACCTCGGAGTTCTAAGACCGGTTAGGGCTTAATTTGCATAAGACAACTATGCAAATGCCTAACAAAAAGTTGAGGGTTTATGTTGCACTAGGCAAACTACCTCGAAGTCCTATGGCTTTGTTATTTAATTTCTAAGAAGGGTTTTGCTGATGTAGACCCAAGTTTTGATGTTGACGATGATCGTGCTGCCCACTGTACTCCAAGCTCCTTATTATCGCAGAGGTTTAGTTTTAGAAATCATAAATCAGGAGATGAGAGAAGTGTTTTGGTTTAGAAAAGTCTTAGAATCCAAATATTTTAGTGTTTTAATTAAAACAAATCTTAAAGTTGATTAAACAGAACCGATCAAGATCCCACGGTTCCGTCATCCCGGCACCATTATTTTCATCGGATTCACTTAGTCCAGATGAATTTGCTAAACTCGACTAAATGAGTTCCACACTTTCATTTAGATCGTGGGAAATCCCGTTAGCAACACGTGGGTTACATCATCCGAGGTATTCTCGATCATCCAAAGAGATGTTTTAATTTAGTCAAAGTTGTAATTTTTGTTGTTCTGTTTGTGATTAAATTTTGAGTTGTCTTATATTTTAAAATATTGTGGTGGTGAATTTTATCTTGTATGACTTTTAATTTAGTTTTGAGTTTCAGTTTTGTGGCTATCCTAAAGGTTTTAGTTTTCATGCAACGATTGTACTTAGCATGCGGAAGAGTAAAGCACATTATGTGTAATTAAATTGCATCAAAATAAACATGTACCTAGTAGGGTCTTCTCGTCATTCCAAGCTGAAACTTTATTATTGCATTGCATATATGTATTTATAATTTTTGCGAAATTAAAGCTTGCCGGAAAACGTGAAGAAGTAGGACTAACAAGCGTAGCTACTCAATCCTATGATGTCTATGTCAAGATCCCGGTTGTCTACCAAGTTCTATGATGTCTATGTGAATTCCTATGTTGTGTTTCAATAAACTTTATTTAATTGAGGATGGTTTTGTTAAGCAGACATATTAAGTTTAATAGACCTCAGAGGTATCCAAACAGTCAAAGAAGGATGCAGGTCCATGCTTCCCTCTCATTTTCTAATGAAAAGTCTCAGGCTCATTTAGACTTATTACATTGCTTAACGATTCACCCTATCTGTACCCTTATGCTTAATAAACACATGTGTTCGAGGTAGATTGGGGCAGATGGGTTTAGGTGTCGTTTGAATTTGGATTGGTGGCAATTGGTAGATTGATTTGGACTTATGGGAGGGCTGTTAAGATTTGTTTGAATTTGTGTTTAGATTTGATTTTTTTTTCACTTTCTTGTATGCAAAATCATGTAGCCATTTCATGCTTAGCCTTAGGGATTTCCTTCATGCAAACTATTTAGCTTTTCTTAAATCTTTCCATGTTTTAGTCTTATGATCTTTTTTTTTTATGCAAATTATTTAATTAGCTTACTAATTTCAAATATTTACAAATCCTATTTCTACTAACATAAAAAGATAAGATTTAAAGTTTAAAATAACATAAAGGAAATGAAAACAAAAGAGAAATGAGCATAACATAAATAAAATAAAAAGAAAAAGAAAAAAAGAAATATAACATAAAAGAATTAAAGAATGAAAGAAGAAGAGAAATAAAAAAAAATGAGGTTAGAGGGAATGGAATAAATTTTTAATAATGTATGAATAACATAACTATACATATATGTAAAAATAAAAATATTATATGTGTTAAATAATATTATAAATAAATTATATACAATAAATACATAATGTTTATAATAAAGTAAATAAATAATAAATAACTACACTATATTTTAAAATTAAATGAATACTACTAAAATATGAATAACTAAAGGAATAATAATATATATATGTAAAATAATAATAACAATATGTGAGTAATAAAAATAATATGATAAGAATAAAATAAATAATTATAAACTTAAAAAAGATAATGAAAATATAAGAAAGAGATAATAATAATTAAAAATAATTGTAAATATAAATAAATAACAAAAAAATAAGTAAATAAAAATGTCATTCTTTTTAAAATAATATAAGTGTAACTATATGAAAAAAATAATAATTCTAATGGCTTTAAATAAAGGATAATAATTTAAAATAAAGAAAAGGATAATTTAGGAAAGAGAAAAAAATGAAAAGCTTTATAAATAGATAAATAAATAATAAAAATAGGTAAATAAAAGCATCATTCCTTTTAAAATAATCTAAATGTAAATATACATGTAAATAATAATTTTAAGAAATAATAAATTAATATAAATGATAATAACTTTAAAATAAAGAAAAGAATAATTTAAGAGAGAGAAAATGAAAAGTCTTATAAATTAATAAATAATAATAAAAATGATAATAATAATTAATGTAAATTAATAACATAAATTAATAATAATAAATCAATAACATTTAAGTAATAAAAATATACATATAATTAATTAAAAATGAAATAACTTATAAGGGATAATAAAAATAAATAATACATATATATATTAAATAATATAAATGAATAATGAATTAAATTAAAATTAAATAATTAAAATCAAATAATAATTAAATTAAATAATAATTAAATTAAATAATAATTAAATTAAATAAATTAAATTAAATAATAATAAAATTAAATAAATTACGTTTAATAATAATTAATTAAGTAAATCAAAAACAAATTAATAAATAATATTTTAAATTAAATTAAATTAAATTAAATTAAATAAATTAATTAAATTAAATAAATCAAAATTATATTAAATTAAAAGATAATGTAATTAAATAAGTAATTTAAATTAAAATAAATTAATTAAATAAATTAAATAAATTAAATTAAACTAAATAAATGAAAATTAAATATAAAATTAAACCAAATGATAATAAGTAATAAATTAAATTAAATTAATTAGATAAATTAAATGAATTAAATTAAATTTAATAATAATGTAAATAAATAAATAAGTTAAATTAAATTAATTAAATAAATTAAATTAAATTAAATTAATTAAATGAAAACCAAATATAAAATTAATTTAAATGATAATACAAATAAATAATAAGTTAAATTAAACTAAATAAATTAAATAAATTAAATTAAATTAAATAAAATAGTGATATAAATAAATAGTAATTTAAATTAAATAAAATAAAATAAAACAAATTAAATTAAATTAAACAATAACACTTTGCATTAAATTAAATAAATGAATTAAATCAAATTAATAATAATTGTAAATAATAATAAATTAAATTAAAATAAATAGCAAAATAAAATAAAATAAAACAAAACCAAAGATAATAATCTAAATAAACAAATATTAAGTTAAAGTAAAAGGAAATAAATAAATTAAATAAAACAAGTAAATAACAATCAATTAATTAAATAAACTTAACAACAATTAATTAAATAAATAAGTCACATTGAATTAAATAATAAATTAAATAAATGATAAAGGTAACAATAATTTTAATTATAAATAAAAGATAATAATTCTAAACAAATAAAAATAACAATATAATAATAATATAACACATAAATAAATAACAACAATAACACAAAACAAAAACAAAATAAAACAAAACAATAACATACAAAATGTAATATGATAACAACATACAACAATAATTCAAAAATAATGATAACACACACATAACACAACACATCAATAATACACATATAAAACAATAATAACATAACAAAATAAACAATAATAATAGGATCTTGACATAGACATCATAGGATTGAGTAGCTACTGCTTGTTAGTCCTACTTCTTCCTATTTTCTGGCATGCTTTAATTTCTGCAAAAATTATAAACACATACATGCAATGCAATACTAAAGTTTCAACTGGGAATGACGAGAAGACCCTCCAGGTACGCTTTTACTTTATTGCAATTTACCTTATTGCAATTTATTTACTTGCACTGCGTTTTACTTTTCTTGCATGATAAATAAGATTGTTGCATGAAAACTGAAACCTTTAGGATAGCCACAAAACGGAAACCCAAAACTAAATTAAAAGTCATACAAGATAAAATTCACGCCACAATATTTTAAAATATAAGACAACTCAAAATTTAATCACAAACAGAACAACAAAAATTACAACTTTGACTAAATTAAAACGTCTCGTTGGATGATAGGGAATACCTCGGATGATGTAACCCACGTGTTGCTAACGGGATTTCCCACTGGTCTAAATGAAAGTGTGGAACTCCTTCGATTGAGTTTAGCAAATTCATCCGGACTAAGTGAATTCGATGAAAATAACGGTGCGGGATGACGGAACCGTGGGATCCTAATCGGTTCGTTTAATCAACTTTAAGATTTGTTTTAATTAAAACACTAAAATATTTGAATTCTAAGATTTTTCTAAACCAAAACACTTCTCTCATCTCCTGATTTATGATTTCTAAAACTAAACCTCTGCGACAATAATGAGCTTGGAGCACAGTGGGCGGCACGACCATCGTCAACAGTAAAACTTGGGTCTACATCAGCAAAACCTTTCTTAGAAATTAAATAACAAAGCCATAGGACTTCGAGGTAGTTTGCCTAGTGCAACATAAATCCTCAACTTTTTGTTAGCCATTTGCGTAATTGTCTTATACAAATTAAGCCCTAACGAGTCTTAGGACTCTGAGGTAGTTGTTTGGTACGACATAAACCCTCACATCTTCGAGGCTATTTGTATGATTGTGTCATACAAATATAAGTCCTAATTAATTAAAACAGCCAAGATGAAACATTAAATGAACTCCCAAATTGAAGCCAAACAATAGGATAGTTTGGGAAGTTGCCAAGATTCTTTTTGGATCCTCAGCTTCTCCTACTCTCTTCTCTTGGACTCTTAAAATAAACTCTTCCAAACTCGATCCATTCCTTATTGAAATTCAAAAATTCAATCCTTTGAAAACCCTAAACTTTGAAATTCTTGAGAGCAAAACAACTGATCATTATCGAGAGTTTTCTTAAATGATTCCCGTCATTTAGGATGTAATTAACTTTAGGGGCTTGCCCTTATCGGGAACTTTAAGAACCCAGGTAATATAAACCCTGCTTAATTCCTTTATATTAAGTAGGGGAACCTGTCGGCTTATAAAATTAGTTCGCAGACCAAACGAATGTCACAAATCTTATAGTTTATTTAATTGAGCCCCATCGTCAAGCAGTGTGACTATTCCTCAGGATAGATACACAGTTTGTGGTGCAGTGCTCGTTTATATAAACTATTTGGGATGTGAGTTCGGTTTGATTTCACATCACAAAATTTTCAAACTTAAAAAATATTTTCAAAAATCAAATGCTACTTTCCAAATTATATATATATACCTAAATTAAATTTTAAAACCTAAAAATATGGCGACAGGCTTCTGGCGACTCCACTGGGGATTGTTCCTCTCTCCATTTTGATCAGATAGTTTTGCTCTCATAAATCGATAGCGAGTCCATGTCCCTTGTGGACCATGCTACCATTCTTCTGTTGACATACTTTAACCATTTCTTTCTTGGGAAAGTATGATCAACTCTTCTGGATTTCAGGACCATCTGTTTAGCCACTCCTAAACAGGGAGGTTCAGGGATCCTTAGGATCTTTTGATATTGTGGGGTTGGACCCCTAATAGGTGTGTTGGTGGATTAATTCCACATGGGCAATGTGTGTCGTGAAAAAGAATTCTCAGCAGGGTACTTTGCTTCACCTTTTTCTTCTGCCTCCTGGATTTAATATTTTGCCTTTGGCAAGTTAATCCACCTTTAAAATTTTAAATATCATTTAAAACAAGCACATGAAAATCTAAAAGAAAATAAAAGAAAAAGAAGAAACAAAATATGATAAGAGAAAATAATAATATATTAAATGAAATAAAAAATTTTACCCAGTTTACAGAACGATCTTTTTCATAGTGTTTACACTGTGATGACAAGTCTTTGGCCCTTCCTAAATTTTGGAACGTTTATTTTGACAGTCGAAATGTCAACCCCTTCGATGAACTTCTCCTGCGACTTGCCCCCTTCCCGGGAGGCTCGTCTCGCAGCACCAATGATTCAGTTTGGAGCCGGCTTTAGTGAGTTTGAAATCGTGCTTGGAAAAGCCCCTTTCATGGTCCTGAAAATTGCCGCCCCTGAAGTACAAGAACCATCTGCCGAGTTATATCTGAACTCCCATGAAGACTTCCCTTCTGCTAAGAAGATAAAGATGACTACTGTCCCCGTTAGACCAGTTAACTCTGTGACAAGGAGAGTTGTCACCCCTACTGCTTCCGGCTTCATTGTTACAATACCTACTTCCGCGTCTGCTAAAGGGAAAGAAATATCTGCACGAGGAGGAATCTGACAAAGCCTGCCTTGCTCTGCCATCTGTATTTGAGATTGGTTCCAGCTCCAAGGATCCCCCGCTGATGAAATCCCAAAAGAGGAACCGCAACCGGAAGCTTCGTAAGGCCGCCAAGGCACAAGCTGCAAGTTTGCCGGTGATTGATGAGATTCCTCAGCAGGAGGAACTCGGTTTACCGAATACCTCTCCTCTCCTCCGAGGTAGTAGGTTCCACCCGTTAGCTGGTACTACTGGAAATGAAAGTCTCCACAGGATTGTCGCTGGGCTTCCAACACCACACGGTCGTGATGAGGGGGGGAAGAAACCCACACCCATCACTCAAGCCTATACTCTTCTACGAAGATTGGCCGAATTAGAAGGGTGTTCTGTCGCCAAGCTTCTTGAAAGGATGGGATGTGCAATATCCCCATAAGTGAAAGAAGAAATTTTGAAAATGGAAAAGCCTAGTAGGGTTTCTGTTAAATACCGTTTGGGAAAGCGTGTTGAGACAACTATCACCGATTCGACACCCACAATACGAAGACCAGCCAAGTCTCGGCTAGGTCCAAGAATGTCACCCAAGGAACTCCCGAGAAGGAAGAGAGGATTACTTTCCTCTGTACATGGTCTGCACTCTAGGGAACACACTTCATCTCTTGGTTCAGATGTCCCCGCTGAGACATTCTGTTCCGAGGCATCAATTCTCGAGAGGAGAGTGTGGTTGCCGGAAGTCGCTGCACCTGTCCAATTCGAGAAGTCTACAAATCATCAAATGGATTGTAAGTCCGACACTCCTATCATCACCACTCCGCTTGATCCATATGCTGGTAAGGGTGGATGGAATGCAGTTTGGAATGAACTCAAGAAGGTCCTGGACCAGATTCAGTCTGCTCCAAAGAAAGCCGCTGTCCGGAGTCCACCGTCAACACAGTCCAAGATGAAAGCTTCACCGAGGAAGCTACCGCGACGAGAATGGAGGAAGAAAGAGATCGTGAATGAGATTAAAGATGATAGCGTGGAGGATAGGATAGGGGCTGCTCCCGTTAGACGGGTTATCTCAGATTCAGGGGTGAAATTCCTTGAACCTCTGACTTTGTATCATTATCTTTGTACCCCTTCAGGGTCTCGTAATAATGATATAAATGATGTTGGCTACGTTCTTACTGTCTCTAGTGATGACGTAACTAATCACAACCTATCTAACCCCGATTTCGATTCCCAAAATGATCCTAAAATCATATTAACTTCTAGCAAAGATAAAGAAGACATCGATAACACCGGCTACGATAATACAAGAAGTGAGGAGCCAGACCTCGAGTGCAAAGGAGTTCCACTTAACATCAGTTTGGACTTCTCAGATACAGAAGTACCTCTGAGTCCAGAAGAAGAATAATTAACAGAAGTGCATTTAAGGAGTGGTAAGGTGCTACCTCCGAGAAAAACTCCAGTCGACAAAGGAAAACAGATAGTCACACAAGAAGAAATACCTCCAGCTACTGAAGAGATACAAGTTCGAAATGAAGTCGAAAACCCAAATAAAGTGGATTACAACGTGCTAGCTCATCTCAGGAAGTTGCCGGCCAAACTAAGTATCTACGATGCTCTAATCCTGTCAAAGGAGATGAGAGAAAGTTTGATCAAGGCTTTACTTGATCCTGAAATTTGCTTAGCGTAATTGGCTAGCACATCCTCAGATGGAGTTTGCACCATAAAGGAACAGCCTGGCGTAACTTTTACCAACGAAGATTTGCTACTCGGTATAGCCGATCACAATCGTCCACTCTACATTTCTATCATCATCGGCAGATTCGTGCTTTCCAGAGTCTTAGTAGATCCTGGAGCGTCGCTCAATATAATGAGTCTACGGACGTTAGCTTACTTGGACATCGACGCCCGAGAGCTTTCAATGGATAAAATGATGTTAAGAGGTTTCAATCAGAAGGGAGAGAGAGCCCTCGGATCTATAACGCTACAAATGAAAGTCGGAAATCTAGTAACAACTGCAAAATTTCATGTCATCGATGTGGATACTTCGTTCAATACCCTGCTTGGTCGACCGTGGCTCCATGAGTACAATATAGTCCCGTCGTCACTTCACCAGTGCATCAAATACTACAAAGATGGACAAGAATATTGCATTAAAGGGGATCTACAGCCGTTTTCAATACATGAAGTAGGCATCCATGAAGAGGCCGCTTACTATGCTCCTCCGAAGAAAACAATATTTTCAAGAGACATTGTAATAAGCAAAATTGAAGAATCAAAGGAACTACAAGGACAAGACCGTATGGCTCAAGTTCAACAATCTTATACCGCTCCTTCTCAAAGATTTGGTGAAAATTCTCTTAGCCCACGCATCCGAGGTCGAGGTCGGGGACGTGGTCGAGAATGAATTTCCCAAATTGTTGAACAGACGAAGCCAACAGTCAACATTGACATGGAGGAAAGCTCCGAAGAAGATAAAGTAACAATGATGATAAGTCAGAAGAAGCCTTAGTTCGAGATCTCTCTGGACGATGAAGCAAAGGATGAATATGAATCGATGTACGATCGAATAAACCACTATGTTCATTCCATGACCCTTACTCCGATCCATTCTCAAAAGGTAGAGAGTATAGAGGTCAAGAAAATTCATAACGATGGTTTTAAACCGATCAAGTTTTACAAAGCTTCCCCTTCCACTTCTGAACCTTGTGTAATTCTTGAAGAAGATGACTCAAATGAATTAATGGAATTACCTTTTGGCTACTTTTCACCGTGTGTACAAAAGTTAATTCAACAAGAATATGTGTCAAATAAAATGCTAAAGGGTAAGTTACAATCGTTTGAAAAATTATGGAATGTAAAAGGAAAGAAACTCAATTCGAAAGACGGTCTTGGGTTTGGTACACTCGGACCCGTCGATGACTCAGAATTTTGCATGGTTGTTACTAGTCAATGAAAAGAAGATTGCCTGGACATTCAAGATGAATATGAAGATCATCCAATAGGCGATGCTCCGCCAGAATTCGAAGAAGAAATCAAATGAACGGTCGATGAACTAAGAGAAATCAATCTCGGGACTGAGGAGCAGCCTCGGCCGACTTTCATAAGTTCGTTACTCAACGAAGAAGAGGTTGCAGACTTGGTCAAGTTACTATCAGAATTCAAAGATTGCTTCGCTTGGAGCTATGACGAAATGCCAGGACTATCTCCGGCAGTTGCAATTCACCACCTCAGAGTGGATAAGAATGTGATGCTAGTAAAGCAAGCTCCCAGAAGGATGCGCCTCGAGATAGAACATCAAGTTAGAGCAGAAATCAAGAAATTAATAGACGCTAACTTTGTCCGAGAAGAACAGTATTTGACGTGGTTAGCTAATGTTGTTACAATGAAAAAAAAAGGACAAATTCGAGTGTGTGTCGACTTCAGGGACTTAAACAAAGCATGTCCAAAGGATGAATTCCCGTTACCGATACCGGAACTAATGGTGGACATCGCGTCGACACATGAAACTTTCTCCTTTATGGATGGGTCTTCAGGGTACAATCAGATCAAGATGGCACTAGAAGACGCAGTGCTCACAGCTTTCAGAACTCCGATCGGGATTTACTGCTACACCGTGATGCCGTTTGGACTAAAGAACGCAGGAGCTACATACCAAAGAGCAATGACAAGGATCTTCGATGACCTCATTCACAACTAAGTGGAATTCTATGTGGATGATTTGGTCGTCAAGAGCAAGAGAAGTGGAAACCACCTATATGATTTGAGGATCGTATTTGAACGATTACGACAATATAATCTGAAGATGAATCCCTTGAAGTGCGCTTTCGGCGTTACCTCTAGGAAATTTCTAGGATTCGTTGTCCGTCATCGGGGAATCGAAATCGACCTAGAGAAGATTAAAGCTATCTTAGAAATGCCTCCCCCTAAAACCTTGAAACAACTACGTTCATTTCAAGGAAAACTGGCATATCTGAGGCGCTTTATATCTAATCTGTCTGGTAGGTGTCAGCCTTTCTCGGCATTAATTAAAAAGGATGCCAAATTTATTTGTGAAGAAAAGTGCCAGCAGGCTTTCGAAGATATTAAACGATATCTAACGACACCTCCTGTTTTAGCAGCCCGTATCTCAGGTAGACCGTTGATACTTTATACTGTGGCGTTAGATGAGTCCCTCGGAGCTCTACTTGCCCAAGTCAATAATGAGGGTAAAGAAAATGCACTCTACTACTTGAGTCGACGTCTAATACCTGCGGAGGTAAAGTATCCTTGTCGGCATTTTTTTAGGTTATATGCTTTATTTTGAAAAGGGGGTCGCCTACAGAAATATGTCGGCGTATTTTAAATTTAATTTAAATATATATATGGTTTAGAAAGTACTATTTGATTTTGAAAATAATTTTAAATTTGAAGATTTTAAGATATGAAATCAAACCGATCTCACATCCCGAATAGTTTACATAAACGAGCACCGCACCACAAACCGTGTATCTATCCCTAAGGATAGACACACCGCTTGATGGTGGGGCTCGGTTAAATAAACTAGAGGATTTGTGACATCCGTTTGGTCCGCGAACCAATTTTATAAGCCGACAAATTCCCCCGCTTAATATGAAAACATTAAACGAGGGTTTATATTACTCGGGTTCTTAAAGTTCCCTATAAGGGCAAGCCCCTATAGTTAATTACATCTTAAGTGACGGGAATCACTTAAGAAAACTCTCGATAATAATCAATAATTCGCTCTCAAGAATTTCAAAGTTTAAGGTTTTCAAAGGATTGAATTTTTGAATCTCGATAGGGAATGGATCAAGTTCGGAACATTTTATTTTGGGAATTCAAAGGAAGAAAAGTAGGGAAAATTACGGATTCGAAGTGAACTTCGATAATCTCCCGACTATCCTATTGTTTGGCTTGAATTTAGGAAAGTCCTAATGTTTATTTAATGTTTTGATCTTGCCAATTTTTAATTAATCAGGGCTTATATTTATATGATAGAATCATACAAATAGCCTGGAAGATATGAGGGTTTATGTCGTATCGGACGACTACCTCGGAATCCTAAGACCGGTTAGGGCTTAATTTGCAATGCAAATGCCTAACGAAGAGTTGAGGATTTATGTTGCACTAGGCAAACTACCCCGAAGTCCTATGGCTTTGTTATTTAAATTCTAAGAATAGTTTTACTGAAGTAGGTTCAAGTTTTGCTGACGACGATGGCCGTGCTGCCCACCATGCTCCAAGCTCCTTGTTGTTGTAGAGGTTTAGTTTTAGAAATCATAAATCAGGGGATGAGAAAAGTGTTTTGGTTTAGAGAAAATCTTAAAATCCAAGTGTTTTTTGTGTTTTAATTAAAACAAATCTTAAAGTTGATTATAACGACACCGGTTAAGATCCCACGGTTCCATCCTTCCGGCATCATTATTTTTATCGGATTCACTTAGTCCAGATGAATTTGCTAAACTCAACTGAATGAGTTCCACACTTTCATTTAGACACGTGGGAAATCCCGTTAGCAACACGTAGGTTACATCATCCGAGGTATTCCCGATCATCCAACAAGACGTTTTAATTTAGTTGTAGTTGTAGTTTTGTGTTCTGTTTGTGATTAAATTTTGAGTTGTTTTATATTTTGAATGTTGTGGCGGTGAATTTTATCTTGTGGTGTCTTTTAATTTAGTTATGGGTTTCAGTTTTGGTTTCTGTCCTAAAGGTGTAGGTTTTCATGCAACTGTTGTTTTATCATGCAAGAAAAGTAAAGTGCATTGCGATTAAATAAATTGCAATAAGGTAAATTGCAATAAAATAAAAGCGTACCTGGAGGGTCTTCCCGTCATTCCAGTCGCACTTAAAACACGATTAGAACATTTAAGCAAGTTCCTAGGTAAAGCTAAGGTAAGGGTTATGGTTTTCTACCAAGTTCCTAATCCTATAGCTAGTCATTTCCTATGACGTCTAGGTTCCTTGTGTTTCTGGTTTGAAGACGATTTTCTTCATCAAAGAACAACTAAGTTCAATTGTTCTTATAAATATCCTATCATATTGAAGAAGTGATTAAGAAGAATCTTAAACATCTTTTCAATATTTCTAGGATTGTTTGAAGTCCAAATGAATTTAATTATGTAAATGAATCGATCGTCCGAGGTTTTCAAGTTTTGTTAACTTGCTCAGTGAACTTAGGACATTTGAATATCCTTATGAGTGAAGTAACATTTCACTTGATATTCCATTTAAGAGTTATAATAGTAAAAGCTCCTAAGGGCAAAAATGATATTTAATGATTTGTGATTCAAATTTAATTTCAAATTAATGATTTAAGTTTGGAATAGTGTTCAAGTTATTTTAGATTTATTTTTGAGTTCTTTATGTCTTAGGTGATGTTATTTAATTCAACTTAATTTAATTTAATTTAATTTAATTTAATTGAATTCAATTTAGTTTGATTTGATGTTACATTAAATTAGTTTGATTTAATTTAATTTTTAATTTAATTTAATTTGATTTAATTTAATTTAATTTAATTTTTAATTTAATTTAATTTAATTTAATTTTTAACTTGATTTAATTTAATTTAATTTAATTTTAATTTGATTTAATTTAATTTAATTTTTAATTTAGTTTAATTTAATTTAATTTAATTTAGTTTAATATAATATATCTTAATTTAATTCTTAATTTTTAATTTAATTTTTTAATTTTAAAGGAATTTGTTTTAATTTAATTTAAAGACTAAGTCTTTTAATGTTTTTTAAATTTTAAACTTGGATTATCATTTTAATTAGGAATTAAATATTAATGAAATGATTAATTTAGGGACTTTTTAAATTAAAGAATAAATCTCTTCCTAATAATATCCCTATTTTAATAATTCCAATTTTATTATTCTTCCAAATTTAATCAATTATTTAATTAAGGTTTATTTCAATTATTTTAAATTGTTTAATGGGTTTCTACCCTTTGATTATTAAATTTCAATCATCCAAATCAGATTAGGATCAAATATTTTACTTATTAATTTCATTAAGCCTAAAGTCTTAATTAAAGGGGTTAAGATTTTAATTACCATTTTGCCCTTCAAGCCTAATAATTTTATAACTCACTAAATTGAGCTCAAATGAACTTGAAATTTTTATGTGACTTCACTCATATGTCAATAAAGACATGAGAGGAGAAAATGTGATTTTTCTGTATTTAATTTATTTATGTAATTATTTTTGGTAGAAAATAGAAATTGCCAAGGAAAATTTAATAACATGACCAAGGGAAAGTCTCTGTCCTTAAGAAAAATAGGGGACATTCCTAATGACCAGAGGACCACTTGGACCAATTTTGGTGATTTTTTGAATTATATTGTATTTATTAGAATTATTTTAAGTTTTGGAGTGTTAATTAATTTAAAAATAAAATAAATGTTGAAAAATGAATTTTATAATTTTCAAAATTCTCTCTGATATCAAGGATTTCAGAGAACCAAATTTTACAATTTTCTGATTTTTCTTTGATTTATTATAATTATTTTAGTGAAAATGCTAGAAAATACATTTTTTTTAATTTTAAAATTACCCTAGAGCTTTAAAAATTAATATCTCACCAAATAGACTTAAGAAAAATATGGGGTTTGTTCCTAAGTGATTAAAATTCAAAATGTGACATTTTGGTGAATTTTATTATTTTTGTAATTTTTATTATTTTTTAATTATTAAAAATATTAAAATAATATTAAAAATCAACTTTTTTAGAAAATTGAAATTTTAGTTTTCTTAAATTCCCCTGATATCAGAGAGACTCCAAAACCAATTTGGTGAATTTTTTAAAGATATTTTGAAAGTTATGAATTTTTGAAGTTTCAATTGGCTAAATGGCTTAATCAACCCAATTGATAGGGCTAACCAAGTCCAATTGACCTCAAATTTTTATGGTGGGTTCCTCTGATCCTAAAGGTCAGTGGAGAATTGATTTCAAGTCAATTTGATCTATGGTTAACTCTAATTAATTAGAGGCCTATTTTGAGTGTTTAAGCCAATTAGGGTTAATCTGAGTGAATTAACTCAAGTCCTATTTTTCCTAGGGTTCTCTGGTCATAAGGAACATCACCAAATTTTCCTAGAATTTATTTCACAACATGCTATTTATTGGATTTAAAATACTCAAAACAATGACATGAATTTGAAAAATCAATAACTTTTCACAGAGATGGCCTCTGACCTTGGAAAATTCGGGGAATGTTCCCAAGTTCAGAGGCTTCAAAAGCCCTATGGTCTCATGCCATGGTGAATTGTATACATGCATGGAGAATTAAATGTATGCAGAGAGTAAATAATTAATTAAAAATAAAATACTGGACAAAATTAATTAATTTCTTTTCCAAATTATTCTCCTCTGTTCACTGAGCAAGAGGGTATTTTTATTTTATTTTTGTGATTTTTCTACACAAAGATATGGATTTTTAAAGTTCTGGGAATTAAATAAATAGAAAATACCCCTATTTATCTACTTATCCACGCGGCGCCAGCGCATCCTCGGCATCTCCGAACTCACACGCGTCGCACTCCCATTCGACGCCGCCATCTGAGTCAGCAGCCCGGGCCCCGCGGTTCTCGTACCGTCTCCTGATCCGACGCCATCTGAGCCGTCCGTGCGCGCGTGTATTAAATGGACGGCATCCGTTCATCGTCCATGACTGGTGTGATCCCGTGACCGTCCACACTCTAACCCTAAGAACTCACTCGATTCTCAATGGATTTTCGTGTTCTTATGCTTCTATGGATTCGTCTTGAAGAGACGAACACATCCATACTGGTAAACATGCATTGAAATTAAGGCATTTGAAATGGAGAATCTCCGAAGCTCGGGATGAAGAATTAGCTCATACCTTTGTTCGGAGAAGTGTGGCTTCGATCCGAGAGTTCGTTGCACCTTCGATTGGGTCCTAGCAAGCTCCGGATGAAGTCTCCTGGTCCAGTGAATTATCTAGGTTGGACTTCGACCACAGCTCGATCACAAAGCTTGGAGGCTGGAGCAACTGGGTGGCCTGGAGATGGGGCTTTTACTGGTGGACACCTTCCCTTGGTCTGGTGAAGGTGTAGAGACAATCAATTTGGGGATTGGCTCACTGTGGAGAAGTGTCCTGGTTTTGGGCTTGGATTTCAACTCTGAAATTGAGCTCACAGAGAAGAAATGGCAGGGGGATTTCAGTGGGGATCAAGTGCTCTGTGTATGGGGAGTAGTCTGGAACAATTTTGGCAGAGTTTCCTTAAGGTTTGTTTCAGCACCTCTTCATGGCCGAGAGGGGTGGAGTTTAAATAGGAGAGGGTGGAGGGCCTCCCAGGGGGAGTTAGGGCTTGGGATCAGCTGCTCTGGTGAGGAGAAGAACAGCCATGGTGACCACTAGGCATGGGGCAGCTCAGCAAGGGAGAATTTCAATGTTGGCTCACTCCCAAGGTCTCGGGCATGGCGTTTTCCGGCGACTGGGTGGCCGGCCGGCCAGGCATGGGTCACCCTCAAGGTCAGGTGGGTCAGGGCTGGAGGCTTGTGCAGTCAATTAGCATTGGCCATGTGTAAAGGGTTTGAATCAAAGTGGAATGGGAAAGGGCTAGTTTTGGGTCTAAATGGGTCAACCCTTGGTTTTGGGTTAGGTTCACCCTCCAAGGCCAATTTGGGCTGAAGGGAAAGTCACTTGGATCAGCTTGATTAGTGGGGTCAAGTCACAATCCAAGTACAATTAAGCTTAAGCAAGAGTTAGGGGAGACATGGGAGTGGTTAATTACTCTTAAGAGAATCATTAAAGGGTCCCCTCTTCTTGCCATTTTGGGTATGGTGAAGTGTCCAAGGCTTTCATGGCTCACATGTGGCTCATGCATGGCTTCATGGCTCACCTTTGGCTTGGGGAAAGCTTGGTCAATTTCATGAAAATGGATTTTAGGAATATTTTGGTATTTTTGGGTAATTTGGCATGATGCTTGATTTAGATTTATTTGATGATGGAATTGAAACTTAGGGAATGATTTTCATCAAATGGATGACAAATGAAAATGTCATATGGGCTTTAGAATCAATTTTGGGCTCATTGAAATGGTTTTAGATGGGCTTTTAAATGGTTTAGGAAAGTGGGCTTTTGAATTTTAAAATGGATTTTGGGATGAAATTTTGGTAAAGGCTTGGGCCAAATAATTGTTGAGTTTGGTTTAGGGATGTGTCATGAGTGGTTTGAAACAAATTTGAGGTGATTTGGGTTTGAATTGGGTTGGATATGGGCTTTTTGGTAAAGAGGCTAAAGTGGGCCAAAATGGGCTACCATGGGCCAAAGTTGGGCTAGAGTTGAAGTTGATGTAAAATTAATGTTGGGAAATGTTTATGGGAGTGTTTCAAAGTGGTTTTAGCTTTGATGGGTTTTGATTTTGGGGTTTGGGCTCATTTGGGTTAGGTTTGGGTTTAGGGCAAAAATGGGCCTTTTGATTTTGGGTTGAATTTGAGTGGGGTTTGGGTCAAAATCTTGGGTAAATCATGTTAGTGTTTTGTTTATGGGGATGTTAAGGAAGGTTTAGAAAAGATTTGGGGTTAATTGGAGTTGAATTGGGTGAGTTTGGGCTAAGTTTGGGTCATGGGTCCAAATTGGGCTTTAAGGCCAAAAGTGAAATTGGATCCAAATTTCAATCAAATTGGGCTTGGATTTGGTCTAGATTGGTGTTGGGGATGTTGAATTGAAGTTTAGAATTGAATTGGACCAGAATTTGGGTCAATTGGGTAGGCTAAGTTTGACATTGGGTTTACTTTGGGTTAAAATGGGTCAAATTGGGGGTTTTGATAAAAGTGGGGTAAATTGACAAAATTGGCCCATGGTGTAGTTGAACAAAATGAAATTGGGAATATTTGGGATTTTCTGGAATTTTCTGGGAATTTTCTGAATTTTTGGATTTTTGGGCTCAAGAGGGGTATTTTGGGTATTTGGAGGGTATTGGGGGTATTTTTTGGAATTTTTGGTATTTTTGGCTAGGAATGGTCAATTTGAGTGATGTGGAAATGTTTGGGATTGATTTTGAGGAATTTTGGGTGATTTGGAAATTTTGGAGGAATTTGGGTAATTTGGGGTTTTGGGTAGGTTAAGCGGGTGTAGGGTCCCGGGGGTCAAAAATTGAAAATTTGGAAAATGGAAGATTAGGTGAATGTAAGTGGAATAAAATCATTTTGGTTGAGCCATGAAGCCATGTTAAGCCTATATGAGCCATGAAGGGACTCATTTGAGGCATTCACTATGTTGTTCCTAACCCTCTTAGCCGAGGGCTTAGGGGTTAAGGACCATCCATGTGAATCACCTACATGAGTCGGGAGGTCAAGTTAGGTATAGGGGTGTAGATTTTAAGAGGTGTGTGAAAGTGTAGTGCACAGGTGTAGTGTGTGTGTAAGTCAGCCCTTCACTAGACCAGGCCACCCAGGGCAATCCTAAGGCCAAGGAGTCCTATAGGAACTCATCCTTTAAACTTCCACACTTGATTTCAACCCTCTAGGTGATTAGGGGTCTACAGTCAAGTTTGTGGAGTTTGCAGGGAGTTAAGAAGTGGTTTGAATTTCTAAGTGGTGGGTCTCAATTCTAGTCCTCTAAGATAGTCGAAGGAAAAGCCTAAGGCTAGATCCTAAGTACTAAAGAGAAGAAGAGAAGACCTCATCAAAAATGAGGTCAACAAATGGACCCCCAATAGGTGTGGTGAGCTGACGGAGCACACCGCGCGTATTGGTGTTGACCGAAGCGATCAACAAAACCAACACAAATGTCCAAGTAACAAACTTAGGACGAAGTAGAAGAGTTTCCGCTGGGGAGTGTCAAGTATCTCTGCGGAGGCCGGAGATTTCGAACTCTCGCCGGGGAAAGGAAAAGGAGGTGAATCCCAAATCACATGATCCGGGAGAATTTCGATTTAGATTTTATTTTGTTTCATGTTCAAGTCATGATGTGTGAGTTTAGATTTCAATTTGGAGTTTCAATTTAGATTGAAGTTTGTCGAGATTAACTTGAAGGAATTTGATTTGAAATGAAAATTGGAATTTTGAGGTTTTAGATGTAACATCTTCAACCCCAAAAGAAGATCGAATCGATTGGATTGAGTCATTACAATGAGGAAAGATCTCGAGTAATGCGGTATTGGATGTAAAATCCTTAACCTCAAGAGTTTGATTTGGTGTGCTTCATTGCAATAGGAAGAGAATCTAAAGCGATGCGGTATTGGATGTAAAATCCTCAACCCCAAAAAGTTTGATTTTGATGTGTTTCAGTGCAATAGGGAAAGAATCCTAAAGCAGTGCAGTCTTGGATGTAAAATCTTCGACCCAAAAGTTTGAATTTGATGTATTTCAGTGCAATAGGGAAAGAATCCTAAAGCAGTGCAGTCTTGAATGTAAAATCCTCGACCCAAAAGTTTGAATTTGATGTATTTCGAGTGCAATAGGGAAAGAATCCTAAAGCGGTGCAGTCTTGGATGTAAAATCCTCGACCCAAAAGTTTGAATTTGATGTATTTCGAGTGCAATAGGGAAAGAATCCTAAAGCGAGTGCGGCCTTGGATGTAAAATCCTCGACCCGAAAGTTTGAATTTGATGTATTTCAGTGCAATAGGAAAAGAATCCTAAAGCGATGCGAGTCTTGGATGTAAAATCCTCGACCCAAAAGTTTGAATTTGATGTATTTCGGTGCAATAGGGAAAGAATCCTAAAGCGAAGTGCAGCCTTGGATGTAAAATCCTCGACCCAAAAGTTTGAATTTGATGTATTTCGAGTGCAATAGGGAAAGAATCCTAAAGCAGAGTGCAGTCTTGGATGTAAAATCCTCGACCCGAGAGTTTGAATTTGATGTATTTCAGAGTGCAATAGGGAAAGAATCCTAAAGCGATGCGGTCTTGGATGTAAAATCCTCGACCCAAAGGTTTGAATTTGATGTATTTCAGTGCAATAGGGAAAGAATCCTAAAGCAGTGCAGGCCTTGGATGTAAAATCCTCGACCCAAAAGTTTGAATTTGATTGAGGTTTGATGTGAGATCCGAAAAGATCGAATTTGAGATTCTGAAATTTGAGTGAGATTTGATTTAAGATCTGGAAGATCGAATTTGAGATTTGAAATTTGACTGAGATTTGATTTAAGATCTGGAAGATCGAATTTGAGATTTGATAGAGATTTGGAATCTGGAAAGATTGAACTTGAATTTGATTGAGATTTGGTGTCTGGAAAGATTGAACTTGAATTTGATTGAGATTTGGTGTCTGGAAAGATTGAACTTGAATTTGATTGAGATTTGAACTCGGTTGAAATTTGATTTAAGATTTGATTTGAAATTTGGAAGATCACATTTGAAATTCGATTGAGAATTTGATTTAACATTTATGTTGATTTTGTTTATCTTTTAATGATTCAAATTTTATTTTATCGTTTATTTAATGTTCATGTGAATTTGGTGTTTGTCATTTTTAAGATTTTTTTTTAAGGAAAGTTTTCTTTTATTCTCTTTTTTTTATTCCTTTTATGTTCTTTGTTCGAAGTTCATTTAACTTTAATGGCGTTTCCCAATCAATTTGCACAAAAGAGGTGAAGGCCAAAAATGTGACATGGTCACTTTCATTCCAATCATGTAGAAGATACATCATACATCTTGATCCGGAATATATTTCATACAATCCATGTAAACTCAAAACGGATCGTGTATGATCTTTGTCGATCCATCCAAAGAAGCATCCGTCAAAAATCCATGTCCGAATAGTGGGGTACATGGTCGATAACATCACCTTCCAAGCCATCCTTGGCAAGGATGCCGTATGGATGTACATTGGAGGTGTGATATTTTCCATGTAACTCACGGCTCGTAAGGCCGGAGGCTCTCTAGCTCCGGGTCCAGTCGGAAATGGTAAGGTGTCTTCCGTCGTCCATCCTTCGAAAGTAGCCGAGATCCGCTTCACCGGTACTCCTGGTATGCAATGCTTAGCGATATCTCGCTCCGTTGCCCTTCGGTATCATGACGGAACCTACCGGTAAAGGTATCTTCACCGGCCCTCGGAACTCACTCGGACCTGCTATCCGGAGGTCGGATCCGAACATGATGTTACACTCGTTCGGGAAAGAGACGCGTGCAGAAGGTCGACAAAGTCGTGGTGATCTATGTGTGGGGGTATGCGATCACTCTGTTTGTAGATGTTGATAATGCGACATTGGGTATGCAATCGCTGGCAGTACCCTCCATGTTATCAATCTCTTTACCATTCTCTTGATGACTAATGGCATCGGATCCACTTGCCCATGACGGAGTATTCCGGTGGGTTTCCCTTCTGTCCTCCGCAAAGTTGTAACGACATCCACATTGTATTGTGATTCTTCCTTTCCCCGGCATCCATCTCCGGGGTTCCGAGTATGTGTTTTCCCTTAGGCGGCCCGCTCGGCCCATTCTTTTCAAATCCCGGATGCAATCCACGATTTCTTCGTTGTTCATACTCCGAGAATACGTACGTATGTAGCTCGAGGCCCTCTAGTATATTGATTCTTCGCCTTTAATTCTCTCGAAGTATTCAAAGGTTTTCTTTTCAACATTCCGCATTCTCTCCAGCTCGTATTCGGAATGATCTGCGGATGGCGAGGCCCGGTGACATATTGTGGGATATACGGTTCAATCCCTTCGCGTTCTCCCGCATACCTCGGCTCCTCGGGGATGATGCATGTCGGGACATCCCCGGGGTTGCTTACGCAACAAGGTCATGCATTGCGGTGGTTCTATCCGGTGGCGTGGTAGCCTTGTTTCTTCGATCTTCTCGGAGATTTCCACGGTTCTTTCTGTTATCCTAGGAGCTGGCCTCCTTTCTTCAGGTTCCTGGTGAACCGGTGTCCTTGAAGTGTATGCATTGACATTAGCAACTGTCTCGTCGCGCTGGTCCGCAGCTAGTTTTGTTAACATCTTACGGATACGGCGATTCTTATTTCTTCGTTGCGTTGCTGTGAGAGTAGCTCTTCTAACTTCTTGAATCTCTGTGGGCGCGGCGCTGACAAGCCTGCCTTCTGCTGTAGCGACTACAGACTTCATTTTCTTATCTTCTTCAATGTTTGTCTTTCTTTTCTTGCTGCCGGATTGGTGACTTGGGCCACCCACTTTCATCACTGTCTGTCCGGGCGGTTCTTCTCGGTCAACCGGGACCCGATCACTTTCCTCGTCTCGTAGGCTCGCTGGTGCGAAATCCGAGTCAATCTCGATTATCGCTCCATCTTTCACCCTCTTTTCATCGAGTGCGAGGCTTACGCCATTCTTAAAGTTCGGGACCAACCGCCCGTTCGACATTTCCTCGCGAAAAGACAAGGAAAAGGATCAGGGGCTGTACTAAGAACAAGAACATTAAGAAAATGTTTATTAAAGACATTTTTTTTATTCTTATATTTTTAAACTTAACAGGAATGAAGTGGGAAAAGATCAGGAAAGAGATTTTGATTTGGAAAAGAAAACAAGGAAAATTTTATTATCAAGATTTTATTTATTTTAGCACATTTTATTATTTTTTTGGGTTCGGACCCAATCATAAGTAATTACTTCGCCCGTGTTTCTTAGGGCTGAAGAATTCATTCCTTCGAAACATCAGGTAGCGTAGTACTTTTTCAAGTATCGTCCATTGATCGGAAGCATATGTCGTTCTCCCTGGCAATTCACTAGCTGGTAGGAACCTCCTGAGTATACTGCTTCAACCACAAACGGTCCTTCCCAAGTGGGTTCAAATTTTTCCTCCTATCTTGCGGTGTGCAAGAATAGGTCTCTTGAGAACGAGAACTAAGTCACCAACTTTGAAGGTTCTTGGGCGGACCAGTTTGTCATGGGCTTGAACCATCTTAGCCTGGTACAGTTCTAAATTCTGTTGCGCTGCAAGTCTTTTCCCTTCCAGGCTCTCTAATTCTTCGAGTCGTAATTTGGCGTTCTCTTCTGTTGTGATTTTATTTGCAACTGCAATTCTGAGTGAAGGAAGCTGAACCTCTAAAGGTAACACTGCCTCGGACCCATACACCAGAGCGTAAGGTGTAGCTTGCGTAGGAGTTCTGAAGGTTGTCCGGTAGGCTCATAAGGCTTCTAACAACTTCTCGTGCCAATTTCTCTTATTATCGTCCAAGGTTTTCTTTAAGATTTGAACGAGAGTTTTATTAAAAGCCTCGGCGAGGCCGTTTGCTCTTGGGTAGTAAATTGTTGAGTATCGCCGGTCGATTCCGTGTCTCACGACAAAATTGTTGATTTGCGTGCTTCTGAATGCTGACCCATTATCTGAGATGATCCTGCGCGGCACTCCGAAACGGTAGACAACTTGGTTCTTAAAAAACTGTAGCACGTGGTGTGCTTTCACTTCTCTGAGTGGAACTGCCTCTGCCCACTTGGAAAAGTAATCTGTAGCCGCAAGAATGAAGCGATGTCCTTTTGACGACGGTGGTTCTATTGGACCCACTATATCTGTGCCCCAACATTCAAATGGCCACGATGCAATTGTCGGATGTAGCACATTTGGAGGTTGGTGTAGAACCACTCCGTGCACTTGGCACTGATGACAGCTCTTGGCGATTTTCATGCGGTCGGTCATCATCGAGGGCCGGTAGTACCCTAGTCTTTTAATTTTCATTTTCATCTTCGGACTCGATCGGTGAGCGCCACAGAGTCCCGAATGCACCTCCTTAACAATTTCACGGGCCTCGGACCCGCTTAAGCACCTTAGCCACATTCGATCAAAAGACCTTCGTACTAATGTGTTGTTTATTAATGCGTAGGACGAGTTCTTTTCTTGATCCGATGGGCTAGCGACCTATCGTCCGGTAGCTTTCCTGTTTGCAGGTAGTCCATCAATGGTCGTCGCCGATCTTACGTGTTTTCTCATCCTCTGTCGCAATCGATCCTTTTTCTTTTTCGATTTGTGTATTGTGTCTATGTCGAGTCGTGATAGGACTCGACGTCCGTGAATCGACACTTCTATCGATTCATCTTGCAAACAGTGCAAATTCTTTTGCGAGACGGGCTAAAGCATCTGCTAAAGCATTTTCTTTTACGGGAATTTTGTAGATTGTCACATTTGGAATCCGTTCCAACAAGTTGTATGGCATACTTGGAAGTATTGTTCGAGTCTTGGCTTTAAAATTCTGTCATCGTCCGGCGATCCGTTGAATGATTAACCGTGAATCCCGTAGATGTTGATGTCTGTTATCCCCATTTGAATGGTTAATTCCAATCCCGTTATGAGGGCTTCGTATTCCGCTTCGTTGTTTGTACATGGTTTTGTCAAGTGGTAGGAGTATCTTAACATCCCCGCTCCGGTGTTATAAAGATTAGTCCGATTCCTGCCTTACCGGGCACTATCACTTGCGATTCTTCGTCTTTGTGCGCTGAAGATGCTCCGTCGAAATATAATTCCCAACGCCGATCATCAAGGTCTTCTAGGTTCATTATTTGTTCATCTGGCAGATCGTCATTGAGAGGAGATTCTGCCGGCAAAGGGTGTGCTTGCAAGGAAGTACGCTAAGACTTGTCCCTTTACGGCACGAAGAGGCACGAAAGTTATATCGAATTGCAATAATATCATTGACCATCCGGCAAGTCCGCCGGAAGCGTTGGACGAGTCATCAAGTATTGCAATGGATTAAACTTCGAGATTAGGTTGACTTTATGAGAAAGCATGTAGTGCTCGAGCTTTTGAGCGGCGAAGATCGGGGCCAAACGATGCTTTTCGATTGCGGGATACCTTACTTCCGTCGGAAGCAAACGACGGCTTAAGTAGTAAAGAGCATTTTCTTTACCCTCGTCATTGACACAGGCTAACAGGGCTCCGAGAGAGTCGTCTAAAGCCGCGGTGTAAAGTATCGTCGGTCTACCCGAGACTCAGGGGCTGCTAGGACGGGAGGTGTCATTAAATATTGTTTAATGTCCTCGAAGGCCTCTCGGCATTTCTCTTCCCAAATAAATTTGGCGTCCTTTTTAACTAGTGCCGAGAAAGGTCGACACCTACTCGACGGGTTTGAGATAAAGCGTCGAAGATATGCCGGCTTCCCTTGAAAAGATCGTAGTTGTTTTAAGGTTTTGGGAGGCGGCATTTCTAAGATAGCTTTAATCTTTTCCGGGTCGATTTCAATTCCACGATGTCGGACAACGAATCCTAAGAATTTCCGGAGGTGACGCCGAAGGCGCATTTTAAGGGATTCATCTTAAGATTAAATTGTCTTAATCGTTCGAAAACAATTCTCAAATCATACAAGTGGTTGTCCTTTACTTTGCTTTTGATGACCACATCGTCCACGTAGCATTCGACTTGATTGTGGATGAGATCATCAAAAATTCTTGTCATTGCTCTTTGGTAGGTTGCTCCTGCGTTCTTCGGTCCGAATGGCATCACCTTGTGTAGCAAAATACTCCGATCGGCGTTACGAATGCTGTAAGCTTTTCATCTTACGGAGCCATTTTTATCCGGTTATATCCCGAAGATCCATCCATGAATGAGAATATTTCATGTGTTGAAGCAATGTCGATCATTAATTCGGGATCGGTAGAGGGAATTCATCTTTTGGACATGCCTTGTTTAAATCTCCGAAGTCCACACAAATTCGATCCGACCATTCTTCTTCCTGGTCGGTACCACATTGGCTAGCCAAGTTGGGTATTGTTCTTCACGGACAAATTTAGCGTCTATTAACTTTTTAACTTCGGCTATGACTTGTTGTTCGATTTCTAGACGCATTCTTCCGGGACCTTGTCGGCTGGGACGGAAGTAGGATCCACTCCTAGCTTATGGATCGCGACCTCCGGAGCTAATCACGGCATCTCATCGTAGCTCCAAGCAAAACGAGTCTTTAAATTCCATTAATAACTTGATTATTTCTTCGAGTCTTCTTTATTGAGTAAGGAGCTAACAAAGGTAGGTCCAGGCTCTTCGCTAGTACCTAAGTTAACTTCCGTTAACTCATCTATTGTAGATTTGATTTCTTCTTCGAATTCTGGTGGAGCGTCTCCAATTTGTAAATCTTCGAGTTCGTCCGTAGTTTCCATGCAGTTTTCATTAGATTCGCAAGTGACAACCAAGCAAAATTCAGTGTCGTCAACTGACCCTACTGTGCCGAATCCGAGACCATGTTTTGAGTTGGGTGGACGACCGGAGTTATTCCATAACTTTTCAAAATGTTGAGATTGACCTTTTGTCCACTGTCGAGGTAAGAAACCACGTTGAATTAAATTTTGAACACAGGGAGAGTACCACTCAAAAGGTAATTCCATTAATTCTGATAAAGTGACATCTTCAAGTGTACATTATTTTCGAGTTTTGGAGGAAGAAGCACCACGGTAGAATTTGATTGGTTTTGCACCACCGCTACGTACCTCTTTGACCTCCATACCCTCGATCTTATTAGAATGGATCGGGGTCAGGGTCATAGTATGTACGTAGTGGTTAATCTTCTCGTACATTGATTTGTATTCTTCATTCTTCTCATCTTCGAGAGAGATCTCGAATTGCGGCTTCTTCTGACTTATTGTCGTTGCTTCTTGTTTGATTTCTTCTTCTTCTTCGGAACTATCTTCCCAATCAACATTGATGACTGGTTTCTTCTGTCCAATCGTCCTAACGTCTCTACCACGACCTCGTCCCCGGCCTCGTCCTCGGATGCGAGTTGTGGAGAAACCTTCACCATCTCGCCGTAAGGGAGTGGTGAGTGACTGTTGGACTAGAACTTCAGGTTCTTCGTTGTCTCGAACTTTCTTTGCTTCATTTGTTATGGTATCTCTGGAGAAGATCGTTTTCTTCGGTGGTGCATAATAAGCTGCATCCTCGTGGATTCCAATTTCATGTACGGAGAATGGTTGTAAGTCACCTTTGATGCACTTGTTCCCCTCCGTCGTAGTATTTGATGCAGCGATGTAGAGATGATGGTACCATCCTGTTTTCATGTATCCATGGTCGGCCCGATAGAGCATTGAACGATGTTTCCGAATCGATTATGTGAAATTTTGCGGTTGTCTTTGCTAAGTCACCGGTCTTCATCGATAGCGTTATTGATCCGAGGGCTCTTTCTCCTTTACGGTTGAATCCTCTTAATAACATTTTGTCGGCTTCGAGTTCACGAGCATCAATTTCAAGTATGCTAGCGTTCGAAGATTCATTATATTGATTGATGCTCCTGGATCCACCAATACTACGGAGAGTGTAAATTTTCCGATTATAATCGAAATGTACAACGGTCGGTTGTGGTCTCGTTGTCCCAAGTAGTAGGTCGTTGTCCGTGAAGGTAACACCTCGTTGTTCCTTTAACGAGCAAACCTCATCCAAGGAATCTCCGGCCATTTGAGCTAAGCAAATTTCCGGATCAAGTAAAGCCTTGATCAGAGCTTCTCTCATCTCTTTTGATAAGATGAGAGCGTCGTAGATGCTCAGTTTGGCTGGTAGTTTCCTAAGATGGGCTAGCACGTTGTAGTCCACTTTGTTTTCATGTGTTTCTGCTTCTTCTCGAATGGGTATTTCTTCTGCCGGGGTTGGTTCTTCTTGAACAACCACCTGCTTTCCTTTGTCCTTTGGACCCATTCTCGGAGGTAGAACTTTTCCACTTCTTAAGTTGACTTCGTAATTTCCTGCGAATCTATTGTTGAGCTTGCCGGTGTCTCTTCTTGAATCGGAATGACGGGCTCTTCGGATTAGCTTCGAGTCCGAAGGCTCTAACTCTATCGTGATTGGAGCTCCTCGAAACTCGCAGATAGATTCGTTGCTTGTTGAACTCTCGTAGCCTTCCTTGGTGGATGTCTTCTTCATCATTGTGATCGTCGAGATTGTGTATGATTTGAGAATTGTCGTTGGTATCGAAATCGATATCCGGATTATCGTTAGTTACGTAATCGTTAGACACAGTCAAAACGTAGCCAACGCCATCACCCTTATCATTATATGATCCCACCGAAGTGAGCAGATAATCATACGAGTTAGAGGTTCGAGGAATTTCTCCCCCGAATCGAAACAACTATCCTAGGATAAGCGGCCCCTAGTCGAGCCTTAGGAGCCTCGGTCCTCTCTTCTTCGTCGATTTTCTTCTTCTCTTCAATCGTCTCATGTTGAGGTGGTTCTTCTATCGCAAGTGATAGTACCGGCTTAACGGGTTTCAAACTACTGAATTGAAGCTCGCACCGAAGCGGTTTGGATCTTGTCTAAAATCTTTTCGAAGACCTCGTCCAAGCGGTAGTCCATCCATCGTCGGTCGTATATGGATCTATCGGAATGATGGGATCGAGTCGAGACAACATTGACGGAACCTCCTTTACGGGGTTCCTTCATGTACTCCTTCGGGATCGTTATATTCCCTTTCCGAAGGTTGTCATTGAGCCAACTTTTGAAGGTAATGCAATCTTCTATTTTGTGCCCGAAGCATCCGGTGGTAAGGGCAAAAGTTGGGATCACCTTTCTTGTTGACTTCCTGCGGTCTTTTAGGCTCGGCAGTGGAAATGCGGAGTCTTCATCGGACTACGGAACATTTTCGACACCTTGCTTCATTCTTGAACGGATACTCCCTGCTCAAAAGCTCTCTTAATGTACGTTGCGGACGAGGCGGTTGTTCATCTTGCGGAGGTGAGCGATAGGCTGGGCCGGGGTTGCTCGGTAATTCGTTGTGGTTCTGCTGCGGCCGTTACTGGTGGTATTTGCATCGGTTGCTTGCCTTTGTCAACTAGCTGCAACGATCCCGGATTTCTTTTCAAAAGTCTTTACGGGCTTTTGCTTGTCCGTCTTGTCGGTGAAACTTAATTGCTTCGCCTCTTCTTGCAAGCTTCCGGCCTTGCTTAACAACTTCTCGAAAGTCTTAATAGTGAATCCCTTGAGGAGAAGTGCTTATCGGGCCGTGAATGCTTTTAAGTAAAATGCCGACTGCGTGTTGTTCTTGCGGTTGTGGTTCACACTTCATGCTTAAGTTCCTCCATCGAAGTATGTAATCCACCAAAGTTTCATTCGGCTTTTGTTTCTCTACCACTAAATCACCTATAGTGATGTGGTGCCGAGCTCCGGCGAATCGCTTGATGAAGAGGTTCTCTAGCTCGAGAACGTTTTCACCGAACCATTTGGTAATTCGCATACCGGTCGAAGGCGATTCCACGACGGACTGCTGACGAAGCTGTCGGAAGAGTAATGCATCGCTCCCGCCGGCATTGCAACAAGCGGCACGAAAGTGTGCCACATGCTTGTCGGGGGTTCCGGTTCCGTCGAAGGTCTTGAACGAGAGGTGGTACGAAGCCTTTCGGGTATTGGACGGCGTCGAATTCTTCCGGGTAAGGTCTACCCGTCCGAATGGATGTCCCGCTCTTCGATTGTGCTAAGGCTTCTCGCACTTGCTTGTTCCACCAAGTTCTTGATATCCTTTTCGGGAATCATACTTTGTGTTGTATCCTTTTTTAGCTGATCATCCCCATTGACGGACGTGATCTCCTTTCCTCCGTCTACAATGTGAATGACCTCTGGGGGTGTCTCTCTATGTGGTTGTACTTGACTCTGGAGAGTGGCTAGAGCTACAGCCATCTCTTCCATCCTTTTCGACATCTGGGCGATTGTATCATCCTTCTCTTGAAGCTGCCTCCTCATTACTTCTGGCTCCTCTCTTTCTGCGGCTGCAGGAGCACCTTGCGAAGCTGATGAAGCTCGTGTTTCTACCATGTTGATTTCTGCGTATTCGTTGTTCATGAATTCCGATGAATCAATCTCGTCCCCGAACTTTTCTTCTCTTTCTTTTGCCAATCGTCGGATGTCGGTTCTCAACTTTTCCATGGCATCTTCTAGCGGGGCTTTCTGTGTGTCTTCGTGGTTGCCGTGCGATAGGCTGCCGGGTCCCCTTCTCACGAGTCCCCTTCATCGCGGTAGCACTTTCTTCAGATTCAAGTCTCCTGGCGAGACTTTCTTTCTCGGGCTGCTGTTTTAATCTCAACTGCCCGGTAGTGGGACGCCATACCATCCTTCTAACAGCAGAAGGTCTAGGATCAGATGGTCTGTCGGCCAAATGCTGGAAGGTGGTATCCTCCCTAATTTGTAATCCTGAGACGACAACGGGCGGACTAGCCTTCATTCTTTTACTTGGCTTTTCCGTCATGATGGCGGGCTCTACTCGGGGCCCAAGACGGGATTTGATCGGCACCCGCCCTATCCTTCGTAGAATTTACGATACGGGGCGAGTTTTCCTTCTTTGCTAACTTTTCTACCAAAGTTTGCGGTCGAGCAAACGGCGTAGTTCTAGTTCTTTTCTTGCGGCTATCGTTGTAATATGCGGGCTGTGGTAATGTGGCGAGCAATCTTGCGAATATTTTCTTCATCTTCGCGGCGGAGAGGGGATGAAACACTGCTTCCTCCAAGAGTGGTATGTATTCGAGCGGCGGTGTATATTCGGCGGCGGTGTATATTACGGCGGTTACGGAATTTCCTCTAGGAAAGCAATTTCGGCGGCTACGGCTTCTTTAGCGATCCTTCTACTTCGTTTCTTCTTTGGGTCCTTGTCGAGTGACGGAATCTTTGAACTGGACCCGATTTCGAAAACGGAAGGTCTTACGAGAAGATCCGTACCCTCCACGGTAACGGGTCCATCATAATTACGGATTTCTTTCCCCTTTGATTTGGCAAAAGTCGGGGTAGGTGCGAAACAACTAGACCGGCGGGGTAGAGATAACGGTCCTTCTATGGACATCGGTACTCCTCTTAGTCGAGATCCTTTGCGGAGGAGGGAATTCTTGGGTCGACCTAAGGTTGAACTCGAGCAGCGGCTCTTCGGCTTCGGATACCTTGTTCATTAGTGCAAAGAGGAGACGTCGGTGATCTTGACGTTCGTGTTTTCAAATCCTTGTCCAAATCGGATGATTCCATTGTCGGGCAGCTCATCCTTATAGACGGCGAAGTCCGATCCATTGGTGAAAGAGAAAATCGGTTTCGGGGCTTCCATTTCTGCGGGATAGATTCGGGTTGTCGATCCCAGTTATGCTTCTTTTCTTTAGGACGAAAAGAAAGAAATTGAAAAGAGTCCGAACTCATTCTTGTTCATGTATTTATAAGAAGGAATCACTTATTAAAAGAATCACTTATTAGAGGGTTTGTTTATTTAGAACGGAGTGTTCGAAGGTGTAGAGAAGGTAAGGAATGCGAATCGGAGTTGGAAAGGAAAAGAGAGTCTTAAGCAAGACTTCTCGACTCGAAGGATCACTCCTAAACTAACACCTATTGAGGGTCCACCCCACCTCAGAAATGAGGTAAAAGGATCTCGGAACCTCTCTGTTTAGGGGTGTCTAAACAGTGGCTCCTAAATCCGAGAGAATGTTGGTTATACTTGTTCAAGGTAGAAATGAACATAGTATCCCAACGGAAAGAAGGGTAGTTTGATCTATAAGGGACATGGATGCACTACCGATTTTTGAGAGCAGAATTATTTGATTAAAATGGAGAGAGGAACTATCCCCAGCGGAGTCGCCAGAAATATGTCGGCATTTTTTTAGGTTATATGCTTTATTTTGAAAAGGGGGTCGCCTACAGAAATATGTCGGCGTATTTTAAATTTAATTTAAATATATATATGGTTTAGAAAGTACTATTTGATTTTGAAAATAATTTTAAATTTGAAGATTTTAAGATATGAAATCAAACCGATCTCACATCCCGAATAGTTTACATAAACGAGCACCGCACCACAAACCGTGTATCTATCCCTAAGGATAGACACACCGCTTGATGGTGGGGCTCGGTTAAATAAACTAGAGGATTTGTGATCATCCGTTTGGTACTGCGAACCAATTTTATAAGCCGACAAATTCCCATGCTTAATATGAAAACATTAAACGGGGTTTATATTACCCAGGTTCTTAAAGTTCCTTATAAGGGCAAGCCCCATAGTTAATTACATCTTAAGTGACGGGAATCACTTAAGAAAACTCTCGATAATAATCAATAATTCTGCTCTCAAGAATTTCAAAGTTTAAGGTTTTCAAAGGATTGAATTTTTGAATCTCAATAGGGAATGGATCAAGTTCGGAACATTTTATTTTGGGAATTCAAAGGAAGAAAAGTAGGGAAAATTACGGATTCGAAGTGAACTTCGATAATCTCCCGACTATCCTATTGTTTGGCTTGAATTTAGGAAAGTCCTAATGTTTATTTAATGTTTTGATCTTGCCAATTTTTAATTAATTAGGGCTTATATTTATATGATAGAATCATACAAGTAGCCCTGAAGATGTGAGGGTTTATGTCGTATCGGACGACTACCTCGGAATCCTAAGACCGGTTAGGGCTTAATTTGCAATGCAAATGCCTAACGAAGAGTTGAGGATTTATGTTGCACTAGGCAAACTACCTCGAAGTCCTATGGCTTTGTTATTTAAATTCTAAGAATAGTTTTGCTGAAGTAGGTTCAAGTTTTGCTGACGACGATGGCCGTGCTGCCCACCATGCTCCGAGCTCCTTGTTGTTGTAGAGGTTTAGTTTTAGAAATCATAAATCAGGGGATGAGAAAAGTGTTTTGGTTTAGAGAAAATCTTAAAATCCAAGTGTTTTTTGTGTTTTAATTAAAACAAATCTTAAAGTTGATTATAACGACACCGGTTAAGATCCCACGGTTCCATCCTTCCGGCATCATTATTTTTATCGGATTCACTTAGTCCAGATGAATTTGCTAAACTCAGTCGAATGAGTTCCACACTTTCATTTAGACCGTGGGAAATCCCGTTAGCAACACGTAGGTTACATCATCCGAGGTATTCCCGATCATCCAACAAGACGTTTTAATTTAGTTGTAGTTGTAGTTTTGTGTTCTGTTTGTGATTAAATTTTGAGTTGTTTTATATTTTGAATGTTGTGGCGGTGAATTTTATCTTGTGGTGTCTTTTAATTTAGTTATGGGTTTCGGTTTTGGTTTACGTCCTAAAGGTGTAGGTTTTCATGCAATCGTTGTTTTATCATGCAAGAAAAGTAAAGTGCATTGCGATTAAATAAATTGCAATAAGGTAAATTGCAATAAAATAAAAGCGTACCTGGAGGGTCTTCCCAGTCATTCCAGTTGCACTTAAAACATGATTAGAACATTTAAGCAAGTTCCTAGGTAAAGCTAAGGTAAGGGTTATGGTTTTCTACCAAGTTCCTAATCCTATAGCTGAGTCATTTCCTATGACGTCTAGGTTCCTTGTGTTTTTGGTTTGAAGACGATTTTCTTCATCAAAGAACAACTAAGTTCAATTGTTCTTATAAATATCCTATCATATTGAAGAAGTGATTAAGAAGAATCTTAAACATCTTTTCAATATTTCTAGGATTGTTTGAAGTCCAGAATGAATTTAATTATGTAAATGAATCGATCGTCGAGGTTTTCAAGTTTTGTTAACTTCGCTCGGTGAACTTAGGACATTTGAATATCCTTATGAGTGAAGTAACATTTCACTTGATATTCCATTTAAGAGTTATAATAGTAAAAGCTCCTAAGGGCAAAAATGATATTTAATGATTTGTGATTCAAATTTAATTTCAAATTAATGATTTAAGTTTGGAATAGTGTTCAAGTTATTTTAGATTTATTTTTGAGTTCTTTATGTCTTAGGTGATGTTATTTAATTCAACTTAATTTAATTTAATTTAATTTAATTTAATTTAATTTAATTTAATTCAATTTAGTTTGATTTGATGTTACATTAAATTAGTTTGATTTAATTTAATTTTTTAATTTAATTTAATTTGATTTAATTTAATTTAATTTAATTTTTAATTTAATTTTAATTTAATTTAATTTTTTAATTTGATTTAATTTAATTTAATTTAATTTAATTTAATTTAATAGTAATATATCTTAATTTAATTCTAATTTTAATTTAATTTTTAATTTTAAAGGAATTTGTTTTAATTTAATTTAAAGTAAGTCTTTTAATGTTTTTTAAATTTTAAACTTGGATTATCATTTTAATTAGGAATTAAATATTAATGAAATGATTAATTTAGGGACTTTTCTTAAATTAAAGAATAAATCTCTTCCTAATAATATCCCTATTTTAATAATTCCAATTTTATTATTCTTCCAAATTTAATCAATTATTTAATTAAGGTTTATTTCAATTATTTTAAATTGTTTAATGGGTTTCTACCCTTTGATTATTAAATTTCAATCATCCAAATCAGATTAGGATCAAATATTTTACTTGTGAATTTTTTATTAAACCTAAAGTTTTAATTAAAGGGGTTAAGATTTTAATTACCATTTTGCCCTTCAAGCCTAATAATTTTATAACTCACTAAATTGAGCTCAAATGAACTTGAAATTTTTATGTGACTTCACTCATATGTCAATAAAGACATGAGAGGAGAAAATGTGATTTTTCTGTATTTAATTTATTTATGTAATTATTTTTGGTAGAAAATAGAAATTTCCAAGGAAAATTTAATAACATGACCAAGGGAAAGTCTCTGTCCTTAAGAAAAATAGGGGACATTCCTAATGACCAGAGGACCACTTGGACCAATTTTGGTGATTTTTTGAATTATATTGTATTTATTAGAATTATTTTAAGTTTTGGAGTGTTAATTAATTTAAAAATAAAATAAATGTTGAAAAATGAATTTTATAATTTTCAAAATTCTCTCTGATATCAAGGATTTCAGAGAACCAAATTTTACAATTTTCTGATTTTTCTTTGATTTATTATAATTATTTTAGTGAAAATGCTAGAAAATACATTTTTTTTTAATTTTAAAATTACCCTAGAGCTTTAAAAATTAATATCTCACCAAATAGACTTAAGAAAAATATGGGGTTTGTTCCTAAGTGATTAAAATTCAAAATGTGACATTTTGGTGAATTTTATTATTTTTGTAATTTTTATTATTTTTTAATTATTAAAAATATTAAAATAATATTAAAAATCAACTTTTTTAGAAAATTGAAATTTTAATTTTCTTAAATTCCCCTGATATCAGAGAGACTCCAAAACCAATTTGGTGAATTTTTGAAAGATATTTTGAAAGTTATGAATTTTTGAAGTTTAAAATGACTAAGTGGCTTAATCAACCCAATTAATAGGGCTAACCAAGTCCAATTGACCTCAAATTTTTGTGGTGGTTTCCTCTGATCCTAAAGGTCAGTGGAGAATTGATTCCAAGTCAATTTGATGTATGGTTAGCTCTAATTAATTAGAGACCTATTTTGAGTGTTTAAGCCGATTAGGGTTAATCTGAGTGAATTAACTCAAGTCCTATTTTTCCTAGGGTTCTCTGGTCATAAGGAACATCACCAAATTTTCCTAGAATTTATTTCACAACATGCTATTTATTGGATTTAAAATACTCAAAACAGTGACATGAATTTGAAAAATCAATAACTTTTCACGAGAGATGGCCTCTGACCTTGGAAAATTCAGGGAATGTTCCCAAGTTCGGAGGCTTCAAAGCCCTATGGTCTCATGCCATGGTGAATTGTATACATGCATGGAGAATTAAATGTATGCAGAGAGTAAATAATTAATTAAAAATAAAATACTGGACAAAATTAATTAATTTCTTTTCCACATTATTCTCCTCTGTTCATCTGAGCAAGAGGGTATTTTTATTTTATTTTTGTGATTTTTCTACACAAAGATATGGATTTTTAAAGTTACGGGAATTAAATAAATAGAAAATACCCCTATTTATCTACTTATCCACGCGGCGCCGGCGCATCCTCGGCATCTCCGAACTCACACGCGTCGCGCTCCCATTCGACGCCGCCATCCGAGTCGGCGGCCGGGCCCCGCGGTTCTCGTACCGTCTCCTGATCCGACGCCATCTGAGCCGTCCGTGCGCGCGTGTATTAAATGGACGGCATCCGTTCATCGTCCATGACTGGTGTGATCCCGTGACCGTCCACACTCTAACCCTAAGAACTCACTCGATTCTCGATGGATTTTCGTGTTCTTATGCTCTATGGATTCGTCTTGAAGAGACGAACACATCCATACGGTAAACATGCATTGAAATTAAGGCATTTGAAATGGAGAATCTCCGGAAGCTCGGGATGAAGAATTAGCTCATACCTTTGCTCGGAGAAGTGTGGCTTCGATCCGAGAGTTCGTTGCACCTTCGATTGGGTCTAGCAAGCTCCGGATGAAGTCTCTGGTGCGGTGAATTGTCTAGGTTGGACTTCGACCACGGCCGATCACAAAGCTTGGAGGTCGGAGCAAGCTGGGTGGCTTTGGAGATGGGGCTTTCTTCGGTGGACACCTTCCCTTGGTCCGGTGAAGGTGTAGAGACAATCAATTTGGGGATTGGCTCACTGTGGAGAAGTGTCCTGGTTTTGGGCTTGGATTTCAACTACGAAATTGAGCTCGCAGAGAAGAAATGGCGGGGGATTTCGGTGGGGATCAAGTGCTCCGTGTATGGGGAGGAGTTTGGAACAATTTTGACAGAGTTTCCTTAAGGTTTGTTTTCAGCACCTCTTCATGGCCGAGAGGGGTGGAGTTTAAATAGGAGAGGGTGGAGGGCCTCCCAGGGGGAGTTAGGGCTTGGGATCAGCTGCTCTGGTGAGGAGAAGAACAGCCATGGTGACCACTAGGCATGGGGCAGCTCAGCGAGGGAGAATTTCAATGTTGGCTCACTCCCAAGGTCTCGGGCATGGCGTTTTCTGGCGACTGGGTGGCCGGCCGGCCAGGCATGGGTCACCCTCAAGGTCAGGTGGGTCAGGGCTGGAGGCTTGTGCAGTCAGTAGCATTGGCCATGTGTAAAGGGTTTGAATCAAAGTGGAATGGGAAAGGGCTAGTTTTGGGTCTAAATGGGTCAACCCTTGGTTTTGGGTTAGGTTCACCCTCCAAGGCCAATTTGGGCTGAAGGAAAGTCACTTGGATCAGCTTGATTAGTGGGGTCGAGTCACAATCCAAGTACAATTAAGCTTAAGCAAGAGTTAGGGGAGACATGGGAGTGGTTAATTACTCTTAAGAGAATCATTAAAGGGTCCCCTCTTCTTGCCATTTTGGGTATGGTGAAGTGTCCAAGGCTTTCATGGCTCACATGTGGCTCATGCATGGCTTCATGGCTCACCTTTGGCTTGGGGAAAGCTTGGTCGATTTCATGAAAATGGATTTTAGGAATATTTTGGTATTTTTGGGTAATTTGGCATGATGCTTGATTTAGATTTATTTGATGATGGAATTGAAACTTAGGGAATGATTTTCATCAAATGGATGACAAATGAAAATGTCATATGGGCTTTAGAATCAATTTTGGGCTCATTGAAATGGTTTTAGATGGGCTTTTAAATGGTTTAGGAAAGTGGGCTTTTGAATTTTAAAATGGATTTTGGGATGAAATTTTGGTAAAGGCTTGGGCCAAATAATTGTTGAGTTTGGTTTAGGGATGTGTCATGAGTGGTTTGAAACAAATTTGAGGTGATTTGGGTTTGAATTGGGTTGGATATGGGCTTTTTGGTAAAGAGGCTAAAGTGGGCCAAAATGGGCTACCATGGGCCAAAGTTGGGCTAGAGTTGAAGTTGATGTAAAATTAATGTTGGGAAATGTTTATGGGAGTGTTTCAAAGAGGTTTTAGCTTTGATGGGTTTTGATTTTGGGGTTTGGGCTCATTTGGGTTAGGTTTGGGTTTAGGCCGAAAATGGGCCTTTTGATTAATTTGAATTTTTGATGCATTTCATTGCAATAAGGAAAGAATCCTAGTGCAATGGCAAGCCTCTCTGACAACCAACCCCAAAAGTTTGAATTTGATGTATTTCATTGCGATAGTGGAAAGAATCCTAAGGCAATGCAAGCCTCAGAGCAAAACCTCAACCCAAAGAATTTGAATTTTGATGTATTTCATTGCGATAGGAAAAAATCCTAAAAGTACGCATGTAAAATCCTCAACCCCAAAAGTTTTATTTTGATGTATTTCCTTATCAAGCATAGCAAATAATCCTAAAGCAATGCAAGCCTCGGATGTAAAATCCTCAACCCCAAGAATTTGAATTTTGATGTATTTCATTGTGATAGGGAAATAATCCTAAAGCAATGCGTGGGGGCCTCTCGATGTAAAATCCTCAACCCCAAGAATTTGATTTTGATGTATTTCATTGCGATAAAGGGAAAGAATCCTAAAGAAATGCAAATTTCGGATGTAAAATCCTCAACCCCAAGAATTTGAATTTTGATGTTTTTCATTGCGATAGGGAAAGAATCCTAAAGCAATGCAGTCTCGATGCAAAATCCTCAACCCCAAGAATTTGATTTTGATGTATTTCATTGCGATAATGGAAAGAATCCTAGCAATGCAGCTTCCCCTGATGTAAAATCCTTAACCCCAAGAATTTGAATTTGATGTATTTCATTGTGATGTGGAAAGAATCCCAAAGCAATGCAGTCTCGGATGTAAAAATCCTCAACCCCAAAAGTTTGATTTTGATGTATTTCATTGCGGTAGGGAAAGAATCCTAAAGCAATGCAGTCTCGGATGTAAAATCCTCAACTCCAAAAGTTTGAATTTGATTGAGGTGTGATTTGTGATCTGGAAGATTGAATTTGAATTTTGATTGAGATTTGATTTGAGATCTGGAAGATCGAATTTGAATTTTGATTGAGATTTGATTTGAAATCTGGAAGATTGAATTTGAATTTGATTTAGATTTGATTTGAAATCTGGAAGATTGAATTTGAATTTGATTTAGATTTGATTTGAGATCTGGAAGATCGAATTTGAATTTTGATTGAGATTTGATTTGAAATTTGGAAAGATTGAATTTGAATTTGATTTAAAATTTGTGCTCATTTTGTTTATCCTTTAACGATTCAAATTTATTTTTTCGTTCATTTAATGTTCATGTGAATTTGGTGTTCATCATTTTTAGATTTTAAGGAAAGTTTTCTTTTATTCTTTTTTTATTTATTTTTCAGTTTTTTGTTCGAAGTTCATTTAACTTTAATGGCGTTTCCTTACCAATTTGCACAAAAGAGGTATGCCAAAATGTGATATGGTCACTTTCATTCCAATCATGTTGAAGATACATCATACAACTCGATCTGATTACATCTCATACAATCCATGTAGACTCAAAACTAGACTATGTATGATCTTGTCGATCCATCAAAAAAAGTATCCGTCGAAATCCATGTCTGAATAGTGAGGTACATGGTCAATAACATCACCTTTCCAAGCCATCCTTGGCAAGGGTGCCGTATGGATGTACGTTGGAGGTGTGATATTTTCCATGTAACTCACAAGGCTCGTAAGGCCAAAGGCTCTCTAGCTCCGGGTCCGCTCGGAAGTGGTAGGGTGTCTTCCCGTCGTCCATCCTTCGAAAGTAACCGAGATCCACTTCATCGGTACTCCCTGTATGCAATGTTTAGTGACATCTACTCCGTCGTCTCTTCAAATATGACAGAATCCCACTCGGTAATGGTATCTTTTATTGGCCCTCGGAACTCACCTGGGCCCGCTATCCGGAGGTCGCATCCGAACATAATATTACACTCGTTCGTAAAAGAAACCTTGCGTAAAGGTCTGACAAAGTCGTGGTGATCTTATGCAAAGTGGGGTATGTACTACCCTTCTTGTAAATGTTAATAATGCAACCGTTGGGTATGCAACTGGGCTGCAGTACCCTCCATGTTATCATTCTCTTTACCATCCTTTTAATGACCAATGGCATCGGATCCACCTGACCATGATTGCAGTATTCCCGGTGGGTTTCCTTCCCCGTCTTCTCGCGAAGTCAGAGCATTCGCATTGTATTGTAATTCTCCCTTTCCCCGGCATCCATCTCCGGGTTCCGAGGCAGCTTCAGGCGGCTCGCTCGGCCCATTCTTTTCAAATCCCGATGCATTCCACGATTTGTTGTTGTTCGTATTCTGAGAACACGTCCGTATGTAGCTCGAGGCCTCTAAGATATTGATCCTTCCCGCCCGATTCTCTCGAAGTATTCAAAAGTTTTCTTTTCGACATCTCCGTACTTTTCCGCCCCTCGTATTTGAATAATCTGCAAATGGTGGGGCATGGTGACGCATTGTGGGATATACGGCTCAATCCCTTCACGTTCTCCCCCGCATACCTCGGCTCGATGATGTCCCGCCCGCACACATTCTCCGGGTTGCTTCGCAACAAGGTTATGCATTAATGTGGGTGGCTTCGATTCGGTGGCGTGGTAGCCTTCCTTCTTCTAATTTCCTCAGACTTCCTGGTCTTCTGTTGTCCAGAGCTGGCCTCCTTCTTCTTCAGCAACGTGAACCGGTGTCCTTCAAGTGTATGCGTACCGGCAGCATAACCCGCCCGTCGCGCTCGGTCCGCTACTAGTTTAGTTAACATCTCGCGGATACGGTGATTTTTATTTCTTCGTAGAGTTGTTGTGAGAGTAGCTCTTCATACTTCCTGAGTTACTGTGGGTGAGGCGCTGACAAGTTCGCCCTCTCCGTCGAGCGACTGCGTACCTGATTTTCTTGTCTTCTTCTGTTTGTTTTCCTTTTCTTGCCGTCGGATTGGTGGCTTGGGCCACCCACTTTCATTACCGTCCTGATCGGCAGCCTCTCGGTCAACCGGGGACCTGGGCCACTTTCCTCGTATTGCGCACTCCGCTCGGTGCGAAGTCCGAGTCAATCTCTATTATCGCTCCATCTTTCACCCTCTTTCGGGCCGAAGTGCAAGGCTTACGCCATTTCAAAGTTCAGACCAACCGCTCGGCTCGACATTTCCCTTTGAAAAGACAAGGAAATGACTGTGGGCTGTACTAAGAACAAGAACATTAAGAAAATGTTTATTAAGGACAGCTTTTTTTATTACTTTTGTATTTTTAAATTTAATGAATGGCGGGATAAGATCAGAAAGAGATCGAAAAATAGTTACTAGCTATTGTGTATGCTTTTGATAAATTCAGATCATATTTAATTGAGACTAAATATATTGTGCATACTGCTATTAAATATCTGATGCAAAAAGAAGGATACTATGACAAGATTAATTAGATGGGTACTTTTAATGCAAGAATTTGATTTTGTGGTGATTGATAGAAAAGGAACTGACAATCAAATTGCTGATCATTTGTTGAGACTAGAATATCATGAATCATCTGATACAGACAATGAGATAATAAACAGTTTCCCCAATGAAGAACTTTATAATATAAATTAGTGGAAAATAACTTGGTATGCTGATATAGTTAACTATATAGTAAGTGATATTTTGCCACATATGCTAACTCTGCAGCAATAGAAAAAATTCATTCATGATGCAAAAACATATTTTTGGGATGAACCATATTTATATAAGCAATGTAACGATCTTATTATTAGGAGATGTGTGCCTTATGAAGAAATTGAACTGATTATTCAAAAATGCCACAATTCTGAATTTGGAGGACATTTTTGGATTGACAAAACTTCACATAAAATTTTGCAAGCAGGATTTTATTGTCCTACTATTTTTAGAGATGTTTATAGATATATCAAAACTTGTGATAGATGCCAACGAGTAGGTAATATATCTAGAAGAAATCAAATGCCTCTGAATTTCATGTTAGAAGTTGAGATTTCTGATGTTTGGGGATTAGATTTCATGAGACCATTTATTCCTTCATTTGGGAACTTATATATTTTAATTGTAGTTGGTTATGTATCAAAGTGGATTGAAGCACAAGCTTTACCTCATTGTGATGCTAAAAGTGTTTCAAGATTCTTAATGAAAAACATTTTCACAAGATACGATATGCAGAGAGTGATTATCACTGATGGAGGATCCCATTTCAGGAATAAATATATTCAAAGATTGGCAGAAAAGTTTAACATTGTTCATAGATTCTCTACTGTTTATCATCCTAAAAAACAGTGGTTTAGCTGAAGTTTCTAATTGTGAGATTAAACAAATTTTAGAAAATACTGTAAATCCTAGTAGAGTAGATTGGTCTACGAGTCTGGATATTGCATTATGGGCATACAAGACTGCTTATAAAAATTCTATTGGTATGACTCCTTACAGACTTATTTATGGAAAGACTTGTCACTTACCAGTAAAATTGGAGCATAAAGCATATTGGGCGACTAAAGAATTCAATTATAATTTGAAAAATGTTGGTGAGAAGAGATTGTTGCAATTGAATGAATTAGAAGAACTTAGAAATGAATCTTATGATAACGACATAATTATAAGGAAAAATTGAAGTTAATGCATGATCGGAAGATTAACCAGAAGAAATTTGAACCAGGACAAGAAGTTTTGATTTACAATTCAATGTTGAAATTATTTCCTGGGAATTTAAAGTCTCGTTGGTTAGGACCATTTATTGTGACTCAATTTTAAACTTATGGAGCTATTGAAATTGAAGATTCAAAGACGGGGAATAGATTTAAAGTGAATGGGCATAGAATAAAACCATATTTTGAGGGTAAAAGACCAAATTTTAAAGAGATTTTAATGCTTAGTCAACCTGAATAACACCTGAATAGGTCGGGCTAACGACATTAAACCGAGCACTTTATGGGAGGCAACCCATAGTTATCTTTATTTGTTTGTATGTTTGTTTGTATTTGTCGTTAGCTTTTAGTAATATTGAATTCTACTACTTGTATTTGCCCTTTGATATTCAAGAATTTGGATCTATAGAGAAAATTTGGAACGTATTTGACCACGGCGTAAATGTACAAAATTTTACCTAGGGTGCCGACAACGCGATCGTTGCTGCCGACGGCTAATTTTTCCTGAGAGCTCTAGAATTTAATTGCACAAGGCTCACCGATGGAACCATTGAGGCCGCCGATAGCGGGATCAGTGAGTGGGCAGTTTTTCGAGTTCAAATTGACAGTTTTTGGCGGGTTTTAACGAATTCATCCCTTATAAACTTCCATGGAGGGTTCCTAAACACTCCAATTCCCAAAAAAATGGAAACTTCCTTTAATTCCACTCTAATGGCTTCCAATTCAGTAGATTACCCTAGATTTCAAGTGTTTAACCGGAGAAAGTTCGTCAGTGCCGAGGCACATCGACTTTTCAACAAGGTGATGTCAAAGAGAAGGCTAATCAAGGAAGGAGGATTTTTTAATCAAGGATTAAGTAATTATTTGTTAGCAATTGAGAAAATGATCGTGCGGCGAAGATGGGAAGTATTTTGCTATACTACTACCGCAGTAGTCGTTCCAGTGGAGAAGGAATTCTATGCCAATTTACATGGAATCAACGAAGGAAGCATCTATGTGCGAGGTAGGAAGATAACATTTAATTTTAGACGGATTAATGAATTATACATGCTTGAAAATATTCCTGTCCGGCATTATTCCAATTTCGTGCTGACATGAGACAAGATGAATGAAATTTACCAATATTTGATGGATGAAACTGAAGACTGGGAAGTTAGAGAAAATGGGTACGTTAGCTTTTCTGCAACACTTCTAAATCCCGTTTCAAAAAATTGGCACTTTTTCATATCTGCGAAGTTATTACCGATGATGAAAATCGTTAAAGTCACTAAAGAAAGTGCTATATTGAACTACTACATTCAAAAGGGATGGCCCATTAATATTGGATCAATTATTGTGAAGTGGTTGTTTGACCTGATCGTTCAAGGATCATCTCAAGGGCTTGAACATCCTTCAACGATTTTTTCAATATGCAGTTTGTTTAAAGTATCGTACAAGATTTGGGAAAAGGTACCGCTACCTTGAAAACCTTTAGACCTAACCCGTATGTTCCCAGCCAATGATGAAGAAAATGACGTGGGCATGATTATGGATCAAGCATCACAGAATTCTATTCCTATTCAAGCTCTAGTAGTAGACAAGACACCGATAATCTTACACTGAATCAAGAATCTAAAGAAAAGGTATAAAATTTCATGAGTACAGTTAACAATATGTCTGATTTCTTTGATTATATCGATTGAAGGATGAAAAAGCATTTTGATCATACTGGCAATTTGAAGCGAGTTTGATACTCTTAATGGGGAGGATGGGATGGATTGAAGAAGATTCAACTGAAGAATTCCCATTCCGACCTTTTTATAACCTGTTCGTCCATGTTCAAGCATGGGTGATATCAGAGGAGAAACCGACACTGATTCAGAAGAGTAGTAGAATTGATTTACTTTATTTGTTTCTTTATGTTGTACTTGATTTGAACTATGTTTGTGTGTTTGCTTTCTTTGTTTGCTTTTTAATCTCAGTATTGTTGAGATTATGACTGAAAATGTTTATTTTCAGAGTTTTGAGTGTTGTGGTTTGGATTGCGACGTTGATTAGATGAATTTAGGTTGAGAAAATACCTGTTTATGTGTGTTATGTATTGTGGATTGTAAACACTTGGATTTAATATATAATTGTGAAGTTTTGTTGTATCTATGTTTATTTGTGTTAATACGTCACTTAATCACTTACAATACATGATTAAAATGATCGAATGGATGACGAAGAGGCTTAAAAATGATCGAAATCGCAAAAATTAGAAAAATGATCAATATTTGAGAATCTCACTAACGGCGCGCTCGAGGCCGCTGACGGCGTGATTTTCCCCAGGCTATTGGAGTTTAATTCAAATGAGCCCTCCAACGGCGCGAACGACCCCGCAGACAATGAGATCCCAAAATTTACCTTTTAACCGCGATTTTGACTGATCAACCACCACTATTCATCGTCTTCTTTCCTAATTTATCAAAAAATTTGGACCTATGGCTTGATAGATCTCAGATTTGGAGCGATTTCAACACATTCTAACATTGGATTTCATTTTCCCTTGGTAAGGGCTTCACTCCTATGTAAAATTTTTTATTTTCACCATGAATTTCTTCCACATTAAGAAATTTTGGGATATTTGAAAATGTGGAGAAAAGACTTGGAAGGAATTCAAGGAACCTAATTTAGATTGCTTTAAACCACATTTAGAACCTATTGTATTATTAGTTTGGAGATTAGTTTAGATTTTTGTGATTTTGATAGATCAAACAATGGCTCCACGTCAAAAGAGGAGACTTGAATTCGACGAGACTCGATTTGTAAATGCTAAAGCACAATCGAGATACACTTCAATCTTTCAGGGAAAGAAGTGCATACAAGATCGAGTTTTTGATAATCCCGGAGGAGAGGTGGAATGAGTTATTAAAGAGAGAGGATAGGAGAACTTCTGTTACACTATAAATAAAGCTACTATTGAAGTTGTGAGAGAGTTTTATTCAAATCTGACTCAACTTGAGGATGAGTCTGTCCAAGTAAGAGGATTTTCTGTCAATTTTAATGCTACTCGCACTTATTCTTTTTACAAGCTTCACGATTACTTTTCTAGCGAGTATTAAACATTTGGAACAATGGAAGCTCCGTTAAATGATGTTATTGACTTTCTCACTGATGGGAAAGGAACTTAGAAAATTAAAAATCGTTAATGGATTAACTTTCTACTTTCCATGATGAATGCCACAGCTAAGGCTTGACATTATTTTATTTGTTCTACTCTACTACCCACCTATCATCATAGTGAAGTCTTGAGAGATAGAGCTGTTCTGAATTTCTGTATTTAGAACAATAGAAGTATAAATGTGGGGAGAATAATTTACAAGAATATTATGGCCACAACGAAAAGTGAATCAAGTGGATATTTAGGACATCCTGGCCTAATCTATGCACTTTGTCAATTATCTGGAGTTGAAGCTAATGATGATGAAGAATGGGTATATCCGATGAAACCCATTAGTAAAGCAAATTTAAAAACTTATGAATCCCATGAGGAATGGAGATCTAGAAGTAGGAGCAAAGCACCTTCTACTAGTAGAGACATCTTTTCTACTAGTTATGACTCTATTACATCTAGTTCCCCTACCTTATATGATTTGATGAATGCCATGATCCTCCAGCGCAAAAGTTTTGAGAAGTTAGATGAAAAACTGGAAACAATTGATCATAGGATTGAAGGGTTAGAGCGAAGACATGATCACAATAGTGAGTATCTTCAGCGGCACTCTGATTTTGAGATGGCTTATTATGATGCTCAGGCTAGATACTACAGAGGAGAGTCTGATGTCATTTTTCCATAATGCCCCCATTATACTCATTATCAGCACAATCCACCTGATTGATATTTGTGATTGTGATGTGATGTGATGTATGTATTTGTGTTAGTTTTGTTGTAGTACTTTCATTTTTATTTATTGTATTCTGTGGACTATGTTTTATTTTCTGAGATATGTGTTTAGTTTTGTAGTTTGTATTTTCATTTCTAGACTGTGATGGATTGTGATTCTAATTGTAATTGTGAACTTTTAAGTCTAAAATAGTAGATTATTTGTTCTGTGTTGTGAAATGCATATGTCATGTGTAGTGTAGTTAATTGTTGTTAATGTTTAGTTTTATATACTTATTTTAAAATTTCATTACCCTAACAAATTTTCTAAATTGTTATATGTGTAGAAAGGTTTTTAATATTACAGGTCAATTGAAGTTAAAAATTTTGAGAAGAACCTGCAAAAATTTCAAAAAGACAAAAATGCCTAAAGTGCAAACGTATATTTTTTTATATTTAGATTTTTTCTTTCCACCCTATATTATTTTTATTATGGAAAACTTTAAGTTTGGGGGAGAGAAAAATATTAACTATTAAATGTTCTCAATTAACATATTTTTAAAAATTATAAATATGATTTTTGTGATAAAATTTAATTCAGATAACTATATTTAGATTTTATCTAAATATTATAAAAGATTCAAAGAAATATTTTTGGTAATGAAAATTAATTTTGCATGTTAAGATATTTAGTATAAGAGGATAAGACTAAAATTAACTATTTAAAGTAAAAAAAAAATATTTTGAAATATTAAGAATCTTAGGAATTTAGTCGAGAAAGAAAAGATTAGGATTCAATAATGTAAAAAACTATGAATTACATATAATGTAAAGAATTTTTTAAAGTTTCAAATTTAGGAAAAGAAGAGTGAAGTTCAAAATTATTAACAGGATATCCAGATATAGTAATCCTCACTAGAAAGAGAAAAAGAAAGAAAAAGAAAAGGATTGAAAAACAATTCCTAAAAAGAAAAAGAAAAATATATTGGATTGAAAAACAATCCAAAAGAAAAAAGTAAGTGAGGAGAAGCTTGAGGAGATGTCTTATCAAAAATTAGCTTCATTTGGATTAACCTAAAGGGAAAACTAAAAAAATTTCTGAACTTGTATTTATGACTAGTTGCTTTACTAGTAGTTTCTTCATGAAGTTCCTATCTTCTGAATATTCTAAGTGAATTGATATTGCAACATATAGTCGTTCTAGAAATGAATAGAAAACTAGAACTCTTAGACTTGATGACTAGATAGCCTTACACCTGAAGAATTAATCTAATTACTCGAAAATCCTTCTAAGAATTCTTGCTATGGTACTTATTTAAATCAAAATTATAGTATTTCTGTATTAAAACTTTACCACAGTGAATCATAACTTTTATGTAGTACTAAAGATTACTTGAGGACAAGTAATAGTTAAGTTTGGGGGATTTTGACCCAAGGAAAAAATGTTAAGATTTTCATGCCAATTTTTAATTGATTTTGATGATATTGTACTTTAAATAAGAGTATTTTTGGTGTTTTTCTGCAGGTATGTTGATTTATAGAAATTAGAACAAAAATATGCAAAAAGGAGCGAATTTGGAGCAAAAAGGACCAAAATTATGAAAATTTGATCTAGAGCGCCGACGGCGAGGTGGACGGCGCCAACGACGTGTTCTTCCCGAGAGTTCAGAATATATTACAAGGTAGCCCGCCTACGGCGAGATCGAGGCCACCGACAACGGGGCTTATTCAGAAGGGGTCCAAGGCTAAGTATCCTAGAAGGCCGCCGATGGCAAGCTCGAGGCCGCTGACGGCGAAATCGACAGCTTTTTCATAAAATACATCGAATGTGGACGATTTTTGAAGGGATGCTTGGAAAACTCTTGGAAACTCTTTAACTATTTAAAAGGAACAATTTGGGGCCGAAAAAAGGGTCCACTAGCGTCCATTTGTGTCCACCACGTGTCATTCTAATCCATTAGAGAGTCAAGTGTGTGAGTCTAGTGAGTCCATATAGTGTTTCTAATGTTAAATTATTGAGTTCAGAGAGTAAAATTTGTGAGGAATTCTTCGAGAGATTGTAAGAGTGGAATGGAAGTGAGAGATCTCTTCTTCATTGCCATTTCGAAGGAGAATTCTACGTATTGTAAAGAAAGGAAGAGATTCAGAGGAACTTCAAGGAGATTGCTTGGGAAGGAATTTAAGATAAGTTGTGTTTATTTACTTTAGTTTGTAGAACTTTGCTTTTATATATGAAATCTAAGTTTTATTATATCCTCTCCAAGAAATCTGAGTAGTTTTTCTGTCTTTCTCCTTGTTTTGATATTTCTGTAAAATGGTAAATTGAATTAGCGTGCCATAAAAGTTTAAAGAAGTTGTGATAATCTTTTACTTAAATCTTAATTTACTTTCAATCTGGCGAATTGATTAGTTATAATATGTTGAGTTTAACAACTATAGTAAAGATCACTTTCGAGATTCAGGGATTTCAAAGTCCTTAGAAGTAGGGCGCAAATAAATAGGGAAATAATATTCATCGGGTATAGAATTGGAGATTTTAGAGTGATAGACTAAAATCCTCAATTCGGTTCTATCGTTTGGGTGCTGAAGTGTAGATGTTAGCCCTCAGACCAGGGGAACGTAGGAGCTCCGAAATGAGAGCCGGTATCCTCCCATCCTAGCCATAGATTCAGTAACCAAGCATAGAATTAGTCAATGTTCTTTATGCCTGGACCAAAGGGTAAAGAATAGGTATGCTCCTATATGGCACAACACCGTTTTAAACTAATTCAAATTATCTATTCACTAAAATATCTTAACGAAGGAGAAAGATTATTGCTTATATATTTAAACATCGCTTTATTAGTAGAATTAGTTATCTATTAGTAGGACTAGTTTATTAAAACTTCATATTATTGTCGATTGCATATTAGTGACAAATAGACAATTTCAATTTCCTAGTTGTGATTCTAAATTGATTAATAATCCTAGTTCGTAGCCTCTAAAATATTCCCTGTGGGATCGATATCCAGGACTTCATTAGAGCCATGTATTACTTGAGCGATACGTATACTTGCGTTAATATTAACTCTGCGATTAAAGAATATATTATATACTTGTTACAAAAAAAATTAAAATTACGCTAAGTGTCCATGGAGTCGCTCAAGTCAACGAGCCCTTAGTTCTCCTCCCTGCTACTGCTAGAATCCTCATTTAAAGGGATATTAACCTCCCTGAGGTGCATAGACTCTGGATTGGCTCAGACCTTGACGGAGTCTGACAAGAGGTGGTGATGAAGCAAAGGCCTTATTACTGTCACCATTATAAAATGTTGGGCATACTAGGGAGAGATGTTATAGGCTCCACCCCCTTCAAAAAGAAATCCCCCTATCCCCTCTAAGAGGACTGATTGGGTCACTATTGGGGTGACTTTGGAGACTACCCTTAATCCTGTTAAAGGAGTCATTTGAGCTGTTATTGGTGTCTCATCCTCCGTGTCTAATGAGGAGAGGGAACATGTTGAAACTGTAATTAGAAAAGTAATTGAGGTGGTAACCATTATCACTCCAACTCTCTCTACCGTTGCACCTCCTTACCATGTTGATATTGGTGGGGGAAATGCTACAAGTTGTGAGGTTGCAATCCCTTCAAAGGAAGTCATTACAGATATGAAGAATGCCTTATAAGCTGATTGGTGCATCCATATAGAAAGGAAGAAAAGAAACACAAATAAGAAATGCATAAACTCTTAGCAGTTCCCTCCCCATTTGTAGTTGGGGATCCTATGATTGGCCCATCTTCTAAACCTGCTAGAGGAAAAACCAGATCAAGATCCTAACCATCCCCCCACCCTCCCCACCAATATGGTTAGCTTTCTCTGTTGGAACATTAGGGGATTTCCTCGGCCCTAATCCATTAAAAGTCTTCTTTATTTAAACAAAAAATATAAGCTTTGTTGTATTGCCATCCTTGAACCTATAGTTCATAAACATCCAGCTAACCTTATCAGCAAGTTTGCTGGCTTCTTCCACTTTGCTAAAGCCAATAATAAAATTTGAATTTTCTGCAGGAAGGACATAAATTGGTCAATCTTGGTGGACCATCCTCATTTTGTACACTTTTCCTTTTAGCTAAGTAGGCATTTAGGTTTTTCTTCTTTCATATATTTTTGGTGCAATAAGTCTGATAGGGTGGAACTTTTGTCTTTCTTGCATAGCATCAGCAATGGTATAACTTCCCCTTGGTTAATGGGTGGTGATTTCAATTGTATTTCTAATTCTGCTGAGAAATGTGAGGGCAGGACTCGTAACCTCACCCTGATGACTAGGTTCTTTAATAACATTTAGCTTGATGGAATTTTTGATTTGGGATTTAAAGGTCCTGGTGTTACTTGGAAGAGGGGGAAGTTATGGGAAAGACTTGACAAAATTCTAGTTAATGGGCCTTGGTTCTCTCATTTTCTGCTCTCCTTTGTTACCCATTTGTATTTTGCTGGGTCTGATCATAGACCACTCTTGTTGTCCATTACTGCCCATCCTCACATTGGTCACCCCACACACCCTTTAGATATCTTAATATGTGGTCAAACCATAACTATTTTCTCCAAACCATCTCCACCCTTTGGGGTGAGGTTGATCATCCAGATCCTTGGACTAAGCTCTGTCTCCTTCATATCAAGGTGTGCAAAGGACTTAGATAGTGGGGTTGTAATACTTTTGGCAATGTTTTTCTTGTTGTGGATTCTACTGCAAAAGAGGTAGTGAATCTTGAGATTGAGGTGCTTAGTAGTTTAGCTGACGAGAGGTATCTCCTCACTGCACAGGAGCACCTCCTCACTTGCATTGAAAGACAGGAGATGCTCTTAAAATAGAAGGCCTCTATCAACATTTTCACTGAAGGGGATAGAAAAACTAAGTTCTATGATGCATATATTAATTATAGGAGGCAGTGCAATACAATTCACACCATTCAAAATGAAGAAGAGAATTCCTTAACTGAAAACTCTCAGATTGGTAGAAGTGCTGTTGATTACTTTAGCCAATTGCTTACATAAATTGTTTGATATTATTCACATTGATCAACCATACTTTATGGAAGACTTTCATTACAATAACACTCTTGTATTGTCTGATTAACCCTCTAAAAATGAAATCTGGCAAGCACTCAATTCCATTGACACCTCCAAAATCGCAGGTCCAGATAGGTTCACTACTGATTTCTATGAAAAATCCTGGGCTATTTTTAAAGATGAGGTTGCTAATGCCATCAAGGGGTTCTTCAAAGGGGCTAACATTCCCCATTACTTCAGTTAGTCTGACTTTGTGCTTGTGCCTAAGTTTACTGTTCAAAGAAGATGGGACCATTTCAGACCTATCTGCCTTACTTCTGTAATCAGCAAAACTATTGGCAGAATTAGGCCTTTGACACACCTTGATAAAATTGTTAGCTCCAACTAAACAGCCTTTGTTAAAGGTAGATCAATTACTGATGATGTCCTGCTTGCCCAAGAATTTCTTTTGGACCTGGATAAGCCCTACACGGGATTTAATTTGATCTGTAAATTGGATCTTAGAAAGGCTTATGATTATATATGTTGGGAGTTTATTATTGACATTCTTGCAGTTAGGGGTTTCTCTGCTAATTTTTGTACCCTGATACATAGATGGTTGTCTACTAATGCACACTCCATCCTTATCAATGGGCACACTTGGGGTTCTTTTACTGCCACTAGAGGTCTTGAAGCAAGGGGACCACCTCTTTCCCACTATTTATATCCTGGCTATGGATTGTTTGTCTAGAATGCTCAACCACAACCTCCTCTCCAAGAGTTACTCAAGGTACCATCATAAATCCAATGTGGAAATTTCCCACTTGATCTATGCAAATGACATTATGATTTTCTCTAATGCTAAAAAAAATGTTATCAAAAGAGTGTATCACTACCTACAACTATTTCAATCTCACTCAAGAATGTTGTTCAATCCTTAGAAGTGCAATCTTATCTTCCACAAGAGGATTATCCCCAGCTGTAAGCAATGGATCTTGGACTACACTGGCTTTCTTGCTCTAAACTTCCCATGAAATACCTTGGGGTGCTACTCATTACTGGCAGAACCAAACAGATCCAATTTGATGAAGTTCTTAGCAAAATTATCACTCACCTCTCTAGCTGGACTCACACCTTCCTGTCTAATGGAGATAGAGTTACATTGTTGAAGAGTTTTCTTACCACTTTTCTATCTTATATCCTACAAATGACTACATGAAGAAAAGCACTCAATTTCAGAATGGAAGGGCTTTTAATATGTTTTGTGGTATGGCCAAAGGCAGCAACTTTACTGGGCCTCCTGACAGAAGGTTGCTAAACCTACTTGGGCTGTTGGAATGAGCTTCAAAGGCATAAAACAGATCCTCTAAGGGCTCATTTAGGGCAGCTTATTGAGAGCGGTGGCGGCTAGAAAATGCCACAGTGATGTTTAGATAGAGCTTTCAGTGCTGCTTAATCCCACCGCTTATAATCGCATCCCGTATTTTGTTAAGGGACCTCGCCGTGCTCCCTACCTCGCGTCCCACATCCAAATAGCATGTTAGGATATGAAATCTCTCGCTCGCCCCTACCCTCCCCGATCGTTGCTCATTCTCACCCTCGTCATGCTGTTCCGGCGGTGGAGTCTGTGGATCACTGCTCATTCTCACCCTCATCATGCCGTTCCAACCGTGATTTTGATTTCATAGCGCCGATCGGCAAAGTTACCGGACTTCTGCAAATATTACTGTGGATTACCAAATCTCTAGAGGAAAAACTATGGAGACTGCTCCTCCTAGGGTTCTTCTCGATGTTAAGAATCTCACAACCATTATTGTTGAATCCATGTAAGAAATCCTCGGCGGTGTCAATCTCACTATCAATGAAGGTGAGGTTGATCTGTGCTTTTGATAAGGATTTTGAGTTTTTGTCTCGGTTCAATTTCATTTAATTTTCCTGTTCTTATTTATACTTGTATTTTGTAAGGCTAGGTTCATGCCATTATGGGGAAGAATGGATCTGAAAAGAGCACGTTTTCTTAGGTGAGGTTATTTTGGATGCATCTCTATGCACCGATGGTTGAAGTTAGGAAATTTAGTTTCTAGAAGTGACATGATTTTTCATATTACGTTGCCGAGCCGAATTGATTTTGGTAATTCGGGCAGCAATGGATAATACACTCTTTGAATTGGAACAATCTAAATTAAACAAAGCTGCTGGAGGAATAGTTTAATTTTCGCCCCTACCCTCCCCGATCGCTGCTCCTAAATTGTATGCATATTGAAAATAAATGTAATTTGCAATATTCTTTCTGTTTTATTTTGTTAAACACATCACCATATATCAGACTATCATCACTTCATATAGCTCTCAACGTATATTTTGGCAAGCCTTGATTTTTTTATTCCAGATAATTTATAGTGGGTTTCCATGAGAGCTCAGGTGATAATACTTACCCAGTGCTGGCAGATGAGGGGAATAACATTTATAGCAGTCCTCAATCGATGTTCATATAACAGATTTAGCTTGCAAAGATAGACTTTTTTCTTTCCGTTTGCTTTTATAAATGAGGTTTTTTTTAAAGAATTCCATCAATTCTTATATATATAAATGAGATTTTATAATTTAAAATAAGATTTTATATTTTAAAATAATTTTATCAATAAAGAAGAGTGAAAACAAATTTTTTTCCTACAAAAAACTGTAAATAAGCCGTTCATAAACCCTCAGAAATCAAACAGTTTAACAACTTATTCATTTCAAGGGCATAGTAGTCATTTATCCACAAACAACTATAAATCAGCTGTTTTCCAAACGCTCAAACCAAACAGACAGACAACTTATCCGGATCAGCTGCTTATCAGCAGATTATCAGAATAAGCAGCTTATCTGAATAAACTAGATAAGCCACAGCAGCCCCAAACAGACCCTAAGTCAACCTCTGCAAACTCTGAATCAAGTTCAGGTCACAACACTCCCTATGGGCCAAATTCATGATGAGGAAATAATGTAAGGATTTGCACCCCTCTCAGTCTATAAGGAGGACGGGGACTCCAAATTGTGGGTGGGGATGCTAAAAGTCATACATCTTGCAAATACTGTATTCCGTTGAGACCTTGGCAAGGGGCGACTTAATTTTTGGCTGGATCACTGGTGCCCTAAAGACTGGCTCATTCCTAGTTCTCACTCTATCAATCTCAATATAAAGGTGGTCGATTGTTGGGATGGGGATAACTGGTCTCTTCCTGTTCTCAAGTCTCTCCTACATGATTCTTCAGCTACCCTTGTTTCTATGTTTCATTTTGACAGAACTAGAACAAACCAAATTGTCTGGCAAGCCAAATACAACCAGAACCTTTCCTGATCCATCTACTATAAACTCCTTAACAGGGATCAGGTCCCCTGGGGGGGATGTCATTGGAGAAGCCAGCTCTCTCCCTCTGTGTCCTTTTAGTGTTGTAGAGCTTTCCATAAGCTACTCCCTACTGATGAAATTCTTAAAATCAAAGGACTGAGGGGCCCTTCCTACTGTTGGTTGTGCTTGGAGGCTGAGGAGTCTATGCCCCATCTGTTCTTTGCTTGCAGGTTCTCTCAGCAGGTGTGGGATTCTCTCACACTACACTTAATTCTGGATTCTCTTCATCTTCATTGAGCCTATCTTCATTCCTTCTGGACTGACTGGAAGGATGCTAATGTTGGTACCATCCCTCTTATTACTGCTTGGTTTCATTCGATGGCTAGAAATCAAGCTCATTTTGAGAGTAGACCAACCCTTGTGGGGCAGGTGGTCAAAAACTGCATCTCCTTTTTACAGAAGTTGATTAAATACAAAAAATCCCCAATATCTGTCCCTCTCCCTTACTTGAAAGAATGGCCTCTCCTGAGATTATTAAGCTTGTTTGGAAACCTCCTCCCCTCCACTCTATTAAGGTTAACACAAATGAGAGCTTCTCTAATCACCTTGCCGGGGTGGGAGGGGATTTCAGAGACCATTATGAGAATTGTGTGGTTTTCTTCCATGCTCTTGTCAATGCTTCTGATGCATTGTAATCTAAACTAATAGAAGTTTTTTGGGCAATTCAGCTTGCTATTTTGAATCACTGACAGGACCGCATTGTTGAAGGGGACTCCACAGTGCTGCTACAACTGCTAGATAATCCAGAATCTTCTCCTTGGCACCACACTCAATGGGTTCATAAGATCATTTCCCTCAGAGCTCAGATTATTGTTAACTTCTATTTCATCTTTAGGGAAGGCAATAGACCTGCTAATTGGCTAGCTAGAAATAGAATGCACTCCTCCTCGATTATAGTTTCTTCTAACTCTCCTCCCCCTCTACTCTTTTTACTTTTTGGGGACCTTATGAATGCTCCACACCTCAGAATTGTAACTTTATTATCATCAATAGAAGGTCATTTTCATAAGAACTATATATATATAGATGTTGAATTGTTCGGGAGGCACACCTAAGGGATTAGTGTACTTTAATCAACAGAAGAGAAAAAAGAGAGAGAGAGATAAGAGGAGTGTAAAACCACTTGCACTTTTCAGGCAAAATTGTTCATTCTCATGCTCTTGTGAACTATTTCATATAATCAAATATCTTCAATTCATGAAAATGCAGAAGAGCCAAAATTCCCTTCTTTCATGAGGGAGGGAGAGAAGCCAGAAAATCTTATTACGTAAAGAGACTCCTTTATTTATAAAAGAAGAAAAGCAATGAAGAATAATTATATTTCTAACTCCGCTTTAAAGAGAGTTGTATAAGTTGTTCTAGTAACTACACCTCTGTGGGCCTAGGGTCTTGTCGTTCTCTGGCTCTGTCACATGAGGTTGTTGGTTAACTTCTAGATGGTTAGACAACCGACTCTAGATGGTCTGTTTTTTTTTATTATCAATCCTTAAGGGAGCAAAGTGCTAGTATGGTTTGGGAGTTGGTGTAGCTAGAACTTCTTCTAGTCGACTTTTTATCTGGACGTCGGTCAGTACTTGAGTGGGACGGCTTGTTAGCTTTGGAGGGTCGATTGGTCAGATTTGTGGGGTATCTTAGTCTTTCATCTATGGTTCCTTTGTTTTATCTTCTTTGATTTATATGATTTAGTCACGCCAAGATTTGTACTTGTTGACCTCACTTATCTTGAGGCATAGTCGCTCTTCTTTAGAAGCTTAGGATCTAGCCATAGGACTTTCCTGTTGACTATCCTAGAGGACTAGTGACGGAACCCTGCCCCCATTGGAAATTCTAAACATTTTTTGCTCTTCTTAGAGTTCACATGTTTGGTTCTGACCTCTAGCACTTAGTAGGGTAGAGCAAAACATGCAGGAGCTCAAGAATGATCCCCGTAAGACTGTATGGCCTTAGCTAGTCTTGCACACACACACAATTGAGCCCCTCACTTTCACTCACAACCTGAAACCCTAAATTAATCACCCTTAACCTGGTTCCCCATTTTTTCGGAAACTCATGTGGGTGGCCCCCCGAACCCTTAGCCCTAGTCTAAGGTTTAACAAATACATGAAGAATCCAAAATGGGTTCTCCATTGGTCTCATGGCTCAAAAAATTGTAATCCTATGACTAGTATCCTAAATTGATCTCAAATTTACCTAAATTCCCAATTTCACATTTTAGCAATAAATTTTTCTAAAATTACCTAAATGCCTCTGAAACCCTAATTTTCACAAAATTGCCCAAATTCTCAAATTTTCTTTAAAAATAATATAAAACCATTCCAAACTACTCAAATTGACCATAATACCTTATTTTTCATAAAATTCCCAAAATACCCCTAAATTTGCCAAAATTAGCAAAATGCTCCGTATGCCCAAAAAATTCCAAAAATCTCTAAATTCACTCTAAATTTCTCCAAAATCAATTTGAACCACTAAATACCTTCAATTTTACTCAAATCCATCATGATTAGCCAAATTGCCAAATTTCCCATAAGTGGTTGTCCCCAAATCACTCCCTATTTCCATTAAATTTCTTTCAAATTGTCCTAATTCCAAATCCACATCAAATTTCATCATGCTTAAACACAATTTGAACCAAATATTATCCTAATTTATCCCAATTCCAAGCCCCAAATCCAAGTCCAAATAAATTGCCCCAAATTGGCCTCACCCCTAAATTTCATCAAATTCAACTCAATGACATATCCACCAAATTCAAATCCTAAATCCTTCATGATAATTTCTTTTAACAAATTAAACCCTCAATTGGACTATACCTAAACTCAAACCTAGGCTAAATCAAACCCAAATCAAAACCCCTAATTTTGTACCAAGAACAAAATTTCACCAAATTAAACTTCATGGCACTATAATTTCAACCCATTTGATGTCCAAATTCCTCATGACAATCTTCTAAACCATTTTTAACATCCAATTGACCCTTGTCCATACCCTAAATAAGACAAAAACCAAGTACAAGTCCAAAGCATGACCTTGAACCCAAACCCCAAACTCACCTCTAACCATTTGGTCTAGCCTAACCTTGGCCACCACAACCAGCTTTTGAGACCCTAAGACCCAACTTAGAACCACCTAACCCACCCAAGTTGAGCCATGGACTAAGGGTCCCTCAAATTAGGAGATTTCTTCTCAAAATTGGCTAAATTAAGAAGATACATTCCATCAGCCATCAACCCACCAAAAACTAATAACCATTAAACTCCAATGAGCTCCCTGACCCAACTAGCCACTAGCCCTGCCCTGGCCGACCGACCTAGTCACTAGAAAACTCAAAACTGAGAGAGCCTTCCCCATGGTTTGAACCCAATTGCAACCATCCAATGTGGTGCACTCCCATTAGTCACTTGCGCCATTGAGCCCTCCACCTAAGCTTCCCTTTGCACCTACTGGCTAGCATAATTAGCCACACCTTCCCCTTATATTTAAACACCACCACCTCACGGTTAAGAAGAGAAATCATTCAACTCCTTGCAGAAATAGTGAAAAAATCCTTCCAGAGCTTTTCTAGACCTTTCTAAGCTCAATTTAAATGCATTCCAACAATTCCCCCCACTACCTAAGCTCAATTTCTCTACCCAAATATAAAGCACTTTCACGGCCATCCCCTCAACCTCCACCAATCCTTAAATTGGCTTGCTCCTAAGTTTCCCCAAACCAAGAGAGGAAGTTTCCTACTGAAAGCCCCCTCTCCTAAGCCCTCTGTACCAGACTTCCACATATGAGACACCACCCTCAAGAGGAACTCCTACACAGACCCATCCACCGACCAAACTAACACTTGGAGGAGGTTTTCGAGCTCATAAGGAAGCTTTTGAACACACGAAATCAAGGCCTCGCCTCATGGACTAAGGTAAGGATTGCGGGTTACAGACTTTTATATTGCAAGAATTTATGAACTCAAATTTACATATATTTATAATGATTTTGTAAAGTCCAAGCATTCAACGCAAGTATACGTATTGTATCTAGTAATATATGGCTCTAATGGAGCCTTGATTGTCAATCCCACAGAGAAGTTATGAAGTAAAAGAAAGTGTTTTAGAGTAGATAATGTTGTACTGAATTCCGATACTCAAATTGCAATTAAAGTTTAATGTTTACTTATACTACCAATTTGCAGGAAACAATAACAATTAATCAAACTACAATTACTTCTAATAACTTTTAAAACAAAATTAACTAACAGACACTCTCTAAGCTATATATATTTGCAAGGTTTTGATATATAAGATAAGTATCTTTCCTCTTGTAACTATAATATGATGTGTGGATGATATGGAATGATTATCTATGGTATTGTGCCAAATAGGAGCATAAAGATTTCTTTACCCTTAAAAGAGTACCCCCTCTTCCAAGCATGAAAAGAACATTGACATATCCTAAGTTTAGTTACAAAATCTAAGGCTAGGCTGGGAGGATACCAATTCTCACTACGGAGCACCCACTCACCCTTCACCTGGAGGCTAACCTTCGAGTTTAGTTACTAATCTTAGGACCAAATTGTGGATCTCAGCCTGTCACTCTGAAACCTCCAATTTGAAGTCCACCAAAACATATTTCCCTATTTATTTGCACTTAATTCCCATGAACTACGCAATTCATCCATGGAAATAGAATGGATTCTTCATTATTGTTGTAGGACACTAAATCCTTTCAGAGTTAATGTTCAACAACATATTTTAACAATTCAATTGGCTAGATCAAAAAGTAAATTAAGTTAGAAATGAAAAACCATCAAAATTTCTTCAATACATTAAAAGCATTTCAAATCCACATCAATCCATCATCACATCTCTATGCAAGAAGAAAGATAAAGGAGACTAATCAGAATGCATGAAGAAGATACAATAAAACATGGATTTTATATATAAAAGAAAAGTCATACAAACCACTAAAAAAATACAAATTATCTCTTTCTCTTCCCCTATGAAATTCCCTTGATGTTCCTTTGAATCCTTTTCTCTCTTCTTTACAACACATAATTCCCTCTTTAGAATGGAAAGGAAGAATCAATCTCTCACTTTACTTCTCCTTCACTCCTTAGAGAAGAATTCCTCTTAAATTTTAACTTCTACACATTTTTTCCTAAGCCCTAACACTCAACACACACTCTCCCTCTCTAGAACCACAGTAAAACTCCAGAACACACAGACTATTTTCATCAAAAAATAGTTAATTATAAGTTACAAACGAAATTCCAAGAGTTTCCATAGGCATCCCTTCAAAAGTCGCCAAAACTCTTCAATTTTGAAGTCCACCGACATTGGGTGCCGGCGACGCTCGATAGGGCGCCTGTGGCTCTCTATCGTCAAAACATTGACGAGCTCTTTGGAAAATGGCGCCGACGGCGCCAGAAGCTGTTTTCCTCATTTTTGCTCCTTTTTGCTCCGAATTCGTTTCTTTTCACTTCTTTTCACTCCAATCACCTATAATCATCATACCTGCAACAAATCATGAAAAATACTTTTCTTTAAAGTACAATATTACCAAAAATGGGTAAAATTATATAGCAAAAATAGTATATATTTTTTGTGCATCAAAATCCCCCAAACTTAACTATTACTTGTCCTCAAGTAATCCTTTTACTACATAAAAATATTACTCAAGGCAATGCACTTTTTACCTATTGTCGGCATATTTTTAGGTTAAGTATATGGAACTTGTGATTGACTACATAACAGAAATATGGTGGACGGTTGTCCAAGCCCACATTTAGATCCATGAACAATTAATCCCAAAACTGATTTCACAATTATATTACCAATGTCAATCGGCCTTTCAGTTTGAATACAGAAATTCAAAATGACACTTTCCTTGGTTACCTTACTAATTTTCAACATTGGAAATAACTTTGCCAAAGTAAAGTAATGCCACTGCTTTGACGCTAGATTTAGAGATGAGGAAGGGAAACTAATATATCCATTTTCTCTAATTTCCCAATCCTCGTTCTCATCCATCAAATAACGATACACATCATTCTTGGCTGCACTTAAAACACATGTCAGAACATTTAAATATTTGCAACAAGTACCTAGGTAAAGCTAAGGGAAGGTTCTGGTTGTCTACCAAAATCCTAATCCTACTACTAGTCAATTCCTATGACGTCTAGGTTCTTGTGTTTTGTTAAGGATGAACTTCTTCACCAAGGAACAATTAAATTCAATTATTCTTCTAAAACATCTCATTATATTGAGAAAGTGTTTAGGACGAATCCTGAACATCTTTTCAATACTTCTGAGCTTGCTTCGAGTCCAAATGAATTTCATTGTACACGTGAATTTAATCATCCAAAAATTTAGTTAAATTTTGTTTCTTGCTGAGTGAACTTGGACATTTGATTATCCGATGAGTGAAGTGACATTTCACTTAACGCTTCATCTAAGAGTTATGATAATGAAAGTCAATAGGGGTAACTTGGTTCATTAATGATTTTAACCAATCTTAATCAAAGTTTTGAGTTGAAGATTTAAAGTGATTTTGATTTAATTATAAAGTTTTAGTGGGTCCTTTTAGGTGTTTTAAATCATTTTGAGTTGAAAAAGTGTGCAAGCTGTTTAATTCAGTTAAACATTTATGTTTTAAATGATTTTAATATTTTAGGTTAATTTTAATGTTTTAAAATGATTTAATTTATGATGTTTTAATCATGAACTGTTTTAGGTTAATCTTTGATATTTCAAATTATTTTAAGTTGAAAGAGGTGTTTCGATTATTTAATTTCATTAAATTTTAATGATTCAAATTTGGTTTAAATTAATCATAGTTCTTTAGGTTAATTTTAATTGGTTTGGTTTTCACTTTTTTTTGTTATTAATTGTTTTAAGATTAATTTTTACGTTTCAAATTTGTTTAAAGTTTGTTTCCAAGTGATTTCAAATTAGTTTTAATGTTTTAGATTTATTTTATTTTGATTATTAAATCATTTAATGTTTCAAGATTTAACTTAATTAAAAATTATCTCCTTTTTAATCATTAATTTTGATCATTATTTAGGGATTTTAAATTAAAAAATTGATATCTTCTTAAATCATATCCCTAATCTTAATAATCCAAATTTTAATTATTCTCCCAAAATTTAAATAAATTAATTAATTAAGGTTCGATTTTTGACTTATTAAAAGTGATTAATGGGTTTCTACCCCTTAATTCCCTAAGTTTCAATCATCCAATAGAAAATTAAGATTAAATATTCATCCCTCCCTTTGATTAAGCCTAAAACATTAATTAGGGTTAAAATCCTTAATTACTTTTATGTCTTTTTAAGCATGTTCACTCCATAACTCATTAAATTGAGCTCAAATGAACTTGAAATTTTTATGTCACCTCATTCACATGTCAATTAAAACATTAGAGGCAAAAAAGTGACTTTTCTATTTTTAATTTAATTTATATAATTATTTTTTTAAAAAAATAAGGGTTTTCAATGAAAATTCAACAACATGAACAAGGTAAGGTTTCTGTCCTTAAGAAAATTATGGGATATTCCTACTGACCAGAGGAACATTTGGACTAATTCTGGTGATTTTTTGAATTTTATTTTATTTATTATAATTATTTTGAATTTTATGGTATTAATTAATTATAAAATAAAATTAAAGTCGAAGATTAAGTTTTATATTTTTCTTAAATCTCTCTGACATCAGCGAACTCAGAGAAATAAATTTTATATTTTTCTAATTTTTCTTTATATTTTTAGAATTATTTTAGTGGGAAAGGTTAAAAAATCCATTTATAATATTAAAAATTGCATTAAGCCTTTAAAATTCAATATCATTTCATAGAAACTTAAGAAAAACATTTGGTTGGTTCCTAAGTGATTAATAAACAAAATATGACATTTTTGTGATTTTTAATATTTTTGTGATTTTCTTAATTTTTTAATTATTAAAATATTGAAAATAAGGTTAAAAATAAAATTTTTTAGAAAAATCCAATTTTAATTTTTTTAGACTCCTGTGATACTAGAGAGCCCACAAAACAAGTTTGGTGAATTTTTGAAATGTATTTTAAGTTTTATGAATTTTTTAATTTTTTAAAATAATTATGTCACTTAATTAATTCATTTAGTGGGTTAAATTAATTCCAATTGACTTGAAATTTTTCTGTGAAGTTCTTTGAATCCTAAGTAATGATAGAGAACTATTTTCAAGTGATTTTGATGTGTGGTTATCCCTAATTAATTAAAATTCAATTTTAAGTGTTTGGGCTAATTAGGGTTATTCTTAAAAAGTTAAATCAAACCATAGTTTTCCTAGGGTCCTCTGGTTATAAGATACCTCCCCTAATTTTTCTAGAATTTTCTATGCAATATGCTAATTATTAGAATGAAAATACCAAAATAGACATATAAACTTGAAAAATTGATAACTTATCATAGAGATGACCTCTGACCTTGGAAAATTCAGAGAATGTTCCCAAAAATGGAGGCTACAAAAGCCCTATGGTCTCATGTCATGGTGAACTGTGTATGCAAATGGAGAATTAAAACATCACAAAGGGTATTTAAATCATTAAAAATCATAGACTCAACTAATTAACTTAATTTTTTTGCTACATTATTCTTCTCTGTTCACTGAGCAAGAGAGTATTTTTATTTTATTTTAATGATTTTTCTATGCAAAGATATGATTTTTCAAAGGTTTCAGGTATTTAAATAAATCCAAAATATCCTATTTTTCTATTTAAACACGTCGGCACCGTGTCATCCTCGGCAGATCCGAACTTTCCACGCGGCGCGCCTCCATTCGATGCCGCCTTCCACCACAATGCCATGTGATTCCGCAGTCTCGTCTCGTGCCCTGATCCAGCGCAATCTAGATCGTCCATTCGATACACGCGCGATCCGACGGTATCCGTTCATCGTCCCAACTAATGTGAGCCGAGAACCGTCCACCATCTAGCCCTAAGATCTCACTCATTTCTCAACCAAATCGCACGGGGTTTCATCCTACATGCTCATCTAGATAAGAGCTACACATCCATACGGCTAACATGCATTGAAATTGGCTCAAAGTAAATGACGGATCGCCGGAAGCTCGGGTTAAAGAGAAGTCTCCATACCTTGGTTCAAGAGGTGAAGCCTCGATTGAATGTCCTCGACACGTTCGTTGGAGTTGGAGGAGCCTAGGGATGAGGCCTCTGGTCCTGATGAATTGTCTAGGTGTGACTTCGTCCAAGCCTAATTTCAAACCTTGGCCGATAGAAGGAATGGCTGGCTTGGTGAGGGGGCTTTCAGTGGGAATTTCTTCTCACCTCTGGTGAAGGTGTGGGAGAAGTTAATTTGATTTCTATGGAGGTTCAAGGGTTTTCCTGTTTTGGGGTGGACTTTGAATTGAGAAATTGAGCTCTGTTAATGAAGATTAGGGCAGGGAAGCAGTGGGGATTGAATTCTCTGTGCTGTGTGAAGGGTTTGGAGTGAATTGGGCAGAGTTTCACTAAGGTTGGTTTCAGCACCTTCTTTGGCCGTGAGGAAGGTGAGTTTAAATAGCCATGGCCATGGATGATTTCAGGGCGGTTCGGAGGCTGTGATTTGCTGCCTAGGGGAGGAGAAGAACAGCCATAATGGCCATTTGGGCTGGGACAACTCAGCAGAGTGAATTTGAATTTTGGAATTCAAAAGAGGCTTTCGGCCTGGTGTTTTCCGGCGGCCCAGGTGGTGGTCCGGCCAGGGTCAGGTCACCCTCATGGTCAGTGAGGTCAAGGCTTGAGGTTTGTGAGCTCAATTGGCTGTTGTCATGTGTAAAGGAGTTAGTTTAAATGGCATGGGGGAAGGGTTCATTTTGGGTCAAAAATGGCCCAAGTCATGCTTTAGGCTTGGTGCACCTCTCCAAGGCTGGTTTGGGTTGAAGAGAAAGTTATTTGGCTCAGCTTGATTAGTGGGGTCAAGTCACAATCCAAGTACAATTAGGCTTAAGCATGGGTTAGGGGAAACATGGGAATGCTTAATCACTTTAAGGGAATCAAGAAAGAGGCTCCTCCTCTTATCCAAGATGGTATGGTGACATGGACACAACTCACATGGCTTGCATGTGGCTTAAGAATGGCTTCATGGCTTGCCTATGGCTTGCTCATGGCTTGGCTCACTTAGATGGAAATGGATTTTGGCATTTTTGATGAATTTTGGGGAAGTTGTCATGAGGCATGATTTGGAATTATTTTATCATAAGATTAAAACTTAGGGAGTGATTTTGATTAAAGGGATGACAAACGAAAATGTCATGTGGGCTTTATGATAGATTTCGGGCTTTTAAAATTGTTTTGTATGGGCTTTTAAATGTTTTAGGAAAGTGGGCTTTTAGGTTTTAAAATAAATTTGTGGATGAAAATTTTGATAAAAGGTTTAGCTAAATAAATATTGCAATTGGTTTAGGAATGTGCCATGAGAGATTTGGAACAAGTTTGAGGTAATTTAGAGTTGAATTGGGTTTAATTTGGGTCTTTTAGTAATAGGACAAAAGTGGGTCAAATTGGGCTAAGTTGGGCTAAGGTTGGGCTAATGTTAGGTTTGATGTAAAATTAATGTTGCAAAAGGTTTATGGGAGTGTTACAAAGAGTTTTCAATTTTGGTTGGATCTTAATTTTGGGATTTAGGCTAGTTTGGGTTCATGATTGGTTTAGGCCAATTTGGGGAATTTTGGTTTGGGTGGAGTTTGGGTCCAAATATACGGTAAATTAAGTTAGAGTTTTGTATGTGGGGATGTTAGGAAAATTTCAAAACAAATTTGGAAAAAATTGGGTGACATTTGGGTTGAATTTGAGTTGGATTGGGTTGGTTGGTCACTTTGGGCCTTAAGAGCTATTTTGAGACTTTTAATCAAATTTTGATTAAATTGACAAAATTGGGGTATGTTGCAGTTGAACAAAATGAAATTAGGAATATTTAGGATTTTCTGGAATTTTTTGGTAATTTTTGGAATTTTTGGATTTTTGGGTCAAAAAGGGTATTTTGGGTATTTGGAGGGCAATTTTTGAAATTTTGGTACATTTGGCCCTGGATGACCAATTTGAGTGGTGGGGAATGTTTAGGATTGATATTGAGAAATTTTGGGCAATTCAGGCAATTTTGGAAGTTTTGGGCAATTTCAAGGGTATTTGGTAGGTTTGGTGGGTTTAGGGTCCCGGGGTCAAAAAATTGAAATTTGAGAAAATGAAGATTGATTAGGTGTGAGTAAAGTGAAACCATTTTGGCTGAGTCATGAAGCCATGTTAAGTTCACAGGAGCCATGAGAGGACTCATTTTAGGCACTCAATATGTTGTTCCTAACCCTCTTAGCCAGGGGCTTAGGGGTTGAGGTCCATCCATATGAGTTACCTACATGAGTCAGGAAGCCAAGTTAGGTAAGAATGGTTTTAGGATTTGGAATGTGTGTGAGAGTGTGGTGTGTGAAAGTTGAACCCCACCAAGAGTAAACCACCTAGGGTAATCCTAAGGCCAAAGAGCCATATAGGAAACTCATCCTTTAAACTTTAACATATTGGTTTTAACCCTCCAGGTGACCTGGGGGTTTACAATCAAACATGTGGGGTTTGAAGGGAGTTAAGTAGTGTTTGAATTTCTATGTAGTGGGTTCCATCTCTAGTCTTCTAGGATAGTCAAGGAGAAGTCCTATGGATAAATCCTAAGCACTAGAGAGAGAAAAGAAAGAACCTCATCAAAAATGAGGTCAACACCTATAAGATAATAAAATTTTTCATCCAAAAGAATATATTGATTAGATCTTAAGAAAGAAATTTAGTAACTCAGTTCAATACTACAGGTATAAGAATATTCAGCAATCAAGTCCAAGAGTTCTAGACTTCTATTTATTTCAAGATAAACCATAATTTTTCACATTAAGAGTGCCTTGAAAGATTATGTGAAAAAGGAATTCATGCAAATTTTATTAGAATATAGGCCAATACTTTAAAAATAAATTCAGAAATGAAATCAATTTCTCCCTTTTGGGTGACTCAAGTGAAGCCAATTTTTGATTAGGCATCTCCTCAAGCTTCTCCTCATAATTACTTTTTTCTTTCTTTTTCTTTTTTTCTTTTTGGGATTGTTTTTCAATCCATCTTTTCTTTTCTTTCCCTTTTTTTTAAATGAGGATTACTATATCTGGATAGCCTTTAATAACTTTGAACTTCACTCTCCTCTTTGTAAATTTTAAACTTGAGTTACCCCCGTACTTTATAATTAGGTACAAGCTTTATTATTCATCATAAAGTCACAATCTCTTCTTAACACACAATACTTTAAGTCTCTTAACATTTGAAAAATACAGTTTTCATTACTTTAAATAGTTAACTATAATCAAATCCTTCTATACCAAATATCTTATTTCTATAAAATTAACCTTTATTACCAAAAACTTTCATCTAATCCTTCCATAATATTCAACTGAAATAAAAAGTTTTAGTTACCTACGGTAAGGTTCAACTACCAGAAGTTTTGCTAATAATTTTTGAAAATATAATAATTGAGAACAAATAAGAGTTAATATTTCTCTACCCACCCCCAAACTTAAATTTTTTATTAAGTTTGACATAGTAGAGAGTAAAAGAAGATTATCATTTTTGTGCTGAGATCTTAAAATTTTTAGCAGCTATCTGATATTAGTCAAAATTTACAATTAGCAGGCATGAAACAGTTAGTAACAGTGATATATAAATATTTAAAACTTTTGCAAGGTGAAAAGAAATTAAATTTAAACATCTAAACATCCAATAAAACATAACAATACTAAACAAACTATCACATCACTACATAGTTCATTTAACAATTTAAAATTTTTTCAATACAACATAACAGTACACCAATAGGGTTGCACATCACATGAAAAGCAAATAACTACTACATCACAACAGTACAATACAACACAACAAGAAAAACATAAATAGAAACAAACAATCTACCAATCTTCATCACGGTGTATAGCTGGGGTAAGTAGGAAATATCACATCAGTCTCCCCTATCATGAATCTGACCTGAGCATCATAATAGGAAATATCGAACTGAACTCTCCTCTTTAAATAATCTTCATTCACATCACTTCTGGCCTTAAACAAATCCATCCCACCATGGAGTTTATCCACACTAGCACTCTGTAATCTCAGCTGCTCCATAATATCAGATAATGTATGGGTCTCAGATGTAGATGGAACGCCATAACTCATAATAGGAATATCAGTACTCCTACTCTCATCTCGGACTCCCACATGAGACTCATAAGTACGGATAATACTCTTTGTAATCGGCTCAGCGATATAGCCAACTCTTCAGAACTGCTGAAATCCACTCCAGACTGAACACACAGGGCATGAACTAAGGCTAGATGTCCTAATCTACCAGTGGTCTTGGCTCTAGCAATATGCTGAATGTTCTTGAAGACAATAGTTCCAATATCAATCTTTTTCATATTTTGAATACAATAGTTTAGAATTGCTCTATCCCCTGTAACTTCACTGTGGTGATAAGAAGGTAATAGTCTTGTAGAGATGAAGTAGTGCCAAACTTTTGATTCAACAATTAATTTGGAAGCGGGGAAGTTAATCATCTGTTTTTGACTTACTTTCCATTCCCCTCTTCCATCCATCAGAAAAGCAATCAACTCCCTCATATTTGCCTCTCGAGTATCAAAGTTTTCATATTCACAAACAAATGGTTCCCAAGTCCGATAGGAGGCATTAATACGCTGAGGAGTAAACTCAACCATTTTTTCCTCTAACTAACACAAACTCAGTCTCAGTCCAGTGCACATTTGAATAAAACTCTCTAACAAATCCCATAAAAGCATTCGCATAAAAATAACAAAGTCGTTCCCAATTCCGCTATGCATTTAACTGTTCTACCAATCCACCAAGATTATCAAAAGGCCGATCCTGGATACACTTCTTATTGTAAAGGTAGGAGTTAAAGCGAAATTGCACTTTAACATTAACAAATTTTTCTTCATCAAAATCCAATTTTCTCTTCCCTTTACTCATCCTTGGAGCCATGTGAATTTCTAAAATTTGAAAGAAAATTCCAATAAATTCCAAATTCACAATGTAAATAACTCCAAATATTATTCTAAACAAGTAAGAGCAAATTTCATCATAAAAATCTAAGAAATTCTTTAAAAATCCAAAAATTCCAACCTAAGCTATGTGAGAGATTTCCATTGTGAAAATAAAAAATTTTTAACTTAAAGTGATGCCCTTACCAAGAGAAGTGTAGATTCGATCTTGAAAAGCTTTGAAATCACTTCAAATCCCATATTTAGCAAGCTCTAGGTCTTCAAAATCGCGAAAAAGGAGGAGGAAGACAAAAGAAATGAAAAAACCCGCAAGTCCTAGGTTCAAAATCACGAAATAAAGGGTTTTTGGCATTTTTTTGTACTTGGACGCCGGCGGTGCTCTATTTATTTAAAATGCCAAACTCTCTGGATTTGGACACCGGCGGAGCCCATTCTGGCGTCACAGCGCCAGTCTAAAATTTTTTCTGGGTCTAAAAAATTTTTCTTAATTTCGATCGTTTCAACCACCACAATGATGTTTAACACTTCATTAAGCATCTACTTCATCTCACAAGCAATATATAACACAATTCTTTACACAAATAATACACAACATACTTTTATATATAATATCAACGTTACAAAATAAACACAAAATTTGTTCATTCAAACCAAACCAACAACTCTTAGATGTTTAGTGTTGCAAGTACGCTACGATAAGCAAACACTAAAATCAAAGCACTCAATAAAAGTAAGCATATCAAATCCAAATTCAAATTACAAAGCAAAGAAAAGTAAATACTACACACACCAAAAAAAATTAAGCAAAGTAAACTAAACACACAACAAATATAAGTAGAATTCAATAATTACTCCACATTGGTTTCAGAACTATCTTCTGCTATGATGTCTCCAATCGATTGCTGATGCATGAAAAAATTGTAGAATGGATGAAATGGGAATTCATCATATTAATCCTCAACAATCACCGTGTTTTTCTTCATCAGATTAATCAGGCCCATCTCAATTCGACCAGTGTGATCAAATTGTTCCTTTATCCTTCAATCTATATGATCAAATAAATCAGAAATATTATTGATTGCATTCATAACGTTCTGTACCTCTTTCTCTAACTGTTTAATCCTCTTCAGTATCATTCTGGAACTTTCAGGAAAATAAGTTGAATCGGTTGTGCAGTCTGTGTTGGTTGATCAGCAAGCAAATTCATATCATCTTCATCTCCCACTGTTTGGTAGTCAAAAAGATTAGTTGGATCAATATGCCTCTATGGAAGAAGAACCTTTTCCCAACTCTCATATGGAACTTGTGATTGACTACATAACATAAATATGGTGGACGGTTGTCCAAGCCCATATTTAGATCCATGAACAATTAATCCCAAAACTGATTTCACAATTATATTACCAATGTCAATCGGCCTTTCAGTTTGAATACATAAATTCAAAATGACACTTTCCTTGGTTACCTTGCTAATTTTCAACATTGGAAATAACTTTGCCGAAATAAAGTAATGCCACTGCTTTGACACTAGATTTAGAGATGAGGAAGGGAAACTAATATATCCATTTTCTTTAATTTCCCAATCCTCATTCTCATCCATCAAATAAGGATACACATCATTCATATTATCACTTGTGGCATTGAGATTAGAATAATGACAAATAGGTACATTCTCAATCATAAAGAGGTCATTAATTCTTACAGGAGTGAATTGCACAAACCTATCTCGCAAAAATACGAATCCTTGGTTGATCACGCGAAGATTTGCATAGAATTTTTTCACGACCGGTACAGGTACGACACTGGTAGTGCAGCAAAGCACTTCCCAACGTCTCTCCTTAATTATCTCTTCAATTCGAGTAGTAGGTTTATCCATACCTCGATTTATGAAGTCTCTTTCCTTGATAATCCTACTCTTCATCATCACTTTGTTGAACAATCTCTACACCTCAAAACTTATAAACTTCCTTCGGTTAAAAATGTGAGATCGAGGGGTTTCTATAGAGTAAGAATCCATGGGATGCAAATTGGGAACAGTAGTTTTCATTTTTTATGGAGTTTGGAAGTCTAAAACGGTGTATAGGGAGTTATAAGGACAAAGATCTTGCTTAAAACCGCTAATATACGCATTTTGAAACTCCAAAAACCGTCAACAGGTTTTGGGCGCATGCAAAGCTCAAACCTGTAAGTTTAGCAACTTCTTTGTACTTGGGCGCTGGCGGCGCCAGTGGTAAAAAATTCTCACTGAATTTCATTTGGCCCAAAATATTCCGATATCTCAATTTAATCCAATATTTATCAATTTTAAAAGAATTTAAGAGCGATTAGGATTAAAAAATGACTATCTAAAAAGCAAAATTATTATAAACAAGCAAATACACCACAAAGATACATATGGGCTGCCTTCCATAAAGCGCTTAGTTTAACGTCGTCAGCCCGACAAACCATTCAGTTAATCGAGATGACTCAGCATTAAAATTTCTTTGAAGTCAGGTTGAAACCTATCAAATTAAGGCTTTAATCGATGCCCATTAACTTTGAAAATCTTTCCAGTATCAGGATCTTTAATATCAACAGCTCCAAAAGAATGAACTTCTACAACTGTAAAAGGTCCTAACCATCTAGACTTGAGATTTCCAGGAAATAACTTCAATCTTGTGTTGTATAATAAAACATTTTGTCCAAATTCCAATTTCTTTTTCAATAACTTCCGATCATGCCACTATTTCATTTTCTCTTTATAGATCCTCTCATTGTGATAAGATGCATTTCTAATCTCTTCCAATTCATTCAAATGCATAAATCTCTTTTCTCCAGCATTTTTAAAATTAAAATTCAACTCTTTTATCGCCCAATATGCTTTATGCTCCAATTCAACCGGTAAATGGTAAGTCTTACCAAACACTAGTCTATAAGAGGACATTCCAATAGGGTTTTAAAAGCAGTCCTATAAGCCCATAAAGCAGTATTTAATTGAGCAGATCAATCTACTTTATGATTATCCACAGTTTTCTCCAAAATTCTTTTAATTTCACAATTAGACACTTCTGCTATACCACTAGTCTGGGGATGATAAGAAGTAGAGATTCTATGAATAATATTATATTTCTTAATCAATCTCTTAAATTGATTATTCCTAAAATGGGTTCTATTATCAGTTATAATCACTCTCGGCATTCCATATCTTGTAAATATATTTTTCTTTAAAAATTTTGAAACACTCCGAGCATCACATTTAGGTAAAGCAATAGCTTTAATCCATTTCGAGACATAATCAACGACAACCAGTATATATAAATTCCCAAATGAAGGAGTAAATGGTCACATAAAATCTAATCCCCATACATCAATAATTTCAACTTCCAAATTATAATTTAAAGTCATTTCATTTCTTCTAGAGGTATTACCTACTCTCTGACATCGATCACGTGATTTAATATATTTATAAACATCCTTAAAAAGTGTAGGCCAATACAATCCAGATTGTAAATCTTAGAGCAATTTTATCAACACCAAAATGACCTCCAAATTTAGAATCATGACATTGTTGAATAATCAAATTCATTTCTTCTTGTGGCACACATCTCCTAATAATCAGATCCTTACAATGTTTATATATATAGGGCTCATCCCAAAAATAAAATCTTGCATCATATTTAAACTTTTTTTGTTGTTGCCTTATTAGATCAGATGGTACAATATCACTCACAATATAATTCACAATATCATCATACCAAGGAAAATTTCTTCCCATAATAGTATAAAGTTTTTCATCAAGGAAAGTTTCTGTAACTTCCTTCTCAAATTCAGATAATTTATCATACTCTAATCTTGACAGATGATCAGCTATTTGGTTATCAGATCCCTTCCTATCAACTATCATAAAATCAAGTTCTTGCAGAAGAAGTATCCATCAAATCAGTCTAGGTTTCACATCCTTCTTTAGCATTAAATATTTGATAGTCGAATGGTCTGTATGCACAATACTTTAAGCTCCAATTAAATAAAGTCTAAACTTTTCAAAAGCAAATACAATAGCTAATAACTATCTTTCATTAGCGGTATAATTAATTTGAGCCTCATTAAAAGTTTTACTAGCATAGTAAATGACTTCGAAAACTTTATCATGCCTTTGTCCCAATGCTACTCCGATCGCATAATCACAATACTTTTAGTTCAAATTGTTTCTCCAAATATGGTCAAACAATTATAGGTGCAGCGATTAATTTCTCTTTCAATACTTCAAAAGCACTCAAACATTCATCTTTGAAATCAAATTTTCTATCATTTTCTAGAAGTCGGCACAAAGGTTTGGTAATTTTAGAAAAATCATTAATATATCGCTTGTAAAATCCAGCGTGTCCTAAGAAACTCCTCACCTCTCTCACAGTAGTGGGTGGCGGCAATCTCTCAATCACTCTAATTTTAGCAGAATCGACCTCCATACCATATTTCAAAATTTTATGCCCAAGCACAATTCCTCCTGCAACCATAAATTGACATTTCACCCAATTCAGAATTAAATTTGTTTTCTCGCAAAGCTCCAAAACTTTTGCTAAGTTTTCTAAGCAAATTTTAAATGAAGTCCTGAATATAGAGAAATCATCCATGCAAACTTTTATTCCATTATCTATCATACTACTGAAGATAGACATCATACATCTATGAAATATTGCAGGTGCATTACACAATCCAATAGGTATTCTTTGAAAAGCAAAGGTTCCATAAGGACTAGTAAATGTTGTCTTTTTTTGATCCTCAGGAGCAATAAGTATTTGATGGTAACCAATATATCTATCCAAAGAGCAGTAGTACTTATGTCCAATAAGTCTATCTAGCATTTGATCGAGAAAAGGAAGAGGAAAGTGATTTTTTTGGGTAGCGGCATTTAATTTCTTATAGTCAATACAAATTCGCCATCTATTAATTTGTCTTATGGGTATAATTTCATTACATTCATTCACTTCAACATTCACTCATTTTTTTGGTACAAAATGTATTGGACTCACGCAAGCACCATCTGAAATAGGATAAATAATTTCAGCATCCAGGCATTTTAAAAACTCCTTCTTAACTACTTCTTTCATTATTAGATTCAATCTTCTTTGCGGATCAACTCTCAGGTTATGTTCTTCATCTAATAAAATTTTGTGCATACAAATCAAAGGACTAACTCCTTTAATATCTGCTAAAGTCCATCCAAAAGCTTTCTTGTGTCTTTTTAAAATTTCTAACAACTTTATTCTTGATAATCGTTTAACTTCGAAGATACAATAACTGGCAGAGTAGATGATTCTCCTAAAAACATATACTTCAAATGATTAGGGATAATTTTCATCTCAAGTTCCAGAGGTTTTATTATAGATGGAATGAAGCTTTTATTTCCACTTGCCAAAGTGTCTAATACTTTGAATCTCTCGTGAACATACTCCAAGTCATCATTCTTCTTACTATCTGAATTTTCTTCATTTTCAATTTCTTCTTCAAACATATTTTCATACTCTACTTCTTTTTCAAATATATTTTCAAAATGATCATTTCTCAAATATTCACAGACTTCTATCCTAAAACATTCATTATCTTTTTTCATTGAGGGATACTTCATAGATTTCAAAATATTAAAGGTCACATTTTGATCATTAACTCTCATAGTTAATTCTCCTTTTTGAACATCCATCACTGCTCTTCCAGTAGCAAGGAAAGGTCCTCCCAACATGATTGGAATTTTTTTATCTTCCTCAATATCAAGTACAATAAAATTCGCAGGAAAGATAAATTTGGCCACTTTAACTAATAAATCTTCCACTCCTCCTTTAGGGTAAGTAATGGAACGATCGGCTAACGAAAGAGTCAATGATGTAGGAGAAATTTTGCCTATTCACAACCTTTTGAAAGTTGATAAAAGGAATATGATTAATACTAGCTCCCAGATCACATAAGGCTCTTCCGAAAAATTTTTCACCTATAGCACAAAGTAATAGTGAAACCACTAGGATCTTTAAGTTTTTCCGGATGCTTCTTCTGAATAATTGCACTGCACTCTCTGCTAAGTGCAATAGTTTCATGATCTGTAAACTTTTTTTTTCTTTTTCAGAATATCCTTCATAAACCTGGCATAGTCAGGTATCTGTTCTAATGCTTCAACAAAAGGAATCTTTATCGTTAATTTCTTAAGGATCTCCAAAAATTTTCCTAATCTGTTATCCCTATTTAGTTTCTTCAATCTTTGAGGAAATGGAGGTGGTGGTTTTTCAACAATTATCTTCATTGGCTCAAGAGGATAATCCAAGCATGGATAAATCTTGTTTGAACCTTTTTCGATTTCCACCTTCTCCTTTTCTATTTCAACTTCTTTTTGCACTCTTGTTTCCAATTCTTTTCCACTCCTTAATTGAATAGCCTTAAATTGTTCCTTGTTTTGATCTTTTGGATTGATCTCAACATTACTGGGAAGCGTTCTAGAAGGTCTATTATTATATGCAGTGAAAATATGCCCCAATTGATTTTCAATATTTTTCATAGCAACACCTTGAGCTTGTAATTAATTTCCCATATTTAGAATCATTTCTTCAGTAGACAACTTGTTATCCTTAAACTACGATTTAATATTGAATCCAAGAGGATAAGATGGTCTAAAATTAGTATTTGCTTGATTGTTCGAAATTCTAAATAGATTTATAAAACTGTTCCCCCAATGTGGGTTAACATTGACATTGTTATTATTCTAATTGAAATTTGGGTGATTCTTCCAACCAGGGTTATAGTAATTTGAATAAGGATTGTTAGGTCTATTAATGGAATTTAAAGTCTCATAAGGTGTTAGAGATTCTGTTATCCGTCTAAATGAATTTTCCTCTAACACTAAGGTGGTTGAGAATAATTCATTCCATATTGATCTATTTTATTAGAATGGGCTGCAATTTGAAAAACTATCATAGTCATCATATCTGAATCATGAACACTAGCTACTCTCTTAGGATTTACCCGTTCAGAGGGCCGGTGAAAATTATTAGTAGCCATTTCTTCAATTAAAGCGTATGCTTCATCAAAAGGTTTTGAAATTAATGATCCACCAGGAGTAACATCTATAATTGATCTTAATGATCCCACTAATACATTATAAAATGTTTGAATTATTAACCAATCTGGTAAAGCATGATGTGGGCACTTCCTAAGAAGATCTTTAAATCTCTCCCAAGCTTCGTATATTGATTCTCCTTCAAACTGACCAAAAGATGTAATATCATTTATTAACTTAGCAGTCTTTGATGGAGGAAAATATTTTTATAGAAACTTTTTGTGATAATTCTCCCCAAGTTCTAATAGATCCAGGTGCTAACGATATTAACAACGCCTTAGCTTTATCCTTTAATGAAAAAGGAAAAAGTCTAAGTCTGACAGCATCACTAGACCTAGCACACATTTCTAAAAAACTAGCGAGATGTAAATTTGTATCCTCATTAGGTGTTCCTCCAAATTGATTATTTTGTACCATTTGGATAATAATAGGTTTAAGTTCAAAGGAATTAGTAGCAACATCAGGATTTTGAATAGATATGTGAATTTCATCTGCTGTTGGGTTAGCAAAATCTCTGAAAGGTCTTGGTAAATTTCCAATATCATTTCTCTGATTATCTTGATTATTCGCAATTTCACAAGAATTTTTAGTTTGTTTTTGTTATTTTCTAGTTTTTCTAACACTACGCTCTAACTCTGAATCGTAAGGCACTAAATCTATAGATTCACTACGATGCATATACAATCAAACAAATACTTTAAAAAGTAAACAGACACACTCAATTACACGCTACAAAGTAAAGATTTTCAGTTACTATATTATCAATAAATACCGTGGACTTGACCAGAAATAATGCAGTAATATTTGCTTCCAAAAGATGGCAAAAAACTTGACCCAATTTATAAATAACGACTGGTGTATTAAATTAAAATGTTGTAAAATTTTAGAAAATAAATTACACACTAGGGGTACTGCGCAAGTATACGTATTATTTCAAGTAATATAAGGTTTTCTGTTAAGACCCCAGTATCGATCCCACAAAGAAGCGAGGTAAGCAATCCTTTAGGCTAATTTCAGTCTATTTCTATAAGGCCTAAATTTGGAATGTCGATTAAAATGGGTTTCCTAATAACTAATCCTAAATAAAGTTCTTGAATAAAAAGATAACTTATCTGAGTAAATTGGTTTGGAGAATTTTGAGATATTAAAAACAACCTTTCTCTTGCAATTACATAGATAATGTGTAGGAAATAAATGCTAAGAATTTTATGTAGTAGTGCCAAATAGAAGCATTCATATTCTTTACCCTTTGGTCTAGACATAAAGAACATTAGTTAATCTATAGATCGGTTCAGGATGTATTATTAGTAGAATGGGTTAATCTAGGCTCACACTTCTAGATGTCATAGTGTGGTTATGGTCGGCCCTACTAGTGACCCGTTCCCTTTCTATAAACCAAATTATTAGAATTTAGTCTGTCACTCTAAAAGCTAATCAATTTTGTGCCCAATAAATATTGTCTCCCTATTTATTTGCACTTTACCATGAATAACCCGCATATAGCCTTCGATTACCCAAGGATTCATGTGATATCTACTATTTAAGAACTCATCTTTGGATAGGTCTCAGAATTCTTCAACAGGTTTTAACAATACAAGTAATCAATTTGTAAAGTAAATGAAGATCTGATATGAATATCATCACCTTAATTTAAGAAGAGAATATCTAAGAAAATCTTAATTCTTAAACATGCATCTATTTCATTGCAAAATAAAAATCAATGAAAATATTAGCTTAAAAAGTAAAAGAATTGATAAAATTATGTAATAAATTAAGTGCCAATAAGGAAATTATATCATTAGTATTCTATTATATTTATGCAACTGTCTGTCACCTAGAAACATCTAATAGATAATTCTATCATAAACATAATTTTCTTACACATTCTACTACTTCATATTAAAAGAGAGAGTAAAGAATATAACTTACGAAACATGGATAAATCATGATAGAAAACTCGATTTAAAAAAAAGAAAATCCACTAGAAACTGTTTACAACAATTACAAGAGAATGAAGAACACAATACTTAGCTTTTTCCCTCTGAAAGAAAGAAGAAGATCTCTCCACCAAACTCTCCCATCGATCCATGCACCGCTCGTATATCCCTAACATAAATATCTCAAAATCCCTCACCAATCTCTCCATAAGTTGTAGAAATCTACATCTTCATGACTCTAAAATGACTCACCCTAAAGAAAATGACTTGAAACGGGGGCGAGAGAGAGGCCCTCTTGCTGTTGAATTAGTCCTTATTTATAGAGCTTCGAAAATGACCAGGGGTTGCTTAAGGCACCTCTTTAAAATTCGTCCACATTCATTGAATCTTCTAGAAACCAACTGTGGCGCCTAGGCGCCAGCCTCCATTGACCAAGTCTTCGCACCCCTTCACATTGGGTCGTACCTCTTTGTGATTTAAACTGTTCCAATGTGTCCAGAAGCATTGTATCACATGTCCTATATATTAGGAGTAACTTCCAGTCTTCAAAAAGTTCTGGAAACTACTTAACACCGTCAAAATAACTGTCCAAAGTCATCCATAACTGTCCATAATCGTCCCTAGATGGGTTCTGGCACCTAGGCATTGATTCTGGCGCTTAGGCGCCGTTTTCTCATCGTCCCTGGCGCCTAGGCGACGTGTTTGGCGCCTAGGCGCCACCCTGTGCGCAGCTCCACAGTTTTGCTCCCTTTGGATCCGTTTCAACTCCGTTTCACCCCATTTCAGTTGTGTTGTGTTCCTAACATCTTCACCTACAAGATAGAAATAAAAACAACCTTTCTCAAAAGTATAATTTCATCCAAAAACATGTGAGAAATATAAAAGATACTAAACATAGAAAGACATATCAATATGTGCCATGTCAGAATTTTCTTCCTTGCTCATTTTGGCTCAAAATTGCATAATTTTTGTTTCATTTTCTCTAAAATCATATTTTTATACTTGAAGACAAAAATATTCAAAATACCTTACTTTAAAGTTTAATATCACTAAAAATGTGCATAAAATGAGCTTGAAATTTACACTGAAAAATAGATAATTTTTATGTGGATCAAATTCCCCCAAACTTAAACGTTAATTATCCTCAAGTAACACTATAATCATGTAAAACCACATAAGAAAATCATGTGTATGAGTTTCTTTAGGAGTTTCTAAAATTTTGTTCAAGAAATATAGTAGTCCAATTTTGAAAAAAAGTTTTGTGAATGAGACCAATTTAAAGGTTAGAAATCTCTTAGATGAAAGAGTATGAAAATATGTGTTGTTATCTAATTCAGAAATGCTTATTAAATTTTCAAAAATATAGGGGTTAAGAATTTTATTTTCTTTACTTAAAAATCTTCATTAAAAATAATTATACTAACTATATTATATTTATAAGCTTAAGATTTCTTCAAATCTTATACTTTAAAAGGCTCAGGTGTGGAACCAATTTTTGATTAGGCCGTTTAATCCTCAAGCTTCTCCTTCCGTTTTCTCTCTTTTTTTTCTTTTCTTTTCTTCTCTTTTTTTTTATTTTATTTTCTTTTCTTTTTTTTTAGGCAAGGATTACTATATCTGGATAGGCCTTTAATAATTTTGAATTCCACCCTTCCTTTCCTAAAGCATAAGGTAGATATATATCTTTTACTTAGAAATATAATAACAGATTTGAAAATTATTTTTCAATAAAAGAAATTTAAATATTGAAAAAAAGTCTAATCCTTATATTTTTCTAAAAATACAACTTTTCTTACTAAAGATGGTTACACAATATTTATCATTTCTTCACTAAGAAAAATTTAACATTAAAATTTTCATCACTACTATAAATTTTAACTAAATTTTCTTATTCATTTCTATATTCAAAAATTTTATTTCTCTAATATAACTTCACACACATAATTATTTTTCAATCAAAAATCAAATTTATTTATAGCATTTTTGAGGACAAACAAAATTTAAGTTTTAGAAAATTGTTTTTCATTCCCCCCAAACTTGAATTTTAAAATATTTTGCAATTAATTCCATAAAATCTAGGAGGAAGAAAAATAAAAGTTAAATCTACTAACTACTACAACATCCTATCAAATTTATATACATGCATAATCAGGATAGAATGAATACATGAGAAATTAAATCTAGCCTAAAACATGCTTGTTATAAAATTAAACTTAAAGGAAGTATATTAACTTTAAAATATATTTTTCTTCCTACTCCCAAACTTGAATTTGAACATGTATAACATTCAGCACAGAAAATATAAGCACGAAGAAAAATAGATCAGAAATTCTATCTACCACAAATGTTAGTCTAAAACATCTACAAATATTCATCAGGACATAACAATTTGCAATAGAAAGTAAATCTAAACTAAACATGCTAGAATAAAATTAAACTAAAGAAATGTCAAATAAGCAGGACATGTATCGACATAGAAATATATATTTAGGTGTTATTCAAATCTCTAAATTGTTGTAACACAAACACAAACACAAACACACAAACTAAAATACCTAGACTCGCAGATTCATAAACAAATATCAATTGAGGTTAGTTTGATCTCATTTCTACTCACATTTTCCCTCCTTACTTTCAATTTCTAACGGAAGAAACTACACTAATAACGATAATCTGATAAATAAAAATAGTGCAGTTCATTCATATATTGTTCATTAACAAATTTCATGACCTTACTTAGTGAAAACAAATTTAGATAAAGGAAGTAATAGAGTTGGCATGGAGTGGTCCAAGTCCAAACTCTACATGCTTCAAGGTAATGCTCAGCTCCGGTTGAGAACTGAGTTATAACAGACTCATCAGCCTGCTACTACTAGAAGTCATATACAAATTTAGTCAAGAACAAGGCATAGCCTCACAACAATAATTTAATCCTCACTAAAGAAATCACAAAACAACACATAAACATATTAGCAAAGATAACCATGGGTTGCCTCCCATGAAGCGCTTGATTTAATGTCGTCAGCCCGACAACTGATAACTATGGGTTGCCTCTCACAAAGCTCTAGGTTTAACGTCGTCAGCCCGAAAAATATTTTCACTTGGATCAAAATTCCATTTTAATAATCCTTGATCAATCGTCCATTCTTTTCAGATCCAAGAATTTCCACAAAATTCTCAAATTATAATTTTTCTTTCAGCTTTTCCTTTTTAGAATGATTTATATCATTGTCCCTCAAGTTTCTTTCTAGATCTAATATTCTTCTTTTGATTTTCTCAATTTCCATATCAATATCATCCTTAAAATTCATAAGAAATGAATCTCTATAAGATAGTTCAAGATCTCCCAAATTTTGGATCGGATTCTGGTTAGATAATTCAGATTCTGGATCAAATTCTTCTAGATTGCTTTTTTGATTCAAATTATCTTCTAATTCTTTATTCTCAATTCTCAATTCAAAGCATTTTTGAAACATATCCTCAAATTCTCTTCTAAGTCTTAGTTGAAAATGTTTCTCTTGTTCATCATTCATATCCTTAAGGTTTATCCCAGAGTCACTAGGTAAAATCTCTGGGAGGTAACTGTTGATTACATTAATAATCTGCCCTATTTGATTTTCTATATTATTTATTGCGATCTCTTGACTTTCAAATTGATTCGCCATTTGATTAACAACCTTTTCTAAAAATAATTTTTTCTCCTCATTTAGTATGTTGGAGTTAAATCTATAAGGAAAGGAAAATCCATCATTAAAGTCATCCTGATTCTTCCAATCACATATATGATTAAATTGATTATCTTCCCAAATTTGGTATTCTCCTCCAAAATTAGTATTCCAGTTAAAATTTGAATAATTTTCCCAACCTGGGTTGTAATAATCAAAATAAGGATAGTGCATCTCATGGTCAGTTTCCATCCATTTATAATCCAAATCTGAATATTCATTATATTGTTGATCCACCATTTTTACATTAAATTCATGGAGTCTTTTCTGATTCAACATCCTCCTAAAAGTTCTCTCTCAATCTGACACATTCAAATCTAAACATTTAACTAAAAGGATAGATATCAAAATTTTTTTTGGTATTTTTAATTTTTAAATAAACACACAAAATTTAAACACACGAGATAATAATAATAATAATAATAATAATAATAATAATAATAATAATAATAATAATAATAATAATAATAATAATATAAATTCCCAAACTAAGTCTTACAGGTTTAAAAAAAATTCTCCTAAAAGTTTATACCATTGCTTCCCAGACAACGGCGCCAAAAACTTGCCCAATTTATAAATAGCGGCTAGTGTATAAAATTAAAATGTTGTAAAATTTAATAAAATATTTTACACACTAGGGGTACTATGCAAGTATACGCATCGTTTCAAGTAATATAGGGTTTTCTGTTAAGACCCCAGTATCGATCCCACAGAGATGCGAGGTAAGCAATCCTTTAGGCTAATTCTTGTCTATTTCTATAAGGCCAAAATTTGGAATGTCGATTAAAATGGGTTTTCTAATAACTAATCCTAAATAAAGTTCTTGAAAAAAAGGATAACTTATCTGGATAAATTGGTTTGGAGAAATTTGAGATATTAAAAACTACCTTTCTCTTGCAATTACATAGATAATATGTAGGAAAGAAATGCTTAGAATTTTATGTAGTAGTGCCAAATAAAAGCATTTTTATTCCTTACCCTTTGGTCCAGACATAAAGAACATTGGCTAATCTATAGATTGGTTCAGGATGTACAATTAGTAGAATGGCTTAATCTAGGCTCACACTTCTAGATGTCCAAGGCTGGCTATGGTCGGCCCTACTAGTGACCTGTTTCCTTTCTATAAACCAAATTATTAGAATTTAGTCTGTCACTCTAAAAACTAATCAATTCTGCACCCAATAAATAATTTCTCCCTATTTATTTGCACTTCACCATGAATTACCCGCATATAGCCTTCGATTACCCAAGGATTCATGTGATATCTACTAGTTAAGAACTCATCTCCAGATATGTCTCAAAATTCTTCAACAGGTTTTAACAATACAAGTGATTAATTTGTAAAGTAAATGATGATCCGGTATGAATATCATCACCTTAATTTAATAAGAGAATTTCTAAGCAAATCTTAATTCTTAAACATGCTTCTATTTCATTACAAAATAAAAGTAAATGAAAATAATGGCATAAGAAGTAAAAGAATTGATAGAATTATGTAATAATTTAAGTGCCAACAAGGAACTATTTCATTAGTATTCTATTATATTTATGAAACTATCTGTCACCTAGAAGCATCTAATAGATAATTCTATCATAAAAATAATTTTCCTACACATGCCACTACTTCATATTAAAAGAAGGAGCAAAGAATATAATTTACGAAGCACGGATAAATCAGACAGAAAACTCAGTTTAAAACAAAGAAAATCCACTAGAAAGTGTTTACAATAATTACAAGAGAATGAAGAACAAAATACTTAGCTTTTTCCCTCTTAAAGAAAGAAGAAGATCTCTCCACCAAAGTCTCCCACCAATCCATGCACCGCTCGTATATCCCTTACATAAATATCTCAAAATCCCTCACCAATCTCTCCATAAGATGTAGAAATCTACATCTTCATGACTCTAAAATGACTCACCCTAAAGAAAAAGACTTGAAATGGGGGCATAAGAGAGGCCCTCTTGCTGTAGATGTAGTCCCAATTTATAGAGCTTCAAAATTACCAGGGGTTGCTTAAGGCACCTCTTCAAAATTCGTCCACATTCCTTGAATCTTCTAGAAACCAACTGTGGCGCCTAAGCGCCAGACTCTTGTGACCAAGTCTTCACACCCCTTCACTTTGGGTCGCAACATTTTCATGATTTAAACTGTTCCAATGTGTCCAGATGCCTTGTATCAAATGTCCTATATATTAGGAGTAACTTCCAGTCTTCTAGAAGGTCTGGAAACTACTTAACACCGTCAAAATAACTGTCCAAAGTTGTCCATTATCATCCATAATCATGCCTAAACGGGTTCTGGCATCTAGGCCTTGATCATGGCACCTAGGCGCCGTTTTCTCATCGTCACTGGAGCCTAGGCGCCGGGTTTGGTGCCTAGGCGTCACCTTGTGTGCAGCTCCACTGTTTTTCTCCGTCTGGTCCGTTTCAACTCCGTTTCGCCCCATTTTAGTTGTGTTGCGTTCCTAACATCTTCACCTACAAGATAGACATAAAAATAACCTTTCTTTAAAGTATAATTTCATCCAAAAACATGTGAGAAATATAAAAGATATTAAGAATAGAAAGACATATCAATATGTGCCAAGACAGAATTTCCTTCCTTGCTCATTTTGGGTCAAAATTGCATAGTTTTTGCTTAATTTTCTCTAAAATCATATTTTTATACTTGAAGACAAAAATATGTAAAATACCTACCTTTAAAGTGTAATATCATTAAAAATGTGCATAAAATGAGGTTGAAATTTAAACTGAAAAATAGATAATTTTTAAGTGGATCAATCGTTTATACTTCCTTGCCTACTTACTTACTTAGATACTTCGTTGTTTTCCCCGGCAACGGCGCTAGAAACTTGACTGCGGGTTACGAACTTTTATATTACAATAATTTATGAACTCAAATTTATATATATTTATAATGATTTTGTAAAGTCCAAGCATTCAACACAAGTATATATAACGTATCAAGTAATATAGGGCTCTAATGGAGTCCTGCTTATCGACCCCACAAGGAAGTTACGAAGTAAAAGAAAGTGTTTTTTGCAGTAGATAATTTAGTACTGAATTCCGATACTCAAATTGCAATTAAAGTTTAATGTTTACTTCTACTCCGATAGGGCGCCGTCGGTGCTCTATCTTTAAAATATTGTTGAGCTCTCTTAAAAATGGCACCGGCGGCGCCTATTCTGGCGTTGACGGCGCCAGAAGCTGTTTTCCTCCTTTTTGCTCCTTTTCGCTTCTTTTCGCTCTAATCACCTAAAATCATCATACTTACAACAAATCATGAAAATACCTTTCTTTAAAGAGCAACATCACCAAAAATGGGTATAATTATATAGAAAAAATAGTATATATTTTTTGTGCATCAGGTATACACCATTTTCTTAAAAATTAAGCTCGTTTTGAGCCTTTGTGAAGAAAAGTTTAATTTCATGCTTGATTAACCATATGGATGTGTTCCTCTGGACTTGATGAAGGTGTAGGAACAAACCCTATGTGGTTTCATTAACTCTCTAGAGAAAAATTAGATTTATAAGGTGGAAGGTTTACATGTTAGACTTGTTGGAGAAGAAACCCACAACCGACCAATCGTGCGTGTATCGGTTAGACGTTCCAGATCACACCAGACAAAGGATTGGTACATAAACAGCAGGCCACGTGGCAGTTGGCTCAGAAGGCGGCGTTGAATGGGAGCGAACTACATGGAGCTTCAGAGCCATTGTAGGATTGTGTGGCAACCGTGTGGATAAGTAGGAAATTATGGTATTCTTTATTTAATTAAATATTGGAAAATTTTAAAAATTATAATTAGGTGAAAAAAATTCATAAAAATAAAATAAAAATACACGTGTGATCAGTAAATAGAGGAGAAAATTCTGGAACAAAAATTAAAATATTTTCTTTATATTTTATTTTTTTAATTAATTAAAAACTCTAGAGCTTATTTAAATCATAAATAATTAAATAATAATCTCAAAAAATTTGACATTTTAGGCACTCATTCCTCTCATGCCTAGAGATGTTCTCTAATTTTTCTGAAGTCAGAGAGCATCTTTAATATGAAAAACACTAATTTTTAATGTAAATCACTGAATTTTACTTATAGGAATTATATACAATACAATACAAAGCACGAAATTATAGAAATAGGTTTGGTAGGTTCACAGTAGTTAGATGAACCTAGGGAAACTAAAAATTAAATTTTAAAAATTTAAAACCTATTTTCCTTTTTGTAAATTAAGAAAAATACCAAAAAATTAGAAAAATATAAAATAATCCAAAAAATCACTAAATTGGGACAATTTGAAGCTTGCCATTTCATAAGCCTCCTGTAAAAATGCTAGGACCATTAGGATTATTTTAATATAAAAAAATCATTTTTTAAGTAATTATGAATTTTGGTTTTAAGTAACTATTCTAATTAAAAGAAAAATCCGAATAAATACAAAAAGTGGTTTGGGGTGTTCTTTGTGATCAGAGCCACCAAAGAAAAATACAATGGAAGTTAAAATAATCACTTTATTTTTGGCCTATTTTTACTTTAAGAATTATTAATATTAAAAAAAATAGAAAAATAAAAAAATAATTTTCTCCGAACTGTTTGAGGTCAGAGAGGTTTATGAAAAAAATGAAAGGATATTTTAATAATAAAAATGTATTTTTTTTCTATTTATTTATTCCTTAAAAAGGTCATTTAATAATTATAAAAATTAATATAAAAAAAGCCAATAAAATGTTCTTAGTGGTCCTCTTACCTATTTGAACCTCCAATAATTTTCTTAAGTACAATAGGTTTATTTCGCTTTGTTATAATCTTCAAAAATCCCTATTTTCAAGTAAAAATAATTATTACAATTAAATAAAAATAATAATAATAGAAAATAAAATATGATTTCTCCTTAAATGTTTTAATTGACCCACGAGTAGGGTAACAAGAAAATCCTAATGTCATTTGAGTTGAATTTAAAGGATTATGAAGTGGAAAGTCTTTAAAGGCAAAACAGTAACTATGAAATTTTAAGCTCTAAATAGAATTTATGTTAAACTAAAGGGTAAATGGGTAACTTTGATCTTAATTAATTATTTTGGATAATTGAAACACCAAGGGTATAAGTAGTAGAAACCAACCAATCATCATTTGTAACAAGGGTAAGATTACAATTTCCTAAATTATTATGACTTAGAAGTTAATCCGATTGGATGATCTTGGAATAGTTGGCTTGTGTTAGGGAGATTACAATTCACCAATCGAGAGCCCTAATCGGGGATCAAATGATAAGTAGGATGTTTTGATAAGAATTAAACCATCTAATTTAACACTTCTAATAAGTATGATTTTTTTCATAAAATCTTAAGGGCTTAGCAGTGAACTAGGTTTAATCTAGCTTGTTTAATGAGGTTTAGAAAATAAAACATGGCTAAATTTAAATATTTTTAAAACATTACAAGCCTAATCTTATCATTAAATAGAACACCTAATGAGTACTTAGTTACCCTGCTCAAGAGATAATTAAAACATTAAGGTTCATTGAGCAAAGGTAGAAAGTATAACCATTAAACCTTAATTTTACTATGCATGAATGATTTAATAACATAATAAGTTCATAAGAACTCGAAATGATTCAAAGGATTTTAAAAGTTGTTTAGGGTTATGTCCCGAGCACTTTTATGATCTTTTGGGTGTTTTGAAAGACAATTGAACTTACTATGTTCTGATAAAGAATATCATCCTTAAAATCTTTAGGGACCCTCCAAGTTATGCATCGACCCCTGTTAATTCACCTAAATCAGTAGAAATACCCTAAACTGCTTATCCTACATTTATAACCAATGCTCAAGGACTTAAGTCTTCTGTAAGGTATTTATGTCCTTGTGAGCAATTAGGGATATTTGTTTTTTTATCACATATGGATCATTAGATTAGTATAGGTCTGAGGTTTAGGTAGTTAGGGCGATGACGATAGTGCTAATGTGTGCTAAAACAAGGAATACGATACAATGTGGGAATTTTAAGATAGTATCTCCTACTTTAAGGATCTTTGATAAGAGAGAGGAAATGACCGATGATACTATTCTCATACTCTTGGTGGGTATGTTGCCCCTTACACTCTTAGGTTGTTAGTAGTCCGAGCTTAATTAGAGTGACTAAATTATGGACAACACTACGTTATAAAATTAAATTTTTTTTTTGTTAAAACATACTTCGCAAGAAAATCTAAACCATTTTTGTATGAATAATAAAATAATTTTAATGCAAAATTGTGAAGGTCCATGGTTAGTTGCTTGGATCGGGTTAGGACTGCCTCCGTAGATTGTTGGGTTGATGACTCTTGCCCAAGGTCTAAAAACACACAGTCCAGCTTCGAGCCCCCACCCTTACTGATGTCTTATACCTAATCCTAGTCTTCAGTATGTGATTACGGGGTTTCCTTTACTTGCTCGTGTTTCTTACAATTTAATTTTTCTACTTTCTTGTATTGGATTTTGTTTACTACGCTTACTTACTTTTCCGCACTTTATTTAAATTTCCTGTAAATTATATTATGATTATTGAGCTTACCTTGCAATGATAGTAAAAGCCCAAGTTCCCTTTTATAGTTTATTTATGGCATTTTACTTTAATGGACCTTATTTTTCCAGCACATTTTGTTTATCTGCAATTTACTTTATTATGCATGCTTGTAGAATAGAACAAATGGAAAAGAATTACATTTTAAATAATTAAATATAGTTTAAACCTAGTGAAATCACATAATATACTACTTATGATTTACAAGGGCATCTTGGGTGAAGTAACGTACGGTTGCTAATCGGAATTCTCAGGATTAAATGAGCCTAACTCATTTAGAATTAGTAAAATCAAAAGAAAATAATGATGCCAGAATGAGGGAACCGTGGGATCCTAACCGATGTCTCTCTAATTAAATAAATATTTCCCTAAATAAAACACTTCAATAATAACAACAAAACTAAATCATTGAAATATAAACAGTAAAACCTTTTGAAATGTAGACTTTAGAACTGCTACTTTAATGAGGAGCTTGGAGCATACACTGTCGGAAGCACGGTGAGGAACTACAGAAGAACATCTTTGAGAGAGCGATCGAGTCTACAACAACACGCCTTTCCTTAAAATTAAACAACAAGACATAGAAATTTGATTAAGCCACGAGATATCGAAACCACAGGGAAAGTGATAAACAAATGAAAATAAGAAAAATTACTTTACTATTTAGAGAATGATCTTACTCAAACTAAAGATAATATATTAGGAAATGAAATTTGATTCCTTTTGTTAATTTTTACAATTTGAAATAAAAGTAAACGACAACTTCAACTAAACTTTTAAAAGATGTAAGCAAATGCAAATAAAATATCTTTTTCCTTTTTATGATTCAGTAACAAGTTATGAAATTTTATTGTGGAAGTATACTAAATGTGTTGTGCCAAATAGGAGCAACTATATTTTTTACCCTTACTAGAGATGCTATAAAGAACATAGGTTAATTTATTGTTCTAAAATTCATGAAGATGGGTTAGGCAGGAAAGATACTAGCTCTCACTCTAGAGTTTCCTAGAATCCCTACACCCTAGGAATAAAATCTCATATCAAAACATAAAATAATAAACCAAATTTTGGGCTTAGGTTGTCACTCTAAAGTTCTCTAATTCTACACCCATCAAATTGTATCTCAATATTTATTTACACTGAAAAATATGGATTATATTCTCACCCATATAATCTCGTGTGATTCTTTCCAGTTGTTGATTGAGACAATACCACACTGGATCTTACATGTTCTCACAACATATTTTAACATCTTAATTAGCCAAATCAAGAAGTAAATAAAGTGTAAGGTTTTGAGTTATCACAACTTCTTCCAACATCGAAATCTTATACTTCACACAACATACTTCCATAACTTAATTACTTCATCAATTTAAGGAAAAAGATAAAGAAAAATACTCAGAATTCATGGAGAAAATGCAATCACAACTTGGTTTAAAAGTTGAAATCATAGTGAAAACACAATAAGTTTTAATCAAAAACCAAATGTAATACAAAGATAAAGACTTATTTGTAAATCCTCTCCACAAAACTCTTGATGTTCCATTAAAAACTTTGCTTTTCCTCACAATACTCTTTAAAGGTTGGCTCCCAACTCTGTAGACTCCAAATCTCAATTGTACTCCTTGTACAAACTATATAAAATGAAGAAAAGATGGTGAAGTGGAGAGGTGTGTTCTATAATAACTCTCTAACATAAACCTCACTCTTAAACACTAACGACACCCTCCAACAACCATATTTATGATCTTCAAGTCCTTTTTCTATACTTTTTCAAAAGGTATCTTCATATCTCTTCAAATTGTGTCTCGATTCAACATATCTTTTAAAAGATGCATCCATTCAATAGTGAATTGAATTGAATTTGGCACAATAGGTAGTTAAGCAAAAAATTAAAATTATAATAACTAATAACACTTTATGTAAAATACTATTAACTAGAATATCTTTTTCTTTCCTTTTATGAAGTAATAATAATGGTTAAAGTATAGTTGTGGAAGTATTTAAATTTGTTGTGACAGATAGAAGCAAATGTGTTCTTTACCCTTACTTGGTTCTATAAAGAACATAGGTTAATTTGAAAATTTTATCATTTTAAACATGGTTAGGCAGGGAAGATACCAATCTCTAACTCTAGAGTTCCCTCGATTCCCACCAATTGGGGGCTAACTTCTCATAACAAAACTCAAAACTTCAAACCAAATTTGGGGAGTTTTAGCCTGTCACTCTAAAATCCTCTAATTTTACTCCCTTCCATAAAAATATCTTCTAATATTACATTCAATTATATGGACTACAATTCTCACCCATATAATTGCATGTGATTCTTACTAACTTTTATGAGATAATACCGCATTGGATCTTACATAATCATAAGAAATTCTACAACTTAACATGCCAAATTAAGAAGTTAACAAAGTTTTCAGAATCAATCTTCACAACTTCTTCCAACTTTTAAACACTTATACATTCCACAACAATTCTCTATAAATTAATTACTTCTCCATTTAAGAAAGAAAAAGATAAAGTAAACTGCTCAGAATGCATTGAGAAAATACAAAAACACATTGATTCGAAATTAAAAACCATAAGAAAAACAATAAACAAAAACAAGTATTAATAAAAAAAAATATAAGAATAAAAGTAAACACTTATCTGAAAATTCTCTCCAGAAGACTCAGGAAGTTGCTCTGAAACTTTAACTCTTCACTAAACTACTCTTCAGAGCAGATCTCCCAACTCCGATGACTCAAAATAACTTTAGACTTCAATAAAAACTAAACTTAAAAGAAAGAAAAGAAGTGGGAAGAAGAAGACTTCACTCCGACCCTTTTCTCCTTTCTACTCTCTACTCCTAGTCTTAATAAAAACTCTCGTAAAATAAAAGTAAAATAATGTAAAAACTTGCAAGTAAAAGAACCTTTCAAAAGGCAAAGGAAGAGCTCCTTTCTATTCTCTACCCCTACTCCTAATTAAAACTCTCTTCAAAATGCAAAGGAAGAGCTTCTTAATCTTTCCTAAGATTCTCTTTAAATAGTAAACCAAAAGGTGCCTTGATGTCTCTTCAAAATGTGTCCAGATTCAAGGTATCCACTAAAGAATGCACCACTTCATTCAAACTTGCCGACCATGGGAAGTTATGGAAGTTACCACCAAGAGTTGCATCCCATTCCCTTTGAAATTGGAGCCAAATTCATTTGAATTTTGATTTTTAACAGTTGAGGCTAAGAGCCGGCCCAGCGGAGCTTAGTCGCCAGTGCCCAAATTTTCATTTTTCATCTTTTTTTTGCTCTAATTTTGATCCAATTTTTCTCCTTTCACCTTGACCATCCATTTTCATCATATCTGCAAGAAAAACACAAAATATCTTCCATTAAAGTGCAATATCATTAAAAATAGATATAAAAATGTGCATAAAAATACTATATATTTTAGGTGTATAAATATCCCCCAAACTTAAAATGTTTCTTGTCCTCAAGTGACAGTTAATCTCATAGAACATTTTAGCATGCAAATTATGTAATGAGTTTCTCAGGAAGATAACAAAATTTTGTTCTAGAAATGGAATTGTCCAATTTAGAAAAAATTTTAGTAATTAAAACCAACTTAAAGTTTAGAAAGTTCTTAAGTAAAGGAAAATGACAAATATAAGTTTCTATTTAATTCAAAAATATTTGTAGATTCTTCAAAATATAGGACTCAAACACTTATTTTTCTCACTTAAAAATCTTTATTTGAAAATAATTTTACTTACTATATTATAACCTTAAGCTTTAGATTTTCTCTGAACTTATATCTTAAACTTTTGGTATGAAACCAATTTTTGATTAAGCCCTTAAATCATCAAACTTCTTCACCCTTTTCATATACTTTTTTTCACTTTTTCTTTTCTTCTTTTTTTTCTTCATTTTTTTAGTTTTTTTTATTTTTATAAAACAAGGATTACTATGTCTGGATAGGCCGTTAATGATTTTGAACTCCACCCTTCCATTTAAAATAAAGGTCAGATATATATCTTTCACTTAAAAATCATAATAATAATATTTGAAAATTACTCTTCAATAAAAGAAATTTAAGCTTTGGAGAATAAAAGTCAAATATTTTATTTATCCAAAAATACAAAACTTCTTACTAAAGATAATTTAACTTTATTTAACACCTCTTCATTAAGAAAATTTTAACTTTAAGTTTTTCATGATTACTATAAATTTTAACTAAATTCTTTTATTCATTTCTATATTCAAAATTTTTGTTCCCTAACATAACTTCATGTACATAATTGTTCTCAATCAAAAATAAGATTTAATTTTAAGTATTCTTGAGAATCAAATAAAATTTTAGATTTTTGATAATCTTTGTTTTTAAAATCTCCACCACCCCCCAAAACTTTAAATTTTAGTTAAGATAAAACATTTAATCATAAGAAATGATACATGGGTGAGAAATAAAAACTGACATATCATGCTTGCAGGAACTTTTAATATCCTAATATGCAAGTATTACAATTTAAATAACAGGAATAAAATGAATCAAATTTAGTTTTTCAAAATATATTCTTTTTATACATAGAAAAGTAAAAATTTCAAAAAGACTTCTACAGTAGTGGAGGTTTTCAAAGCAAATACACACCAACTGAAATAACACACTGATACAGATAATAGATAATAGTGGAATTTGAAAAATTTTAAACATATAGTTTTCTAAGTATAAGTTCCCAATAGTGGTTTATGATCTCCTAACAGTTTTCGAATTTAAGTACACACTACTAAAAACTCTGACATAACATACAACAACAACAACAACAACAAAGCCTTAATCCCACTAAGTGGGGTCGGCTACATGAATCCTTTTTCTCCATTGCGTCCTATTAAGTGTCAAATTTTGGTTTAAAAAAATTTACACTTAAAAATTTACTATTACAAATCACTACCACATAGCAACATATAAAACATCAATACAACAATAACAAGACATCTGAATATGCATAACAGAAAAATAATACAAACTACAGTCTTACATACTATCAAGGTTCATATCACAACACAATGATCAAACTAAATACTAAAAAAACACACATACATCAACAACAACACCACAACGAAAACAAATAACACTAATCTACTCATCATCCTCATCATCATCATCATCCTGCTCGTTCCAATCCCTAGATGGCACATAAGGTATGTAGAATTGATGAGGGGGTATCTCAGCACTCTGATCACCTCTAATCAGTCTATCCAAATATTGCTGATAACTCTCCTCATACTCATCATGTTTCACAATATATCTTTCTACATTATCCATCTTACCATCCATATCTTTCAGATGCTCTCGAGTAAGACTAACGTTTTTCAAAATTTTTCTTAATAAACCAGTCTGTGAATCAGTAGATGATGAAGCACGTGAAGTGGAAGCACGAGAAGTAGATGCAGCAAAAGCAGAAGTAGTAGAAGCCCTACCAAATCCTCCTCTCCAACCAAACTCTTAATGTACAGTATAAGCACCAATGTTTACACTGGTAATTGGCCTCAATGGCTGAAGTACCTCTTCCCAGGTTTCAAACTTCACTCCAGATCGTTCACATAATGAATGAATTAAGGAATGAAATCCCATACCTAAAGTCGTGGTTGATCTAGCACAGTTCAATACATAATCATAAATTATTCTTCCAATGTCAATATGCTTCCCTTGCTGAATACAATGGTTCAACACAGCTCTTTCTCTCGTTACTTCACTAGTATGACTCGAAGGTAACAACTTAGATGAGATAAAATAATGTCATGCCTTAGAAATTGCATTCAATTTGGAAGCAGGAAAGTTCACTGTTATATCATTAGTTATTTTCCGTAATCCTCTTTCATCAGTAAAAAATTCCATGATCTCATCTAATTCTCCTTCCGTAGGATGATAGTTAGAATAAAAACATAACATGTCAGGAGGTAGTCCATAAAAAGTATTGATTGCCCCAGAAGAAAAGTTGACCTCATGCCTCCTAACCATCACTTGATTCTCTTCTACAGCAGACAAATTTGCATAAAATTCTCTAACCACAGAAACAACAGCAATAGCGGAGAAGCAACAGTAATTCTCCCTGTTCCTTCTAGCAATCATATCTTCAATTACCTCTCCGGGTTTGCTAAACAAACGCTCAGGAATCAACTTACGTGAATGCAATGCATCGACGTATCGTTCCTTTGCCCTCATACTAACAAATTTGTCAAAATCAAATCTTGTCTTTTCTCGTGCATGCTTTGACTTTAGAGCCATCTCTAAAAATTCACAAAAAAATTCACCATAAATTCCAAAATCAAACTAAACTTGCTAAATTATCTTCCAAAATATATTTTCACTAAATCCAAGCAATTTCTCAAGTTTTTCCTCAAATTTTCACCATGAATAGTTATTTTAAGATTTTCCAATTAGTACTCAAAATACATGGTAAAAATAAAAAATTTTTACTTAGGAGTAGTGCTCTTACCTTAAGGAATCCAAATCTAACAATATTTGTTGAGATAGGCTCTTAAATGATCCACAATATGATGCCCAAGGTTCCTCTTTCGCTATAAACCGAAGGTTGAAGACGATGGGGCTGTTTAAAAATGGCAATTTTCGGATTTTTAACTGTTGGAAACCAATTTTCGTGAACTGGCGCCTAAGCGTGAACTTTCGGCGCTTAGCCGCGAAATCTGGCGCTTAAGCGCCGGCACTTTGGCACTTAGCCGCCAATACCAAGATTTTCACAATTAAGGTATATGCACTAAATCACTTGGTTAATCACCCTTAATTACTCCAGAATAATTATTTCTCCCCACATAAATCTACCAATATTCCAAATCAAAATTTAATATCCATTGATTCCACACAAATTTCAGAAAAACACAAACTTATATTAAAACAAACATAACACTTAATACAATTCTAGAATTTCTATCCAGACATAAAGGATGAAATTCTCTAAATACAAGAGACCTTATTCTCAAATTGATAAGTATACATCTCTAGGATGTAACAATCACATCATCAGGCTTAGTTAATAATTAAATATAAACACTCAACACACCAAATATAACACACAAGAACACTAAACATAACACATAAGAACACTAAACAAATAAGAATAAAGCACTCTTAATTCCATTCTCCATTAGGCGGATTATTTTCAGGACCACTATTATTCTCATTTGACCCTTCTGGAATATAAATTTGATAGAACGGGCGATAATTATTCATTCTTACATCTTCTTCTTCAATCCATTTGTTCCTTAAAACATCGCCTTATCCACTTCTTCCACGTACCTTGAATGACTGAATTGCATCTTGAGTTGCCATCCCATGTGCTCCAACTGTAAGTTAGTTTCATTGATCTTTGCTTCCATTGAAGTCACTCGGGCTTCAATATTTGCAATCATTTATGCAATACCTTGAATACTAACAACGAGATATCCATTGAATAATTCTTTAGCACTATCACTAATGAACTTACTTTTGTCAGAATCTTGCTTCTTCTTCATCTCATTCTCTCAGGAAGACACAATGCACTCAAAACTCTCTTCTTAAACTCAGAAATGAAAATAGGACTTGGGGCAAGTGTTTCTCTTAAATCATGTCTTTTTTATAGACTTGGGAAGTGCTAAATCTGCCCCAAGACGTTTTAAAACTCCAAAATAACTTCTAAAACTACTCTCCCACGATTTAGGTTTCTAGAACCTCATTTTTCATGTCTTTTATAACTGCAGCGCCTAAGCACCAACTAGTCGGCGCTTAGCCGCCAGTGCTTAATTTAACACAGGTCTGCTAAGTGTCCAAATTTTCATTCTGACTTCTCTAAATTATCAATTAAGGTTAAATAAACTCTACTATAGTTTAAAAACTCAAAATTACTACCACTAAAGACATAAAAACAAACCAAACAAAGCAAACAAAACACACAAAATAAACATAAAGCAAAGCACACCGATAATTATGGGTTGCCTCCCACAAAGCGCTTGTTTTAACGTTATCAGCTTGACATACCAAGAACTCATTCTGAGTGAGCCTGCATCAAATTATTATTTGATTTAGATTTATTGACTGAAAAATATGGTTTAAGTTTATGTCCGTTAACTTTAAATATTTTTCCAGTCTTAGGATCTTGAATATCTACAGCTCCATAAGAATAAACTTTTATCACAATAAATGGACCCATCCGCCTGGACTTAAGTTTTCCAGAAAATATTCTCAATCTAGCATTATACAGTAAAACTTTTTGTCCTGGTACAATATTTTTAGTAAGAATCTTCCGATCATGCCATAACTTCATCTTTTCCTTATAAATCTTAGCATTTTCGTAAGATTCATTCATTATTTCTTCAAGCTCATTCAATTGTAATAATCTCCTTTCAGCAGCATCTTTCAAATTATAATTGAACTCTTTAATAGCCCAATATGCTTTATGCTCACGTTCAAAAGGTAAATGACAAGCTTTTCCAAAAATCAGCCTATATGGTGATATTCCTATAGGTGTTCTGTAAGCAGTCCAATAGGCCCACAAAGCATAATCCAATTTGATTGACCAATGCTTTCAATTTGGATTAACAATTTTTTCTAATATTCTTTTAATTTCACGATTGGATAATTCAACCAAACCACTTGTCTGCGGATGATAAGCAGTAGCAATGTGATGATTAATATGATATTTCTTTGCTAACTTCCCAATAATCGCATTTCTAAAATGACTTCCCTCATCAGTTATGATTACTCTTGGTATTCAAAATCTGCAAAATATATTCTTTTCTAAAAACTTTGCAACACTTTGAGCATCACATCGAGGTAAAGCAACAGCTTCAATCCATTTGGAAACATAGTCTACTGCTATCAAAATATAAAAATTTTCGAAAGATGGTGTAAATGGTCCCATAAAATCTAGTCTACAAACATCAAATATTTCAACTTCTAACATATAATTAAGGGGCATCTCATTTCTTCTATAAATATTGTCTACACGTTGACTTCTATCACAATTTTTAATATAAACATTCACATCCTTAAAAATTGTAGGCCAATAAAATCCTGATTGTAATATTTTATATGCAGGTTTATTACTTCCAAAATGTCCCCCATAATCAGAATCATAACATTTTTGAATAATTTCATCAGTCTCTTCCTAAGGTACACATCTTTGAATTATTAGATCCTTTCTTTGTTTATATAAAAATGGGTCATTCCAGAAATAAGTCTTAGCATCAGACAAAAATTTCTTCTTTTCTTGGTATGTCAAACCATAGGGTATAATATTACTAACAATAAAGTTTACTATGTTTGCATACCACGGAACACACCATTCATTAACAGTGAACAGTTTTTCATCAGGAAAATGTTCATTAATTTCTTCAATATCACAGAGATGTTTTTCAATTTCAAACCTGGACAAATGATTAGCAATTTGATTATCAGAACCCTTCATATCTACTATCTCAAAATCAAATTCTTGCAAAAGAAGAATCCATCTTATCAGTCTCAGTTTTGCATTATTTTTCTTCATTAAGTATTTAATAGCAAAATGATCAGTATGCACCACACATTTAGTTCCAATTAAATATGATCAAAATTTATCAAAGGAAAATACTATTGCTAATAACTCTTTCTCAGTAGTGGTATAATTAGTTTGAGCTTCATTAAGAGTTTTACTGGCATAACAAATTACATTGAAAATTTTATCATATTTCTGACCTAAAACATTACCAATAGCATAATCACTAACATCACACATTAATTCAAAAGGTCTTTCCCAATTTGGTGAAATTATTACAGGTGCTGTGATTAATTTTTCTTTTAATGTTTCAAAGGCTTTGGGGCAATCATCATCAAAATTAAAAATTGCATCCTTTTCCAGTAAACGACATAAAGATTTTGTAATCTTTCAAAAGTCTTTGATGTAACACTTGTAGAATCCAGCATGTCCTAAAAAACTTCTAATTCCCCTTACATTTGTTGGGCAAGGTAAACTAGATATAACGTAAATTTTGCAGGACCTACCTCCAAACCTTATTCTGAAATTTGATTTCCCAAAACAATTCCTCTTGCTACCAAAAATCGGCATTTTTCCCAATTAAGGACCAAATTAGTTTCTTCACAGCATTTTAGAACTTTAGATATATGTTTTAAACATGATTCAAATGAAATTCTAACCACTGAAAAGTCAGCCATAAAAACTTCAATCCCTTCTTCAATTAAATCACAAAAATAGCCATCATACATCTCTGAAGTGTAGCAGGGGCATTACATAAACCAAAGGGCATTCTTCTAAAAGCAAACGTACCATAAGGACTGGTAAACATAGTTTCTCTTGATCCTCAGGAGCAATTTGAATTTAGTGTTAACTAGTATATCCATCCAAAAAATAATAGTATTTATGCCCAGCCAGTTTATCCAACATTTGATCTAGAAAAGGAAGTGGAACATGATCTTTCCTTGTGGCAAGGTTTGATTTTCTATAATCAATGCATATTCGCCACCCTGTAACTTGTCTTGTTGGTATCATTTCATTTTTTTCATTAACAGTTACAGTTACTCCTCCTTTCTTAGGAACACAGTGAATAGGACTAACCCAGGCACTATACGAAATAGGGTAGATAATTCCAGCATCCAACCATTTTAAAATTTCTTTCTTAACGTCTTTCATGATAGGATTTAATCTCCTTTGGTGATCAGCCCGTGGTTTGCAATTATCTTCTGTAAGAATCCTGTGCATACAAATTGAAGGAATGATTCCTTTAATATCAGCAATTGTCCATCCAAAGACTTTCTTGTGCTTGTTCAAAATTTCAAGCAAACTCTCTTCTTCTTTTTCAGTTAATTGAGAAGAAATTATAACAGGCATGGTTGAGAATTCACCTAGAAAAACATACTTGAAATGATTAGGAAGCATTTTTAGCTCAAGTTCAGGAGGTTTTTCAATTATTGGACCATAGGATTCATCTTTTTCAGTCATATCCAACAATTCAAAACTTTCATGAACATACTTTAAATATTCCTCTTGAAAATCTTCAAAATCAAATAACTCCTCTTCTTGCTTATATTCCAATTCTTCTCTTTCATCTTTTTCTTCATAAGTTGATTTGAAATGACATTCACTTAAATATTCAATAACATCCATCCTATAACACTCATCTTCTTTAACTCTAGTAGGATATTTCATCGATTTTGAAATATTAAATGTAACAGTCTGATCATTAACCCTCATCGTTAATTCCCCTTTTTGCACATCTATTATGGCTCTGCCTGTAGCTAGAAAAGGTCTCCCCAAAATTATGGGTATCTCTTTGTCTTCCTTTATATCTAACACAATGAAATCCACAGGAAAAATAAATTGATCCACTTTTACCAAAACATCTTCTATAACTCCTTTAGGATATGTGATTGGACGATTTGCTAATGCAGATTTACACTAGTTGGGGTTATTTCTCCTAGTCCCAGTCTTTTGAATATTGATAGAGGCATAAGGGTAATGCTTGCACCCAAATCACATAAAGCTTTTCCACAGAATCTTTCTCCGATTGGACATGGAATTGTGAAACTACCAGGATCTTTAAGTTTTTCAGGAAGCTTTTTCTGAATTATCGCTTTGCACTCCTTACTAAGTGCAACAGTCTCATTTTCTTCAAACTTCCCCTTTTTATAAAGAATATCCTTCATAAATTTTGCATAGCTTGGCATTTGTTCTATAGCTTCAGCAAAATGGAATATTAATGGTAAGCTTCTTTAATATCTCCAAGAATTTTGAAAATTGCTTATCCAACTTTTGTTGACGAAGACTCTGAGGAAATGGAGGTGGTGGTTTTTTTAAATCAACCTTAGGTGGAGAAATAGGTCTTTCAATACCTTTTGGAGCATCCTCTTTAAGTCTTTCAATCTCTTCTTTATCTACTTTGGTTTCTTTTTGAATTCTACCTTCGAATTCTTTTCCACTTCTCAGTTGAATTGCTTTTACTTGTTCTTTATTCTTTTCCTTGGATTCACTTCAATATTACTTGGAAGCATTCCTTGGGATCTATTACTTAAGGCATTTGCAATTTGTCCTAATTGATTTTCATTATTTTTGATGGTTGCTCCTTGAATTTGTAATTAATTTCCCATATGTGATACTACTTCTTCCATAGACAACTTCTTCTCTTTATTTTGTAAAGCATTGTTATAACCTGAAGGATAAGTTACTCTATTATTATTATTACCTTGGTTGTTCCAATTCCCTAATGGGTTTGCTTGGTGGTTCCCTAATTGTTGATTAATACCACCCTGATTATTGTTATTCTAGTTAAAATTTGGATGAATCTTCCAATCTAGGTTATAATAATTGGAATATGGGTTGTTAGGTTTACTTATGACATTCACAGTTTTTGGTGAAGAATACGAATCATGATATTTGGCTGAGAAAAATTCATCCCAAATTGGTCATTCTTCCTTGATACAGCAGCAAACTTGTTTTGCTAACATTGTAAAAGCATCATTTTCATAAACAGTGGCTACCTTTTAGGATTTAACCTTTCAGAAGGTCATTGAAAATTATTAGTAGCCATTTCTTCAATTAAAGCATAAGCATCAGAAAATGGTTTAGACATTAATGATCCACCAGCAACAGCATCGATGATTGATCTATGAGATCCAACTAACCCATTATAAAAAATTTGAATTATTAACCAATCTAGTATCGCATGATGTGGACATTTCCTGAGGAGATCTTTAAATATTTCCCATGCTTCATATATTGACTCCCCTTCAAACTGACAAAAAGATGTTATATCATTTCTCAACTTAGCAGTCTTAGATGGTGGAAAATATTTAGCAAGGAACTTTTGTGACAGTTCACCCCAAGTTCTTATTGATCCAGGTGGTAATGAATGTAACCATATTTTAGCTTTATCCCTTAGTGAGAAAGGAAAAAGTCTAAGTCTAATAGCATCATCCGAAACACCATCATATTTAAAAGTAGCACACAACTCTAGAAAATTAGCAAGATGCAAATAAGGATCTTCAGTTGTTGCTCCCCCAAACTGATTATTAAACACCATTTGGATAATAGCAGGTTTAAGCTTAAAAGAATTAGCAACTACAACAGGGTTTGAATACTACCACGAAATTCATCTACTTGTTGACCTCATTTTTTGATGAGGTCTTTTTCTTCTCTCTTTAGTACTTAGGATCTAGCCTTAGGCTTTTCCTTTGACTAATCTTAGAGGACTAGAAATGGAACCCACCACTTAGAAATTCAAACACCTCTTAACTCCCTACAAACCCACAAGCTTGATTGTAGACCCCTAATCACCTAGAGGGTTGAAATCAAATGTGGAGGTTTAAAGGATGAGTTCCCTATAGGACTTTTTGGCCTTAGGAATACCCTGGATGGCCTGGTCTGGTGAGGTCTAGCTTGCACATACACTACACTCTCACACACATTCCAAGTCCTAAAACGACACTCTCACCCAACTTGACTTCCTAACTCATGTAGGTAATTCATATGGATGGTCTAAGAGGGTTAGGAACAACATAGTGAATGCCTCAAATGAGTCCTCTCATGGCTCATATGGGCTTAATATGGTTTCATGGCTCAACCAAAGTGATCCCATTTCACTCACATTTGATCAATCTTCCTTTTTTTCAAAATTTTAATTTTTGACCCCCGGGGCCCCGGACCCACCAAACCTACCGAATGTCCTTGAAATGACCCAAAATTTGCAAAATTGCCTAAATTATCCAAGATCCCTCAAAACCAATCCTAAACACTTCCCCCAATTCAAATTGACCATCTTTGGCCAAAAATACCAAAATTTCCAAAAATACCCCTAAACCCCCCAAAATTACCAAAATACCCTTTTACCCCAAAAAATCCAAAAATTCAGAAAATTCCCAAAAAAATTCCAGAAAATCCCAAATATTCCCAAATTCATTCTGTTCAACTACACCATGGGCCAATTTTGCCAATTTACCCCACTTTTACCAAAATCCCCAATTTGACACATTTTTAACCCGTGAACCCAATGTCAAACCAAACCACCCCAATTGACCTCAATTTTGGTCCAATTCAATTCTAAACTTCAATTCAATATCCTCAATATCAATTTAGATGAAATCCAAGTCCAATTTGATTGACATTTGAGCCCAATTTCAATTTGAAGCCTAAGGCCCAATTTTGGCCCAAGACCTAAACCTAGCTCAAACCAACCCAATTCAACTCCAATTGGCCCCAAATCTTTTCTAAAGCCTTCCTAATACCCCCATAAACAAAAAACTAACTTGATTTGCTCAAAATTTGAACCTAAACTCCACCCAAACCTAACCCAAAACCAAAATCCCTTAAATTGACCTAAGCCCAAACCTAACCCAAATGGGCCCAAATCCCAAAATTAGAGCCCAACCAAAGTTGAAAACTCTTTGTGACACTCCCATAAACATTTCTCAACATTAATTTTACATCAAATCTAAATTTAGCCCAACCTTAGCCCAAGTTAGCCCAATTTGGCCAACCTTGGCCTCTTTACCAAAAAAAGCCCAAATTCAACCGAATTCTACTCCAAATCACTTCAAATTTGTTCCAAATCACTCATGACACATCCCTATACTAAACCCAACATTTATTTAGCATGGTCTTTCACAAAATTCTTCATCCAAAAGTCCATCTTGAAATATAAAGGCCCACCCATTTAAGCCTTTTAAAAAGCCCACTTCCACCAAACCCAAAGGCCCAAAGATTCATCCAAAGCCCACATGACAATTCCTTCTCATCAACCACTTGATAAAATCATTCCCTAAAGTTTGAAACCTATGATTAAATCATTCCAAATTAGGCTTTATCCAAATTCCCATCAAAATGCCAAAATTCCTAAAATCCATTCCAATGAAATTGACTAAGCCATCCCCAAGCCCAAATGAAGCCATGAAGCCATCCTTAAGCCCCATGTAAAGCCATGAGAAGTTTGACATGTGACCATCCCATAAATGGCAAATGGAGGAGCCCCTTTCTTAAGCCTTCCTTAAGCCTTTTTAACCCCATCCATGATACAGACTACACCAAGTTAGCCACCTAATCCTTGATGGAGACTATAACATTTCCTCTTGGGCGACCCAAATGAACCTTTTCAGCCTAAATCCAGGCCTTGGGTGGTGCACCAAGCCCAAAACCATGGGTTGACCCATTTGAACCCAAAATAACCTTCTCCCCTTCCACTTTGATCCAACTCCTTTACACATGGCCAATACTCATTGCTTGCACCAACTTCTAGCCCTGACCCCACTGAGTCTGATGGTGACCCATGCCTGGCCGGCTAGCCACCACAGCCGGCGGAAAACACGAGGTCGAGAGCCTTATTTGGCTTCAAAAAATTCAAACCCACTCGCTGAGCTGTCCCAACCTAAATGGACACCATGGCTGTTCTTCTCCTCCCCGAGCGGTGATCCCGGCCTCCGATTGCCCCAGGAAGCCCTCAGCCACCTCTATTTAAACACCACCACCTCTCGGCCAAAGGAGGAGTTTAATTAAACCTTACCAAAACTCTACCAAAATCACTCCAGACGCCTCTCCAGACATAGAGAACTTGATCCCCACTGAAATCCAGCCTTAAACCCTCTCTGTGAGCTCAATTTCTGAGTTGAAAATCCACCCAAAAAATAGGACACTTCACCACAGTGAGCCAATCTTCAAATTGATTGACCATACACCATCACCAGACCAAGAGGAGAATTTCCCCAGCAAAAGACCCCTCACCAGGACAGCAATTGCTTCCAGCCTCCAAGCTTTGTGATCGGCCTTGGTCACTTTCATACTTAGATATTTCCCCAGAGCCAGAGACTTCATCTGGAGCTTGCTTGGACTCAATCGAAGGTGACACAACTCTCAGATCGAAGCTTCACTTCTGCGAGCAAAGGTATGAACTCATTCTTCCTCCCGAGCTTCCAGCAATTCTCCATTTTGTTTGGGTTAATTTCATAGCCTATAAACCATATGGATGTGTTCGTCTCTTCAAGACGAATCGATAGAGTATAAGAACTTGAAAATCCATTGAGAATCGAGAGAGATATTAGGGTTTGAGTGTGGACGATCACGGGTGCACACCAGTCGTAGACGATGACCAAGAGCCGTTGGATCGCGCGTGTATCGAGCGGACGGTCGAGATCAAGCTCGACAGCGCAATGGTACATGAACCGCGGGCCCCTGGAGAGCTGAGTCAGATGGCGGCGCTGAATCACAGAGCGACGCGTGGGCTTTCGGAGCTGCTAAGGTTGATGTGGCGCCGCGTGGATAAGTAGAAAATTAGGGTATTTTTGAATTATTTAAATGCCATGAACTTCAAAAATTCAAATCTTTGCATAGAAAAATCACAAAAATAAAATAAAAATACCCACTTGCTCAGTGAACGGAGGAGAATAATGTGGAAAAGAAATCAAGTTAATTGGATGAGTATTTTATTTTTAATAATTTATTTACTGTTTTCAATGTTTTGATTCTCCATTTGCATAGATAATTCACCATGGCATGAGACTATAGGGATTTTGAAGCCTCTAATCTTGGGAACATTCTCTGAATATTTCAAGGTCAGAGGCCATCTCCGTGAAAAGTTATTGATTTTTCAAGTTCATTTCACTATTTTAGGTGTTTTAATTTCAATAATTAGCATGTTGTAAAATAAATTCTAGCAAAATTTGGTGATGTTTCTCAGGACCAGGGGACCATATAAAAAATATATTTTGAGTTAATTCATTCATAATAACCTTAATTGGCCTAGAACCCTAAAATTGAATTTGAATTAATTAGGATCAACCACACACCAAATTGACTTGAAAACAATTCTCCATTGCTCTTTGGGGTTAGAGGAATCTTACATAAAATTTTAAAATCAATTGGACTTGATTAACCCCACCAAATGGATTGATTAAGCCTCATAAGCAAAATAGAACTTTAAAAATTCATAACTCCAAAAATACTTTTCAAAAACTCACAAAAATGGTTTTGTAGCTTCTCTAAAATCAGAGGAGTTCATGAAAATTAAAATTGGAATTTTCTAAAAAAGTTGATTTTTCACAATATTTTAATATTTTAATAATTAAAAAATCATAAAAATGTCACATTTTGACTCCTAATCATTTAGGAACAAACCAAATATTTTTCCTAAGTCCCTAGGGTAAGATATTGAATTTTAAAGGTTTAATGTAATTTTTAATATTAAAAAATGAATTTTCAACCTTTTTCACTAAAATAATTCTAATAAATCAAACAAAAATTAGAAAATTATAAATTTTGTTTCTCTGGACTCCTTGAGGTCAGAGAAATTTATGAAAAATATAAAATTTATTTTTCAACTTTTATTTTATTTTAAAATTAATTAATACTCTAAAATTCAAAATAATTATAATAAATAGAATATAATTAAAAAAATCACAAAATTTGGTTCAAGTGGTCCTCTAGTCATTAGGAACATCCCATATTTTTCTTAAGGATAGAAACCATTTCTTGGTCGTGTTGTTGAATTTTCTTTGAAAACCCCTATTTTCTATTAAAAATAATTATATAAATAAATTAAATTCAGAAAAATCACATTTTCCTCTCTAATGTCTTAATTGACATGTGAGTGAGGTGACATAAAAATTTCAAATTCATTTGAGCTCAATTTAGTGAGTTATGAAATAAATAAGCTTAAAAGGGCATAAAGGTACTTAAAAATTTTAACCCTTAATTAAAACTTTAGGTTTAATCAAAATGGGGGATAAAATATTTCATTTTAACTTTCTCTTGAATGATTGAAACTTAGGGAAATTAAGGGGTAGAAACCAATTAAACACTTTGAAAATATCAAAATGAAACTTTAATTAATTAAGTAATTTAAATTTTGGAAAGAATATATTTAAAATTAGGATTTTTAAAATAGGGATATTATTTAAATTTTAACCCTTATTTAAAAATCCCTAAATAAGTCACTTTAACAATATTTAATTCTTAATTAAGAAATTAAAATAATAATCCAAATTAACAATTAAAACTAAAATTAAATTAAAATTAAATTTAAAATATTGAAACTAAAATTAAATTAAATTTAATTTAAAATATTGAAACTAAAATTATATTGAATTAAAACTAAATTAAAATTAAAATTAAAATTAAATTAAATTAAATTAAATTAAGTCAAATTAAATTAAATTAAATTAAATTAAATTAAATCTAATTAAATTAAATTAAATTATGTCAAATTAAATTAAATTAAATTAAATTGAAATCACTTAACAACAAACCTAAATGAAATCATTAAGAGTTAAATCAAAACATATCAACAATTTCAATACCTCTTCCTATCTAAGTAAATTTAAAACATGAACATCAATTTGAAATACTAAGATAATTGAAAATGTAAAGATTTAAATTAAATCTAAAATAATTTGAACACTATTCCAAACTTAAAAAATTATTAATTAAAACCTCATAATTAAATTAAATCATTTTAAATCATTAACTCAAACTTTTAATTAAGGATGATTAAAATTCTCGATAAACAAACTTGCCCTTAAAGGCTTTAATTATTATAACTCTTAAATAGAGCATTAAATGAGATGTCACTTCATTCATCAGGTAATCAAATACCCAAGTTCACTGAGCAAGAGGCAAAGTTTAACTAGACTCCTGGATGATTAATTCATATGTGCAAGTAAATTTACTTGGACTCAAAATAATCCTAGAGGTATTGAAAAGATGTTGAGGACTCGTCTAAGCACTTCCTCAATATGACGGGATGTTTCAGAAGAACAACTGAATTTAATTGTTCTTTGATGAAGAAAATCATCCTTAAACCAAACCAAGAACCTAGACGTCATAGGAGATGACTAGTTATAGGATTAGAAATTTGGTAGACAACCAAAACCCTTCCCTTAGCTTTACCTAGGTATCTGTTGAAATATTTAAATGCTTTAACATGTGTTTTAAGTGCAGCTTGGGATGACGGGAAGACCCTTCAGGTTCGCTTTTATTTTATTGCAATTTACTTACTTGCAATTAACTACATTAAATTGTAACATCCCAAGATCCCCCAATCCATATTCTATTTAGCTCCTTCGTCTCTCCCTCTCCATTCTCCCTCTCCAAGCCAAATAAAATCAACCCCTCTTCGTCTTTTCCAATCCCAAAATCGAGAGCCTCCCATCAATTATTTTTCAAGCTGCGAGCAAAGGGAAAGGAGAAGGGCAAAGGAAAATCCCCAATTTAACTCATCTTGAACTAAAATCCATGAAAATTCTTTATTTCCTCCATTAACATTGTATGTACCTCATAAATTGTAAAATTCACCATTAATTTCAAAATTCTAGATGTTTTCTTCATGTTTCATGTTAGTTTTTGCCAATTCACCATAGAATTTCACAATTCCACATGTGTTTGTTAATTTCATGTTATAATTTTGAAAGTCCACTCATGATTCTGTAAATCCTTCAATTTCATCCATACCACATATCTAAACTATAGGGCTTCTAACCTAATCATCAGAAATGTGTTAATGTGAGATTTATTTATGTAATTAGCATGTTCTCCCATCTTCTTTACTAAAATAAAAAAAATATATGCATGTTTCATGTTGAAACTATAGTTTTCCTTATGTTTTTGTGTTTTATAGCAGATGTTGCATGCTACATGGATAATCTATAGGATTTTTGTTTGAATGATGTTTTATGTTAAGATTATTATAATATACATGCTGAATTTGTATGGCTTTTGAGTGTAGTTGATTGTATCATGTAATTAACATGTGCCCCTCTGTTGATTTGTCAAAATCACGAGACCAACCTCACAAATGCATCAAAATCAAGAGCTAACCACCCTAAAAAGTCTAAACTTAGCCTATCTAAGCCTAATTACCTTTTAATCCAAAATTTAAACTACTTTAACTTGATCTAGTTACCCCTAACATAGCCTAACTACCCTTAAAATTCACTAATTTTTATTCTATTTATTTAAAATTACATCTTATTCCATTTATTTACCTTAAGAAAATTAATTAAATTAAGCCAACATATGAATTACCTAGTTAACCCATAAGTAGCCTAAGCAAACCCTTAACCACTCAAATAACCCATAACTTACCTAGTTAACCCACTAGCCACCTGGTTAACCTATTAGCCCTTTACTTGACCTAATAAGTAACCATTTAATACATTCCTCACTCATTAGCATTCTGAACTAACCCAAATTGAACCTAAAAACCAATCCAAACCCATTTTTGTCACCCCTACCTAAAATCTAAGCTACATTAAACATCACCCAATCTCACTTAAGCCCATCGAACCTAGCCTACTCGATATTTTAATAATAAAATAAAGAAAAATAATAATGGAAGGGAGAGTGAAACATCATTTATGTGTTATGTTTAAATGTTGTTAGATTAGCCCATGTACATGTAAAGTGTTGATGCATATGTATATCTAAAACAAAAAGAATGGAAATAAAAATGTATGGAGAATGTGGCAAGTGTGATTGGATGGATGAATGATTTGCATGTTGAAAAATGTGTGCACATTGCATTATTTGGATGAGTTTACTTTTTTTTTTTTATGAAAATTAGCATGCTAGCAAGTCGAGTTTAATGAGTTCAAAATGCTTGTTTGGTTTTAATGAGTTTTATTGTAAATAACTATAAGTCCTAAAAATACGGGTCGAGATGATTGCGAGAGGAAGGATCGAGCTTCTATGTTTACATAAAAGTTTTGGTAATTTTAAAAAAGAAGAGAATACACGATATTTATAAGTAATATAAAAGTGCTGTAAAATTATATGTTTTTTTAAGGTAAAACAAACTCTACAAAATAAAATTTTTTAAAACTTCATCTAAATGTTCTCTACCGTATAAAGTTTTATATAAATAGCTAAAATTTTTTTCTCTACTTCAATTAAATGAACTCTAAAATTTTTAATTTTAAAATGCAGAAAAAACTCAAAGGATATTCTCCATAAATGGATCACTAAAAATTTTTCTTTCAAATATCTTTTAAAGATGTTTATTTATGAATCTAATTTTTTCCAAAAACTTGCTGTTCAAAATTTTTAATTAAAGGTCTTTTTAGAATTCAAAATTTTTTAAAAGATTAACAACAACAACCACATAAATCTAAGAAAAGAGAGTTAACTAGGGAAGAATTTGAGGAACAACAAAAACCCTCATAAACCTAAGAAAAGAGTTAACTAGGGAAGAATTGGGAAATAAAGATCCAAGAACATTCCTTCAATATGAAGCTATCAAGAGAATGTTTAATAACCTTATCCAAGAATCCAAATTTCAAGCTCTGCTGAATTTGTTAAACTTTATAAAATCAAATGAAATAAGTAAAACCTAACTATTATCCATCTTCACAAAATGCTTGGCCGATATTTGAATAAGCTTTTTATGGATTTCAAACGTTAGTCAGAGAGAAAACATAAAAAGGGAAATATAATCATTTTTAGAGAAATTCTGAAGGAACCAAAAAGGGTTCTATTAATGTTAGCACTATTGAAGATATGGAACCACTTGATAACATATGGAACATATGGTTGAAAAATAGTTCTCTATAATAATTCTCAAAAGATTCTAAAGCAACTCTAGAATTCATTTGACAAGCACTCAAGGAATGCAAATATTTTTACAAATCGCATTTTTGTAGTTCCCGATGAAAGAATAGCTTTCACAAGCAACCAAAAACTTTTAAGCTAATGTTGAATCAAAGGATAATCAAAGGAGAAAAAGTGGCAAAGGAAAAAAGCAGCACGTGTAGAGAGAAATCTTATTACGCTTGTTATTTCAAACAAGGTTCATATAAACCTAGTGTCACTTACTTTGGCGACTCTTGTTTATGGTGGAACTATTAATAAAAAAGAGTAGTGGTTTTGGGTATATTTTATCTCTCTCTGATTAATCTAATTTGATTGACACAAGTAACAATAACAAAAATAAACTTTACAATCTCTATAAAAATAATTCTTAATTTTTTTGTGAACTTGCTGAGGAATTTTATTTGGATGAAAATACCTTTTCTGATATTGATATCTGTATCCTTAATTTCCAGGAGTTGCCTATTGAGATTGGAGATGGAATCTTCAAACTCGAACAATTCTAAGAAGAGATTCAAGAATACAAGAAAAAGTTTGAGATCCTACCACGACCCATACCGGAGATAAGTTTTCAAAGTAACAAATTACTTACACCTTGATGTATAGATAAGGAGGCTTAAATTCCTTTACGTTTTACATATTTTTTTAAATAAAATTACAATTTAAGGTGAGTTTTTTTCATGTTTTCTTGTAGGTACAATAGGTGTTGGAAGTGGAGCAATGTGAAGGAGACTTGGAGCAATGGACCTGGCAAGAGATCGGCTCAGCGCCTGGCCTCAACTCTCGGAAAATCGAGAAGATGGCGCCGGGTGCCACCCACTTGGTACCAAGTCACCGCCAGGCCGACGCCTGTGAGTTCAAGCCTAGTTCGCAACCAAGAGAATGACGCCAAAGCTAGGCGACACGCCACTCCGATGTAGTTTTGGTCGTTTGCAAAGCCTCGGGTAGAGAGTCATGGGGGGTTACTAGAGAATGTGGGGTGATGTTTTTCAAGATATATATATATATATATATATATATATATATATATATATATATATATATATATATATATATATATATATATATATATATATATATATATATATGCTATGTATTGGTGTTGCTGAAGGATTGATGCCTAAGATGACTTAAAATCGATGAAAGTTAGGGTTAGATTTATATTTTGAGGAGAATTGAGTGATAAAGTAAGTACAAAGGTTGTGTGTGATGTGTAGTTTTGTTCCTTCTTCCTCTTCGAGTTGAGGATAGGGAAAGAATTCAGAGTACTAGCCAAGGGGAATATTTATCGAGCATCTTCGTGTTGTTATATAGAGAGGAAGAAAATGATCGTGTATTTCATTTTTGTATTTCTTTAAACACATAATTTAGTGTAATTTTCTTATTTTAAAATGAAGCTTTGTGGTCTCGCTCTTCATGCTGATATAGTACTCTTAGCATACCTGTGATGTGATCGAGAGGATGTGTATAAGAGTGCAAATGTTTTCAAAATTATTTTTTAATTACTTAATGTGATGATTAACCTTCGTATCCTTATTTATCTTCATTCAGCCTAAGTGAAATTTTAAAATGTCTTGTGAGCCATAATAACTCCTGAGAGCTCATATCTGTGCTAAGTGAAATGTTAAAATGTCTTTGGGAACTATAATGACTCGGGAGAGGCCATGTAGAATCCACTAGGTTAGTCTCGTCGAACCGTGACACATAGGTGGATATGCTTCGTAGGGAGATACAAATGTTAGGAAATTTCTTCGATAAGTTCAAAATGAATTTACGACCATAATCATTTTAACCAATCTTCTTTATGCACTTATGGCATGTAGGTAAAGAAGAGAGTTGCTCCTATTAGTCACTAGCCAAATTTCTAATTAACACGTTAAATTTCTTACACTCACTTAAATCATTACAAGGGAGGGTAACTTTATAACTTAATATTCATTAATCCAACTAGGTTAAGTAGGATTTCTGTAGGATTTAAACCTTAAAGTGTTTGCGATACAATTTCCTCAAATGAATTAATATATATTTCTTTTGATTGATTCTTAGCTTGTGTTACTAATTTAGCAAGATAAGGGTTAATACCATACACATGGTCTATAAAGCAATCACATCACTTTGATAACCACTGGAATCCTAAACACAAAGAAATTAAATCAATTTTAGTGAGATATTCGATATAATTAAGGGTGACAAGTGGATGATAAGTAATATTACATGGTCATTACTAATTATCCAAAACTTGATGAGATATTTTTGAGAGAAATTCTTTAAGATTCAAGATCTCTTCTATTGGGATGCATCTCCTTCAACTAGAGAAAGATTTTATGTCAACTAACGTATGAATTAAAAGAAATAAATTTTAGAATCAAGATAATCCTAAACTATATTTTCCAAGTTCACTTAAATGAACAAGGGATTAAAGATAATCGTAAACTACAAAAGTAGAATTTAAAGATTATTTCACATGGAGTTTAAGAGATGCCATAGTCGTCTTTCCCCGAGATAAAGAGTTGCTGTACTGAAATTTATTATAATGTTGTATATGTTGTAAAACAAATAAATGAATGAGAGTCAAATCAAGAAAAGGTATTTACGCAGGGTCAAAGTTAATTGAAGTCGGCTTTATTTCGTAGAGAGAAGTAGCTTCTTCTGCTACAAAGTGCTATTTTACCTATTAAGAAAAGGAATGGACAAATATGTGTGGCGTACTTTTGTGTATACTATTACAAAGTCATGTCCTTCAACATGAATAATGGCGTTACCTTTCAATGAGCCATGATGAAGATTTCGATGAATTTGTAAAAAAATAAGCAGTAATATTACAGATGCTCTGATGAAAAATAAAGTTACTAAAAAAAAGAATACCATCTATATGATTAATAAACTTTTTTAAATGCTTACATTTATACAACCTGAAGATGAATCCTTTAAAATGTTCCTTTGGCATCACCATTGTAAAATTTTCAGGGTTAATAGCACGGCATTGTGGTATTGAAATAGTTCCAAAGAAAATAAAAAAAAATATTAGAAATATTACCTCCCAAAAGTTTAACTCAACTTTGATCCTTCAATGATAAATTAGCATATCTAAGATGCTTTATTTCTAATCTCATTAGTAAGTGCCGTTTATTTCTACTTTAACTAAGAAGAACACCAAGTTTTATCATTATGATGATTGTCAATAAGCATTAAAAGCATTAAATAATATCAAATGACACCTCGTGTTTTAACAACCCCCATTTCAGGCAGCCACATTGCTGCTTTAGATGTATCCCTTGATGCCTTACTAGATCAAACTAATGTGGTAGATAAATAGAATGCACCGTATTACTCAAGTCATCGCTTTATCCCAATCGAATGAAACAATCCATTTATCAATAAACATTGTTTAGAACTAATTTTGCTGTCCAAAAGTTAAGGCATTGCGACGCTCTCCCATAAAATTAGTTTCATCTCTAGGTCTAATTCATTGTACTATTTGGTGACTAACCCAACTTTGTGTGGAAGATTAGCTCATTTGTTAATAATCTTATTACAATTTTATATAACCTTCATTTTCCTACATGCTACTAAATGTCAAGCCTTGGTAGATTTCTTAGCAACACACCCTTTACCTGTCAAAAGCCCCTTAAATGATTATTTACCTGATAAGAAAATCATGATTTTAGAAGATCAAGAAAAACCATGATAGAAATTTTATTCTGATAGTTCTTTGTTAGCCAAGAAGATGCAAATATAAATGTGGTTATCCCCAAAAAATTAGGTATAATCAAATTTGAAGAGTTCAACGGAGCTTATTTAATCCCACTTCCCAAAGGATCAATATTAGTTAGTGATAGAGATGGAGTTAATTCAACAAAGCATTGTGTACCATTTGTTTCTAAAAGGAAGATATCCATTAATTTTCAAAGAATGCTATGTCCAAGAATTGTAAAAACTACACCGTAGATATCAAGTTGCAGTAATATCATTCTCTCAAAATTCAAGGCAAATATTCCACAATTATGATGATTGTATAGTCTTTATATCCTTGTTTATGCATTTGTGGTTGTCTTATGAGTAGTTCCCGGATGTTATTATTATAGCCAATTATCGCATGTTGTTTCATTAGTCGTTATGAAAATATTTTTAATTTATGTTCATTATTAAAGGAATAAAAATTCTCTAGTAGCTGAATGTATGAATGTTATAAAACATCTTATTTACTTTATAACATGATAGTACATATATTGTTTTGAAAAAATCAATATCTTGATATTAACCATGAAAAGTCTTCCGTGACACAAGATCACAAGAAAAACTTTAACCAAAGGCAAACGTGAATAAATCAATGAAATGAATCAAAATGAAACCAAATAAAAAAATAATAATAAATTCATTTTTGAAATCTCACAAACAATCCCAACTGTGGGATTAATCAATGAAACTTGAAACATAATTTATAATCAAACTCATGGAAATGAAATCTTCAGAATAAATTCTAAAAAAAAGGTTTTTGAAAGAAAATTAAAATAATGTAATGAAACCTTTTTTATTATCTCTCATGTGGATGTAAGATCCATGTGTGTTTTCTATACCAATCTAATCACCTTGTTTATCTCTTTGGATGAATGTGGATCCACATGTTCATTCTATACTAATGTTTTAATGTTTAATAAAATCTTTTGATTATTGGTGGATGTAAGATCCATGTGTATTTTTTTAGCTCGATCTTGTCGCCTTGTTTACCTCACAGGGTCAATGTGAGTTCACATGTGTTTTCCATCCTAATTCATTTAAGTTTAATGGAACCTTTTTGATTATCTTTAAGGTGAATGTAAGATCCATATGTGTTTCCTATTTCAATTTAATCTTCTTGTTCACCTTTTGTGTTAGATATGGTGCTTTCCACCTAAAGTATCACGAATTTTAAATTAAACAAATTTTTACAATAAATTATACAAAATTTTCTAAATAAAATAATAAATGAGTATCTTTTCATTAGCTCTCAAGTCTTTTTTAATAAATTAAACAAAAGTTTTCTAAATAAAACAATAAAATTTAAGATTTTTTAATTTTATTTGAATTTTTTTTATATTTGAATTTTTTTGATTTTGTCATGGTTTTTGATTAATTTTGAATTTTGTGTTTTGTTTGTTTTGAAGAATTTTTGAGATTTTTTTTTGGAAATATTTGTGTTTAGGAGTTTCCAGACAAGTGTCAATATGAAATTATATGTTCATCTAAACATCATCTTGATAAGAGTTCAAGATTCTGCCTAATATCACATTCATTCCCGCTCTTTAAAAGATATTTATTTTAGATGAAAGAACATCAATTCTTTTATAAACGTATCCATTGTCATTAGAACATTCATATGATTGAACAACAAATTTTCGTAAGCACAACTTATGACAATCATCAATGTATCACAATATCAAAACATGAATAATATGGGATCTTCGAAGCCGCAAAGGACTTCGTAGTTTGCAACATAATGTCTCGTACGTATTCGAGGGATCCTTATAAGATTTTTATCTTTCGAAGGTGATTGAATCTAATCGTTTAGGATAGAAGGTATAACGCTTTAACATACTAGGTTAGAAATATTTCCGTCAATTACCAAACCGAACCTTATGGTAATGGGATGGAACATAATCCACTCAATTTTCCTAGACTCAATTTCTTGAACTTGTTGCAAAAAATATATCACCTTGACTCACAAGTGAGGCTATGAAAAAAGGTTGTTCAAAGCTGTGGCCATCATTATGCGGTGGAATGTAATCTCTTTCATTATAAATGTTAACTTCACAACTATTAAGCCTAGATGATGATGATAGAATTTGCCATGCAATCAATTTATTAGTCATGTATTTGAATATGATTAGTAACAGATGAACTTCCATACTGTAAGTGATACCAATCAAGAGGACTCAAAAGTCCAATTCGGGGTATGTAAACGCCTAAATTACGCAGCAGTCCTCTTCATTTAGCCACCGCTAAGTTGAAAGAATATCTCCGTTGTCCCCGCAGTACAACGTCGGCCCATTGTATAAAGTTTATATATAACTTTGATAATTTATTTCTCATTCCGATTTGGTGAATACATCGATGCAAACAGTCGAATCCTTCTAGTATGCTAATTTGCTTACTCTTCACACTCTTCATATGTTTAAATCTTCACGCACATCGTGTTGGTTTATCTATCCAACTTAGTTTGATGTGGCTTTGTCCGATTCTCCGTCAACAACATGAGTGATGAATTCCTTATAGCTCGTTATCTTTCATCGCCAAGGAAAGTGGTGAATAAATTATTTCCTTGATCAAGACATGTTGTGTTTTTAGGATTTCGCATTCTTTGGTTGTCATTACAACCGGTCTTATAGTTTAATTACCTTTATTCTTCCATTGTCTTCTTTGTTCTAAGATCCTTGCTTAAAAGTTCTTAATGGCCCTTTCCGTGTACCGGTGTAGGTTAACTTCTTCTATTTGCTTCCCTAAAATTGATCACAAAATCTTTTCTTAGCAAAGAAGTCAATGAGAGGTGTTGTTTCTGTCATACTGAGATTTGTTGGTTCTGTTTTGGATTTGAAATTTGCCAATGGTGTTTGTAAAATTTTTAGAGAGTTACTATCGATGAGCTTTCTTGCCGATATTTCCTATAGTTAAGTAAATGAAGAGTTAGTTGTCGTCTAAAAGTTCAAATCCAGTTAGTAGAAAAATTGGCTGAGATTAGAAATAATGATTGCATTATTGATTCAATATAAGTCACATCTTGAATTTGGTTTTAAGAGTAAGTTGGACTTTAGATTTAGATTATGATTTGAAAGGCTTAGAGAGAATCCAACCTTAAATAGGACTTGAAAATTTTAGAGTAAATTAAATTTCAGATTCAATTTAAGATTTCAAATGTTTACAAAGTAAAGGTTCTCAGATTTGGGTTCAAGATTTTTAGCATTCTACAGTAGCCGACTCTCATGAAGTTTGAAACACATTTTCTTAAGAGATTTTTGGAAAATCCTATTCCTACAATTTATTGTCAGGAAAATGACTCTGGGTAGATAGATAATGATTTGATCATTAATAAAGGAGGCATGACACTTACAATGAAATTCATAATGAAATTTTATTCATGCATATTTATGTATAGAGTTTATTTGGTTTCTATGTAAAGTTCTCAGATTTGTATGCAAATTTTATTTTAGGAATTTTTTTTGAATGTCAAACAATCTAATCCTTTGTTCTAATTTTCAGCCCCCTAACTCTACGCATATCTCAAATATCCTTAATCTTATACATTTTAAATAATCATTTATGAAGATATTTTATATTTATCAAAAGTGAACATAACAATTTAGTTTATTCTAATGACTTCTCATGAATATATTATCACAGAAAGTTTTCTCAAGAAAATTTAAGTTTCATCGACTTTAGGGTGCGTTTGACGCTAATTTTTGGTTTATGCTCATATCTAGCTTCTTCTTAGGTTAGTAGACTTGTTTACTTCAAAATTCAAGGATTTTGCCATTCCTTTCATTATATGCAGTATATATTATTTATTTTTGCTACGTTTTCCTGAGAATTAATATATCTGGTGGAGCACGATTCTTAAATTTTTTGAACGTCCAATTTTCCTTTAATTGAGGATTTTAAAAATTTTCTTAACATAGTTTCCTGATGTATTATGCTTCATATGAAATTTATAGTCTTGGCTGAATTGTATCAATTATCAAAAAAATATTAAAATATTTTTGATCAACACAAAATATTTGAACTCTAAATTTTTAAAAATTTGTAGAACTATCTAAATTCACTTGAGTAATTCATTAAAGTAAAAGACAAGGTTTTATCAGAAAAAAATATTAATTTTCCTTTATGATGGGCATTTGCATCCACACATGTTGAAACCTTTCCCGTGGCCTATATGAACAACCACATTTCTTAAGCATAAATAAATGTAAAGCATGAATAGTTCTATTATATAACCATAATATATAGTAAAAAAAATACTACATAGTCCAGTACATCACTAATTTTCTAGTCCAGAAATGCGAATAATAGTCAACCACAATCCAGAATTGCAAGTAATATACAAAAACAAAATACAGGCATCATCATACAATGAATGCGTAGTCCAAAAAATAGTGCCAGAAACATGAAACAATAACATGCATCAGATCTACCTTAGTCATCATCCTTGCCCATATCTAGATAGTCCATGGTGTAGAGATCAAACAGTGGTGACAGTGGTGGTCTCTCTCCTTTGTGCAAGGCATCCAAACAGTGGCGGATGTGGCCATACTGGCACTAATGCTGGGTGGTTTACAACCGTGTCTGCTTGTGGATCTTGTATTTCCTACTCTATAACTCTCAGAGTAGCAGATAACTGATCCAGATGCTTGATGATCTCATCTTCTGGTGGCTCAAAAGGTGGAGGGAAATGATGATGTGAAGAATTTCACCCCCACTATCTGGGGTGGCAGAATGTCGTCTAAGAGCTTGGATCTGATGCTGGGCTTCTGAGGACGAATCCAATCCTCATTCCTGTCTCTTTCGATACCGAGCATGTCATTTGGGGCCTTATTGAGCCAGGGGTGACCCAAACCTGCAGTAGTTTGGTAGCTAGCAATGCATAACATGGAATGGTGGGTAACTAAACCAATATCTATGGATTCCTCCCCACTGTATATAGAAATTAAGGATGACCCTATCCCTCAAAACTATGGTGAGGCTAGTCGTGGGAAAGAGATGGGTCACCATAAAATAGTGCTAAGCTTTGGATATTTTGTTCAGGTGAGTTTGTTGAGTTAATCTAGTTGTCTTTAGTAGTTAATTAATTAAGTAGTTTTGCATGTGTTAAATATGTTAAGTGCGTTTACGTTGCTTATTCAGCGGAAGCAGAAGTTTATTTCAGGCGAAAGTAGCTGGGTTAGTTTTTTATCAGGTTTGGCAAGACAAACCTGAAATTATTGTAATTTTAGTTTTCTCAAATTAAATAGAAGTTCTCTTCGTTTTCGCTTCAATCTTAAAAGTTTTTTCCAACATTTCCGTATCAGAGCAAGGTCGATCTTCGGTGAGGAGTTCGGTTCGGCTTCTGCAATTCGTGCAAGGTCTCTCGGAGGAGTTCTGATCACAGAAAGGATCGGCAAGGAGGAATACAAGGCTCGGCGGATGTGACACTGACAATTCTGCGAAAAGGTTCGCGGTGAGGGGATTTCGGAGGGGGGACCAAGCGGTGAAGTAGGCAGCTCAGATCGACGTCCAAGGCTCAGTGGGGCGCAAAAAGAAGGCATCCCGGGAAGTGCGAGCAGAGGTTCGCGAAGAGGCACCTTTTCGCAAACAGGTGAAGGCGGAGCAGGTTCGGCATGAGTGACGTGAAGTTCACGTCAGGCTGCCGGGAAGAAGAGTTTGGCTACGGGATTGGAGGCGAGGGAATATACTTGCCCTTCCTGAACCCTGAACAGAAGAGCAGCCTTCCTACTCCTGAACCGCGAAGAGCAGAGCAGTGGGTAGCAGGCGCAACAGAGGTACGCGGCTTCAGCAGTTTCACGAATCTCAGTTCGGGGAGCAGTTCAAGGAAGTTCACAACGGTGCGAAGATGTGGAACATGAATGGTTCGTGTGAGAGGGAGTTCATCGCAAGGGAGCAGTTCACGAGGAAAGTTCGGGCGAAGGGGCTCCAGATTTGCTTGACTCTGGGAGTTCGCAGCATCGGCGCGGCAGGAGTTCGGACCGCATCGCGTGATTCGGGGCGGAGCAGATGGGAGCGGAGTTTGGCACAGGCCGCAGCAGGCAAAGGATAGCGGAAGAATCGCGGAAGGATCACGACAGTCCGACGCAGATCGGGCGCGAAGGAGAAGATCCGGCGACCCAAGTCTGTCGGCGTTGCGGGAGTTCGCGGCCAAGCAGTTGGTGAATCGTAGCGAGGAACACAGGAAGGTGCAACAGTTGCCGGACGGTTCTGCGGTAGTTCGGTAGTTCGCAGAGTTCCGGATCATGTCTGTGCAGGGAAAAGGGAATAAGGAATTTTTATTTCCCATTACGAGGAATATTCGCGAAGGGAAGGAGTCCTGCTGCTTCTGAAGTTATTAATGGGTGCTTATTTCAGCAAAGGAGAAAATTAATTTTTGAAGGAGTGGAAATTAGTTTTTTCTTTATTAACATTGGAAATAATTTGGTGGAGAGGAATAGTTAATAGGTGGAAATATTAATTTTGTCAGAGGAAGGAAAGGAAATTAAAAGGAACTCTTGAAATTCTTAAGGCGAAAAGAAAAATTAATTCCTGAGAATAAAAGAATATTCCCGCCGAGATCAGGAAGAAATTAATTCCTCATTAGTCCAGAAACTCAATTTCTATTTGACGAGGAAAGGGAGTTGAGTGGGAAACAGTAAATTCATACTCAAATACCAAGCCGAGACAGGCAATTCCTATTAGAAGTAATATTCCCGCCACGAAGGAAGAAGAGTCAGGAAGTTTGTAGTTTATTGAAAGGAGGCGCGATAGGTTTGCATATACAAAATGTAGTCATGCAGTTCGCCTTTGCGACGTTTCACGAATAACGGCGGTTTCGTGAACAGGTTCCAAGAGGACGCAGGTGCGGACGGTTCCGCGAATGTGCACACAGCGGGGGCCGGAGAGCGCAGTGTTCGGGATGCACGAAGGCAGGCGGCTCTGCACATGTAACCGAGAAAGGATGCAACGGAGTATCTCTTGAACAAGAGAGCTCGATGGACGGAAATAAGGCGCTTAGAGTCATCAAACCAACGACAAGACGAGTCTCAACTCGATCCAATTTCTAACGCGCGAGACGACCATAAATATACGCGTCGTTACATTTAAGATAATCTTACGTTCGCTAGGAGTTTGGTCGGTAATCGAAGGTGAAGAGAAGGACGATGACAGCATCAAGGCCCGCGCAGCCATATCTCGCTGTGCCCAAGATGACGAGATGATGATAATCGTTATAGCAGAGACGTCAAAGGAGGCTTGGATGACCGAGGAGATGCAGATTAGTGAATATTGTGTTAAGAAAGCATGTGTACAAAAAAGTACCGAAACGGCAATTTAATAATTTACAAATGCACATTCAGACGATAAATGAATTTTCCATGAAGCTTACCACGCCGGTGGGTGAGATTCGCCGTCGACACGAAGCTCGACGATAAGGAAATCGTTGAAAAAATTGTTCGCCATGTTCCATATAAATTTCTCCAAATTATTGGAACAATCGGGTCAGCTTGGCGATATTGAGAAGATGCCGGCTTCAGAGGCGATATAGGTCGTCTCATTACATTTGAGGAAGGGCTCAAAGGGAGATTGCACCTCAAGAGGACAATGGAGACTGGGCCGTTTCTTACCTGTGCCGAGTAGAGGCAAGAATCTCAAACGCAAAGTTATATACGAATATTCTTACAACAACAAAAGAGGTCGAAGAAATGATGAAACGCAATAAAGAAGATCAAAAGCCATGTAACTTTGATAAATCCAAGGTTATGTTTCAATTGCAATGAATACGATCACTTCGCAAAGGAGCGTCTCAAACCAAATCGAAAAGAAATTAACAAACTCATATAACGCAAATAAGATTTAAACCCGCACCGTTAATGATCGAAACATGTGTTCTCGCCCATGCAATACAGAACGAGCAGTGTTACCGCATGAAACCGAGGTAGTGCAACCCATAACATTTGGTGAGAGCTTTTCAGAAAGACAACAAGCTTAAGGAGGAGAATGTTGAGTTAATCTAGTTGTCTTTAGTAGTTAATTAATTAAGTAGTTTTGCATGTGTTAAATATGTTAAGTGGTTACTATTAAGAAGTTATTTGTGTGAGTTAGGAAGTTATTTGTGTGAGTTAGGAAGTTATTTGTGTGAGTTAGTGGAGTTAGTTTTTTATTGTGCCTATAAGTAAAGCTTAAATTATTGTAAGTTTAAGCCTTTCAAATTAAATAGAAGTTCTCTGTTTTTTGGTTTCAATCTTAAGGTTTTTTCCAACAGAGTTAATAGGAAGTTGATCCCACTCTTTTAATTCACCGGTCTCGTCTCGCCAATGACTCTGTGAGTCGCCTGGAAAGTCGATAATGAGCTGATAGCTCGGGAAAGAACCCTCAAAATATTCATTATTTAGAATGTTGTTGAGGTAGAATGAATGATTAATAGTGGTTGATCGAAATGAACTTGTCTACCCCGCACAAAAACTCATCTGTCATTGGACTCGTGGGAATTAACATGAAACTCTTGAACCACTTGGACAAAGACATGGAAAATAATGATACATACTTTCCTCTTAAAAAATTCTTTCAGAATCAGCTTCTTTCGCAAAATAGGACAGGAATATCACTATGAGGCTGTTAAACTCACAAACTCTCTCTCATCATAATGTAACTACCTTGATCATTATCCTAGGTGACATTGTGTATGGAAGATTCAAGTAGGCTTAGGAGAAGAAAAATCTGAAAACACACAACAAAACTATAAAAAAACCCAAAGATCTCACCTTGAATAGTGAAAAACATACAGATCAAAATGATTTTCACTAATTTAAACCTCTCAAAGTTTAGTGAAGAGCATACAGATCGAAGTGATTTTCACTAATTTGTGCCTCTCAGAGTTTTTATGCGGCTAGCTAGAGCATAGTGTGAAAGTTTACAGGTGTCAGGAAGAAGAAGAATATGAAACAAAAGGTGGATCAAGCTAAAAAGAAAGAAACATGGTCACGTGCGAACGCACATGACATCATGGTCAAAGCTCCGACATGATCATGCCCATTCGAGCATGGTCACACTTAAGCAAAGTATTTATTTTGGGGTTTAAAACTCCGCTTAGCCATTTAACACATGGTAATGCCCCAAATTCGATTTAAAAAGATTAAATAAGAATTTAAAGTGAGTGACTCTCCTCGGAGTAGAATTTGCTGTGATCACTTAATTATTCGAAAATGAAATTTCGTATCATTCACTCAATTTTTTTATTGTTCTTTAAAATTCTCACCGCCAAAATTTATCCATATTTCTTCCAAATACAGGGATTTTATCTAAATTTCTCCTTGGAGTGGTTTCCAACCCCAAATTTTCTAAATAATCCCCATTATTTATTTCTCTCACAATTACATAAGAAACAAGTATTTTCAACCCCTCAAAGTTCATAATGTATGTTATTACATGACTTTCATGTAAGTTTTGAGGAGCCTTGAAAATGAGACAAGATAGCATTAGCTGAAGAAGAACTATCGCAAATGCAAACCTCAAAAGAATTAGAATATTAAACTAGACAGTGGTACTCACCGTCAAGTCACTATCTTAGAGAGAGAAAATATATTTAGGAGGCATCTTGCCTGTAGTCTCATCACATACAAAAATATTAATAGAGAGTCAAATATTTATTCTTTGAAAAGTTCTTTTAATAAAATGTATATCGAGTTAATCTAAAAGCTTTCAAAGTACCGATGATGGAATGTATCCCTATTCATATTTAAGTAAGTGGATTCGTAACACGTAGATCAAAGACATGATAAGAAACAAATTTTCAGATCACTGATCGAACCATAAAGACTTTGATAGAAGTACACGTAATTCAACTCATTATAAGTAATGGAGAGAAGAAGAAGTTCTCAAGTAGAGTCGCCGTAAAAAAATCCTTGGTCGAAAATTTTTTTACTCAACATAAACATTTTGAGAGACATTCTATCTCGATGACAATTCATGACATTTTTATCCAATGGCATATCTTCCCGAAGCAAGAAAAATATTATCTTAAAAATGGGCTCGACTCACCCAAGTGGTGAAAGCCTTCGTCGTCCCCTCGGAATCAAGCTTTTTTCCATATCTAATGTGTGCAAGATAAGATTTATTTTAATCGTGGATCTCATTCTCTATTGCAGTAAGCACTAATAAGCATCATATCCTAGAAGTATAAGCCAAAAGAAAACTCTTAATTAATGCGAAGCATGAAATTGCTAGAGATCGGACTTTTAATTATTGGAGTGATCGAAGTTCGGAAAAATTAAGCTCAAAGTATGATATTTCAGCACTCGATGACAATGCCTACGAGACATGCTCAAGATATAGAATAAATTCAAGAGAGATTTCCAAGGGTTTGATGATGAGTTTGAACACTTTCGATGGAGTCAAAAAATAACCGTGATATCAGTTCGACTAAATAATTTGTTCGAATATCCTAAGTTAAGGATACGTAGCTCGTTAAGGAAAGTCTTCGTATTTAGGATCGAAAACTAAGACTCTATAAGTAATGTTAAGGGTGCACTAACCTGTAGTTTGGGACTAACATCCTGCAGGGGATGCCAATGCCTTTATGTGGTCTTAGAAATGTCGGTATCCATCGATTATGACCAGCCTTCATAATCGAGAATCACCTCAATGCCGTAGCATGAAGGCCTATTATTTTCACAATCTGAAATACCTTCATCAGTAACCAAGAGTTACTTCATTCTAAAGTATTCCCGCTAGTCTCAATGTGGCGGGTATTTTATTTTTATGTCCTAGTCCATGCTGACTAACTCGAGTGCCTACACTAACCTAGACCTCTATACTCAAACTAACATTGCAAGTGTATGATCCCCACCTGTGTCTAAGTTAGCTTACCCAGTTCATGTCCGATCTACCAGTTATGCTCTTATTCTTTATCATGGTTTGTTTTACATGTTTATTAAGTTCACTATTCTATTTTATGTTTTATTATAATCTTTGTGTTCATTACGCATACAGATATTGCAGTTTCTATGTTTTGTGTTTATCATATTTAAAGTTTTTTTTCTTTTTCATTTATGGAGAAAATCGAGAGCTTTTTCAACCTTATTTTTGTTTTATGTATTTATTGTTGTTTGATTTTTATTTTTGGACACGTCATAACATATCAAATGAAACATGAAATAACAAACATAAAATGCCACACATACTTAACAACAGTTCGTCAATGGCCGTAGCCAGGTGCCGACTTCCAACTTAGGTTACCAAGATTGAGTTATGATATAAATAATGTGGCTTATGTCTAGATTACACTGGAGCTAGCTTGGGTTAACTTGTGTTGACTCGTGCTCGTTCGTTCGACTCAAATCAAGATGGGTCGACTGCCGAGTTGGGCTCGATTAGTGGTCGATCTAGGTTAGATGGATTAACTCCAGGTTAAGTCAGTTTAATTGGGTCGAAACTAGTTAAGTCAATAATTTAGGTTAAGCTAAGTCATTAAGCCAGTTGGACTCGGGTCGACTCAAGTCTGGGGGTTGGTTGGGGACCGAGTTAGTTTAGGGTTTGTGTATTGTGTCAGGCTTCCAGTGTCGGGTTTAGTATCGGGGTTTATGTTGGATTTTGGGTTAGGGTTCGGGTTATACTAAGATCGGGGTTTAGGTTAAGCATTTGTGTTAGTAGTTTGGGTTAGATATAGATAGAATTTCAAGGTTCCGCTTTCGGCCGGGCCAGTTCGTAGTTAGGTTAGGATTCGTTCGGATTGTGACAGTTTAAGTTTGGGCTTTGCTTAGGGCTAGTCCGTGTTCAAGTCGACATGAATCGAGACCAAACCCAAGCTTAATCCAAGGCTATTAAGCCGATCGAATTAGCCACTAGAACATAAATTAAATATTTTTGACAAAAAGAGAGGAGAGTCGTTACCAAAGGAGGTCGACTCGTAGAGAATGAGGCTCCGTCGAGTTTTCCTTTCCTCCGTGCCTGCGTCAGTCTTCCGAGCCAGCTTTAAGTATCCGAACAGACGAAGAACGTGCGTCCCGAGAGCGCCCGAAGGCCACCTATTCGTAGCCGAGAAGGCAATGGCAAAAGCCCTACGGTTGCTAAATTGCAGGGATCGACGACCACGATGAATCAAATGGTCAGAAGGGCCACAAATTTCCATCAGTGAAATGACGTGATATCTTGTGTTCTGATCCATGTATCGTGTCAGACGCTGACATGTCAATGATTCACTCATGTAGAATACCTAGATATACTCGGGCGTGGTTATGCCGACGTACGATACGACCATAGAAAGAATCTTCGAGTGTCATCACACCATGCGGCGTGACCATGCCGAGGTAATTTATGCATGGTCACGCCCGCACTGCGTGACCACAACAAGCCAAAATGGACATTGTAATGTTTTGGCTAATGATTTTATCGAACTAGGAGGAATGTTTTGCTGTGTAAGTCCTATGTGACAAAAAATAAGGTCAACATTCAACAAAACAATACCTTGGCTAATGAAAACCAAGTTATGAGACGAGCTACTTAGGAACTATTTTTGCTTGATTTATTGAAACTTAGATAAATGATAACAAGTTTCGTCCGTCTTAGTTCATTGATCTTCGTTTTGTTACATTTGATTCAATGGTTTTAATCATTAAAAAATTAGGCTTAGGATTTATGTTCTATCTCTCCGCATGATCAGACCCAAGTCTTGATTTTGAAAATTGCATGAGGCTTATTATCACTCATGATCATTTGAAATAATTTTTACATCAAACTCAAGACAAATTTTCACAAATCAATCCATCGATTATTATGACAAACCCTAAAATTATCATTTTCTTTCCTCAAGTCAATCTAGTGATTCAAATTACATTTTGAAAGCTTCATGATCTTTATATTCACATATGAAAACCATGCAAACTAGCTCGATCATCAACAAACACAAGCTTTATGTACATTCGTGCACTTTAGGGTTTCCATGCATGAAAAAGTATCCTACATAACAATTTTTTAAGATTCATTATTTTTAAAACTGTTCTTCGCCATTGCATCCATATCATCAAAACTTCAAAATGAGTTGCTCGTGCCTAAATCGACTCCGTTCGGAGGCTTGTTGAGTCAATGATAAGTAGGAGAGAGAAAAATGATATTCTGGTAATAAAAAATAATTAGACCATAGACACCAAAAAATTACATAAAATCGACATGGGTCTTCAACTAAAGTTTTTCTAAGTTCAAAAATACATAATGTGTGCTAATAAAATTAATTGAATGTCTTTGCTCACAATTTACCATTTTTCTCTCCTCAAGCGAGTTTACTTTCGATTAATCATATATTTCTTCGAATTAGCTAAAACCACTTAAGCAATTAAATTCTTTGTGTTTTTTATCTATAAAATAAGCTCAAGTCAATTTTCGACCATAACTAACTCCCAACAAATATCAGAATCCACCTCCTTATTCACCTCGCAACTTCACAAGCTTATATCTTCGAGACAGAAATTTTTTCAAATGGTTCAAATCAATTCAATCCTGTCTTGTCCTCTTCAAGTGATCTAAACATTGAATTTTTTATAACTACCATAACTACCTCGCCAAATTGCCAAATTGCTAATCTCATTCAAAAATGCAAATCATATCCTATTAACCCTCACACTCCATTCCTTCCCTATTCTAAAGACTTTGTTTTCAAACTCACTAACCTCTATATTTATCTCCTATTTTTACAACTTATCAAGTTGGGATCCCTCCTTTCTGTCTCTCCCCCACTTCACATTAATTAAAGCCCATCAATTCAAAAAGCCAATCTCCCTTTTAGTCCAAGTCGCCCTTCCCCTAACCACTTTTCCATCTGACTTCACTCAAATCAAATCTTAACTCTCTAAGGCCCCTAAACCATTTCTTAATTAATTCTTTCCCTCTCCATTCTCCATCTCCAAAACAAAAAGAATTGCTCTTTTTCATATTCCACTCAAAACTAGGAGCATTCTTTCAATTATTCTTTATGTCCCGAGCAAACAAATAAGCAATGTAAGGGAGATCCAAATTAAAGGAAGTCAACATTAATGTAAGGTATAACTCATCTTAAACTAAAGTTTTACCGAGATAATTCTTTATTTCCTCCATGAACATTATATGTTGCCAACTTAATCAGAATTCTCATCATTAAGTTTAAAAATTTCATATGTTTTCTTTATGTTTCATATTATTTTTTTGCTAATTCACCATAAAATTTTATAATTCCACATGTGTTTGTTAATTTAATGCTATAATTTTGAAAGCCCAATGTCACGCAAGACCTATCACCTGGCCACGCCAATTCTCCGTCTACGGTCATGCTTGTCGTTGTTGCCGAGATGTCACCATTCTGTTTACGTAGCATATCACTTCCTAATCTCCAAGTAATCTTGTCATTTCGGATCATGTAAAGGATCCATAGATTCTAAGAAACTTGGAGAAGGAGGAAAGAAGGAATAATAGAAAGAAGAGAAAAAAGAAATGCTCTGGATAATTTCATTGTGGTGAACATTACAGTAGAAACTCTAAAATATCTAATTCTTGAGATTTTTATATAAGGAAAAATACATGAACAGCTAATAACCAGAGATTTAGGTATATTACCTATTCTAAGTACTTTATTCTCTTATGGGAGCATAATCCCATATTTAATTACATCTTAGATAACTGTAATTGCCTATGAATGTTTGATTGTGGCATTAACATTCGTTCTCTAAGAAATTGTTAAGATCAAGGAAAGAAACCTCTATATTCAATATTGGCGGTGAATCTGTGTCGGCATCATAATTTCTAACGCTTTCTTTTGTTTTGTTTTTCTTTTTGTTTTTGTTCATGTCTTTTCATAATGTCAATTTGTTTTTTTTCATATGGTTTTGCTTTTTTAGGTCATTTTATTATTTTATTCTATTTTATTTATGTTGTTTTATTGTTATATAATGTACCATCCAAATTGCAAAGTGATGCTCCTATAAAACAGAAATAGCTCATCCTAATAACATGTAAAATAAATCAACATGTGAATTTTCTCGTGTATTCCATAAACCTACAAAACAAAGTTAACCTGAGATTATATTATTAATTTTTAATTTATTTGGTTGTATTTTTAATTTTTGGACAACCTGTCAAGAAGTTTATGCTCCGTCGTCCTTGGTCGTCATGGTAACTCGATATACTTACCTGAAAGGTGTTTAAATTAGATTGAAATATTCTTATCGATAATCACAAATTACATCATCCAAGAGATCATCATAGATCTAAACACCGGGGTTCAAAATATTTGGTGATCTTTGCTAATTAGGTTTTTATTTAAGTAGTGTCTTTTTTGTATTATGCGGTTGTAAATTTTAGGTTGTTTTATGATTTATTAACAAATTAGAATTTTGTTATTTATTTCTTTATTTTGGATGACCCGGTACTAAGGTCGCATTGCTCTACCATCCTCGGGACATTTAAGTTTGTACTGATTGCTACTTACGAATGACTCGGAAGATATTTTGTTAGAAACTTGGTTACCTCCACCAAAACATCTTCTCAAGCAAAGTGATATTTTAAGGTTCAAGTTTTTGTTGTCTTTTAAGTGTGAATTTTCAAGTTAGATTTAAAGTGGTTTTTTGAGTTTTATGTTGGTTGTCTTATTTTTTTAATCTTATGGGAGTTAAGGTTTAGATTCAATATAGGTCAACTCTAAGAAAGATGGATTAAGTCTTAAGTATGTTAGACTTATGATTTAGGTTTAATGTCAATCGACCCAAGAGAGCTGCTAAGTCCAAGGTACAGCATTTTTTAGGGTTTAGGTTCAATGTTAGTTGAACCTAGGAAGTTTTCTTTGGTTAAGTGTAATGTAGATTTAGATTCAAGATATAGTCCGATTAGATTTCTAGGTCAGATTTCAGGGTCAATTTTGGGTTAAATTTAAGGTTTATGTCGATTTCAGTTCAATTGTCAAATTCCAAGGTTTGAAAGTTAACGTTGGTTCAATTGGGTTGAACCTAAGGTTTGAATTTTCGAGGTGAGCTTTCGAGGTTAAGCTTAACTTGCCAAGTTTTAAAAGATTTATACTTAAGCCTAATTAGAGTTAGATTTAATAAAGGCTTCTGTCATTGATTAATCCTAATGTAAGTAAGGCTAAATTAGATTACTCAGCTCCACTAGGCTAGACCACTGTTGGATTAAGTTAATAAGCCTAATGTAAGTAAGGCTTAAGTAGATTAATTAAGTCTAATTAAGGTTATACCTAGTTATGGTTTAAGGTTAATTAATCCTAATGTAAGTAAGGCTCAATTGCATTAATTGTGTCTAATTAAAGGTTAATTAAAATGATGGTTTAAAGTTAACTAAGCCTAATGTGAAAAAGCTATTAAAATTAATTAGGTCTAATTTAGGTCGACTAAATTATGATTAAAATTAATAAAGCTTAATGTAAGTAAGGCTTAATTAGATTAATTAGTTCTAAATAGAGTTAGACCTAATTATGGTTTAAGGTTAATTAAGCCTAATGTAAGTAAGGCTTAATTAGATTAGATTTAACTAATTAGGATTAGACCTAATTATGATTTAAAGTTAATTAAACCTAATGTAAGTAAGGCTTAAGTCGTATTATTCGTATCTAATTAATGTTAGACTAATTATGTATTAAGGTTAATTTAAATTAAAGTAAGTGTTTTCCACTCAGTCAATTAAATCTAATTAAAGCTGCATCTAATTATGGTTTAAGGTTAATTATGCCTAATGTAAGTAAGGCTTAGTTAGGATTAACAAGGTCTAATTAGAGTTGTACCTAATTTTGGTTTAAAGTTAATTAAGCCTAATGAAAGTAAGGCTTAATAGATTAATTAGGTATAATTACGGATATATCTAATTATGGTTAGATGTAATTATATTAAGGTCGATTAAGCCTAATTTAAGTGCGTTTAATTATACTAATTATTTCTACTCAAGATTAGAATTCTTAATTATATTAAGATTATTAAGCCTAATGTAAGTAAGGCTTAATTACATTAATTATGTCTAATTGTGGTTGCATCTATTTAAAGGATTAAGTCTAATTAAGCCTAACAAGTAAGGCTTAACATGTTTAATTATGTCTAATTAAAGGTTGACTTAATTGTAGGTTTAAGTTTAATTAAGTCTAATGCAAGTAAGGTATTAATAGCTTTTAATTAGGTCTAATTAGTGGTTAGAACTAATTAAGGTTTAATAGGTTTAAGTTTAATTAATCATAATGTAAGTAAGGCTTAATAAGCTTAATTAGTATAATTAGTGGTTATACCTAATTATTGTTTAAGTTTAATTAAGCCTAATGTAAGTAAGGTTTATTATGTTTAATTAGGTCTAATTAGGGTTAGACTTAATCGTGGTCATTTCGAATTCATTCGGTTAATCCATGGATTTAGTGTCTGCTCCGAGTTCATTCGAGTCGAACCCAAGGGTTTAGGCTCACTCGTTGGGTTCATTCGGGCTTCGAACCCAAGGGTTGTGTGGTTCGCTTGGTTTCGGCCTGGGGCCGAAACCAAGGGTCTAGGCTCGTTCGGGGTTCATTCTTGGCCGAACCTAAGGGATTTGTCTTTTAATTTAAACCTAATGAAAAGGTAAGATTTGCGTGTAATTTTGTTTTAAAGTGCGTTAAACTCCGAAATGAGAATTTTTATACGAAAATATAAAATTTAAAATTTATAATTTTTAACCCTAAATGTCTAAATTGTCATGTTAAATTTTCCAAAGGTTATATTGTTATTTGTGGCTTAAGTTCATTACCCTAAAAATTTCTATGATTTTTCAATTTAATTTTTAATTTTCTATTTTTTATAATTATTAAGAAGAATAATTAAATGTGTTAAAAATCAATATATAATATTATAGATTTTCATAACCTTAAAAATCATAAGATTTTCGTAGGATGACAGGATGAAACCCCGAAAGTTTTGTCATGTTTTGATTCGTACTTAATTTTTATGAGTTAAATTACTAATTAAAAATTAAATATGGTTTTCAATTATCTCCTTGTTCTCCGAATCCAAAAGTTTTGGTTTATTTTTATGATTTTTCCTTAAAAATTTATGAATTTTCAAGTTATTTAGAATTGATTTTATTTAAATTAAAATCCCTAGTTTTCTATTAATCCAACCGATGGATGACCGGATCAATGAGATCCAATTCCACTTGCGTAAAGTGGTTTGCGGAACCTTACATGCAAAAGTGCCCACGTGGCCAACGATTTTGTTTGTTTCGTACAGACTGTTCCATAGTGCGATTTGATCACAACTAATCATTTCCAATGCACGGAAATGGACATCTTCCAATCATCATCCCCAAAGTCTATTAACCCATAAACTTCTTGTGTTTAAACCTTATGATCCTTTTCAAATCTTAATGGATTTTCTTGAAAATTGTTCCTAAAGCTTCATCTCAAGAAGGCGAAAACATCTAAGGGCGTTATGTGGCCATGATGTATTTATCTTCTTCACAATGTTCCAAACCCAAGTAAGAAATTAGGCCAAACCTTGGTCCAAGAGGTGTAACCTCAATTAAATGTTGTGATGCTTTGCATTGACCTAATAAACCTTTCACATGATCCAATTTAAGTCAACTTGCCTCATGTATATCATCGATGGATTGGTGACATGGTTTCACTCGAGATATGTTGTGAGTTCGTGGAAGAGCCAATTTTGATTGTAAACTTATTCGTGTGGCTCAGTTGAAGGTATTGGGATAGTTTAAATGAGGTTTCGAGGAGTTTTATGCTAACCCAAAAAGTTGTCCTATTTTCAAGTGGGAAATTGCAAGCTTGCTGGACGGTCATTAGTAAGTATGAAAAACTTTTATGTCGAGTGTTTCGAGTTCCGAGGTCTCGTATCTATGGTCCTTCCCTCCCCGGCGTTTACGAGTTGGCTCCTTAAATAGCCATGAAAGGCTTCGGATGAAATTGAATTTAGTCGGGAGGTGAAGGAGGCAACTTAGAAAGTTTAGAGAAGATACGAGATGAATTTTAACCGTTGATACCCCGCTTCATCCATTTTCTTGGTTCCTTCATTATGAGCTTCGAAAATGTAAGATGTCGCTGTGGTATGTTTTCTTCCCATTAGAAGGGGAGTGAGGTGGATAAGAATTTCTAAATGAGTTGGATTAGTAGATTCGATGGAATGGCACCTAGTTCTCCTTCATGATGACTCCTTCGACTTAGTCAAGAAAAGTGAGCTTTAGGTGTCTTAATGGGTTTTTCTTGACTCGGGGTATGTTATGATGGGTTTGCAGGGTTGCGGGTGTTCCATTAACATTCATCAACTGCCGGGATTCTAGGTTTTAGAGTCATTCACGAATTTAGGTGTCATGTGTACGATGTCATAGCTCGATTATGGGGTTTGGATTTAAATTCGTCATAATTCCATTTTGAATTAATTAGGTAATTTAAATAATGAAATTACATCATGAACTCATGGGCCGACCAAGATGAATATAGCTTCACCATTCGACTTGGTTTGACCAATTGGGTTTAGGTCGACTAAATTGTCAATGTGGTGACTATCAGTTCAGTTCGATCATTTCTGATCAAGTTTGAATAATTGGTCCAGATTTAACCAAATGATCAATGTGGTGACCGTAGGGTCCATGGTTCACCGAATGGTCCATGTGTCGACCATTAGGTTCAGGGGTCGACCATTTTAACCAAGTTTAACCAAATGGGTCTTCAAAGCCGATCAAATGATTAAAGTGGTGACCATTGGGTCCATGGTCGACCAAATGGTTCATGGATGACCATTACATCTGTGGCCGACCATTTTGTCAGTGCCTGAAAGTAAGTGGCCTTGTGGTTAAACAATGATCAACAGTATGGACCATTGGGTCCATGGCTGACCAAATGGTCCATGTGGTGACCATTTGGTCTGTGGTCGTACCATTTTCACCAAGTTCGACCAAATGGACTAATGATCGACTCGTATGATCAATGTAGTGACCATTAGGATTGGGGTGGTGATGTGTCTGGTAAGTAGACCAAATAATCAATGTGGTGACCATTGAGTCCATGGCCGACCAAATGGGCTCTGCCGACCAAATGGTCAATATTGTGACCGTTGAGTCAAATTAGCTTTTCCTAAGGTATCACTCAATTTCGAGGTTAAAAGAGAGACATTAGGGTTTAACCTAATTTTAGGTTTTTGGTAGTGGCTCCCCGATGTGTCTTAAAAGGTCAATGATAGTAGGCTTTTTTCAAGATGACTTCATGGATGTGATTCATAATGGATATTCATAAAAGTGAGGTTAACAAATGAGCCCCTAATTTGTGTGGAATACCGAATAATTATGACACACATTTTGCAGCCGACTGCTATCATGATAACCCATGATATCAAGGCCTTGTCGCTTAATTTAAAGGAGAATGTAATTATACCGTGTCGTGTACGTTTATCATTAAATTTTAAAGTTTGTTAGAGTAGTATATTTTGACTTATGAAGAAAGTCATATAAAAAACAAATAAATTATAGGAAAGCCATAATTCCTCGTCAAGGCCTTACATCCAATACCAAAAGAAAGCTGGATGCCATATTCCATAAAAAGAGTTCTTGTACCATCTCTTAAAGCCGTAGAATGTCCGTATGCCATTGGGAAGGAATGCTGTGGGAGACTTATATCCTATCCCAAAGGAAGAGATATAGGAAAGCCATAATTATGTGTCGAAATATCTTACATCCAATAAGAAAAAGAAGGGCGGATTCTATATTCCATCAAAGGAGGCCTTATACCATCTCTTAAAGATGTCGAATGCTCATAAGCCTGGCCTCTAGTAGGAATGCTAAGAGACTTATATCCTTTCCCAAACGAATACCATGGGGAGCCATTATTCCGTGTTGGGATGTCTTACATCCAATAAATAGGAGAGAGAGTGGATGCCATACCATCTAAGGAGGTCTGAGCAAGTACTACTCAAAGATGATGAATATTAGTTTTATGAAGGAATGCTAGAGACTTATATCCTAACCTAAACGAAGAGCTTTTCGTAGAGGAAAGCCAGATTCTGGGCTATTGTAGGATGGTCCTACATCCGTAGTAAAAAAGAAGTGTATCTCCGTCTCAAATTTTCTTCACCGAGGGGTTTTATTCGAGATTTCGAGATGTGATGTCGATGTTATTTCCCGGAAGTTTGTTTATTTTAATTTATGTCATTTTTTATTATAGGTGTTCATTTTGGCATTTCTTCGGACTCCGTACAAGTATCATTAACAACAGATTTCTTTTTGTAACAAAAGAATAGTTCTTTTCCATTACGTAGATATCATATATCACAAAAATTATGTACAAAAGATGTCATCAGTACATGATGTGTTAAAGGCAAAACATCATGATAAAGCTTACTATTAAATCATGCCATCATACTACTATCATATTTCCGTCGGCCATCCGAGTGACTTAACATTACAGCACCTACTATGAACATCTTCGCATTCAAGATACCGTCAAAAATAAGTTTCTGCTATGTATCAAGCACTCGATATTCATAGGTTCCCAGGACTCCGAAGGCCGCCAGCCCTTCAAGTTTTGCACAAGTTGATAAATCAACAAGACACTTCTCAAAACACATTCTTCGTAATGTTAATGGTGATTCATCGTCTCCGCTACTTCCGGAATGCAATGCTTAGCAACATCACTTCACTCCTCAAGGAATAAGATTAATCCGTGTCGAAGGAGAATTTCGTAAGAGCCACGAAATTCCACTATCCCTATGATCCGTATTTCTCTTCCAAACATGATAGAAAACTGCTCGCAAGGATATTATACGTAAAGTTATTTCAATGTCGTAATGATCTATATGTGGTAAGATGTAGTCTTCCTCTTCATAAATATTAATAATGCAACAAATGTGCATGAAGTTGGATGACATTATATTCCAAGCTACCAATGCGTGATAATTTGAATAATCATTATGGGTTACTGGATCCACTTGCTCATGCTGTAGAATTCCTAGTGATTCACGTTCGTCTTTGCACACCGTATAAATATCCATATTGAATAGTTACTTCCGTCTTCGCAACGTATCCATTTATTTGGTTTCAAATTTGTTATCTTTTTCAAATATCCAGCTTGCCCACGGACACATGTTTCCATCACATGTTCGATTATAGCTTCCTGTTCATCTTCATCAAAAACTATAATGATTAATTGAATAACTTCAAGTATGTTGACCGTCCGTCATCGACATATTTCTAAATTGTCTTCCCCCCCCCCCCCCCTTCATTCAAATGAATGTCATTTGAAAGTCTCGAATATGGCTCAATTATTCTTTCATGATTTGTTTTTTTGGCCGGTTCTTTTGACGTTGTAAGGCTTCGAGTACCGATGCACTGTAAATATATACTATTTTTGCTATATAATTTTACCCATTTTAGGTGATATTTCGCACTTTAAAGAAAAGTATTTTTATGATTTTACGTAGGTATGATGATTTTGTGTGATTGGAGCAAAAAGTAGTGAAAAGGGACCAGAGAGCAAAAAGAGGCAAAAGGGAGAAAAATAGCTTCTGACGCCGCCGGCGCTATTTTCCTGAAAGCTCCAAAAAATTATGGGACATGAGCGACCGTTTCCATTTCGAGCACCGCCGTGTCTTGGCGGCTATGTAATTCAAATTGAGTTTTAAGCAGTTTTTAAGGGAAGGAAACTCGTTGTGAATTCATTTTAACATATGTTAATCATTTTTACTAAAAATTAAAGAGGGTTCTGCAAAGGCAGAGAGTTCTGTGAGAGATTTCGGTGAGGGAGTGAGCGTGTCGAGTGTTAGGGTTCGTAAGAGAAGAATGCATGGAGAATTCGAGAGAGATTCTTCTCATGAGTGAGGCTTAAGGAGAAGTGTGACAGATTGCTTCTTCCTTTACATTCTAAAGAGGGAATCGAGTGTCGCAAAGAACAAAGAAAAGGATCTGTGTTGAATCTTCAAGAGATTCTCTTAGGGAAGAGAAAGAGATAAGTCGTATTTGCTTTCGTGGTTTATATGACTTTTTTCATATATAAAATTCATGTTTTATTTCGTCTTCTCTATGAATCTCGAGTAGTCTCCTTCGTCTTTCTTCTCGTATAGAGATGGGATGATGCGTCGATGCATCTGCGTTTTGAAAATATTGAAGAAATTGCGATGATTTTTCATTTCAAACTTAATTTACTTTTCGATCCGCCAATCGATATGTTAAAATCATTACAAATTAACTCGATAGGATTTAGTGTCCTACAACAATAATGAAGAATCCATTCAATTTCCTTGAATGAATTGAGTAGCCTACGGAATCAGGTAAATAAATGTGGAAATGTGTTTTCATGGACTTCAAATCGGAGGTTTCAGCGACAGTCGAGATCCCTAATTTGGTCCTGGAAAGATTGATAACTAAAGTCGAAGGTTAGCCTTCGTGAAGGGTGAGTGAGCCCGTAGTGACAAACGGCATCCTCCTAGCCTAGCCTTAGACAAGGATCAAACTTAGGATATGTCAATGTTCTCGTTCATGCTGAAGTGAGTACTTTTCGAGGGTAAAGAAACATTTATGCTTCTATTTGGCACAATACAATAAATAATCATTCTATATCATTAACACATCATATACTTGTTGCAAGAGGAAAGATACTTTTCATATATATTAAAACCTTTCAAATACCAAGCTTAGTGTGTGTTAGTTAATTCTATTTTTAAAGATATTAGAAGTAATCAGAAGTTCGCTTAACTGCTATTTTTTCTCGCATCTTGTTAAGTAGGATGCAAACTTAAACTTTAATTGCGATCAAGTATTGGATTTCGCATCACGCTATCTATTGTAAGGAAGATGTCTTCCGTGATCGATAACTGTGACTCGATTAGAGCAATGTATTACTTGATAAGATACATATACTTGCGTTGAAGTTTGGACTTTACAGAAATCATTATAAATATATAAATTATGGTTCATAAGTTCTTGCAATATAAAAAATCCGCATCAAGTTTTTGGCACCGTTTTCGGGGAAGGTATAAATGGTACCTATTGATAATATAGTAACTGAAAACCTTTACTTTGTAGTGTGTAATTTGGGTGTTTTGCTTACCTTTTAAAGTATTTCCGTGTGATTTTATACGCTAGCATGTGGATTCATAGTTTAGTACCTTACGATTCGAATTAGAGCGTACTATTAAAAATTAAAACAACAAAAATAAACCGAGAATCCTTGCGAAATGGCAAATAATCATGATAATCGAAAATGATATTGGAAATTTGCCAAGACCTTTAAGAGATTATGCTAACCCAACAACATGAAATTCATGCGACTATTCAAAATCCTAATGTTGATAATTCATTCGAGCTTATACCGTTAATATCCAAATGGTACAAAATATTCGATTTGGTATGTAACATCTAATGAGGATCCAAAATTTACATCTCGCTTGGCCAAGAACTCGTGTGCTACTTTTAAATATGACTGAAATGTAATGATACCGCGACTCTAGACTTTTCCTCTTTCATTAAGGGATAAAGCCGAGGCGTGGTTAAATTCCGTTAGCATCCTGACTATTAGAATTTGGGAGAACTTTCTCAAAAGTTTCTATCAAAAAATATTTACCTCCATTAAAGATTGCTAAGCTAAGAAATGATATCACATCTTTTGGCTTGGCTTGAAGGGGAATCAATATATGAAGCTTGGGAAAGATTTAAAGATCTTCTTTAAAATTTAACTTTATTCTTCACATGATATTTTCTTAAGATAAAAATTCACTTTAACATTTCGTTAATTGATTATATCGGCCATGGCAAATAAATAAATAAATCAACTATTTCTTCATTCTTTCTAATGAAGTAATTTTAGTATATATCATGGGAATTAAATTTATGCTATCTATGATTAAAGGTTAAGTGCGAAATTACTTCACTTGAATTTCAAATGTAAACATTTTCATAAACAATACAAAATTTACATATTTTATATTAATATTTTTATGTAATTCTATCATAATGAAGAATTTTTTTCATCACCGCCCTTTGATTACATATATTTATAATATAATTTCCCAAATCCATCTATCTAGTGAGATAAGCTCAATCTCTAGCTATATAAGACAATGATTATCTGCTTTATAATAATTAAAATTGTTAGGTTTTACATAATTAAACTGTATGTAAATTTTCTTTAAATGGGTCCATTTACATAAATACCATTCAGGTCAACAGCTAAGGTTTAATTTTAATTTTTATATTTATATCACTCAAATCTTTCACATCATACGTCAAAAACACCGCCACTTTAACATTTAGTAAGTGAAATAAATCTTTTTCATATATAACTAAGCTAATATGTAAGTAAAAGATATGTAAATACATAGGAACTAATTGGTATTTTGTAAATCTTCTTCAAAATTATTATATGAAAAAGAAATAAGTTATTATTCTTTTAGGAAAAATTAACTAAAAAAAATATTTTGATTTTTTTTTTTAATTATAAAATTTTATATTCAATAAGCGTTGAAATCTCCACAACAACAACAATAATAAAAATAATATGTTAATTAGTATAAACAAATTAAAAAATAGGGGAGTTTAGGTGATGCAGGACATGTGCTATTAAATACTTAGCTTTCTTTTATTATTATCATTATTATTATTATTATTATTGGTTTACTTGGGTATGGGTGGCGTGCACATTGTGGTTAAATTGGTCCCAGCTTCCATCTTCTAAACACTGCACATGATTTGATCATTTCAAAACTCCTCACGGTTTTCTTTGGCTTGAAGGAAATGAATATAATTAATTATTTTTAATGATCTGTAGAATAATTATGATTTCAAAATTCATGATTTAAAATTTACAAAAAAAAAAAAAAAAATTCTCTTTCACTAAAATTTCAAGCATTTAAATGCTGAATTTGAATTTTTTATGCTAGGAATGAGATGACTTAGCAAGATTGTTGCGGGCGAAAAATTTATGATTTTAAAGTGATATTATTACACGAAGATCTCTGATAAAAACCATAGCATGAGAAGTTATCAGAATTTTTACATGGAAATATATTTGAAGGAAAAAGACAACGGGGTCTAACTGAATCAAAAGTATTCACTATGTAATTGTTAATACACAAGTCAACAATTCTCCAGATTTGAGAAGATGAAATTACATACCTGATAATCATAAATGTGTATTAGTAATCTAACTATAATAATCATAATTAGGACATAACAAATATAATTTTTAGTTATAACAATGATAGTTATGAAGGATTAAATGATAGTTGAAATAGTAGTAATTGGTCACAGAGATGGAGAGGTTGAAGCTGAAAGCAGTAACAGTCATAGTTTGTGACTGCAAAATCAGTAATTGGCTGCAGATGTCGTAGTTGAAAGCTGTAACAGTAGTAGTCGGCCATAAATGTCATAGTTTATGGTTACAAAGGTATTATTTGTTCATAAAGGTTGTAGTCGGTGCCTCCAATAACGATAGTTCACAATAAAGGCTGTAGTTGAAAGCTGTAACAATAGTAGTCAAACAAAGACCATAATTGTTGCAATAGTAGCGGTTGGTCATTAATGTCGTAGTTGGAAGCTATAACAACAGTAGTTGGTCATAAAGATTGTAGACATAGTTGGAAGTTGTAATGTAGTAGTCGGCTACAAAGATCATATTCTTTTATTGTAATAGCGACAGTAGGCTATAGAGGCTATAGAGGCTATAGTTGGAAGATGTGACAGTACTAGTTGGCTGCTATAGTCATAATTGGTTGTGGTAATAAAGATATGTGGTTATAGAGGTCATATTTTGATTACACCACTTACATGCAATGGTCATCGATGATTATTGGTCGGTGGTAATGATCGGCGGTGGTCGACCATGGTCGACAGGTGGTGATCAATGGTGGTTAGTGGCTATGGAGATCGATTGTTACTTTTCAAGTTTTGAATATAGGAGTTAGGCACAACAATAGTATTCAACTATGAAATTTGCAAATGAGGTCATTGATAGTTGGGGGTCGGAGTTGCGGGACGATGATGACCGATAAGAGTCGATGGTGGCTGACAGGTGGTGGTCAACTATGATTAACGGCTACAGAGACTAGTGGTTATCATTGAGTCTTCAATAAAGGTGCTGGACATAACAATTATATTCATGCTACGACATTTATAAAAAGGGGCAGTTGGCCGTCAATGGTTGGTGATGATTGGCAGTGATGGCTGGAGGTGGTCGAGGGTGGTTGGCAACTACAAATTATAGTGTTTATAGCTTAGCCTTCAATACAAGTGTTCATAATAAGGATCATATTCATACTATGATATTTGCAAATAGGGGTCTCCAGTGAGTTGTTCTACGACGGTTGGTGGTGATAATCGTTGATGTTTGACAATGGTTGATAGGTGGTGGTCGGCGGTTATAGAGGTTGTTGGTTATCATTGGGTATTCAATACAAGTGTTAGGGACAATGACAATATTCAAACTATTACATTTGCTAACGTCGTTAGTGGCTGGTGGCGAAGGGTGATGACATACGAAAGCGGTTGACTGCAACCAATGAGTGGCTGTCAATGGTGGTTGGAGGCTATACTGATTGGCGATTATCATTGGGTCTTTAATATAGATGCTCAGCAGAACAACCATATTCATACTATGATGTTTGCAAATGGGGGTTGTCAACAATCGGTGAACAACGACAACCTATAGTGATTGATGATGGTTGATGAGCGTTGGTCGACGGTGGTTTGTGGAGATGGAGGATGGTGGTTATCATTGGGCTTTGAATACAAGTGTTAGGCACAAAGGCCATATTAGAACTACAATGATTACAAATATGGCTCGCTGGAGGTCGATAGTCAACGACAACATGTGGTGGTTGATGTCAGCTGATGGACAGTGGTCATTAGTGGTCAGGGGCTACCGAGGCAGTGGTTATCATTAAGATTTCTCTCTAAAATGTGTTATGAAATTCCTCTTCTTCTCCTCATCTCTAACAAGTGAAAAGAGTGGGTCTATTTATAGACATTCTTTAGAAGCACTTGGTCTTTTGGTGTGTACCCTTTCTGACCACCTGATCAAATAGTATGGATTGATCCCCTTCATAATGCCATTTATTTGATAATTTTAATGACTTAATGACCTCATAATTTGACAATCATAGGCTTGTTAAAATTCTCTCATTGAAATGCTCAATTTAAATATTAAAAATATTGAATTTGAAGACCAATTGACCATTTAATTGATGATAAAAGCCTTTAATTATTCTTTAATAGCTTGATCTGAACTTGATTGGACCCAAATTGAACCAATTTTGACATCATTGGATTCATGTTGTTAGATAGTTGGTTTAACTACATACTTGTTGAAAGATGGGCTTAATCTTAAATTTGAATTGAGAAGACCCCTTAAAAAAATGCATCATTATTTGTGCTTAATAAATATTTTTTATGTTGGATCAGGTGCCCCTATATTTGTGGAAAGTTGCTTGTATCATTAGAATTTATATCGCCAAACATTCCCAAAATACATACCTTGAGGAGGCTTGAGTTGGCATGGACACTTTGATCATATTGTTATTGACAATGTTAGTAATGGTGGTGGTTGGGAAAAAGTGATTCGATGAAGGCTGGGTAGTGGTGCTTTGCTATTTAAGACAGCCAACTAGTGTTTGTCCAACGACGATGACAGTGTTGGCCGAGAAGTGGTGGTTCAGTAATGACAGTGGACAGATAGTGGTGGCCAGGAGGTAGTAACGACAGTTATCAAGTAGTGATAGTCTGGTGGTAGCAAAGGCCAGATAGTGGTCACTCAACTTTTTGGCATGTAGAGATGCATAATTGAGCACACAAGCATGTGGGAGCGAGCAAATAAGAACTATAATGTGTTAAAGAATTAATAGGGTTTGCAAACTTGGATGGATACAAGATGGGAAACAACTGAGTGCATGAGATTAGCGGATGTGGCGATGGGTACACATTCGTTTGTGCAAGTGAGGGTGCACGAGCGTACAGGTGGAGCGTGGATGTACACAAGGGGTGCAGGCATGCACAACAATTGGGTGAATCCACATACGACAGTGGGGTACATGGATACACATGAAGCAGTAGGTGGGCAAGGGTAGCAGGTGGGTGATAGTGGGGCACGTCAGCTTTCGCGAGGCAGAGAGTTCACACTAGGCACATTATGTGCACAACATCGTAGCATGGTAAGCACACATGTGTGCGCACATGCAGTTACATAATCATTTCCACATGCATAATGGTTTGCAAACTATTTTAGAAGGTGCGCATGTGCGTGGGTGCTCTTGCGTATGCACCTGCGGGTTTGTTAGTGGCAAAGAACTCCCAAACTTGATTTTTTGCAATTTTTCTAAAATTTCACCAATAAGTTGGCCCATGAGGGGGAAAGTAACCACATCACTCCTCCCTTGATTGAAGTCTCATATGGGATGTTGTTGCCTTCATCTTCTAGGTTCTGGTTGCATTCCTGGATGTAAGTTGTTGTTGTCTTTTTCAAGTATAGTTGTTGTTGCCCTTTCTAACATGGGTTGTTGTTGTCCTTTCTAATGTTGGTTATTTTTCTTAACCATAGTAGACTATTTTTTCCTTCATTGAAGTAGGTTGTTGTTGCCTCCCCAAAGTAGGATTTTTTTGCCTTCACCGATGTAATATGTTGTTGCTTTCTCAAAAGTAGAATGTTTTTCCTTATCGACATAGACTGTTATTGCATTACCATACATATTTTGTTAGTTTATTCTCCAACTAAGGATATTTTAGCCTACTTAAATTAAAGCAATAGTTGCCTGCCCAAATTTCGGTGATTGTGATTGTGAACCGGAAATGGAAATAGTTAAGCGATGGAATTCCCATGCTAATGGTCCAACACTACGATAATTAGACAACATGCTTCAATGCAAAAATAGCCAGATGATAGTGGTCCAACACAGTGGGACCCTGATGATGGCAGTGCATCTTGACAGCATTCCAACGATAGTGCATCACAAGTGCAGGAGTGGTGATCCCCGAATATTTATGCTTACGATTTAGATATGAAATTATAATTTAATTATTTATAATATGGGATACTATGCAAGTATACGTATCATTTATCAAGTAATATAAAACTTTTTGATTAAGCCCCGAGATATCGAACCCACAAGGAAATGTCTAAAATTTTAAAGAAATAAGAAAAATAACTTTTTACTTTTTAATATGATTTTGTAAAGTATGTTTTAAGATATAAAAGTTTTTAAAATTTTTTTGGTATTTTCTGAATTAAAAGTAAAGCAAACAACTAAACTTAACACAACTATAAAATAGTATGAAAGCAAATGAGAATAAAATATCTTTTTCCTCTTTTAATGAATCAATAATAATTATAGAATTTTGTTGTGGAAGTATCTAAAATGTATTGTGCCAAATAGAAGCAATTATATTCTGTACCCTTACTTGGTTCTATAAAGAATATTGTTTAATTTGAAGTTTTGAAATCATGTGGATGGGTTAGGCAGGGAAGATACTAGCTCTCAGTCTAGAGTTTTCTGGATTCCCTCCACTTGGGGGCTAACATCTTATAACAAAATTTAAAACATCAAACCAAATTAGGGTGCTTTAGCCTATCACTCTAAAGTCCTCTAATTTTACTCCCCATTATAAGCATATCTTCCTATTTATTTGCACCCAGCCATATGGACTAGAATTCTCACCCATACAATTGCATGTGATTCTTTCCAATTGTTGATTGAGACAATACCGCATTGGTTTTTGCATGTTCTCACAAAAAATTTTAACATCTTAATTGGCCAATTCAAGAGGTAAATGAAGTGCAAGGTAATGAATCATCACAACTTCTTCCAACATTGAAATCCTATACTTCACACAACGTTTTTCTATAATTTAATTACTTTATCATTTCATCATTTAAAAGAAAAAAGATAAAGAATACTACTCAGAATCCATGGAGAAAACACAATCACAACTTGATTTGAAAGTAGAAATCAGAGTGAAAACACAACAAGTCTTAATTTAAAACCAAATGTAAAACAAAGCTAAACACTTATCTGAAAATCCTCTCCACAAGACTCTTGAAGTTCCTTTGAAACTTTGCTTTCCCTTTACAAGACACAATAGAGGTTGGCGCCCAACTCCGTTAACTCCGAATCTCTATTCTACTCTTAATAAAAACTAGATACAATTGATAATAAAAGTGGTGAAGTGGAAATGTGTGCTCTCAATAACTCTCTAACATAAAATTTACTCTTAACACTAATTACACCCTCCAACATTAACCATTTTTCTGATCTTCAAGTCTTTTTTTTTAAATTTTTCAAAAGGTGCCTTGGTGTCTCTTCAAAATATGTCCAGATTCAATGTATCCACCAAGAATGCATCCATCAGTTTAAAATTTAAATGAATTTTGGCGCTGATGGGATGTTAGTGAAGTTTAAACCAAAAGATGCTTCAAAAACCCCATCAAATTTGCGCCAAAATCAAATAAAATTCGTCACTTTAATTGTGACGCCTATGCTCCAAGGCCGCTAGAGGCCAATTTTGCACACCTTTCAGTTTTGCTCCAAATTTGATCCTTTATTGCTCCCTTCATAGTCAGTCATTTTAATCATACCTGCAAGAAAAACACAAAAATACCTTCCATTAAAGTGCAATATCATCAAAAATAGGTATAAAAATGTGCATAAAATACTATATATTTTAGGTATATGAAAATCCTTCAAACTTAAAATATTGCTTGTCCTCAAGTGGCACTAAAACCATATAAAAATCAAGCATGCAAATTATGTAAATGAATTTTTCTAGGAATGTTTCAAAATTTTGTTCTAGAAATGAAATAGTCCAATTTAGAAAAAATTTTAGTAAATGAGGCCAGCTTAAAGTTTAGAAGGTTTTTAAGTAAAGGATAATGAAAAATATTAATTCCTATCTAATTCAGAAATACTTGTAGTTTCTTCAAAATATAGGATTAAAAAATTTCAACTTCCTCATTTAAAAATTTTCATTTGGAAATATATTTACTTACTATATTATAACCTTAAGCTTTCGGTTTTTTCAAAACTTATATTTTAAACTTTAGGTATGGGACCAATTTTTGATTAGGCCCTTAAATCCTCAAGCTTCTCCATCCTTTTTACATACTATTTTTCTCTCTTTTTCTTTTTATTTTTCTTTTTATCTTTTTATTTTCTTTTTTTATATAAGACAAGGATTACTGTATCTGGATAAGCTTTTAATGATTTTGAATTCGACCCTTTCATTTAAAATAAAGGTCTGATATATATCTTTCACTTTAAAGCCATAATAACAGTGTTGAAAATTATTTTTCAATAAAAGAAATTTCCGCTTTGAAAAAAAAAGACAAATCTTCTATTTGTCCAAAAATACAACACTTCATACTAAAGACAGTTTAACTATTTTTAACATTTCTTTACTAAGAAACTTTTAAATTTAAAATTTTCATCATTACTATAAATTTTAGCTAAATTCACTTACTCATTTCTATATTCAAAATTTTGCTTCCCTAATATAACATCATATACATAATTATTTTCAATAAAAAATCAAATTTTATTTAAGTATTCTTGAGAACAAATAAAATTTTTATTTTTTTTGAAAAACTATTTTTTAAATTCCCCCGAAACTTTAATTTTTAATTAGGATAAAACATTTAAGCATCAAAATGATACATGGGTAAGAATTAAAAAACTGGAATAACATGCTTGCAGGAATTTTAATATTCTAAATATGCAAGTATAACAGTTTAAAAACAAGGAGTAAAAAGAAATCAAATTCAGTTTTTTATAAAATAGAAATTTCAAAACTTCAAAGGACTTCTACAATAGCGGAGGTTTTCAAAGCAAATACACACAAACAAAAATCACAACTACTAGAAAATAAATGGTAGTGAATTTTGAAAAGTTTAAACATGCTATATAAATAGTGGTTTTTAATAGTGTTGTAAATTTTTCTAATATTTATAGGAATTGAATTAGACACTACCAAAAAATTAAACACTAAAAACACATAAAAACATTTACTACCATAAACACATCACATATTACATCATAAAACATCAATCCAACACACAAACATCTGAATGTGCATAATAGCAATAGTCCAACTATAATCTACACAACATCAGAGTTCATAGAAAAATACATCAATATGAGAACATCAAATGAAAATATCACAATACATAAGAAAATCACATCACAACATCACAAACATAACACAACAATCCTAATCATCATCCTCATCATCATCATCTTCATTCTAGTCTCTCGATGGCCCATAATGTATATAAAAAAGATGAGGGGGCATCTTAGCACTGTGATCTCCTCTAATCAGTCTATCCATGTACTACTGATAATTCTCCTCATGTTCATCATGTTTTACAATATACCTTTCAATATTTTCAATCTTACCATCCATATCTCTGACATGCTCTCGGGTAAGACTCACCTTCTTCAAAATCTTCTGTAATAATCTAATTTATGAATCTCTAGAGGATGATGCATGTGCAACAGAAGCAGTAGAAGCAGAAGCACTGAAAGCTTTGATAGATCCTTCTTTCCAGCCAAATACTGAATGTACAGTGTAAGTGTTCACATTTACACTGGTAATAGGTCTAAGTGGTTGAAGAACCTCTTCCCATGTTTCAGCCTTAACACCAAACTGCTCAAAAAGAGAATAAATCAGAGATGAAAATCCCATACCTACAGTAGTAGTAGCTTTGACACAATTCAAAATATAATAAAAAATAATAGCCCTAATAACTAAAGGCTTTCCCTGCTGAATACAACGGTTCAGAATAGCTCTCTCCCTTGTAACTTCACTGATATGACTTGAAAGCAGAAGCTTAGATGCCGTGCCTTTGAAGTGGAATTCAATTTAGAGGCTTGAAAATTTACTCTCCTTTCATTTGTAATCTTCCACAAACCTCTTCCATCAGTAAGAAAGGCCATAATGTCATCTAAATCTCCCTCAGAAGGATGATAATTAGCATAAAAATAAAACATCACAGGAGGTAATTGGTAAAAAGTATTAATTACTACAGGTGAAAAATCCACTCGTTGCCCCCTAACCATCACCAAATTGTCTTCTGCTGTTGAAAAGTTAGTATAGAACTCTCTCACAACAGAAACAACTGCAACAGCGGAGAAGCAACAGTATCTTTCCCAATTGCTTTTAGTAATCATTTCCTCAATATCTCCTCCTAGCTTGCTAAAAACTCATTTTGGAATCAATTTTCGCGATGTCAGTGCATCGATGTAACGATTCTTTGCTCTAGAGCTGACAAATTTGTCGGAATCAAATGTTGCTTTTTCTTTCGAGCGTTTTGACTTTGGAGTCATTTCTAAAAATTTTAAAAAAAATTCACCATAAATTCCAAATTTAAACTAAACTTGTTAACTCAACTTCCAAAAGCAAACTCCACTAAATCCAAGCAATTTCTCATGATTTTCCTCAAATTTTCACCATGAATAGTGATTTTTAGATTTTTCAATAATGTACTCAAAATACATGGTGAAATAATAAATTTTTACTTAGGAGTGGTGATCATACCTTAAGGAATTCAAATCCAACAAATTTCGACAAAATCGACTTTAAAATGATCCAAATAGTGATGCCCTTGGCTCCTATTTCCCAAAACCGAGAGGTTGAAGGTGATGGTGGTGTTAAAAATGGCAAATTTAGGGTTTTTAACTGCAGAAAATTGATTTTTGTGAACCGGTGCCTATGCGCAAGGCATACGGCGCTTAGTCGCGAAATTTGGCGCTTATGCGCCATCAGTTTGGTGCTTATGCGCCAGTACCCAAATTTTGACAATTAAGTTAATTCCATCATAATCCGAGTTAAATCATCTTTAAATTCTTCAAATAATTATTTCTTCCCATAATATCTTCTAATACTCCAAAAGTACTCTTTAATTTCCAATGATTCCACACAAATTTCACACAAATACAAACTTATATTACTTAAATATCAAAACACACTTAATACAAACTACAAATTTATATCCAAACACTTTGGATGAAATTCCCCAATACATAAGTTCAAACACATGTAATTAAAAATAAATTTACAACATTGAGATGTAACAAAAATATGTAAAGTGCAACAAAAACAAACATTAATCACAAACACACACTTAAAACACTAAACACACATAACAAAACGACAAGACCACACATTATTTAATTCCAATCTCCATTAGGTGGATTCTATCCAAAACCACCAGTAGTTCCATTTGAACCATCTAGAATGTAAATCTGATAAAATGGGCGATGATTAAAAGCTCTTATATCTTCTTCTTCTATCCAATTGTTCTTCAAATACATCGCTCTATTCGCATCTTCCACATGACTTGTATGACTGAATTGCATTTTGAGTTGCCATCCAATGTGCACTAAATGTGCATTAATTTCATTTAACTTTGCATCAATATACTCCACATCGACCTCGATCTTTGTAATCCTTCTATTATTCCTTGGATACTTACAGCCAAAAATCCATTATATAACTCTTGCGCACTATCACAAATAAACTTCTTCTTGTTGGCATCCTCTTTCTTCTTAATTTTGATCTCTTAAGAAGACATTTATGCACTCAAAATACTCTTTCTAAGAATCAGGAATGAATATAATAACTGGGGCAAGTATCTCATAAATTCAAGGCTTTTTTATAAACTTGGTAATGCACAAAACCGACCCTAGACGTGTTAAAACTCCTTAATAATTCCAAAAACTACTCACCCACGACTTAGGCTTCTAGAACCTCATTTTTCACCTTTTGTATAACTGTAGCGCCTATGCGCCAATCAGCGGTGCATAGCCGCCAGTGCACATTTTTGCACAGTTTTGTTCAAATGTCAAAATCTTCATTTTGACTGCTCTAAGTCATTAAATAAAGTCAAATAAACACCACTACAACATAAAAAGTTCAAAAATGCTATCACTTTTCTAAAATCAAACTAAATAAAAGCACACAAAGCAAACATAAAATAAAGCACACAGATAAATATGGGTTGCCTCCCACAAAGCACTTGGTTTAACGTAATCAGCTCGACATACGCAGAGCTTATTCTGAGTAACCCAACATCAGATTCTCATTAGGTTTAGATTGATTGACTGAAAAGTAAGGTTTAAGTTTATGACCGTCACTTTAAATATTTTTCCAGTCTTAGGATCTTTAATTTTCACAGCTCCATCTGAAAAACTTTCATCACAATAAATGGGCCTGTCCACCTGGACTTAAGTTTTCCAGAAAAAATTATTAATCTAGCATTATATAGTAAAACGTTTTGCCCTGGCTCAAGATTTTTAGTAAGAATCTTCTGATCATGCCATAACTTCATCTTTTCTTTATAAATCTTAACATTTTCATAAGATTCATTCCTTATCTCTTCAAGCTCATTTAATTCCAAAAATCCCTTTTCTCCAGCATCTTTCAAATTAAAATTGAACTCTTTAGTAGCCCAATATGCTGTATGCTCAAGTTCAGCTGGTAAATGACAAGCTTTTCCAAAAATTAGCCTATTTGGTGACATTCTTATAAGAGTTATGTAAACAATCCTATATACCCACAAAGCATAATTCAGTTTGATTGACCAATCCTTTCTATTTGGATTAAATGTCTTTTCCAATATTCTTTTAATTTCATGATTGAATAATTCAACCAAACCACTTGTCTGCGGATGATAAGCAGTAGCAATGAGATGGTTAATATGATATTTCTTTACTAACTTTTTCATAATCACATTTCTAAAATGACTTCCCCATCAGTTATGATTACTCTTAGTATCCCAAATCTGCAAAATATATTCTTATTTGAAAACTTTGTAACACTTTAAGCATCACATCGAGGTAACGCAACAACTTCTATCCATTTAGATACATAGTATACTGCTATAAAAAAGTATATATTTCTGAATGATGGTATAAATTGTCCAATGAAATCTAATCCCTAAACGTCAAATATTTCAACTTCCAACATATAATTGAGAGACATCTCATTCCTTTTAGAAATATTACCTACACGTTGACATTGATCAAAATTATTAATATAAACATTAATATCCTTACAAATTGTAGGCCAATAAAATTCAGATTATAAGATTTTATATGTAGTTTTATCAACTCCAAAAATGTCCTCCATAATCAGAATTATGACATTTTTAAATAATTTCATAAGTTTCTTGAAAGGCACACATCTTCGAATAATCAAATCCTTTCCTTGTTTATATAAAAATGGGTCATCCAAAAAATAAGTCTTACCTTCAGATAGAAATTTCTTCTTCTCCTGGTATGTTAAACCATAGGGTAAAATATCACTGAAAATAAAGTTTACAATGTCGGCATACCACGGAACACACCACTCATTAACACCGAACAATTTTTCTTCAAGAAAATTTTCATTAATTTCTTCAGCATAGAGATTTTTAGGTTCAAGCCTGGACAGATGATCAACAAGTTGATTATTAGCACCCTTCCTATCTACTATCTCGAAATCAAATTCTTGCAAAAGAAGAATCCATTTAATCAATCTTGGTTTTGTATCCTTCTTCTTCATTAAATATTTAATAGCAAAATGATCAGTATACACCACACATTTAGTTCCAATTAAATATATCTGAATTTATCGAAGGCAAATACTATAGCTAATAACTCTTTCTCAGTAGTGGTATTATTAGTTTGAGCTTCATTAACAGTTTTACTAGCATAGTAAATCACTTTGAAAATCTTATCATATTTCTGACCTAAAACAGCTCCAATAAGATAATCACTAGCATCACACATTAATTCAAAAGGTTTTTCCCAGTTAGGTGAAACTATAACAAGTGCAGTGATTAATTTTTCTTTTAAAGTTTCAAAAGCTTTTAAGCAATTGTCATTAAAATTAAAAATCACATCGTTTTCCAATAAACGGCATAAAGGCTTCGAAATTTGTGAAAAGTCTTTAATATAACGCCTGTAAAATCTAGCATGTCCCAGAAAACTTCTAATTCCCCTTACATTAGTTGGGCAAGGTAAATTAGAGATCAGTTGAATTTTTACAGAATCTACTTCCATTTTCTGATATACGATGTCCCAAAATAATTCCACCTAATACCATAAATTGGCATTTCCCCCGGTTAAGGACCAAATTAGCTTCCTCACAACATTTTAGAACTTTAGATAGATGTCCTAAACATGATTCAAATGAAATTCTAAACACTAAAAATTCATCCATAAAAACTTCAAATCCTTTTTCTATTAAATCACAGAAAATTTCCATCATACATCTCTGAAATGTAGCAGGGGCATTACATAAACCAAAAGGCATTCTTCTAAAAGAAAATGTACCATAAGGACTGGTAAACGTTGTTTTTACTTGATCCTTAGGAGCAATTTGAATTTGGTGGTAACTAGTATATACATCAAGAAAAAAAAATATTTATGCCCAACCAGTCTATCCAAAATCTGATCTAGAAAAGGAAGTGGAAAATGATCTTTCATGGTGGCAAGGTTTAATTTTCTATAATCAATGCATATTCACCATCTTGTAACTTGTCTTACAGGTATTATTTCATTCTTCTCATTCACAGTCACAGTAACTCCTCCTTTCTTAGGTACACAGTGAATAGTACTCACCCATGAACTATCTGAAATAGGATAGATAATTCTAGCATCCAACCACTTTAACATTTCTTTCTTAACAACTTCTTTCATGAAAGGATTTAATCTCCTTTGAGGATCAGCTCGAGGTTTGCAGTTATCCTCCATAAGGAGTCTATGCATACAAATTGAATGACTGATTCCTTTTATATCAGCTATTATCCATCTAAAGGTTTTCATATATTTCTTCAAAATTTTAAGCAAACTCTCTTCTTCTCTTTCAGTTAATTGAGAGGAAATTATAATTGGCAAAGTTAAGGAATCACCTAAAAAGGCATACTTTAAATGATTAGGAAGCATCTTTAAATCAAGTTAAGGAGATTTTTCAATTGACAGATGAAAAGATTCATCTTTTTTAGTCATGTCCAACATTTCTAAATTTTCATGAACATAATTTAAATGTTCCTCATGAAAATCTTCAGAATCTTGTAATTCCTCTTCTTGCTTGTGTTCCAATTCATTACTTTCAAATTTTTCTTCATAAGTTGACTTGAAATGGCATTCACTCAAATATTTGATTACATCCATCCTATAACATTGATCATCTTTACCTCTTGCAGGATATTTCATTGACTTTGAAATATTTAATGTAGCAGTTTGATAATTAACTAGCATCATTAATTCCCCTTTTTGCACATCTATCATCGCTCTGTCTGGGGCTAGGAATGGTCTCCCTAAAATTATGGGTATATCTTTATCTTCCTCCATATCCAACACAATGAAATTAACAGGAAAAATAAATTGATCCACTTTCGCCAAAAATCATCTATAACTCCTTTAGGATATGTGATCGAACGATCAGCTAATTGCAGAGTTGCCTTTTGAATATTGATAATGAAATAAGGTTAATGCTTGCACACAAATCATATAAAGCTTTTCCAAAAAATATGTTTCCAATTGCACATGGAATTGTGAAACTTCCAGGATCTTTAAGTTTTTCAGGAAGCTTTTTCTAAATTATTGCACTGCACTCTTCACTAAGTGCAACAGACTCATTATCTTCAAACTTCCTCTTTCTGTTGAGAATATCCTTCATAAATTTCACATAGCTTGGCATTTTTTCTAATGCTTCAACAAATGGAATTTTGATTGTAAGCATCTTAAATATCTCCAAGAATTTTGAAAATTACTTATCCAATTTTTGTTATCGAAGTATATGAGGAAATGGAGGTGGTGGTTTTTCTAAATCAACCTTAGGTGGAGAAATAGGTCTTTCCAAACCTTTCGGAGCGTCCTCTGCTGGCTTTCAATTTCTTCTTTCTCTACTTCAGTCTCTTTTTGAACTCTACTTTTCAACTCTGTTCCACTTCTCAACTGAATAGCTTATACTTTCTCTTTAGCCTTGACTCTTGGATTTATTTCAGTATTACTAGTAAGCGTTCCTTGGGATCTATTACTTAATGAATTGGCAATCTGTCCCAATTGATTCTCAATCTTTCTGATTGTAGCTCCTTGACTTTGTAATTGATTTCCCATTTGTAACACATCTTCTTCTATAGATAACTTCTTCTCCTTAAATTGTGAAGTATTGTTAAAACCTAGAGGATAGGTTGGTCTATAATTATTATTCACTTGGTTGTTCCAGTTTCTCAATCGATTTACTTGGTTGTTTCCCCATTATTTATTACTACCACTCTGATTATTGTTATTCCAGTTAAAATTTAGAAGGTTTTTCCAACCAGGGTTATAATAATTGGAATGTGGGTTATTAGGCTTACTTATGGCATTCAAGGTTTCTGATGAAGTTTGAGAATAAACCATTTGGCCTAATAAATTTTCTTAAATCATGGGAATTGGCTGAGAAAAATTCATTCCAAATTGGTCTATCTTTCTTGAAATTGCAACAACTTGATTTGCTAGCATCACAAAAGCATCATTTTCATGAATGTTGGCTACCTTTTTAGGATTTAACCTTTCAGAAGGCCATTGAAAATTATTAGTAGTCATTTCTTTAATTAAAGCATAAGCATCAACAAACTGTTTAGACATCAATGAACCACCAGCAGCGGCATCGATAATAGATCTAAGAGATCCAACTAATCCATTATAAAAGGTCCAAATTATTAACCAATCTGGTATCGAATGATGTTGACACTTTCTTAAGAGATCTTTAAAACGTTTCCATGCTTCAGATATAGATTCCCCTTCAAACTGACAAAAAGATGTGATATCATTTCTAAGCATCGCAGTCTTCGATGACGGAAAATATTTAGCAAGGAATTTTTGTACTAAATCACCCCATGTTTTGATAGATCCAGGTGCTAATGAAGTTAACCAAATCTTAGCTTTATCCTATAGTGAAAAAGGAAAAAAAGTTTAAGTCTAATAACATCATCCAAAATACCATCATGTTTAAAAGTAGTGCACAATTCTAGAAAATTGGCAAGATGTAAATTAGAATCTTCAGTTGGTGCTCCCCCAAACTGATTATCAGATACCATCTGGATAATAGCAGTTTTAAGTTCAAATGAATTAGCAACTACAACAGGGTGTTGAATACTACCATGAAGTTCATCCACTGTAGGGTTAGCATAATCTCTTAAAGGTCTAAATTCTTGATGGATTTCAATATTTTGATGAACTTGATTTGCCATTTCTTGTGTATTTTTATTTATTTTTTTGTATTTTTAATTTTTTTGAATTTTCTGATAGTTTGCTCTAATTCAGAATTGTAAGGCACAAGTCCCTCAGAACCTGAACTACGCATACACAATTAACAAAATAAAATAAAACACACTAACAAAAACAATTAAATGTAAAAACTTAATTTTTCTTAAATTTTCTTTAACTGATATTTTAATGAATTTTCCCGGTAACGGCGCCAAAAACTTGATCCCCAAATATTTATGCTTACGATTTAGATATGAAATTATAATTTAATTATTTATAATATGGGATACTACGTAAGTATACATATAGTTTATTAAGTAATATAAGTCTTTTTGATTAAGCCTCGAGATATCGAACCCACAGGGAAATGTCTAAAATTTTAAAGAAATAAGAAAAATAACTTTTTACTTTTTAAAATGATTTTATAAAGTATGTTTTAAGATATAAATTTTTTCAAATTTTTTTTGGTATTTTCTGAATAAAAAGTAAAGCAAACAACTAAATGTAACACAACTATAAAATAGTATGAAAGCAAATGAGAATAAAATATCTTTTTCCTCTTTCAATGAATCAGTAATAATTATAGAATTTCATTGTGGGAGTATCTAAAATGTGTTGTGCCAAATAGAATCAATTATATTCTTTACCCTTACTTAGTTCTATAAAGAACATTGGTTAATTTGAGGTTTTGAAATCATGTAGATGGGTTAGGCAGGGAAGATACTAGCTCTCACTCTAGAGTTCCTTCTATTCGCTTCAACTGAGGGCGAACATCTCATAACAAAATTTAAAACATCAAACCAAATTAGAGAGCTTTAGCCTGTCACTCTAAAGTCCTCTAATTTTACTCCCCATTATAAGCATATCTTCCTAATTATTTACACCAAACCAAATGGAATATAATTCTCACCCATACAATTGCATGTTATTCTTTCCAATTATTGATTGAGACAATGCCGCATTGGTTCTTACATGTTCTCACAACAAATTTTAACATCTTAATTAGCCAAATCAAGAGGTAAATGAAGTGCAAGGTAGTGAATCATCACAACTTCTTCAACATTGAAATCCTATACTTCACATAACTTCTTTCCATAATTTAATTACTTAATAAATTAAAATGAAAAAGATAAAGAAAACTACTCAGAATCCATGGAGAAAACACAATCACAACTTGATTTGAAAGTAGAAATCATAGTGAAAACACAACAAGTCTTACTTTAAAACTAAATGTAAAACAAAGTTAAACACTTATCTAAAAATCCTCTCCACAAGACTTTTGAAGTTCCTTTAAAACTTTGCTTTCGCTTTACAAGACACAATAGAGGTTGGCACCCAACTCCGTTAACTCTGAATCTCTATTATACTTTTAATAAAACCTAGATACAATTGATAATAAAAATGGTGAAGTGGAAATGTGTGCTCTCAATAACTCTCTAACATAAAATTTACTCTTTACACTAATCACACCCTCCAACAACAACCATTTTTCTGATCTTCAAATATTCTTTTTAAAAATTTTCAAAAGGTGCTTTGGTGTCTCTTCAAAATGTGTCCAGATTTAATGTAACCACCAAGAATGCATCCATCCGTTCAAATTTTAGATGAATTTTAGCGCTAATGGGAAGTTAGTGAATTTTAAACCAAAAGGTGCTTCAAAAATCCCTTCAAATTTGAGCCAAAATCAATTAAAATTTGTCACTTTAACTGTGATGCCTATGTATTAAGGGTCCGACTCTTAGCCGCTATAGGCCAATTTTGCACACCTTTCAATTTTTGCTCCAAACTTGATCCTTCTTTGCTCCTTTCATCATAATTGATCATTTTAATCATACCTAAAAAAAAAACAAAAAAATACTTTCCATTAAAGTGCAATATCATCAAAAATAGGTATAAAACTGTGCATAAAAATACTATATATTTTAGGTATATCAAGTGGCCAAAGATCTTTCACTATGGTGACCCGATAATAGGGCTCAAACATAATTGTGGCTCGATATTTATTTCCTAAGTATAATAGTTGGGGTTTCAATAACATTGGATAGACACAGAGATAGAAGCAATGTCATTGGCTGAATAATGGTGACCTAACAACAACGGTTCATCATGATGGTGGAAGTGGCCAAGAACCAAAACTATAATGATAAAATTGGTGTTAAATGGGAAACACTAGTCCACAATGGAGATGACTAGATGAAATGATCTGATGTGATGCTTGTGATGATTTGGAGAAGATGATCTGATGATAGTCAAAATTTTTCACTAGAGTGATAGTTGTCAAGGGTCAGCGAACTAACATCACAATAGTAAAAAAATGTTGATCCACAAATGATGACAGTGTACTACAACAATAACAACAACTAGGTGATGCGATGCGACTTTATATATACTTTTAAATATAAGAATTTGATACGACTTTTTAGAATGTTTAATTCCTAGCAAATGGCTTCAAAAACTTGATGTGCGATGTTTACTTTTACTTATAAATTTATATTTAGATTTTATAATAATTATTGTAAAAGTCACAATTTTAAATGTAAGTATACGTATCGTTCAAGTAATACAGAGCTCTAGTGGAGTCCTGGTTATCGATCCAACAGGGATAGTGTTTTTATAAAAAGTAAGAAATTTAAGAAATATTTTTAAATTTATCAAATTAAAAGTAATATATATATATATATATATATATATATATATATTATTTTCAAATTTAATTTACTAACAATTTTTACTGTAAGAAAGTAAGCGATAAGCAATAAAGTAAAATAAGCAGTAATTAAAATTCAATGCAAGTATAAAAACGATTTTATCGTTTTCAACTAATCCAAGTTTTTTAGAATAATTATCTTTTGTGGGGAATTTAGATTATGGTATTGTGCCAAATAGAAGCATTCCTATTTTTTACCCTTTGGTCCAGGTGCAAAGAACATTGACTAATCTATTGATCGGTTCAGGATGTTTTATTAATAGAATGGGTTAATCTAGGCTCACACTACTAGATATCCAAGGGTGGCTATGGTCGGCCCTACCAGTGACCCGTTCCCTTTCTATAAACCAAATTATTAGAATTTAGTCTGTCACTCTAAAAAATAATTAATTTTACGCCCAATAAATAATATCTTCCTATTTATTTGCACTACACCTTGAATAACACGCATAAAGCCTTCGACTACACAAGGATTCATGTGATATATACTAGTTAAGAATTTATCTCCGGATAGGTCCCAAAATTCTTTAACAGGTTTTAACAATTTAAATGACCAATTTAAAAAGTAAACTAAGATCATGAATTAATATCATCACAATGTTTTAAATATTTTAAATTTAATTCTCCCACAAAATTTAATTAATTTGTTATATTTTCATAGTTGAAAGGAGAAAGATAACTAACTACTCAGAACACATTGAAATCACACAACAAAACATATTTATAAAACTTTGAACTAAGGTACAATACTTATCTGAAGTGTTCCTTCAAGTGATCCGCTGACTTGTACTGGCTCCAAAGCAATGATGAAAGACTCCAACAACAACAGCACACAATAAATACTGAAAATAAACTCACTAGATACAAAGTAAAGTGGCACCCTAAGTGTGGAAGAGACTAAGTAAAATTAGAGGGGGGAGAGAAGGTTCTTGGGGACTATGGGGTGTGATTTTTTCTGTAGAATGGAATCCTATTTATAGAGCTCTGAATTTGACTAGGGGTTGCTTAAGGCACCTCTTCAAAATTTGTCTAAATTCAATGCATCTTCTAGAAGGTAACTTTCGCACCTAGGCGCTGGGATCTGGCACCTAGGTGCCAGACTCCTTGACCAGGTCTTCGCACCTCTTCACTTTGGATCACACCTCTTCACGATTAAAACCATTTCCTTGTGTCCAAATTCTTTGTATCACATGTCCTATATATTAGGAGTAACTTCCAGTCTTCTAGAAGCTCCAATAACCACTTAACTCCTTTAAAATAACTCCCCAAAATCATCACAAATTCTTAACAGCGTCTGTATCGAGCTGACACTTAGGCGCCGGATTCTGGAGCCTAGGCGCTAGGCCAATAATTCCAATATTTTGCTCCATAAGCTCCATTTTTGATCCTTTTTGCTCCTTTTTCCTTCCTTTTCTTTCGTAGACTCTTTTTTTAATCATCTTCATCCAAAAACATGAATACCTTTCATTGAAGCATAACATCCTTAAGAATTGAATCATGAATAAGGCATAAAAATGAGTATTTTTTAGGTAGATCAAATTCCCCCAAACTTAAACGTTACTTGTCCTCAACTAACCCTTTTAATTACATAAAATAGATAACGTTTAGAATGAATTTAAAATATTTAAGATTCCTTATAATTTTTGGTTTTATAAATGCTTTAGCAAATCATTAACCAAATTTCACTAATTAAGTTTAATTTTAAGAATTAAAGAACATTTAACTACCAGATCATAAGAATTCCAATTTTTCATTTATTTTAAGAATAATTGTAGTTCATCATATTAAGGTCACATAGAATATTTACAAGAAAAGGATTTTCATGAAATATTTTTCTAGTAAAAGTATTTGTACATAGAAATTAAGTTAAAAATGTAATCAGTTTTCTTCCTATAAGATAATTCAAGTGAAGCCAATTTTTGATTAGGCATTTCCTCAAGCTTCTCCTCACTTTTTTTTAAGTGAGGATTACTATTTTTGGATAGCCTGTTAATGATTTTGAACTTTAATATCCTTAACTTATTTTCAAAAACTTATACATTCTTACTTAATAAATATGTCATTTTTAATAATTTATTATTTTTCAAAACTTATTTCAATCTTTTCTTTTTCAAGCAATAATCATGATTCCTTAGTATTTCAAAAATACAATTCTCTTTACTATAAAGAAAAAAATTTTGATCTTATCATTCTTTAAGTTAAATAATTCTATTCTTAAAATTAATCAAAATTTTTGAAATTTTAGTTAAGTTTACTAAATTATTTATAAATTCAAAAATTTAGGTAATCTTAAACAGATTTTTCATTCCTTATGTTATGTTAATATATTTTTAAAGAAAATATTAGTTCATTAAGGACAAATAATGTTTAAATTTGATAAATGTTTTCCCTTCCCCCAAACTTCAGCTTTAGTATAAATATGAATCATGAAATTTTCTAAAGCATGAGAGAAAGAAATAAACATGAATTAATCTAAGTACAATAATATGTATTAAGGAAAAACTAACTTCTACTTCTACACATGCTTTAATATGAATATAATAGAAATGATTAAGCATATATAGAAAAGTTTTGCAGAGGAGGAGTTAATTTCTAAAAAATCTCTATTTTTATTTTTATTTTTATTTTTTATTTTTATTTTTATTTTTGAATATGCAAACTTACTAACTATTCATGAACACTAAACAGTAGGCTGAAATAGAAATAAACTTCTATAAAAATTCATTCATATTTTAGTCTTAAACATACATTAGATAATCTAAAAACAGTTTCAACATAAAAAGTTCACATAAATTCTAACAAATTACATCACACTAAACAGCACAAGAAACAAAAAACACACTAAAAACAGAATCAACACATCTCCAGAGGTAAGTCAAGCTATTAATTACTATCCGTAGCTTCATCATCATCATCACCAAAAGAAAACTCCATATCCTTCGGATCAACATATGGTGAATATCTAGGATAAGTAGAGAACTGAACATCATGCTCACCCTTCAGAAATCTCACTAAAGACTCAGAATACTCAACATCGTAATCACTCTTTCTTTGTGTATACTCAGAAAGATGATCGATCTTCTTATCGATCGTATCTACTCTATAATGAGTTAGGAATAACTCATTCTACTGCTCTATAAACTGATCATGCATGGTTTCCCAAAAAGTAGATGGTGGCTCAGCAGAAGTAGATGTTCTAGAAGTAGAAGCTCTACCTGAAGTAGGTAATGAACCAGAAGGTGCAGTAGAAATCTTACCTCGAAGTCGATCATAGATACTGACGCTTTCTCTTCCTATAGGCTTTTGTTGACTTGAGCTTTTCCTCAGAAAGCTCAGCAACTACTCCAGCACTTTGACATAGAGAATAGAGCAGAGATGGAAAACCAAGTCCAATAGAAGTGCTAGAACGAGCAGTAGCCTCTACAGAATCATAAATAGTGCTCCCTACATCAATAGACTTCCTCTCTTGAATGCAGTAGTTGAGGATAACTCTATCTTTGGTAACCTCGCTCAGATGATTGGATGGAAGGAGTAGAGCAGAAATAAAGTAGTGCCATGCCTTTGAAACACCATTAAGCTTAGAAGATGAAAAATTTACCCTTTTTCCGTTCCGAATCTTCCAAGCTCCAGTACTATCAGTCAGGTAGGCAATGATCATATCCAAATCTCCCTCAGATGGAGATAATCCGGAGTAATAATACTCAATGTTTGGCGGCAGGCCATAGAAAATATTGATACGTTCAGGAGTGAATCCTACTCCAACTTCTCAAACAAAAATCTCGTATTCTTCAGCATCCACGAAATTAGCATAAAACTCTCTAACAACCGGGATAACGACAACAGAAGTGAAATAGCAGAATTGTTGCCAGTTGAGTGCAACGATTGTATCCTCAATTCTTCCTCCAGGATTGTAAAAACTTCACTCCGAGATAAATTTCCGAGTCATAGAAAAATCATTGTATCAGAAGTGTGCAGCAGCAGTGAAGAACTTGCTACGATCAAAATTTTCTCATTCCTTTCCTCTCTTAGATTTGGGTGCCATCTAAACGTGAAATAAAAACATGAAATAAATTCAACAGATTTAAGAAAATAAACTAATTTAAGCTTTTTAAACTTGAAAGAGCTTAAATATTTCAGGGATTTAACCTTAAAAATCAAAATTTTTCTCAAAATTTCGGTTTTTCTCAATGAGAGCAAAATCCATAGTGAAAATAAAAAATAATGAGTTTAGAATGTAGATCTGACCTCGGGATGAAGAAATCGGGTGATTTCAAGCTCAAAAAGTTGAAAATTCGGCTTTAAATGGGATCTATAGGGAGTATTTTCATGAAAAATAATGGAGAAGGAAGCCTATGCGTGAAAAGTGGCGTGGGGGTATTTAAGAAGATGAGTTTTCGGGTTCAGGCTGAGCCAGAGCCTAGGCGCCGAATTCTGGCACCTAGGTGCCAGACTCGCCTTTCAAAAAATTCAATTTAAATTTTATATTTTCCACCAAATCTTATCAAATTTGACTCCTAATTACTCTTATGAGAGTATTAATCCAATTTATATCCTCTAAACATTTTCACAATCAATTTAAAATGATAGTTTAGATCCATAAAAATGTATCCGAATTCTTCAATTCCAATCCATAACTTTCATTCTAAATTCAATAAATTTCAGTACAAGACTGTATCAAGGTTCATAGTTTTATAAATAACACAAACAACAACATATTCAAAGCAAATATTCAAATCTAACAACACACATTGAATAATTAAGCAAACACATAAATTCGATATTCAACACACTAACACATGACTCGATCGCACCTAAAAACATATAAGATCAATTTAACACCGATCTTCAATTACCATCTCTTTCGCAATGAAGTTCGCTAGGACCGAAGGGATAAAACACCAACGCCCTTGGAAATTCCAAAGCCGTCTTTTCATCGATGCACTTGTTTTTCGTGTACATTTCTACTTGAACGTCATGATAGGCCACCATATGATCAGATTGAAGTTTGGTTTGCCATTCCAAGTGTTTGTATTGGTGGTACATCTCATGGAAACGATTACCAATACTTTGCAGTTCCGCTTCAATCTTCTTTAATCGACTAAAAAATTTCTCCATACTAACAACAATAAAACCATTAAAATAAGGCTGAGGATCTTTAGGAGATTTGTCTCTTACCTCATTTTCATGATTTCCTCTATCCATTGCCTCCAAATCCTTCTTAAATCCTCCAAAATGGATTGTTCTAGTCAAAATTAAGATTTCTACGGGATTGGGGATGAAGAATATGCAATATATAAAGAGATTTTGTGTGAAAAACTAAAGATTTTTCAGTTTTTACACGATCTGTAACCGTGGTTCTTAGGCGACGGAATCTGGCGCCTAGGCACCGGATCATCGATACGCAGGCCATTCTGGAGCTTAGGCGCCGGAACCTCGATCGACTCCGATTCGCCTATCGTCAAATTTTGCAAGTTTCGGTCATAAAAATAGGTCTAACAAATGGGTATGATCAACACACAAATACAATTACGAAAAATTCAAATCACAAACAATCACAAACGAAGGTTAACTTGATCTCCTTTTTACTCACATTTGACATGGAGTGGTCCAAGTTCAAATTCTATATACTTCAAGATAATGTTTAGCTTAAGCCAATACATACTTGTTTGCATTCTATTTCCAGAAGTTATATGCAAATTTAGTCAAGAACAAGACATAACCTTGCAACAATAATTTAACTCACACTAATAAATATGGGTTGCCTTCCACAAAGCGCTTGGTTTAACGTCGTCAGCCGACCTAATTAATTGAATTAATCGGGTAGACTCAGCTCATAAGCCTCTTTGTAATTTAATTTCATTTATCCCATATAAGGCTTCAGTCTTAATCCGTTAACTTTAAATACTTTTCCAGTTTTGAGATCTTTAATATCCACTGCTCCATAAGGGTATACTCTCTCAATTATAAATTGTCCCATCCAATTAGATTTTAATTTTCCAGGAAAAAGTTTTAAACGAGCATTAAATAATAATACTTCTTGTCCAGGCTCGAATATTTTCCTTGAAATCATTTTGTCATGCAATTTCTTCATTTTTTCCTTATAAATTCTTGCATTTTTATAAGACTCATTTCTTATCTCTTCCATTTCATTCAGTTGTAATAATCGTTTTTCTCCTGCAGTATTCAAATTATAATTGAACTCTTTTATCGCCCAATAAGCTATATGTTCAAGTTTAACAGGCAAGTGATAATGTTTACCATAAATTAATTGATAAGGTGACATTCCGATAGGTGTCTTATAAGCTGTTCTATAAGCCCATAATGCATAATCAAGTCTTTCAACCCAGTCAGTTTTTTTAGGATTAACAATCTTATCTAATATTCTTTTAATTTCTCTGTTTGATTCTTCAGCCATTCCACTTGTTTAAGAATGATAAGCAGTTGCAATTCTATATTTAATTCTGAATTTTTATACAATTATTGAATTCTTATATTTCTGAAATGACTTCCCCCATCTGTGATAATTATCCTAGGCATTCCAATTTTGTAAAAATCATTTTATTCAAAAATTTCAAAACACTTTTGGAATCACAGTTAGGTAAAGCTAAAGCTTTGATCCACTTTGAAACATAATCAACTGCTAATAAAATATAATTTTTCCAGATGATGGTACGAAAGGTCCCATAAAGTCTAAACCCCATACATCAAAAATTTCAATTTCTAATATAAAGTTTAGAGGCATTTCATCTTTTCTGGATATATTTCTCATTCTTTAACATCGATCACAAGTTTTCACAAAATGTCCAACATCTTTAAATAAAGTAGGCCAATAAAATCTAGAATTTAAAACTTTAATTGCAATTTTATCTACTCCAAAGTGTCCTCCAAATTCAGAATCGTGATATTTTTGAATAATTACAAAAGTTTCTTCATAAGGTATACATCTTCGAATCACGGAATCTCTTCCTATTTTAAATAAATGAGGATCTTCCCAAATATATTATTTAAAATCATTCTTGAATTTCTTAATGTATTTGATATTCAACCCATAAAGGTAAAATATTGCTAACCAAATAGTTAACTATATCTGCATGACAAGGCATTTGTAATCCTTGAATGACATATAATTATTCATCAGGGAATTTCTCATTTATAATTTTTTTTTCATAAATCTTCTAATTATTATTTTTGATTCTTGATAAATGATCAGCAATTTGGTTGTCAGTTCCATTTATGTTCATAATTTCAAAATCAAATTCTTGTAAAAGTAAAACCCATCTGATCAATCTAGGTTTAGCATCTTTTTTAGACATTAAATACTTAATAACAGAATGATCAGTATTTACGATACATTTTGTTCCAAGAAGATATGGTCTAAATTTATCAAAGGCATATACTATTGCAAAAAGCTCTTTTTCAGAAGTAGTGTAATTTATTTGAGTTTCATTAAGAGTTTTGCTAGCATAGTATATAACTTTGAAAATTTTCTCATATTTTTGTCCTAATACGACTCAATTGCATAATCACTTGCATCACACATTAATTCAAAAGGTTTATTCCAATCAGGTGCAACAATGACAGGTGCAGTGATTAATTTTTCTTTTAGAATATTGAACGCATTCAGACAATCTTCATTGAATTCAAATTTAGCTTCTTTTTCCAATAAATGGTAAAGAGGTTTAGCAATTTTAGAAAAATCCTTTATATATCTCCTATAAAATCCAGCATGACCCAGAAAACTTCTCACATCAGTAACGATATTAGGTGGTTGAAGTTCAACAATAATTTTCACTTTTGCCTGATCAACTTCCATCCCTATTTGTGAAACTTTATGTCCAAGTACAATTCCTTCAGTGACCATAAAATGACATTTTTTCCAGTTTATAACTAATTTTGTTTCTTCACATCTCTTCAAAACTTTCATTATCAAGATTCAAAAGAAGTTCCAAAAACTGAAAAATCATCCATAAATACTTCAATTCCTTTATCAATCAAATCACAGAATATTGAAATCATACATCTTTGAAAATTTGCAGGTGCATTGCATAAATCGAAAGACATTTTTCTAAAGGCAAATGTTCCATAAGGACTTGTAAATGTTGTCTTCTCTTGATCCTAAGGAGCAACGAGTAATTGATGATAACCAGAATATCCATCCAGAAAACAGAAATATGAGTGTCCAACTAGTTTATTCAGCATTTGATCCAAGAAAGGTAAAGGAAAATGATCCTTTCTAGTGGTGTTGTTTAATTTTCGATAGTCAATGCAAATACGCCATCCAGTAACTTGTCTTGTTGGGATTAATCCATTTTTTTCATTAACAATGACAGTTACTTCTCATTTTTTCGGAACACAATGAATAAGACTCACCCATTGGCTAAATAGGATAAATAATTCCAGCATCTAACCATTTCAAAATCTCTTTCTTAACAACCTCTTTCATAATTAGGTTTAATCTTTTTTGAGGTTCAATAGTGGGTTTACAATATCTTCCATTAAAATCCTATCCATACAGATTGAAGGGCTTATTCCTTTTATATCTGCAATAGTTCAACCAAAAGCTTTCTTATAATTCTTCAAAACTCCTATTAATTTTTTCTCTTGATCTTTGCTTAATTTTGAAGATATAATTACAAGTAAAGTTAATGAATTTCCAAGAAATGCATACTTTAAATGTGCAGGTAACATTTTTAATTCCAGTTTAGGGGCTATTTCAAGTGAAGATAAAAGTATATCATTTTTAGTTGTGTCTAAATTTTCCTAATTTTCATGAATATAATGAGTTTCTTCAGAGAAATTTTCAATTTCTTCATTTAATGACTCATTATATAACATAGATTCTTTATCTTTATCATCAGAAATGACTTTACTTTTTTCTTGATAATGCTTTTCAATTTTATAATAAAAAATATCTATCTGATATCATTTTTCTTTATCAGGATACCTCATTGATTTCAGAACATTAAATGTTATCTCTTAATCATTAACTCTCATTGTTAATTCTCCTTTTTGCCCATCAATCATAGCTCGTCCGGTAGCTAGAAAAGGTCTCCATAAAATAATAGGTATTTCTTTATCTTCTTCCATATCTAGAACAATGAAATCAACAGGGAAGATAAATTTATCTACCTTAACAAGAACATCCTCTATAACTCCTTTAGGATAAGTGATCGATCGATCAGCTAATTGAAGAGTTACAGTGGTAGGAGAAATCTCTCCTAAATCTAACCTTCGAAAGATTGAAAATGGCATGAGATTAATACTAGCTCCTAAATCACATAAGGCTTTTCCATAGAATTTTTCTCCAATAGCACATTGTATAGTGAAACTTCCAGGATCTTTAAGTTTCTGAGGTAATTTCTTCTGAATTATTGCACTGCATTCTTCACTTAATGCAACAGTTTCATAAGCTTCAAATTTTCTCTTCTTGCTTAAACTATCCTTCATAAATTTTGCATAGCTGGCATTTGCTCCAAAGCCTCAGCAAAAGGAATGTTGATGGTAAGTTTCTTAAAAATTTCAAAGAACTTAGAAAATTGATGGTCAAGCTTCTACTGTTTTAGTCTTTAAGGAAAAGGTAATGGTGGTCTTTCAACTTCCACTTCAATAGGTACTACAGTCTGATCTTTATTTGGAGAAAGGGTATCTTAAGGTTTTTTAATCTCTTCAACTTCTTTCTCTTTTTCAATATCATTATGTGTTTTCTCTTTTAATTCCTTTCCACTTCTGAGTTGTACAGCTTTTGCTTGTTCATGTTCTTTTCCAGATTCTTTAGGATTAATTTTGACATTGCTAGGTAGTGTTCCTTGAGGTCTGTAATTAATGAAATTAGTGATTTGACCCATCTGATTCTCAATATTACGAATAACAGTGTTTTAACTTTTTAGCTGTTTGATTAGTTGCAAGATCAATTCTTCTACAGACAACTTTTTCTGCTGATTGTTATAATCAGGAGGATAAGTTGGTCTATAGTTTGATTTCCTTGATGGTTCCAATTTGGATTAACTTGATTATTATTCCATTGTTGATGTCCATTACTCCAATTAAAATTAGGATGATTTTTCTAACCAGGATTATAATAATTAGAATAAGGGTTAATAGTTTTACTAGCAATAGCTTGTAAAGTTTCCATTGTTTGAGAATCATCAGAATTTGCAGAATTATCATTACTTACATGTGATATATTAATAGCAAATTATCTAATTTTTTTGATATCGTAGCCGATATATTAATAGCAAAATTATTTAATTTTTTTGATATCGCAGCCACTTGTGAAGCTAAAATAGAAAAGGCTTCATTATCTTGAATACTGGCCATTCTTTTAGGATTAACCCTTTCAGAAGGCCATTGAAAATTATTATTAGCCATTTCTTCAATTAAGGTGTAAGCTTCTTCAAATGTCTTAGCCATTAAAGAACCACCAGCAGCAGCATCAATAATAGATCTAAGTGATCCAATAAGTCCATTATAAAATGTTTGAATAATTAACCAATCCAGTAAAGCATGATGAGGACATTTTATTAATAATTCTTTAAATCTTTCCCAAGCTTCATAAATTGTTTCTCCATCAAATTGCGTAAATGAAGTAATATTATTTCTCAATTTAGCAGTTTTAGAAGGAGGAAAATATTTAGCAAGTGATTTTTGTGCCATATCTGCCTATGTTTTAATAGAACAAGTTGCTAATGAATTAAGCCACATTTTTGCTTTATCTTTTAAGGAAGAAGGAAAGAGTCTAAGCCTAATAGCATCATCAGAAACATTATTATATTTAAAGGTAGCACAAAGTCCTAAAAAACTAGCAAGATGTAAATTTGGATCCTCATTAGGTGTTCCTCCAAATTGATTATTTTGAACCATTTGAATAATAGAAGGTTTAAGTTCAAAAGAATTAGCATCTACAGCTGGCATTTGAATAGTTACATGAAGTTCATCAGCTGTAGGGTTTGCATATTCCCTTAATGGTTTATAAATATTTCTCTCGTTAATTTCGATTGGATTTTGATAATTGTTATGTAAGTTAGCCATTTCTTGATGTTTTGAAATTTGTTTTCCTTTCTTAATTCTTTTAATTATTCTTTCTAATTAAGAATCAAAAGGTAGTAATCCTTCAGATCCAGAACTACGCATAAAATTTAAAAGATTTTAGTTTTGTTTTGTTCTATCTTTTTTTTATCTTTTTTACTTTTTATTCTATCTTATCCCCGACAACGACACCAAAAATTTGATGTGATGCGACTTTATATATGCTTTTAAATACAAGAATTTGATACCACTTTTTAGAATATTTAATTCCTGGCAAATGGCTTCAAAAACTTGATTTGCGATGTTTACTTTTACTTATGAATTTATATTTATATTTTATAATAATTATTGTAAAAGTTACAAATTTAAACGCAAGTATATGTATCGTTCAAGTAATACGGGGCTCTAGTGGAGTCCCGGTTATCGATCCTACGGAGATAGTGTTTTTATAAAAAGTAAGAAATTTAAGAAATATTTTGGAATTTATCAAATTAAAAGTAAATATATATATATATATATATATATATATATATATATTATTTTCAAATTTAATTTACTAACAATTTTTACTCTAAGAAAGTAAGTAGTAATCAATAATAAAGTAAAGTAAGCAGTAATTAAAATTCAATGCAAGTATAAAAATGACTTTCTCCTTTTCATCTAATCCAAGATTTTTAGAATAATTATCTTTTGTGGAGAATTTAAATTACAGTATTGTGCCAAATAGAAGCATTCCTCTTCTTTACCCTTTGGTCCAGGTGCAAAGAACATTGACTAATCTATAGATCAGTTCAGGATGTTTTATTAGTAGAATGGGTTAATCTAGGCTCACACTACTAGATGTCCAAGGGTGGCTATGGTCAGCCTTACCAGTGACCCGTTCCCTTTCTATAAACCAAATTATTAGAATTTAGTCTGTCACTCTAAAAACTAATTAATTTTATGCCCAATAAATAATATATTCCTATTTATTTGCACTTCACCTTGAATAACCCGCATAAAGCCGTCGACTACACAAGGACTTATGTGATATCTACTAGTTAAGTATTTATCTCCGGATAGGTCTCAAAATTCTTCAACAGTTTTAATAATTTAAATGGCCAATTTAAAAAGTAAACTAAGATCAGGTATTAATATCATCACAATGTTTTAAATATTTTAAATTTAATTCTCCTACAAAATTTAATTAATTTATTATCTTTTCATAGTTGAAAGGAGAAAGATAACTAACTACTCAGAACACATTGAAATCACACAACAAAATATATTTATAAAACTTTGAACCAAGGTACCAATACTTATCTGAAGTGTTCCTTCAAGTGATCCGCTGACTTCTACTGACTCCAAAGCAATGATGAAAGACTCGAACATCAACAACACACAATAAATACTCAAAATAAACTCACTAGAAACAAAGTAAAGTGGTACCCTAAGTGTGGAAGAGACTAAATAAAATTAGAGAGGGGAGAGAAGGTGCATGGCGACTATGGGGTGTGATTTTTTCTGTAGAATGGGCTCCTATTTATAGAGCTCTAAATTTGACCAGGTGTTGCTTAAGGCACCTCTTCAAAATTTGTCCAAATTCAATGCATCTTCTAGAAGGTAACTGTCGCGCCTAGGCGCCGGGATCTGGCGCCTAGGCGCCGAACTCCGTGACCAGGTCTTCGCACCTCTTCACTTTGGATCACACCTCTTCGCGATTAAAACTGTTTCCTTGTGTCCAAATGCATTGTATCACATGTCCTATATATTAGGAGTAACTTCCAGTCTTCTAGAAGCTCCAATAACCGCTTAACTCTGTTAAAATAACTTATCAAAATCATCACAAAATCTTAGCAGCATTTGTATCGAGCTGGCGCTTAAGCGCCGGATTCGGGCGCCTAGGCACCAGGCCAATAATTCCAATATTTTGCTCCATAAGCTCCATTTTTGCTCTTTTTTCCTCCTTTTTTCCTTCTTTTTCTTTATTGGACTCTTTTTTAATCATCTACATCCAAAAACATAAAAATACCTTTCATTAAAGCATAATATCCTTACGAATGAATCATAAATAAGGCATAAAAATGAGTATTTGTTAGGTAGATCACTGCTCACAAAGTGAATAAATAAAGGATAAAAATTCCATACCTGCAGTAGTAGTAGCTCTGGCACAGTTCAGAATATAATAAAAAATAATAGCCCCAATATCTAAAGGCTTTCCTTGCTGAATACAATGGTTCATAACAGCTCTCTCCCTTGTAACTTCACTGATATGACTTGAAGGCATAAGCTTAGATGAGATAAAATAATGCCATGCCTTTGAAGTGGCATTCAACTTAGAGGCTTAAAAATTCACTCTTTTGTCATTTGTAATCTTACCATCCATATCTTTCAATATTTTCAATCTTACCATCCATATCTCTAACATGCTCTCGGGTAAGACTCACCTTCTTCAAAATCTTCTGCAATAATCTAATTTGTGAATCTCTAAAGGATGATGCATGTGCAGTAGAAGCAGCAGAAGCAACAGAAGCAGAAGCAATGAAAGCTCTGATAGATCCTCTTTTCCAGCCAAATACTAAACATACAGTGTAAGTATTCACATTTACACTGGTAATTGGTCTAAGTGGCTGAAGAACCTCTTCCCATGTTTTAGCCTTAACACCAAACTGCTCACAAAGTGAATAAATTAGAGATGGAAATCCCATACCTGTAGTAGTAGCAGCTCTGGCACAGTTCAAAATATAATAAAAAATAATAACCCTAATATCTAAAGGCTTTCCCTGCTGAATACAATGGTTCAGAACAGCTCTCTCCCTTATAACTTCACTGGTATGACTTAAAGGCAGAAGCTTAGATGAGATAAAGTAATGCCTTGCCTTTGAAGTGGCATTCAATTTAGAGGCTTGAAAATTCACTCTCCTTTCATTTTTAATCTTCCACAAACCTCTTCCATCAGTAAGAAAGGCCATAATCTCATGTAACTCTCCCTCAGAATGATGAAAATTCTCATAAAAACAAAACATTGTAGGATGTAATCAGTAAAAAATTATTAATTACCACAAATTAAAAATCCACTTGTTGCCTCCTAACCATCACCAAAAAATCTTCTGCTGCAGGAAAGTTAGCATAGAACTCTTTCATCAAAGAAACAACTGCAACAGTGGAGAAACAACAATATCTTTCCCAATTTTTTCTTGTAATCATCTCCTCAATCTCTCCACCTAACTTACTAAAAACACGCTATGGAATCAATTTCTATGATGCAAGTGCATCAACGTAACGATTCTATGCTTTAGAAATGACAAATTTTTTGGAATCAAAATTTTCTTTTCTTTTCGATCACTTTGACTTTGGAGCCATCTCTAAAACTCACCAAAAATTCACCATAAATTCCAATTTTAAACTAAACTTGTTAACTCAACTTTCAAAGGCAAAGTTCACTAAATCCAAGAAATTTCTCATGTTTTTCTCAAAATTTCACTATGAATAGAGATTTATAGATTTTTCCATAAATGTACTCAAAATACATGGTGGAAATAAAAAAGTATTAATTAGGAGTAGTGATCATACCTTAAGGAACTCAAATCCAATAAATTTTGACGAAATCAGCTCTAAAATGATCCAAATAGTGATGCCTTAGGCTCTTATTTTACGAAATCGAGAGGTTGAAGGTGATGGGGATGTTAAAAATGGCAAATAGCAGGTTTTTAACTGCCGAAAAATCAAATTTCACGAATCAACCCCTATGTGCTAGTATATGGCGCTTAGCCGCGAAATTTGACACTTATGCACCGTTGGTTTGGCTCTTAGGCGCCAGTGCCCAAATTTTGGCAATTAGGTTAATTCCATCAAAATTTCTAGTTAATCACCTTTAATCACTTCAAGTAATTATTTTTCCCCATAAACTCTTCTAATACTCCAAAATTATACATTAATTTGTAATGATTCCTGACAAATTTCACACAAACACAAACTTATTTCATTAAACATTAAAACACACTTAATACAAACTACAAATTTCTATCCAAACACTTTGGATGAAATTCTCCTCATACATAAGTTCAAACACATGTAATTAAACACTAACATACATCATTAAGATGTAACAAACATATGTAAAGTGCAACCCACTCAATCATTAATTAAAACCACACTTATAACATTAAACACATATAATCAAACTAAAAGACCACACACAATTTAATTCCAATCTCCATTAGTTGGAATATATCCAGAACCACGATTAGTTCCATTTGAACCATATGGAATATAAATCTGATAAAATGAGCAATGATTAAAAGCTCTTACATCTTCTTCTTCTATCCATTTGTTCTTCAGATACATCACTATATTTGCTTCTTCCACATGACTTGTGTGACTGAATTGCATTTTGAGTTGCCATCCAATATGCGCTAAATGAGCATTAATTTCATTTACCTTTGCATTGATAGACTCCACATCAACCTTGATCTTCGTAATCCTTTCTGGTATTCCTTGGATACTCACAACCATAAATCCGTTATATAACTCTTGCGCATTATCACAAATAAAATTCTTCTTAACTTTTCTCTCACATGAAGCCACTTTTTCACTCAAAATACTCTTTCAGAAGACTCAGGAATGAAAATAAGAACTGGGGCAAATATTTCATAAATTTAGGGTCTTTTTATAGACTTGGAAAGGTGCAAAAGTAACCCTAGACGTATTAAAACTCCTTAATAACTCCAAAACTACTCACCCACAGTTTTGGCTTCTAGAACCTCATTTTTCATGTTTTTAATAACTATGGCGCTTATGCGCCAACCAGCGGTGCTTAGGCGCTAGTGCACATTATTGCACAGTTATGCCAAAATATCAAAATCTTCATTCTAATTCCTTTAAGTCATTAAATAAGGTCAAATAAATACCACTGTAGCAAAAAAGCTCCAAAATACTACCACATTTCTCAAATCAAGCCAAATAATAGAACACAAAGCAAACATAAAGTAGAGCACACCGATAAATAGGAGTTGCCTCCCACAAAGCGCTTGGTTTACCGTCATCAACCTGACATACCCAGAGCTTATTCTGAGTGACCCAACATCATATTCTCATCAATTTTAGATTGATCGACTGAAAAGTAAGGTTTTATTCTATGATCTTTCACTCTAAATATTTTTCTAGTCTTTAGATCTTGAATATCCACTGATCCATAGGAATAAACTTTCATTACAATAAATGGGCCTGTCCACCTGGACTTAAGTTTTTCAATAAAAATTCTCAATCGAACATTATATATAATAACTTTTTGCCCTGGCTCAAGATTTTTAGTAAGAATCTTCCAATCATGCCACAACTTGATCTTTTCTTTATAAATCTTAGCATTTTCATAAGATTCATTCCTTATCTCTTCAAGCCCATTTAATTGCAACAATATCTTTTCTCCAGCATCTTTCAAATTATAATTGAACTCTTTAATAGCCCAATATGCTTTATGCTCAAGTTCAACTGGTAAATGACAAGCTTTTCCAAAAACTAGCCTATATGGGGCATTCATATAGAAGTTCTATAGGCAGTCCTATAGGCTCACAAAGCATAATCCAGTTTGATTGACCAATCATTTCTATTTGAATTAATGATCCTTTCCAATATTCTTTTAATTTCACGATTGGATAATTCAACCAAACCACTTGTCTGCGGATGATAAGTAGTAGCAATGCGATGGTTATTAATAGTCTTCATAATGACATTTCTAAAATGACTTCCCCTATCAGTTATGATTACTCTTGGTATTCCAAATCTGCAATATATATTCTTACTTAAAAACTTTGCAACACTTTGAGCATCATTTCTTGGTAAAGCAACAACTTCTATCCATTTGGATACATAGTCTACTGCTATCAAAATGTATGTATTTCTGAAATATGGTATAAATTGTCCCATGAAATCTTACCCCCAAACGTCAAATATTTCAACTTCCAAAATATAATTGAGGGGCATCTCATTTCTTCTAGAAATATTGCCTACACGTTGATATTGATCACAATTTTTAATATAAACATTAACATCCTTAAAAATTATTGGCCAATAAAATCCAGATTGTAATATTTTATAGGCAATTTTATCAACTCCAAAATGTACCCCATATTCAAAATTATGACATTTTTAAATAATTTTCATAGGTTTCTTCTAAAAGCACACATCTTCGAATAATCAAATCCTTTCCTTATTTATATAAAAATGGGTCATCCCAAAAATAAGTTCCAGCTTCAGCTATGAATTTCTTCCTCTACTGGTATGTAAAACCATAGGGTAAAATATCACTGACAATAAAGTTTATAATGTCGGCATACCATGGAACACACCCCTCATTAAGAGTGAACAATTTTTCATCAGGAAAATTTTTATTAATTTCTTCAATATAATAGAGAAAATTTTCAGTTTAAAGCCTGGACAAATGATCAACAATTTGATTATCAGAACCCTTTTTATCTACTATCTCAAACTAAAATTCTTGCAAAAGAAGAATCTATCCAATCAATCTTGGTTTTGCATCCTTCTTCTTTGTTAAATACTTAATTGCAGAATGATCAGTATACACCACACATTTAGTTCCAATTAAATATGATCTGAATTTATTAAAGGCAAACACTATAGCTAATAATACTTTCTCGGTAGTGGTGTAATTAATTTGATTTTCATTAAGAGTTTTACTAGCATTTTGAAAATTTTATCATATTTCTGGCCTAAAACAGCTCCAATAGCATAATTACTAGCATCACACATTAATTCAAAAGGTTTTTGCCAATTTGGTGAAACTATAATAGGTGCAGGGATTAATTTTTCTTTTAATGTTTCAAAAGGTTTTAGGCAATCATCATTAAAATTTAAAATTACATCTTTTTCTAGTAAACGACATAAAGGCTTCAAAATTTTTGAAAAGTCTTTAATATAACGCCTGTAAAATTCAGCATGTTCCAGAAAACTTCTAATTTCTCTTACATTAGTTGGGCAAGGTAAATTAGAGATCACTTCAATTTTTGCAGGAACTACTTCCATACCATTTTCTGATATACGATATCTCAAAACTATTCCTCCTACTACCATAAAATGACATTTCTCCCAGTTAAGAACCAAATTAGTTTCTTCACAGTGTTTTAGAACTTTAGATAGATGTTTTAAACATGATTCAAATGAAATTCTAAACACTGAAAAGTCATTCATAAAAACTTCAATTATTTTTTCTATAAAATCACAGAAAATTGTCATCATACATCTATAAAATGTAGCAGGGGCATTACATAAAAAAATGGCATCCTTCTAAAAGTAAATGTACCATAAGGACTGGTAAATGTTGATTTCTCTTTATCCTCAAGAGTAATTTAAATTTGGTGGTAACCAGTATATCCATCCAAAAAACAAAAGTCTTTATGCTCAGCTAGTCTATCCAACATCTGATCTAGAAAAGGAAGTGGAAAATGATCTTTCCTGGTGGCAAGGTTTAATTTTCTATAATTAATGCATATTCACAATCCTCTAGCTTCTCTTATTGGTATTATTTCATTCTTTTCATTAACAACCACAATAACTCATCCTTTCTTAGGTACATAGTGAATATGACTAACCCATGCACTATCTGAAATATGGTAGATAATTCCAGCATCCAACCACTTTAAAATTTCTTTCTTAACAACTTCTTTTATGATAGGATTTAATCTCCTTTGAGGATTAGCCCGAGGTTTGCAGTTATCCTCCATAAGGATTCTATGCATAAAAATTGAAGGACTGATTTCTTTAATATCGGCTATTATTCATCCAAAGGCTTTTTTATATTTCTTTAAAATTTCAAGCAGCCTCTCTTCTTCTCATTCAGTTAATTGAGAGGAAATTATAAATGGAAAAGTTGAGGAATCACCTAAAAAGGCATACTTCAAATGATTAGGAAGCATCTTTAAATCAAGTTCAAGAGGTTTTTCAATTGATGGACCAAAAGGTTCATCTTTTTCAGTCATGTCCAAAATTTCAAAATTTTCATGAACATAATTTAAATCTTCCTCATGAAAATCTTCAGAATCTTGTAATTCATCTTCTTGCTTATGTTCCAATTCTTTACATTCATATTTCTTGTCATAAGTTGACTTGAAATGACATTCACTTAAATATTTGATAACATCCATCCTATAACATTCATCATCTTTACCTCTTGCAGGATATTTCATTGACTTTGAAATATTGAATGTAACAGTTTGATCATTAACTCACATCATCAATTCCCCTTTTTGCACATCTATCATCACTCTGCCTGTGGCTAGGGAAGTTCTCCCTAAAATTATGGGTATTCTTTTATCTTCCTCCATATCTAACACAATGAAATCAATAGAAAAAATAAATTGATCCACTTTTACCAAAACATCCTCTATAACTCCTTTAGGATATGTGATCGAACGATCAGCTAATTGCAAAGTTACAGTAGTAGGGGTTATTTCTCCTAATCCCAGTTATTTGAATATTAATAATGGCATAAGGTTAATGCTTGTACCAAAATCACATAAAGCTTTTCCAAAAAATCTGCATGTGATGGCACATGGAATTGTGAAACTTCCAGGATTTTAAAGCTTTTCATGAATCTTTTTCTGAATTATTGCACTACACTTTTCACTAAGGGCAACAGTCTCATTATCTTCAAACTTCCTCTTTTTGTTGAGAATATCCTTCATAAATTTCACATAGCTTGACATATGTTCTAAGGCTTCAGCAAATGGAATGTTGATTGTAAGCTTCTTAAATATCTCTAAGAATTTTAAAAATTGCTTATCCAATTTTTGTTGTCGAAGTATATGAGGAAATGGAGGTGGTGGTTTTTCTAAATCAACCTTAGGTGGTGGTTTTTCTAAATCAACCTTCCAACTCTCTTCTGCTTCTCAACTGAATAGCTTGTACTTGATCTTTAGTTTTTTTCTCTTGGATTTACTTCTATATTACTAGGAAGCACTCCTTGGGATCTATTACTTAATGAATTAGCAATCTGTCCCTATTGATTCTCATTAATTCTGATTGTAGCTCATTGATTTTGTAATTAATTTCCCAGTTGTAACACTACTTCTTCTATAGATAACTTCTTCTCCAAAAAATGTGAAGTATTGTTAAAACTTGAAGAATTGTTTGGTTTATAATTATTATTTCCTTGGTTGTTCCAGTTTCCTAATGGGTTTACTTGGTTATTCCCCCATTGTTGATTACTACCACCCTGATTATTGGTATTCTAGTTAAAGTTTAGATGGTTTTTCCAACCTGGGTTATAATAATTAGAATATGGGTTATTAAGCATACTTATAGAATTCAAAGTTTCTAGTGAATTTTGAGAATCAACCATTTGACCTAATGAATTTTCTTCAATCATAGAAGTTGGCTGACAAAAATTCATTCCAAATTGGTCTATTTTTTTTTGAAATTGCAGCAACATAATTTGCTAGCATCAAAAAAGCATCATTTTCATGTATGTTTGCTACATTTTTAGAATTTAACCTTTCAGAAGGCATTCAAAATTACTAGTAGCCATTTTTTCAACTAAAGCATAAGCATCAACAAACTGTTTAGACATCAATGAACCACCAGCAGCGACATCGATAATAGATTTAAGAGATCCAACTAATCTGTTATAAAAGGTATGGATTATTAACCAATCTGGTATCGAATGATTTGGACACATTCTTAAGAGATTTTTAAAATGTTACCATGCTTCATATATGGATTCCCCTTCAAACTGACAAAAAGATGTGATATCATTTCTAAGCTTCGCAGTCTTCGATGGTGGAAAATATTTAGTACGGAATTTTGTGTGAAATCACCCCAAGTTCTGATTGATCCAGGTCCTAACGAATTTAATCAAATCTTAGCTTTATCCCTCAACAAAAAAGGAAAAAGTCTAAGTCTAATAGCATCGTCCGAAACACCATGATATTTAAAAGTAGCGCACAATTCTAGAAAATTGGCAAGAATAAATTAGGATCTTTAGTTGGTGCTCCCCCAAACTGATTATTAGATACCATCTGGATAATAACAGGTTTAAGTTAAAATGAATTAGTAGCTACAATTTTGTGTTTAATACTACCATGAAGTTCATCCACTGTAAGGTTAGTATAATCTCTTAAAAGTCTAAATTCTTGATGGATTTCAACATTTTGATGATCTTGATTTGCCATTACTTGAATATTTTTAACTTTTTCTGAAGTTTTAATTTAATTTTATTTTTCTTATAGTTCTCTCTAATTCAGAATCGTAAGACACAGTCCTTTAGAATCTGAACTACACATACGAAATTAACAAAACAAAACAAAACACACTAACAAAACAAATGTAAAGTAAAAAATTAATTTTTCTTGAATTTTCTTTAAATGAAATTTTAATTAATTTCCCTGACAAAGATGCCAAAAACATGATCCCCAAATATTTACCCTTGTGTTTTAGATATGAAATTATACTTTAATTCTCTATAAAATATGATACTACATAAGTATATGTATCGTTTATCAAGTAACATATGACTTTTTAATTAAGCCCTGGGATATCGAACACACAGGGAAATGTCTAAAAATTTAAAGAAATAAGAAAAATAACTTTTTACCTTTTTAAATGATTTTGTAAAGTATGTTTTAAGATATAATGTTTTTTAATTTTTTTTTGGTATTTTCTGAATAAAAAGTAAAGCAAGAAACTAAAGTTAACACAATTTTAAAATAGTCTGAAAGCAAATGAGAATAAAATATCTTTCTCCTATTTCAATGAATCAGTAATAATTATGAAATTTCATTGTGGAAGTATCTAAAATGTGTTGTGCTAAATAGAATCAATTATATTCTTTACCCTTACTTGGTTCTATAAAGAACATTGGTTAATTTAATGATTTGAAATCTTGTAGATGGGTTAGGTAGGAAAGATACTAGCTCTCACTCTAGAGTTCCCTCGATTCCCTCCACCTGGGGGCTAACATCTCATAACAAAATTTTTCACGTCAACCCAAATTAGAGGGCTTTAGCCTGTCACTTTAAAGTCCTCTAATTTTACTCTCCATTATAAGCATATCTTCCTATTTATTTGTACCCAATCATATGGACTAAAATTCTCATCTATATAATTACATGTGATTCTTTCCAATTTTTGATTGAGAAAATACTTCAATGGATCTTACACAATCTCCTAACAACTTTTAACATTTCAATTGACCAAATCAAGAAGTAAATGAAGTGCAAGGTAGTGAATCATCACAACTTCTTCCAACATTGAAATCTTATACTTCACACAACTTCCTTCCATAATTTAATTACTTCATCAGTTAAAAGGAAAAAAAATAAAAAAAATAACTCAAAATCCATGGAAAAAACACAATCACAACTTGATTTGAGAGTTGAAATCATAGTGAAAACACAACAAATTTTACTTAAAAACTAAATGTAAAAAAAGATAAACACTTATCTGAAAATTCTCTCCACAAGACTCTTGAAGTTCTTTTGAAATTTTGCTTTCCCCTTTCAAGACACAATAGAGGTTGGCGCTCAACTTTGTTGAATCCAAATGTCTATTCTACTCATAATAAAAACTAGATACAATTGATAATAAAAGTGGTGAAGTGGAAAGGTGTACTCTCTGAAACATAAACTTGACTCTTAACACTAATCACACCCTCCAACAATAACCATGTTTTCTAATCTTTAAATCTTCTTTTTAAAATTTTCCAAAAGGTGCCTTTGTGTCTGTTCAAAATATGTCCAGATTCAATGTATCCACGAAGAATACATCCATTCATTTAAATTTTAAATGAATTTTGGCGCTGATAGGAAGTTAGTGAATTTTAAACCAAAGGATGCTTCAAAAACCCCTTCAAATTCGTGCCAAATTTAAATAAATTCATCACTTTAACTGTGGCGCCTATGTGCCATCCAGCGCTTTGGCGCCAGAGGCCAATTTTGTACATCTTTCAATTTTTGCTCCAAATTTCATCATCTTTTGCTCCTTTCATCATAATCACTCATTTTAATCATACCTGCAAAACACAAAATACCTTCCATTAAAGTGCAATATCATAAAAAATAGGTATTAAATTGTGCTAAAAAACACTATATATTTTAGGTATATCACTAGCCTAGTCAGCGGAGGAGCCCAAACCAAGAGCCACATCCTAGCCAAGCAAACAAAAACTCCATAATATGGCCAACTCAGCCCAAAATTGCCATGGGAACTCTTCAACACTCTACCTAGGCAGTGCATTACACCTGAATTAGAGCCCTGGCAGCCAGCCCATCCATGGCTATTTAAACTCACCTCCTCCACGGCCAAAGGGGAGCTCAACCAAAATCCTGCCTAAACTCTGTCAAAATTCTCCCAGACTTAATTCAAGAACAGAGAAGCCAATATCCACCATTTTCCAGCCCTCAAACCCCCTGTCTGAGCTCAATTTCTTAGCTTAAAATTGAGCCCAAAATAGGTTACCTCCCTAAACTCCACCAAAGTCAAATTAAACTCACCCACACCATCTTCACAGTAAGAGAAGAAGTTCCCCACTGAAAGCCCCATCACTAGGCCCAACCAACAGGGAATTCCATTAAAGCTCCAAATTGGTCTGGTCACTTCAATAATTAGACTATTTACTACGGCAAGTGGCTTCATCCCTAAGCTCTTGGGACTCAAACAAACATGTAGAGCATCTCTGATCGAAGCTTCACTACTTAGAGCTAAGGTATTGACCTCCCCTTCTTCCCAAGCTTCTCTGAATTCTCCATGTAATTAGGGTTAATTTAAACCATGCTTGGCCGTATGGATATATTCGCCGAGCTTAGACGAGTCCATAGGATCAAAACCGAAAAGTTTTCATTGAGTATAGGCTGAGAAATTAGGGTTTTATTGTGGACGGTCAAAGGATCACACCAAACGGAGATGAAGACGACACCCATTAGATTACGTGTGTTTTTGTTGAACGGCTCAGATCACACCAGACGAGGAGATGGAGCGGAACAGTGGGCCACGTGGCATCCCAGTCAGCCGACAGCGTTAAATGGGAGCGTGCTGCGTGGGGTCTTCGATCTACCGTAGGTTGACACGGTGCTGAGCTGTTTAAGTTGGAAAATTTGGATTTTCTGAATTATTTAAATCACCTAAACTTTAAAAATCCATAACTTGGTATAGAAAAATCATAAAAATAAAACAAAAATACCTGCTTGCTCAGTGAACAGAGGAGAATAATGTGGAAATGGTTTGAATTCTATTTGAAGCATGTATAATTTTTAATTAATTAAATACTATCTGTATTATTTTAATTCTCCAAGTATTAGGACATTTCACCATGGCTTGCCATTTTAGCATGTTGTATCCTCTATCATGAGGGATCTTCACTGATTTTTCTAAGGTCAGAGGAGACCTCTATGAAGAGATCTATATTTTCCAAGTTTTTGCACCTATTTTGATAAATTAATTCCAATAATTAGCATATTCATTAGAAAAATACAAAAAAATTATGATAGGTTCCCTATGATCAGGGACCCTAGAAAAAATAGAAATTTGATTTAAGTCACTAAAAAACTCTAATGGTAATTAAGGCTTAAATATCAAGTAAAAATGAATTGGATTATATATAAAAGAAAATTGCTCAAAAACAATTTTCCACTTAAATTTAAAGGTCAGAGAACTCCCCATAAAAATTTCATGACATTTGGAGTTCATTTAGCCACCTAAATGAATTTTCTAAGTGAAATGATAATTTTGAACATTAAACTAATTTTAATAATTAAAATACAACTAAAAAATTCACTAAATTGATTTTGAGAGTTCTCTGTGATTAGTAGAGTTTTCTGAAATTAAAATAGGGATTTTAATAAAATTTTCATTTTTAACTATATTTTTAATATTTAAATAATTAATTAATAATAAAAATCACAAAAATATTAAAAACCACAAAATTGTTACATTTGCTCTCCTAATCACTTACGAACCATCCACATAATTTTCTTAAGCCTCAAAATCAAGATATTAATTTTTTAAGACTTCAATTAATTTTTACAAGGCTAAAAATGAATTTCCTTAAATTTCCAATAAAATAATTCAAATAATTAAAATAAAGCACAGAACAATATAAATTTTTTCTCTGAGTTCCCTGACCTCAGAGGGACTAAAGAAAAATATAAAATTGAATTTTCAACTTTTAAAATATTTTATAATTAATTAAAACTGCAGAACTTCAAATAATTCTAATAATTAAATTAAAACTAAAAAAATTATGAAATTTGGTCCAAGTGGTCCTCTGGTCTAGGTCAACCTCCAATAGAAATTTCAAAATTAGAGGTCTTATTTTGGACAAGTTATTGAATTTTCATTGAAAACCCTTATTTTTTGCATTAAAATAAATACATAAATTTAATTTAAAATTTGAAAAAACACATTTTCTCCTCTGATATTTTAATTAACCCATAAGTGAGGTCATATAAAAGTTTTAAAGTCATTTGAGTTGAGCTTAATGAATTATGAAGTGATAAAGGCCTTTAAAGGTAAAATTGTTATATTGAAGAATTTAGCCTTAATCAATATTTAAGCTTAATTAAAATGGAAAAGGGTAATAAATGATCTTAATTATTATCATTGGATGTTTGAAATATAGAAGGGTAAGTGGTAGAAACCAATTTCATTTTACCACATTAAAAAACAAAATTTATGATTTAATTAATTATCATAATTTGGAAGAAAATTAAATTAAAAGAGTCTTAAATTTAGGAGTTGATTTTAGAAGTTAATATTCCACTAATTTAATACCCGTTATTTTGATGTTTAAATGATAAATATTTTAATAAGAGTCAAAATCATGAAGTTCATTTAACTCCCTTTTTAAAGACATAAAAATACGTACTAAAATCTTGAGGGCTTAGTAATGAGCTAGGCTTAATCAAATGAATTAACTAATAAGACTTAGAAAAAAGACATAATTAATTTTAAACTACTATTGAAACATTACAAGCTCATTAAAATTTGATAATTTCTTCCGTAAGTTTAGTTAGCCTCTAAAGGTCCACCCACATAATTCCTAAGTAAAGTACCAAATGATAACTACCCTGCCTTTTGGGATGACTAAAACATTGGCTCACTGAGCATAAGGGTATGAAATAGATAAATCATTTAAAAACTAGGATAAGTCCAAAAAGACCTTAAGGAAGCTCAAAAATATTGTGAAATATATGGACCTATCATAGATCTTTTCACAAGTCTTCTGGACACCTTGTAGGACAACTAGACTTATCATATCTTTTAAATGAAAAAAAATATCTCTCAAATGAACAAATAGGATTTTACTTTTCTGTAAATTATAAATGTTTATTGCAAGAATATTAAAGTTTCAGGTGGAGATGACGGGAAGACCTACCGGGTATGCTTTTATTTTTTTGCAATTTACTTACCTGCACTCTACTACACTTTCTTTGCTTGTAAATTTGCATGCTAAATAACAATGTCACCCAGCATGAAAACTGAAACTTTAAGGGTAGCCATCAAACCAAAACCAAAATCAAAACTTAAAAAAATCAAGACAAGATAAAATTTACCGCCACAACATTCAAAAATATAAAACAACTCAAAATTTAATCACAAACAAAACAAAAATACAATTGCAACTAAATTGAAAAGACGCGTTGGATGATAGGGAATCCCTCTGAGGAGGTAACCTACGTGTTGCTAACGGGGTTTTCCATGGTCTAAATGAAAGTACAGAACTCATTAAGTTAAGTTTAGTAAATTCATATGGATTAAATGAATTAGATGAAAATAATGGTGCCAGAGTGATAGAACCGTGGGATCTTAACCGGTGTCGTTATAATGAACTTTAATGTTCCCCTAATAAAATTTTAAGACACCTCAATTTAAATATTATCAAAACATGACACTTCTCTTCTCTCTTACAATTGACACTTCTTTAAACTAAACCTCCTACAATGAGGAGCTCGGAGTATGCATAGTGGGCAGCACGACAATCTTTAACAGCAAAACTCCTTAGAAATTAAAGCAACAAGTCATAAGACTTCAAGGTAGCCTACTTAGTGCATCATAAATCCTCACCTTTTCTTTATACCCTTGCATGACCATGTTGTGCAACATAAGCCCTAACTCGTCTTTGGATTCCAAGGTGTCATTAGGTATGACATAAATCCTCCTACCTTCCAGGATGTTCACATGATCAGTATCAAGTGAATGTAAGTCCTAAATAATAAAAATTGACAAGATGAAACACTAAATAAATATCCTAAATCAAAGCCAAACCATAGAATAGTTTGGGATGAAATCAAGATTTTCCTTGAATCTATGTCCTTCCTCTAGTCTTCTCTCATTTGATTTCTGATAAAATGAAATGTTCCAAAACTTGAGCCATTCACCTATTGAATTTTCGACTATCACATTTTCTTTGAAAACCTTACCTTTGGAAGTCATGAACATAAATATTTCTTGATACATATCAAGAGTTTTCTTAGGTGACTTCAATTATCTAAGATGTAACTAACTATAGGGGCTTGCCATTTTAGGAAACTTAAAGACCCCATATTAATATAAACCCTATCTAATTCCTTCATATTAGATAGGGGAAATTGTCGGTCAACAATGGTTTGCAGACCAAATGGATGTCATGAATTCTTTAGTTTATTGGATCAAGCCTCACCCTAAGTAATGTATCTATTATTTGGGATAGATACATGTCTTGTGGGGAAATTCTTGATTATTTAAACTATTAATTAAATGAGATCAGTTTGATTTCTTCAAAATTAAAATATTATTTTCAAAAATCCATATATATTTTAAATTAAATCAAAATTATATTATATAAAACTATTTTTAACCCTTTCAAAAATTTCAACATCAAAGATTTTTAAACGGCTGACAATGTGTTGTGCCAAATTGAAGCAATTGTATTCTTTACCCTTGGTTCTATAAAGAACATTGGTTAATTTGATGATTTCAAATCTTGTTGATGGGTTAGGCAGATAAGATACTAGCTCTCACTCTAGAGTTCACTCGATTCCCTCCACTTGGGGGCTAACATCATGAAACAAAATTTAAAACATCAAACCAAATTAGGAGGGCTTTAGCCAGTCACTCTAAATTCCTCTAGTTTTACTCCCCCTTATAAACATATCTTCTTATTTATTTGCGTCCAACCATATGGACTACAATTCTCGTCCATAAAATTGCATGTGATTCTTTCCAATTGTTGATTGAGACAATACCACATTGGTTCTTACATGTTCTCACAACAAATTTTAACTTCTTAATTGGCCAAATCAAGAGGTAAATGAAGTGAATCATCACAACATCTTCCAACATTTAAAATCTTATACTTCACACAACTTCCTTCCATAATTTAATTACTTCATCATATACAAGGAAAAAGATAAAGAAAACTACTCATAATTCAAGGAGAAAACACAATCATAATATGATTTGAAAGTAGAAATCATAGTGAAAATACAACAAGTCTTACTTTAAAACCAATTGTAAAACAAAGTTAAACACTTATCTGAAAATCCTCTTCATAAGACTCTTGATGTTCCTTTCAAACTTTGTTTTCCCATTATAAGATACAATAGAGGTTGACGCCCGACTCCGTTGACTCTAAATCTCTATTCTAATCTTAATAAAAACTAGATACAATTGATAATAAAAGTGGTGAAGTGGAAATGTGTGCTCTCAATAACTCTCTAACATAAACTTTACTCTTAACACTAATCACACCCTCCAACAACATCCATTTTTCTGATCTTCAAATCTTTTTTTTAAATTTTCCAAAAGGTGCCTTGATGTCTCTTCAAAATATGTCCAAAGTCAATGTATCCACCAAGAATGCATCCATCTGTTCAAATTTTAAACGAATTTTGGCATTGATGGGAAGTTAGTGAAGTTTAAACCAAAGGATGCTTCAAAAACCCCTTCAAATTGCGATAAAATTAAATAGAATTCGTCACTTTAACTATGGTAGCTATGTGCTAGCCATCTGACGCATAAACGCCAGAGGCCAATTTTTCATTCTTTGATTTTTTTGCTCCAAATTTGATCTTTTATTGCTCCTTTCATCATAGTCACTCATTATAATTATACTTGCAAGAAAAACACAAATATAGCTTCCATTAAAGTGCTATATCATCAAAAATAGGTATAAGAATGTATTTAAAAATACTATATATTTTAGGTATATCAAAATCCCCCAAACTTAAAATGTTACTTGTCATCAAGTGACACTTAGTCACATAGAAAATCATAACATGCAAATTATGTAAATCAGTTTCTTTATGAAGGTTTCTAAATTTTTTTCTAGAAATTAAATAGTCTAATTTAGAAAAAATTTTAGTAAATGAGATCAACTTAAAGTTTAGAAGGTTCTTAAGTTAAGGATAATGAAAAATATTAGTTCCTATCTAATTCAGAAATAATTGTAGATTTTTTAAAATATAAGATTCAAACATTTCATCTTTCTCACTTAAAAATTTTTATTTGGAAATAATTTTACTTACTATATCATAACCCTAAGCTTTAGATTTTCACAAAACTTATATTTTAAACTTTAGGTATGGAACCGATTTTTAATTAGGCCCTTAAATCCTCAAGCTTCTCCTTCCTTTTAACATATTATTCCCTTAAATCCTTAAGCTTCTCCTTCCTTTTTACATATTACTTTGCTTTTTTTTTCGTTTTATTTTTCTTCTTCTTTTTCTTCTTTTTCTTTTTACCTACTATTTTTCTTTCTTATTCTTTTTCTTATTCTTTTTCTTATTCTTTTTTTTTTCTTTTACTTTTTTTTTCTTTTTCTTATTTTTTTCATTTTTCTTTTCTTTTCTTTTTATAAGGCAAGGATTACTATATTTGGATAGGCCTTTAATGATTTTGAATTCCACCCTTTCATTTAAAATAAAGGTCTGATATATATATTTCACTTAAAAATCATAATAATAATGTTGAAAATTATTTCTTAATAAAAGAAATTTAAGCTTTGAAAAAAAAAGTCAAATCTTCTATTTATCCAAAAATACTACACTTCTTACTAAAGATAGTTTAACTATATTTAACATTTCTTAACTAAGAAAATTTGAACTTAAAATTTTTCATCATTACTATAAATTTTAATAAAATTCTCTTACTCATTTCTATATTTAAAATTTTTCTTCCCTAATATAACTTCATATACATAATTATTTTCAATCAAAAATCAAATTTTATTTAAGTATTCTTGAGAACAAATAAAATTTTTCTTTCTGAAAATTTGTTTTTTTAACTTTAATTTTTGATTAGGATAAAACATTTAAGAATAAAAATGATACATAGGTAAGAATTAAAAAAGTAGAAAAACATGCTTGCAAGAATTTTAATATTCCAAATATGCAAGTATAACAGTTTAAAAACAATGAGTAAAAAGAAATTAAATTCAGTTTTTCATGAAATAGAAATTTCAAATTTTCAAAGGACTTCTACAATAGTGGAGATTTTCAAAGCAAATACACACTACAAATCACAACATACTAGAAAATAAATGGTAGCAAATTTTGAAAAGTTTAAACATGCTATATAAATAGTGGTTTCTAATAGTGTTCTAGATTTTTCTAATATTTATAGGAATTAGATTAGACACTACTAAAATCTCAAACACTAAAAACACATAAAAACATTTACTACCCAAAACACATCACATATTACAACATAAAACATATGAATGTGCATAAAATAAATAGTTTAACTATAATCTACACAAAATCAGAGTCCATAGCAAAATGCATCACATCACATATGAGAACATCAAATAAAAGCATCACAACACATAAGAAAATCACACAACAATATCACAAACTCAACACAACAATCCTAATCATCCTCCTCCTCATCATCATCTTCATTCCAGTCTCTGGATGGCACATAAGGTATATAATAAGGATGAGGAGGCAACTCAACACTATGATCTCCTCTAATTAGTTACTGATGATAGTTCCACTCATAATCATCATTTTTTTGTGTATACCTCTCAATATTCTCTACCTTTCCATCTTTATTTCTAATAGGCTCTCTGGTAAGACTCACCTTCTTTCAAATCTTTTGTAATAATCCAGTTAGTAAATCTCTAGAGAATGATGCATGTGCAGTAGAAGCACGAGAAGTAGAAGTTGTAGAAGCAGAAGCACTGGAAGCTCTAACAGATCCTCCTTTCCAGCCAAATACTGAATGTACAGTGTACGTGTTCAGATTTACACTGGTAATAGGTCTAAGTGGCTGAAGAACCTCTTCCCATGTTTTAGACTTAACACCAAACTGCTCACAAATCGAGTGAATCAATGAAGGAAATCCCATATTTGTTGTAGTAGTAGCTCTGTCATAGTTCAAAATATAATAAAAAATAATAGCCCTAATATCTAAAGGCTTTCTATGCTGAATACAATGATTCATAACAACTCTCTTCCTTATAACTTCACTGACATGACATGAAGGAAAAAGCTTAGATGAGATGAAGTAATGTCATCCCTTTGAAGTGGCATTCAACTTAGAGGTTTGAAAATTCACTTTTCTTTCATTTGTAATCTTCCACAAACCTCTTCCATCAGTAAGAAAGGCCATAATCTCATCTAACTGTCCCTAAGTAGGATGATAATTCGCATAAAAACAAAACATCACAGAAGGTAATCGACAAAAAGTATTAATTACCGCAGTTGAAAAATCCACTTGTTGCCCCCTAACCATCACCAAATTATCCTCAGCTAAAGGCAAGTTAGCATAAAACTCTCTCACCACAGAAAAAAAATACAATAGCAATGAAGCAAGAGTATCTTTCCCAATTTGTTCTAGCAATCATCTCCTCAATATCTCCTCTGACATGCAAAAAATTCATTCTGGAATCAAATTCTGCGATGCAAGTGCATTGACGTAATGATTCTCTGCTCGAGAACTGACAAATTTATTGGAATCAAATTTTGTTTTCTCTTTTGTGCATTTTGAGTTTGGAGTCATCTCTAAAAATTCACAAAAAATTCACCATAAATTCCAAATTTAAACTAAACTTGTTAACTCAACTTCCAAATGCAAACTCTACTAAATTCAAGCAATTTCTCAAACTTTTCCTCAGTTTTTAATCATGAATAGTGACTTTGGATTTTTCAATAAAGTACTCACAATACATGATGAAAATAAAAAATGTTTACTTAGGAGTAGTGATCATACCTTAAGGAATTCAAATCCAACAAATTTTGACGAAATCATCTCTAAAATGATCCAATTTGATGATGCGCTAGGCTCCTATTTTGCGAAACCGAGAGGTTGAAGGTGATGAGGGTGCTAAAAATTAAAAATTTCTGGTTTTAAACTACAGAAAATCGATTTTTGTGAGCCGGCGCTTATGCACGAGGCATACGACACGTAGTCGTGAAATCTGGTGCTTATGCACCGTCGGTTTAGCCTTTAGTTGCCAGGGCCTAAAATTTGACAATTAAGTTAATTTCATCAAAAATCTAAGTTAATCACCTTTAATCACTTCAAATAATTATTTATCCCCATAAAATCTTCTAATACTCCAAAAGTTCACTTTAATCTCTAATGATTCTACACAAATTTCACACAAACACAAACTTATATTACTTAAATATCAAAACACACTTAATGCAAATTACAAATTTCTATCCAAACACTTTGGATGAAATTCCCTAATACATAAGTTCAAAAACATGTAATATAACACAAATTTACATCATTGAGATGTAACAAACACATGCAAAGTGCAGCACACATAAACATTAAAAAAACACACTCTTAAAACACTAAACACACATAATTACAAGACCACACATAATTTAATTCCAATCTCCATTAGGTGGATTATGTCCAGAACCACCATTAGTTCCATTTGAACCATCTGGAATGTAAATCTGACAAAATGGGCGATGATTGAAAGCTCTTACATCTTCTTCTATCCATTTGTTCTTCAGATACATCACTCTATTCACTTGTTCCACATGACTTGTATGACTTAATTGTATTTTGAGTTGTCATCTAATGTGCACTAAATGTGCATTAATTTCATTTACCTTTGCATCAATAGACTCCACTTTAGCCTCGATCTTCGTAATCCTTTCTATTATTCCTTAGATACTCATAGCCAGAAATCCATTATATAACTCTTGTGCACTATCACAAACAAACTTCTTGTTGGCATCCTCTTTCTTCTTAACTTAGCTCTCCCAAGAAGACTTTTTTGCACTCAAAATACTCTTTTTAAGACTCAGGAATGAAAATAAGAACTTGGGCAAGTATCTCATAAATTCAGGGCCTTTTTATAGACTTGGGAAGGAACAAAACCGACCCTAGACGTGTTGAAACTCCTTAATAACTCAAAAAACTACTCACCCATGATTTAGGCTTATAGAACCTCATTTTTCACTTTTTTATAACTGTGGCGCCTATGCACCAACCAGCGGCGCATAACCGTTAGTGCACATTTTTGCATAGTTTTGTCAAATGTCAAAATCTTCATTTTGACTCCTCTAAGTCATCAAATAAGGTCAAATAAACACCACTATAACATAAAAACTCCAAAATGCTACCTCATTTCTCAAATCAAATTAAATAAAAGCACACAAATCAAACATAAAGTGAAGCACACCGATAAATATGGGTTTCCTTCCACAAAGTGCTCAGTTTAACGTCATCCGCTTGACATACCTAGAGCTTATTCTGAGTGACCCAACATCAGATTCTCATCATGTTTAGATTGATCGATAGAAAAGTAAGGTTTAATTCTATGACCCTTCAATTTAAATGTTTTCCTGTCCTAGGTTCTTGAATATCCACAGCTTCATATGAAAAAACTTTCATCACAAATAAATGGGCCCATACACCTGGACTTAAGTTTCCAACAAATATTTTTAATTTAAAATTATATAGAAAAAATTTTTGCCCTGGCTTAAGATTTTTAGTAAGAATCTTTCGATCATGCCATAACTTCACCTTTGCTTTATAAATCTTAGCATTTTCATAAGATTTATTCCTTATCTCTTTAAGCTCATTTAATTGCAACAATCTCTTTTCTCTATCATCTTCAAATTAAAATTAAACTCTTTAATAGCCAAATATGCTTTATGCTCAAGTTTAACTTGTAAATGACAAGCTTTTTTAAAAATTAGCCTATATGGGGACATTTTTATAGGAGTTTTGTAGGAAGTATTATAGGCCCACAAAGCATAATTCAATTTGATTGACCAATCATTTCTATTTGGATTAACAATCTTTTCCATTATTCTTTTAATTTCATGATTGGATAATTCATCCAAACTACTTGTTTGCGAATGATAAGTAGTAGCAATGAGATGGTTAATATGATATTTCTTTACTAACTTCTCCATAATTGCATTTCTAAAATTTCTTCCCCCATCAGTTATGATTACTCTTGGTATTATAAATCTGTAAAATATATTCTTTTTTAAAATCTTTGCAACACTTTGAGTATCACATTGAGGTAAAACAACAGTTTCTATCCATTTAGATATATAGTCTACTTCTATCAAAATGTATGTATTTTCAAAAGATAGTATAAATGGTCCCATGAAATCTAATCCCCAAACGTCAAATATTTCAACTTCCAACATATAATTGAGGCTCATCTCATTTCTTCTAGAAATATTGCCTACACATTGACATGGATCACAATTTTTAATATAAACATTAATATCCTTAAAAATTGCAGGCCAATAAAATCTAGATTGTAAGATTTTATATGTAGTTTTATCAACACCAGAATGTCCTTCATAATCAGAATTACAACATTTTTAAATAATTTCATAAGTTTCTTCTAAAGGCACACATCTTTGAATAATCAAATACATTCCTTATTTATATAAAAATGGGTCATCCCAAAAATAATTCTTAGCTTCAGATAGAAATTTCTTCTTCTCCTGGTATGTTAAACCATAGGGTAAAATATCGCTGACAATAAAGTTTACAATGTCGGCATACCACGGAACACACCACTCATTAACAACGAACAATTTTTCATCACGAAAATATTCATTAATTTCTGCAGCATCACAGAGAGATTTTTCATTTTCAAGGCTGAACAGATGATCAACAATTTGATTATTAGCACACTTCCTATCTACTATCTCAAAATCAAATTCTTACAAAAGAAGAATCCATCGAATCAACCTTTGTTTTGCATCCTTCTTCTTCATTAAAAATTAATAGCAGAATGATCATTATGCACCACACATTCAGTTCTAACCAAATATGATCTGAATTTTTCAAAGGAAAATACTATAGCTAATAACTATTCTCAATAATGGTATAATTATTTTAAGCTTCATTAAGAGTCTTACTAGCATAGTAAATCACTTTGAAATCTTATCATATTTTTGAGCTAAAACAACACCAATAGCATAATCACTAGTATCACACATTAATTCAAAAAGTTTTTCCCAGTTTGGTGAAACTATAACAAGTGCAGTGATTAATTTTTCTTTTAAAGTTTCAAAAGCCTTTAGGCAATCACCATCAAAATTGAAACTCACATTTTTTCCAGTAAATGGCATAAAGGCTTTGAAATTTGTGAAAAGTCTTTAATATAACGCCAGTAAAATCTAGCATGTCCCAGAAAACTTCTAATTCCCCTTAAATTAGTTGGGCAAGGTAAATAAAAGATCATTTGATTTTTTGAAGGATCTACTTCCATACCATTTTCTGATATACGATGTCCCAAAAGAATTCCTCTTGCTACCATAAATTGGCATTTCTCCTAGTTAAAGACCAAATTGTTTCTTCACAACATTTTAGAACTTTAGATAGATGTTCTAAACATGATTCAAATGAAATTCCAAACACTGAAAAGTCATCCATAAAAACTTCAATTCCTTTTTATATTAAATCACAGATAATTTCCATGATACATCTCTGCAATGTGTTAGGGGTATTACATAAACTAAAAGACATTCTTCTAAAAGCAAATGTACCATAAGGACTGGTAAATATTGTTTTCTCTTGATCCTTAGGAGCAATTTGAATTTGTTGTTAACTAGTAAATCCATCCAAAAAACAAAAGTATTTATGCTCAACCAGTCTATCCATCATCTAATTTAGAAAAGGAAGTGGAAAATGATCTTTCCTGGTGGCAAGGTTTGATTTTCTATAATCAATGCATATTCAACATCCTCTAACTTGTCTTACTGCTATTATTTCATTCTTTTTATTCACAGTTACAGTAACTCTTGTTTTCTGAGGTACACAGTAAATAGGACTAACTCATGCACTATCTGAAATAGGGTAGATAATTCCAGCATCCAACCACATTAAGATTTCTTTCTTAACAACTTCTTTCATGATAGGATTTAATCTCTTTTGAGGATCAGCCTGAGGTATGTAGTTAGCCTCCATAAAGATTCTATGCATACAAATTGATGGACTGATACCTTTAATATCAACTATTGTCCATCCAAAGGCTTTCTTATATTTCTTCAAAATTTCAAGCAAACCCTCTTCTTCTCTTTCAGTTAATTGAGAGGAAATTATAATTGGCAAAGTTGAGGAATCACCTAAAATGCATACTTTAAATGATCAGGAAGCATATTTAAATCATGTTCAAGAGGTTTTTCAATTGATAGACCAAAAGATTCATCATTTTTAGTCATGTCCAATATTTCAAAATTTTCAAGAACATAATTTAAATCTTTCTCATAAAAATTATCAGAATCTTGTAATTTCTTTTCTTGCTTGTGTTTCAATTCTTTACTTTTAGATTTCTCTTCATAAGTTGACTTGAAATGGAATTTACTCAAATATTTGACAACATCCATCTTATAACATTCATCATCTTTACCTCTTGTAGGATATTTCAATGGCTTTGAAATTTTGAATGTAACAATTTGATCATTAACTCACATCGTTAATTCCCCTTTTTGCATATCTATAATCGCTCTGCCTGTAGCTAAGAAAGGTCTCCCTAAAATTATGGGTATCTCTTTATCTTCCTCCATATCCAACGTAATGAATTCAACAGGAAAGATAAATTGATCTTGTTTCACCAAAACATCTTCTATAACTCCTTTAGGATATGTGATCGAAGGATCAACTAATTGTAAAGTTACAGTTGTAGGGGTTATTTCTCCTAATTCTAGTCTTTTGAATATTGATAAGGGCATAAGGTTAATGCTTTCACCCAAATAACATAAAGCTTTTCCAAAATATCTGTCTCCATTTTCACATGAAATTGTGAAACTTCCAGGATCTTTAAGCTTTTTAGGAAGCTTTTTCTGAATTATTGCACTGTACTCTTCATTAACTGCAACAGTCTCATTATCTTCAAACTTCCTCTTCCTGTTGAGAATTTCCTTCATAAAGTTAACATAGCTTGCCATTTTTTATAAGGCTTCAGTAAATGGAATATTGATTGTAAGCTTTTTAAATATCTCCAAAAATTTAGAACATTGTTAATCTAATTTTTGTTGTTGAAGTCTCACAGGAAATGGAGGTGGTGGCTTTTCTAAATCAACCTTAGGTGGAGAAATAGGTCTTTCCAAAACTTTTAGAGCGTCCTCTTTTGGTTTTTCAATTTCTTCTTTCTCTACTTTAGTCTCTTTTTGAACTTTACCTTCCAACTCTCTTCCACTTCTCAACTGAATATCTTGTATTCACTCTTTAGTCTTGTCTCCAAGATTTATTTTAGTATTACTAGGAAGCGTTCCTTGGGATCTATTACTTAATGAATTGGATATCTGTCTCAATTGATTCTCAATATTTCTGATTGTAGCTCCTTGAACCTGTAATTGATTTCACATTTGTAACACTACTTCTTCAATAGACAACTTCTTCTCCTTAAATTGTGAAGTATTGTTAAAACCTGGAGGATAGGTTAGTCTATAATTATTATTCCCTTGGTTGTTCCAGTTTCCCAAAGGTTTTAATTGGTTGTTCCCCAATTGTTGATTATTACCTCCTTGATTAATGTTATTCCAGTTAAAGTTAATGGTTTTTCCAACTTGGGTTATAATAATTGTAATATGTGTTATTAAGCTTACTTGTGGCATTCAAGGTTTCTGATGAAGTTTGAGAATCAACTATTTGGCCTAATGAATTTTCTTCATTCATGGTAGTTGGCTGAGAAAAGTTCATCCCAAATTGGTCTATTTTCCTTGAATTTGCGGCAACTTGATTTGCTAGCATCGCAAAAGCATCTTTTTCATAAACATTGGCTACCTTTTTAGGATTTAGCCATTCAGAACGCCATTGAAAATTATTAGTAGCCATTTCTTTAATTAAATCATAAGCATCAACAAACTATTTAGATATCAATGAACCACTAGCAGCGACATCGATAATTAATCTAAGAGATCCAACTAATCCATTGTAAAAGGTCTTAATTATTAACCAATCTGATATTAAATGAATTGGACACTTTCTTAAGAGATCTTTAAAATGTTCACATGATTCATATATAGATTCCCCTTCAAACTGACAAAAAGATGTAATATCATTTCTAAGCTTCACAGTCTTCGATGGTGGAAAATATTTAGCAAGGAATTTTTGTACTAAATCACCCCAAGTTCTGATAGATCCAGGTGCTAAGGAATTTAATCAAATTTTAGCTTTACCCCTTAACGAAAAAGGAAAATGTCTAAGTCTAATAACATCGCCTGAAACACCATCGTATTTATAAGTAGTGCATAATTCTAGAAAATTGGCAAGAATAAATTAGAATCTTTAGTCGGTGCTCCCCCAAACTATTTATTAGATACCATCTAGATAATAGTAGGTTTAAGTTTAAATGAATTAGCAACAGGGTGTTTAATATTACCATGAAGTTCATCCACTGTAAGGTTAGCATAATCTCTTAAAAGTCTAAATTCTTAATGGATTTCAACATTTTGATGATCTTGATTTGTCATTTCTTGAATATTTTTAATTTTTTCTGAATTTTTAATTTTTTTTATTTTTCTTATATTTCTCTCTAATTCAGAATTGTAAGGCACAAGTTCCTTAGAACCTGAACTACACATACATAATTAACAAAATAAAATAAAACACACTAACAAAAATAATGAAAAATAAAAACTTAATTTTTCTTAAATTTTCTTTAAATGATATTTTAATTAATTTCCCCGGCAATGGGGCCACCAAGAACTTGATCGCTGAATATTTAACTTTACGTTTTAGATATGAAATTATACTTTAATTAATTTTAATTTGGGATACTACGCAAGTATACATATCGTTTATCTAGTAATATAATACTTTTTAATTAAGCCCCGAGATATTGAACCCATAGGGAAATGACTAAAATTTTAAAGAAATAAGAAAAATAACTTTTTAATTTTTAAAATGATTTTGTAAAGTATGCTTTAAGATATAAAGTTTTTTAAATTTGTATTTGGTATTTTCTGAATAAAAGGTAAAGCAAACAACTAAATTTAACACAACTATAAAATAATATGAAAGCAAATGCGAATAAAATATCTTTTTCCTCTTTCAATGAATTATTAATAATTTTGGAATTTCATTGGGGAAGTATCTAAAATATGTTGTGCCAAATAAAAGCAATTATATTCTTTACCCTTACTTGGTTCTATAAAGAACATTGGTTAATTTGATGATTTGAAATCTTGTAAATGGGTTATGCAGGGAAGATACTAGCTCTCACTCTAGAGTTCTCTCGATTCCCTCCACCTGGGGGCTAACATCACATACCAAAATTTAAAACATCAAAGAAAATTTTGGGGCTTTAGCCTGTCACTCTAAAGTCCTCTAATTTTAGTCCCCATTATAAACATATCTTCCTATTTATTTGCACCCAACCATTTAGACTACAATTCTCATCAATAAAATTTCATGTGATTCTTTCCAATTATTGATTGAGACAATACCGTATTGGTTCTTACATGTTGTCACAATAAATTTTAATATCTTAATTGGTCAAATCAAGAGGTAAATGAAGTGCAAGGTGGTGAATCATCACAACTTCTTCCAACATTTAAAATCCTATACTTCACACAACTTCCTTCCATAATTTAATTACTTCATCATTTACAAGGAAAAAGATAAAGAAAACTACTCAGAATTCATGGAGAAAATACAATCACAACTTGATTTGGAAGTAGAAATCATAGTGAAAGCACAACAAGTCTTACTTTAAAATCAAATGTAAAACAAATTTAAACACTTATCTAATAATCCTCTCCACAAGGATCTTGAAGTTCCTTTTAAAATTTCCTTTCCCTTTACTAGATATAATAGAGGTTGATGCCCAACTCTGTTGACTCCAAATCTCTTTTCTACTCTTAATAAAAACTAGATACATGTTGATAATAAAAGTGGTAAAGTGGAAAGGTTGTCTCTCAATAACTCTCTAACATAAAATTTACTATAAACACTAATCACACCCGCCATAACAACCATTTTTCTGATCTTCAAGTCTTCTTTTTGAAATTTTCCAAAAGGTGTCTTGGCTTCTCTTCAAAATATTTATAGATTCAATTTATCCACCAAGAATGCATCCATCCATTCAAATTTTAAATGAATTTTGGTGCTGATGGGAAGTTAGTGAAGTTTAAACCAAAGTATGCTTCAAAAAACCATTCAAATTTGGCCAAATTCAAATAAAATTCGTCACTCTAACTGTGGCACCAATGCGCCATCCATCCGACACATAGTTGTCAGAGGCCAATTTTTCATTCTTGAATTTTTTGCTCCAAATTTGATCCTTTATTACTCCTTTCATCATAGTCACTCATTTTGATCATACGTGAAAGAAAAACACGAATATAATTTCTTTTAAAGTGGAATATCATCAAAAATAGGTATAAAAATGTACTTAAAAATACTATATATTTTAGATATATCAACTCTGCAAACATTCATATTATTGATAAATTACCACCTTTTACTTCAGTGAGAGGGGTAAGAAGTTTCTTAGGACATGTTGGGTTCTGCAAGGGTTATATTAAAGATTTTTTGAAAATTACTAAACTTTTAATCCAGCTTTTAGAAAAAGAAAAGGAATTTGGTTTTAGTGAAGAATGTTTAAATGCCTTTGAACTACTAAAAGAAAATTAAATCACTATGCTTATAATTGTTTCACTTGATTATGAGAATCCATTCAAACTTATGTGTGATGCCAGTGATTATGCGATTGGAGTTACTTTAGGGCAAATTTATGATAAAATTTTCAAGGTTATTTACTATGCTAGTAAAACTCTTAATGATGCTTAATTTAATTATACCACTACGAAAAGAGAATTATGAGCTACTGTATATGCTTTCAAAAAATTTAGATCATATTTGGTAGGAACTAAATGTATAGTGCATACGGACCAATCAACTATCAAATATTTGATGCAAAAAAAGGATGTCAAACCAAGATTATTCAGATGGATACTTTTAGTGCAAGAATTTGACTTTTTGATAATTGATTGAAAAGTAAATGATAATCAAATAGCTGATCATTTGTCTAGACAGAAACAATATAAATTATCTGAATTTGAGAAGAAAATTATAGAAACTTTCCATGATGAACAACTTTATAACATTAAGGAAAGAAACATACCTTGGTATGTTAACATTAAGAATTATATTGTGAGTGCTATTTTGCCACCTGATTTAACAAAGAAACAACAAAAAAAATTTATATATGATCCTAATTTTTTTTTGGGATGAACCATACCTTTATAAACAATGTAAAGATCTTACTATTAGAAGATGTGTGCCATATGAAGAGATTGAACCAATAATTCAGAGATGTCATGATTCAAAAATTGGAGGACATTTTGGAATTAATAAAACTTCACATAAGATTTTGCAATCTGGATTTTGTTGGCCTAATTTTTTTAGGGATATTTATAAATATATTAAATCATGTGATCGATGTCAGAGAGTAGGTAATATTTCTAGAAGAAATGAAATGCCTCAAAATTTTATATTAGAAGTTGAGATCTTTGATGTTTGGGATTGGATTTTATGGGACCATTTACTCTTTCATTTATAAATTTATATATATTGGTTGTTGTTGACTATGTCTCAAAGGGGATCGAAGCAATTTCTTTACCTAGATGTGATGCTCAAAGTGTTTCAAAATTTTTAATGAAAAATAATTTTACAAGGTATGAATGCCGAGAGTGATCATTACTGATGGTGGAACTCATTTTTAGAATAATCTGATTCAAAGATTGGTTAGAAAATATAATATTATTCATAAAATCTCTTCTGCTTATCATCCCCAAACTAGTGATTTAGCAGAAGTGTCTAATCGTGAAATTAAATGAATTTTGAAAAACTAGCTGGTTGGCGAATTTGTATTGATTATAGAAAATTAAATGCAGACATAAGGAAAAATCACTTTTCTCTTCCTTTTCAAGATCAAATGTTGGATAAACTAGCTGGACAAAATTACTATTACTTTTTGGATGGATATACTGGTTATCACCAAATACCTAATTCTCCTAAGGATCAAGAAAAGACTATCTTTACTAGCCCATATGGAACTTTTGCTTTTTGAAGAATGCCCTTTAGATTACGTAATGCTAATGCAACATTTCAAAGATGTATGATGTCTATTTTTTGTAATATGATTGATAATGGAATAGAAGTATTTATAGATTATTTTTTTGTATTTGAAACTTCATTTGACATATATTTAAATAATTTAGAAAAAGTTTTGGAGCTTTGAGAAAGAACGACTGTAGTTCTAAACTGGGAAAAATGTCAATTTATGATTGTAGGGGGAATTGTACTTGGGCAAAAAATATCTGAACATGGTACGAAAGTTGACCTACGCAAAAATTCAGATTATTGAGAAATTACCACCTCCTACTATAATGAGAGGGGTAAAAGTTTCTTAGAACATGCTGGGTTTTACAGGCGTTATATTAAAGATTTTTTGAAAATTACTAAACCTCTATGCCAGCTTCTAGAAAAAAGATAAGAAATTTAATTTTAATGAAGAATGTTTAAATGCATTTGAATTGTTAAAAGAAAAATTAATCACTGCCCCTATAATTGGTTCACCTGATTGGGAGAAACCATTTGAACTTATTAGTGATGTCAGTGATTATGCGATTGGAGTTGCTTTAGGGTAAATGTATGATAAAATGTTTAAAGTTATTTACTATGCTAGTAAAACTCTTAATGAAGCTTAAATTTATTATACTACTACGGAAAGAGAATTATTAGTTATTCTGTATGCTTTTGGAAAATTTAGTTCATATTTGATTGGAACTAAATCATAGTGCATACAGACCATTGAACTATCAAATATTTAATGTAAAAGAAGGATGCTAAACCATGATTAATCAGATGGATACTTTTAATACAAGAATTTAATTTTGTGATAGTTGATAGAAAAAGAAATGATAATCAAATAGCTGATCATTTGTCTTGATTAAAACAATATAAACTATCTAAATTTGAGAAGGAAATTACAGAGACTTTCCCTGATGAGAAACTTTATAACATTAAGGAAAGAAACTTACCTTGGTGTACGGATATTGTGAATTATCTTGTGAATTATATTTTGACACCTGATTTAAATTTTCAACAACAAAATAAATTTATATATGATGCTAAATTCTATTATTAGGATGAACCATACCTATATAAATAATGTAAAGATCTCATTATTAGAAGATGTGTGCCATATGAAGAGATTGAACCAAAAATTCAGAGATGTCAGAATTCAAAATTTGGAGGACATTTTGGAACTGATAAAACTGCACATAAGATTTTGCAATCTGGATTTTATTGGCCTACTATTTTTAGGTATGTTTATAGATATATTAAATAATGTGATCGATATCAGAGAGTATGTAATATTTTTAGAAGAAATGAAATGCCTCTAAATTTTGCATTAGAAGTTGAGATCATTAATATTTGGGGATTAGATTTTATGGGACCATTTACTCCTTCATTTGGAAATTTATATATATTGGTTGTTGTATGTCTCAATTTGGATCGAAGTAATTTCTTTACCTAGATGTGATGCTCGAAGTGTTTCAAATATTTTAATGAAAAATATTTTTCCAAGGTATGGAATGCCGAGAGTGATCATTTCTGATGGTGGAACTCATTTTAGGAATAATCTGATTCAGAGATTGGTGGAAAAATATAATATTATTCATAAAATCTTTACTGCTTATCATTCTTAAACTAGTGGTTTAGTAGAAGTGTCTAATCTAGAAATTAAATGAATTTTGGAGAAAACTGTGAATCTTCACAAATTAGACTAGTCAGTTAGATTAGATACTGCATTATGGGCATATATGATTGCTTACAAGTCTCCTATAAGAATGTCTCTTTATAGATTAATATTTGGAAAGACTTGCCGCTTACCTGTAGAATTAGAAGATAAAGCATATCGGGTGATAAAAGAGTTAAATTTCAATTCAAAGAATGTAGGTGAGAAGAGATTGGTGTAATTGAATGAATTGGAAGAAATTAAAAATGAATCTTATGATAATGATAGAATTTACAAGAACAAAATGAAAATATGGCATGATCGGATAATTATAAGAAAGAAATTTGAACCTGAACAGAATGTTTTGTTATAGAATACAAGATTAAAATTATTTTTTTGAAAACTAAAGTCTAGGTAGATAGGACCTCTAATTGTTATAAAAGTTTATCCATTTGGAGCTGCTGATATTGAGTATCGTAAAACTAGAAAAACATTTAAAGTTAATAGGCATAGATTAAAACCATATTATGAGGGGTATCGACCAAATTTTAAAGAGGTTTTAATGTTAAGTCATCCTGAATAATTGAATATTTTTCAGGCTGATAACATTAACCCAAGATCTTTGATATTATTTTTTTTTGTTAATTTTGATAATTTGACTTTTACTTAATCATTTTTGAGTCCTACTCACTCATAAATATCATAAAGAATGAAAATTAATGGATCGTGTCAAAGATTTGGAATATTTTGGACCAAAACAAATTTTGGTGCATTTTTGAACTTTGGTGCCGATGGCGCCAGAATGAGCGCCGATGGCGCCCATTTCCCGCATGACCAAAATTCAGAGTTTGAGCACTGAAGGAGCCTTATCAAGCGTCAGCGACGTCGATGAACAGACGGTTTTTGGAGTTTTAAATTTCGGGTTTTGGTGGTTTTAGGTATGAATTTCATCCTTATAACTTCCCAAACTCGTTTTTGAACACCTAAACTCCAGAAAAATGAAAGGATTCATTCCAAATTTTTGATGGATTCCAACTCCATAGAAACTTTAAGATTTAGAGTTTTCAACCGACGAAAGTTCATCAATTTTGAGGCGCAGTGATTGTTCATCTAAGTGCTGATGAAAAGGAGGATTATTAAGAAAAGACGATTTGTAAATCATGGTTTGAATTCTCCAAGTACTTGAGTAGAAGAAATTATTGTGCAGAGGCATTGGGAAGTTTTATGCTACACTATTGTCGTTGTAGTCATTCCTGTTGTGAATGAGTTTTATGCAAATCTTCATGGGATCAACCAAGGATTCATCTATGTGCGAGGCAGGTTTGTATCATTCACTCCTTCAAAGGTTAATGACTTGTTTATGTCGGCATATTTTTAGGTTGAGTGTCATATTTTTTTAAAAGGGGTCGCCTACAGAAGTTGTCGGTGAAATTTTTAGATTTTTAAATTTAATTTAAATATATATATAGTTTTAGAAAGAAGCATTTGATTTTAAAAATAATTTTAGGTTAAAAAATTTGAAGATATGAAATCAAATAGATCTCACATCCCAAATAGTTTATATAAACGAGCACCACACCACAAACCGTGTATCTATCCCGAAGAATAGACACACTGCTTAATGTTGGGGCTCGATTAAATAAACTAGAAGATTTGTGATATCTGTTTGGTCTGCGAACCAATTTTATAAGCCGACAAGTTCCCCTACTTAATATAAAAAATTAAGCAGGGTTTATATTACCTGGGTTCTTAAAGTTCCCTATAAGGGCAAGCCACTATAGTTAATTACATCTTAAATGACGGGAATCACTTAAGAAAACTCTCGATAATGATCAATGGTTTTGCTCTCAAGAATTTCAAAGTTTAAGGTTTCAAAGGACTTATATTTTTTGGAAATTTCGATAGGGAATGGATCAAATTTGGAACAGTTTATTTTAGGAATCCAAAGGAGGAAATGTAGGAGAAGTTGAGGATCCAAGAGGAATCTTGGCAACTTCCTAAACTATCCTATTTTTTGGCTTTAATTTACAAGTTTATTTAATTTTTCAATCCTGCCAATTTAAATTAATTAGGACTTATATTTGTATGATATAACCATACAAATAGCCTCGAAGATATGAGGGTTTATGTCGTACCAACCGACTACCTCAGAGTCCTAAGACCGGTTAGGGCTTAATTTGCACGATATGATAATACAAATGCCTAATGAAAAGTTGAGGATTTATGTTGCACTAGACAAACTACCTCAAAATCCTATGGCTTTGTTATTTAATTCTAGGAAAGGTTTAGCTGAAGTAGACTCAAGTTTTGCTGACGATGGCCATGCTGCCCACTATGCTCCAAGCTCCTTGTTGTTGCAGAGGTTTAGTTTTAGAAAGTGAAAATCAAGAGATGAGAGAAGTGTTCTGGTTTAGAAAAGTTTTAGGTTTCAAATGACTTAATGTTTTATTAGGGGAATCTTAAAGTTGGTTATAACAACACCTGTTAAGATCCCACGGTTCCATCATTCCGGCACCGTTATTTTTATCATATTCACTTAGTCCAAATGAATTTGCTAAACTCAACTGAATGAGTTTCACACTTTCATTTAGACCGTGGGAAATCTCGTTAGCAACACGTGGGTTACATCATCCGAGGGATTCCCGATCATCCAATGAGACGTTTTAATTTAGTTGTAGTTGTAGTTTTGTTGTTCTGTTTGTGATTATTTTTTGAGTTGTTTTATATTTTGAATGTTGTGGCGGTGGATTTTATCTTGTTGTGACTTTTGATTTAGCTTAGGTTTCAGTTTTGTGGCTATCCTAAAGGTTTCAGTTTTCATGCAAGGTTACATTCTTGTTTAACATGCAAGAAAAGTAAAGTGCAGTACATGTAAGTAAATTGCAATAAAGTAAAAGTGTACCTGGAGGGTCTTTTCATCATTCCGAGCTGCACTTAAAACACATGTCAGAACATTTTATATATTTGAAAGATAATACCAAGGTAGAGCTAAGGGAAGGTTCTGGTTGTCTCCAAAAATCCTAATCATGTTGCTAGTCAATTCCTATGACGTCTAGGTTCTTGTATTTTATTAAGGATGATTTTATTCACCAAAGAACAATTAAGTTCAATTGTTCTTCTAAAACAACCCATCATATTGAGAAAGTGCTTAGACCGAGTCCTAAACATCTTTTCAGTACTTCTGGGATTATTTCGAGTCCAAATGAATTTCATTGCACAGGTGAATTAATCATCCAAAATTTAGTTAAATTTTGCTTCTTGCTCAGTAAACTTAGACATTTGATTATCCGATGAATAAAGTGACTTGTCACTTGATGCTCAATTTAGGAGTTATGATAATGAAAGCCTTTAGGGGCAAATTAGTTTGTTAAAGATTTTAACAATTCTTAATTTAAAATTGGAATTGATGATTTATAGTGATTTGGTTTAGTTATAAAATTTAATTAATAATTTTTAAGTTTGGAATAGTGTTCAAGTTCTTCTAATTCAATTAAATCTTTATATTCTAAATGATCTTAATATTTTAGATTAATTTTAATGTTTTAAATTTGCTTAGGTTGAAAGAGATGTTTAAATTATTCATCTTTATTAAATTTGATGACTTGATTTGGATTAAGTATAATACTTTATGTTGATTTGAATTAGTTTGATTTTTATATTTTAATTATTAATTGTTTTAAGGTTTCAAATTTATTTTACGTTTGTTCTTAAGTGATTTCAAATTAATTTTAAATGTTTAAAATTTATTTTAATTTGATTGTTAAATCATTTAATGTTTTAAGCTTTAACTTAATTAAGGGTTATTTTCCTTTTTAATTATTAATTTCAGTCATCATTTTAGAATTAATTAAGGATTGATTACCATTGAATTAATTTAATTAGGGACTTTAAATTAAAGAATTGGTATCTTCTTAAGTCACATCCCTAATAATCCAAAATTTTAATTATTCTCCCAAAATTTAAATGATTTAATTAATTAAAGTTCCATTTTGATATTTTTCAAAGTGAATAATGGGTTTCTACCCGTTTATTCCCTAAGTTTCAATCATCCAAGAGAAGATTAAGATCAAATATTTTTACCCACCCTTTTGATTAAACCTAAAGTAATAATTAGGGTTAAAATCCTTAATTACCTTTATGCCCTCTTTAAGCCTAATCACTTAATAACTCACCAAATTGAGCTCAAATGAACTTGAAATTTTTATGTCACTTCACTCAAATGTCAATTAAGACATTAGAGGAGAAAATGTGATTTTTCTGTTTTTAATTTAATTTATATATTTATTTTGATAAAAATAAGGATTTTCAATGAAAATTTACCAACATGACCAAGATAAGGTTTCTGTTCTTAAGAAAATTATGGGATGTTCCTACTGACTAGAGGACCACTTGGACCAATTTTGCTGAATTTTTGAACTATATTTGATTATTTATAATTATTTTGAGTTTTGGGATATTAATTAATTATAAAATAAAATTGAAGTTCAAAAATGGATATTATATTTTTCTTATGTCCCTCTGACCTCAAGGAAGTTAGAAATAAATTTTATGTTTTTCTAATTTTTCTTTGATTTATTAGAATTAATATGGTGAAAAGGTTGGAAAATTTATTTTTAACATTAAAAATTGCCTTAAGCCTTTAAAATTCAATATCTTAACCTAGAGACTTAGGAAAAATACTTGGTTAGTTTTTGAGTGATTAGTGGACAAAATATAACATTTTTATGAATTCTAATATTTTTTGTGATTTTTATTATTTTTTAATTATTAAAATATTAAAAATATGGTTAAAAATGAAAATTTTTAGAAAATTCTAATTTTAATTTTCTTAGACTCCTCTAATACCAGAGAAGCCCCAAAACCAATTTGGTGAATTTTTAAATTGTTTTCTGGGTTTTATGAATTTTTTAATTTTAAAAATGACCATACAACTTAAATAATTCATTTAATGGCTTAAATTATTTCCAATTGATTTGAAATTTTTAAGTGAGGTTCTCTACATCCTAAGTGACAGTGGAGAATTATTTTTAAATGATTTTGATGTGTGGTTACTCCTAATTAATTAAACATCAATTTTGAGTGTTTAGGCTAATTAAGGTTATTTTTAAGGAATTAAATCAAACCATAATTTTCATAGGGTCCTCTAGTCCTAAGCTACCTCCCCTAATTTTCCTAGAATTTTCTAAGCAACATGCTAATTACTGGAATTAAAATATCAAAACAGACACATAAATTTGGAAAATCAATAACTTACCATAGAGGTAGCCTCTGGTCTTGAAAAATTCAGGGAATGTTCCCAAGAATAGAGGCTACAAAAGCCCTATGGTCTCATGCCATGGTGAATTGTATGCATGCATGGAGAATTAAAATACTTAAAACAATAGATAATTAATTAAAAATAAAATACTCATCAAAATAAGTTAATTCTTTTTCCACATTGTTCTCCTCTGTTCACTGAGCAAGAGGGTATTTTTATTTTATTTTTGTGATTTTTCTATGCAAAGATATGAATTTTCAAAGTTCTGGGTATTTAAATAAATCAGAAAAATCCTATTTATCTATTTAAACCAGTCAGCGCCGCGTCATCCTCGTCCAGATCGAAAGCACACGCGTCACTCTGCCATTTGACGTCGCCATCTGACTCAGTGCCATGCAGCCGGCAGTTCATGTCACGTTCCCTGGCCCGGTGCAATCCGAGTCATCCATTCGATACACGCGCGACCCGACGGTTCCTGGTCATTGTCTATGATTGGTGCGTCCAGTGAGCTGTCCACACCAAAACCATAAGATCTCCCTCATTTCTCCACCAAATCTCATGTTCTTGGATTCTATGGACTCGTCTCGACAAGATGAACACATCTATATGGCTAACATGCATTGAAATCGACTCAAATAAAATGGAGAATCAAAAGAAGCTCTCGGGAAGGAGGAGTTAAATACCTTGGCTCTGAGAAGTGAAGCTTCAATCAGAGGGGCTTGGCCCGTTCGTTGGAGTTCAAGGAAGCTAGGATGAAGCCCGGAGCTCTGGTGAAATGCCTAGACTTGATTTCCACCAAGGCCGATTTCAAAGCTTGGCTGATAGGAAGAATGGCTGGCCTAATGAGGGGGCTTTTGCTGGGGAAGTTCTTCTCTTGGTCTGATGAAGGTGTATAGTCAATCAATTTGAAGATTGGCTCGCTGTGGTGAAGTGTCCTGTTTTTGAGCTTAAAATTGAACTCAAAAATTGAGCTCACAGAGGGGGTTTTAGGGCTGGATATCAGTGGGGATCAAGTGCTCTGGGTTTTGAGAAGTGTGTGGAGTGATTTTGGCAGAGTTTTGGTAAGGTTTGGTTCAGCACTCCTTTTGGCCATGAGGTAATGGTGTTTAAATAGGCATGCTGGAGGGCCTCCCAGGGGGAGTTAGGCCTTGGGATCAGCTGCCCAGGGCAAGGGAAGAACAGCTGCAGTGACCATTTGGATTGGGACAACTCAGCCAATTCAATTTAAATTTTTGAATCAAATTAGGCCTCTCAGCCCGGTACTTTCCAGCGACTGGAGTGGTGGTCCGGCCAGGGTCAGGTCACCCTCATGTTCAGGGAGGTCAGAGCTTGATGTTTGTGAGCTCAATTGGCTGATGCCATGTGTAAAGGGATTTATTCAAATGGAATGGGGGAAGTGGCTCTTTTGGGCTCAAATGGGTCAAGTCATGTCTTGGGGCTTGGTGCACCCCCCAGGCTTGACTTTGGGCTGAGGGAGAGTCACTTGGGTCGGTTAGGAAAGGGTGGTGAAGTCCCCATCCAAGGTGATGTGGCTAAGCTTGGTTAAAGTGTAACATGAATGGGGTTAAAAAGGTTTAGTGAAGGTTTAAGAAAGAACCTCCTCCTTTTGCCATTAATGGCATGGTGAGGTGGAAAGGGCTCACATGGCTTCATGTGGCTTGACACAAAGCTCCATGGCTTGCTCATGGCTTGGGAAAAGGTTGGCTCATTTCATGGAAGTAGGTTTTTAGAAATTTTGGCATTTGGTGGAAAATTTTTATGAAGCTTGATTTGGAATGGTTTAATGATGGTTTTGAAACTTAGGGGCAGTTTTGATTAAATGGATGAAGAGGAGTTTGTCATATGGGCCTTGGAATAAATTTGGGCTTTTTGAAATTTGGTAAAAATGGGCTTTTAAATGTCTTTTGGAAGTGGTCTTTTAGATTTGAAAAATGAATTTTAGGAAAAAAATTTTGTGAAAGATTATGTCAAATAAATGTTGTATTTAGTTTAGAGATGTGCCATGAAAATTTTAGAAAAGATTTGGTGTGATTTGGAGTTAAATTGGATTTAATTTGGGTCTCTTTAATAATAGGGTCAAAGTGGGTCAAATTGGGCTAACTTGGGTTAAGGTTGGGCTAATGTTGGTTTTGATGTAAAATTAATGTTGCAAATTGTTTATGGAGGTGTAACAAAGAGTTTTCAGTTTTGTTTGGGTCTTGATTTTGAGATTTGGGCCTATTTGGGTTCATGATTGGCTTAGGCCAAATTAGGGAGTTTTGGCTTAAGTTAAGCTTGGGTGAAGTTTGGGTTCAAATTTGAGGTAAATCAAGTTAGTGTTTTGTTTGTGGGGATGTTGGGAAGGTTTTAGAAAAGATTTGGGGCTAACTGGAGTTGAATTGGGTTGGTTTGGGCTAAGTTTAGGTCATGGGCCAAAATTGGGCTTTAAGCTTCAAATTGAAATTGGATCCACATGTTGATGAAATTGGGTTTGGATTTGGTTTAAATTGATATTGGGGATATTTAATTGAAGTTTAGAATTGAATTGGATCAAAATTGAGGCCAATTGAAGTGATTTGGTTGGAAATTGGGTCCACTTAAGTTAAAAAAAGGTCAAATTAGGGATTTTGGTTGAAGTGGGCTAAATGACAAAATTGACCTACGGTGTAGTCGAAAAAAATGAAATTGGGAATATTTGGGATTCTCTGGAATTTTTTGGGAATTTTTGGAATGTTTTGGATTTTTTTGGGCTAAAAGGGTATTTTGGGTATTGGAGGTTATTGGGGAGTATTTTGGAAATTTTGGTATATTTGGCCATAGATGATCAATTTGAGTGGTGGAGAATATTTAAGATTGATTTTGAGGGATTTTAGGTAATTTACGCAATTTTGTAAATTTTGGGCAATTTCATAGGCATTTGGTAGGTTTGGTGGGTTTAGGGCCTCGGGGGTAAAAAATTGAAATTTTGGAAAAATGAAGATTGAGTAAATATGAGTGAAATGAAACCATTTTGGTTGAGCCATGAAGCCATATTAAGTTCACAAGAGCCATGAGAGGACTCATTCTAGGCACTCAACATATTGTTCCTAACCCTCTTAGCCACGGGCTTAGGGGTTAAGATCCATCCATATGAGTTACCTGCATGAGTCAGAGAGTCAAATTGAGTAAAAGTGGTTTTAAGATTTGGAATGTGTGTGAGAGTGTGGTGTGTACAAGCTTGCCCTCACCATGACCAGACCACCCAGGGTAATCCTAAGGCCAAAGAATCCTATAGGAAACTCATCCTTTAAACCTCCACATACTGATTTCAACCCTCCATGTGACCTGGGGGTTTACAGTCAAAATTGTGGGGCTTGAAGGGAGTCAAGAAGTGTTTGAATTTCTAAGTGGTGGGTCCCATTTCTAGTCCTCTAGGATAGTCAAAGGGAAATCCTATGGCTAGATCCTAAGCACTAAGGAGAAAGATCAGACCTCACCAAAAATGAGGTCAATAAATGGACCCCGAATTGGTGTGGGGTGCTAACCAAGCACACCGCGCATATTGGCATTGACCGAAGAGATCAACAGATCCAACATAAATGTCGAGTGACAAACTCAGAACAAAGTGTAAGAAATTTCCACTGGGGAGTATCAGGTAAACTTCCAAGAATGAAGTTTCCAGAACTCTTGCTGAGGAAGAAGAGGTGAATTCCAAACCACAAGATCAGGAGAGGGATAGATTGGATTTTAGCTCCGTTTCATTTTTATTTCAAGTTTCAATTTTGAGTTTGAATTTTCGATTCAAGTTTTAATTTCGGTTGCAATTTCACTTAATAGAAATTTTGTTTTAATTTGAGATTGATTTGAGATTGATTTCAAGATGAATTTCGCAAAGATTTTGGATTTAAAATGAGAATTTGAAATTAGATTCCAACCTCAGGATTGCAAAGAGAACTAGAATTTAGGTACTAGCCTCGAGGAGAAGATCAAAATTTAGGTATTGATTAAAAAGGATGAGAATCAGAATTTAGGTACTGATCTCGAAAAGGATGAGAATCAGAATTTAGGTACTGATTTCGAAAAGGGAGAACTGTAATTTTTTACCTGTCTCAAAAGAGAGAATTGAAATTTAGTATCAATCTTAAAAGAGAGTCGAAATTTGGTACCGACCTCGAAAGGAGAGAACTGAAATTTGGTACCAGTCTTGATAGAGACAATTTAAATTTAGTATCAATCTCGAAAAGAGAGTCGGAATTTGGTACCGACCTCGAAAGGAGAGAACTGAAGTTTTGGTACCAGTCTCGAAAGAGAGAATTGAAATTTAGTATCAATCTCAGAAAGACAATCGGAATTTGGTACCGACCTCGAAAGGAGAGAACTGGAATTTGGTACCAGTCTCGAAAGAGAGAATTAAAATTTAGTATCAATCTCGGAAAGAGAGTTGGAATTTGGTACCAACCTTGAAAGGAGAGAACTGGAATTTGGTATCAGTCTCGAAAGAGAGAATTAAAATTTAGTATCAATCTCGGAAAGAGAGTCGAAATTTGGTACTGATCTCGAAAGGAGAGAACTGAAATTTGGTACCAGTCTCGAAAGAGAGAATTTAAAATTAGTATCAATCTCGGAAAGAGAGTCGAAATTTGGTACCGACCTCGAAAGGAGAGAACTGGAATTTGGTAACAATCTCGAAAGGGATGGAAATAAGAATTTAGGTACTGATCCCAAAAGTTTGTATTTGATTTAGTTTTCAAGATTTTGTGGGAATTTTAGTTTAGTGAAGGATTGGAATAAGATATGAAAGTGTTTCACATCCCAAGAGAGTTGATTAAAGTTTGATTGTTTGGCAAAGGATACGAATCCATGCCATTAGAACCAAATCGAAATTTCATGGTTCTGTGTCAGTAGATTCAGTCTACCTTCTCAAAAGAGGGAAGAAATCGCGGATAGTTGAAAGGATTTCAGGATGACGAAAAAGTTTAGAAGTTTGGAATTAAGGTTTGAGTCTTCCGTGGGGAAGAATCAACTTGAAAGAGGGTTCAAAAGAGTTTCAAAATGGATTTCAATTTGAAGAAGAATTGCAAGATTCGAATCGATGAATTCAGATCGGAATTCAATTTGAGATTTAGGTTCGTTTTGTTTGTTTTGGTGATTCTATTTCTTTTTTGTTGTTTATTTAGAGTTCGTGTCAATTTGGAGTTTGTTTTGACATTCAAATTCTTAAAAAGAGTTCTTCATTTATTTTCTTTTCTTTTCGTTCTTTGTTCGAAGTTCATTTAACTTAATGGCATTTCCCAGTCAATTTGTACAAAAGAGATGAAAGCAAAACACGACATGGTCGTTTCCATTTCAATTTGTTGAAAACACATCATATAGCTTGATCCAAATCATGATAATATTTTTCTTTAAAATTCAGCATCTCATACAATCTACGTAAATCCAAAATGGATTGTGTAAGATTCTTGCAAGTTTCTTCCAAAAGCATCTGTCGAAATCCATGTCTGAATATTGAGACACATGGACAATAACATCACTTTCCAGGCCACCCTTGGCAGTAAATGCCGTTCGGATGTGCATTAGCTCACAGCTCGTAGGGCCGGAGGCTCTCTAACTGGATCTGGCTGAAAGAGGAAAGGCACTTTTATATCATCCATCCTCCTGAAAGTGATGGAGATCCGCTCAATAGACACTCCTAGAATGCAATGTTTTGCTATGTCTGCTCCATTCCCTTTTAACACCAAGACGGAACCTACCGATAGTGGTATCTCCACTGACTCTCAGAATTCTCCGGGTCATGCTATCCGGAGGTCAGATCCGAACATGATGTTACATTGGTTGACGAATGACACTGTGCAGAAAGGTCTGATGAAGTCGTGATGATCTATGTGTGGCGGTATGCAGTCGCCCTCCCTGTATATGTTAATGATGCAGCTGTTGGGTACGCAATCTGCAGGCAATACACTCCATGCCACCAACCTTCTTACCATTCTCATGTTAATTCTTAGCATTAGATCCACCTCACTATGATGGAGTATCTCTGGTGGATTTCCCCATCTATCATCAGCAAATTTGTAGCAACACCTGCACTGGATTGTAACTCTTCCTTTTCCTTTCATCCACCTTCGAGGTTCTGAGTAGGTCTTCTCTCTCAAACGACCAGCTCGACCCATTTTTTGAAGTTTAACGACACAGTCCACAATTTGCTGCTACTCGTAGTCTGAGAACACATCTGTATGCAGCTCAAGGCCCTTCAAGATGTTGATCCTCTTGCCTCGGATTCTTTTAAAATATTCAAAAGTTTTCTTTTCAACTTTCTGCAATCGTTTTAGCTCGTATTCCAGAATTATTTGTAACTAGAGAGGTCTGGTAACGTACTGTGGGATGTATGGCTCAAACCCAGCACGCTCTCCTGCATGTCTCGGCTCCTCGAAGATAGTCTCTGTCAGGACATCCTCCGGGGTTGCTTTCGCAACAAGACTCTTTAAAACTGGTGCATCTATCTGGCGTCGTGGCACAGATCCTGTTTCTCTTCTTCTTGGAACTTCTTCCATCCTTTCTACTGTTCTTGGAGTTGATTTCCTCTTTTCTGGTTCCTGACGAACCGATTCCTTCGAAGTACTTACACTGACGGTAGCAACTGTCTTTTCAGGTTGGTTCGCTACTATCTTGGTCAGCATCTTGCGAATGCGATGGTTCTTGTTTCTTCGTTGGGTCGAAGTGAGAGCAGCTCTTCTTACCTCTTTAACTTCTGTGGGCATGGAGCTGACAAGCTTGCCCTCTACTGTAGTAACCATGGACTTAACTTTCTTGTCTTCCCCCATTGCATGAGCGGTGTTTGCTTTTCTTTTCTTGCTGGTGGACTGTTGACTTGGGCCACCCAATTTCATCACTGTCTGGCTGCGGAACTCTTCCTGGTCAATCGGGGTCCAATCAGTTTCTTCGTACTGTAGCCCGACCGGTGTGAAATCAGAGTCGATCTCAATCACGACCCCATCCTTCATCTTCTTTTCATCGAGTGCTAGTCTCACGCCATTCTTAAAGTTCAGAACCAACCGCCCGTTCAACATTTCCCTGCGAAAAACAAGGAAAAGATCAGGGGTTGTACTAAGAACAAGAACAAAAAGAAATATCATTTATCAATGGAAAATTTTTATTTGTTTCTTTCAAATTTTAATAAGAGTAGGAAAAGATGGGGAAAGATCAGGAGTAAGATGATTTAAAAGGAGGGATCAAAATTTTATTATTATGATTTCACATATTTTTTTTCAACACATTTTTTGTTAATGATTTTTATCATCCATTTTTTTATGTTTTGGGTTCAAACCCAGTTGCAAATGATTACTTCACCCGTGTTTCTAGGAATGAAACTTCATTTCTTAAAGTTCATCCTTCAGAACATCAGGTTGCATAATACATCTTCAAATATCGTCCATTGATTGGAAGCATATGTCGTTCTCCACGGTAAATCACCAGTTGGTAGGAACCTCCAGAGTAGACTGTCTCAACCATGAATGGCCCCTCCCAAGTCGGTTCAAATTTACCTCCTATCTTGCGGTGTAGAAGTATAGGTCTCCTGAGAACTTGAACCAAGTCACCAACTTTGAGTGTCCTTGGGCAAACCAGTTTATCGTGGACCTGGATCATCTTGGCTTGATATAGTTCCAAATTCTACTGCGCTGAAAGTCATTTCCCTTCCAAGATTTCTAATTCTTCTAGTCGTAATTTGGCATTCTCTTCTGTAGTTATCTTGTTCGCAACTGTAATTCTGAGAGACGGAAGATGCACCTCCAAGGGTAAAACGGCTTCGGACCCGTACACTAGAGCGTAAGGTGTAGACTGAGTAGGAGTTCTGAACGTCGTTCTGTAGGCCCATAAGGCTTCTAACAACTTCTCGTGCCAATTCCTTTTGTTATCGTCCAAAGTTTTCTTTAGAATTTGGACGAGAATTTTATTAAAAGTCTCGACCAAGCCGTTTTCTCTTGGGTAGTAGATCGTCGAATAGCGCCAGTCGATCCCGTGCCTTCTGACAAAACTGTTGATCCTTGTGCTTCTGAACGCTAACCCGTTGTTTGAAATAATTCTGCGCGGTACCCCGAAACGGTAGACGATTTGATTCTTGAAGAACTGTAGCATGTGATGTGCTTTCACTTCTCTGAGCGGTATAGCTTCTGCCCATTTGGAAAAGTAATCTGTGGCTACAAGAATAAAGCGATGTCCTCTTGAAGAAGGCGGTTCAATTGGACCCACGATATCTATGCTCCAACACTCAAATAGCCATAACGCGATTGTCAGATGTAGCACATTTGGAAGTTGATGTAGAACCACTCCATGCACTTGGCATTGGTGACAACTCTTTGCAACTTTCATGCAGTCGGTCATCATTGAGGGCCAGTAGTACCCTAGTCTCTTAATCTTCATTTTCATCTTCGAACCTGACTGATGAGCGCCATAAAGTCCTGAGTGTATCTCTTTAATAATTTCACGAGCCTCAGATTCGCTCAGGCACCTTAGCCATATCTGGTCGAAAGATCTTCTGTATAACGTATTGTTTATTAATGCGTAAGACAGAGTTCTTTTCTTGATTTGATGGGCTAACGCCTTATCGTCCGATAGGTTTCCTGTTTGAAGGTAGTCTATTAACGGCTGCCACAAATCCTCTGTAGTTTCTGCCACTGCTACGACTGTGTCTTCTTCTTTTTTTGACTTGTGTATTGTATCAATGTCGAGCTGTGATAGGACCTGTCGTTCTTAAACTGACATTTCAACTGACTCATCCTGTAAGCAGGAAAACTCTTTTGCAAGGCGGGCTAGCGTGTCTGCAAGAGCATTTTCTCTTCTGGGGATCTTGTAGATCGTTACATTCAGAATCTGTCAAACAACTTTATGGCATACTGAAAGTACTGCTCGAGTCTTGGTTTCAGAATTCTATACTATCCTGCGACTTATTGAATGATCAACTGTGAATCTCTGTAGATGTTGATGTCTGTTATACCCATCTGAATGGTTAATTCCAGTCCGATTATGAGGACTTCATATTCTGCTTCGTTGTTCGACACGCTTCTGTTAAATGGTAAGAATACGTTAACATCTCCCGCTTCGGTGTTATAAAGATTAGTCCGATTCCTGCCTTACCGGGCACTATCGTTTGTAATTCTTTGTCCTTCTGTGCTGAAGATGCTCCATCAAAGTACATTTCCCAACGCTGATCATCGGGGTCTTCTAGGCTCATTATCTACTCATCGGGCAAGTCATCATTGAGCGGCGATTCTTCCGGTAAAGGGTGTGCTGCGAGGAAGTCTGCCAGGACTTGTCCCTTTACGGCACGAAGAGGAACAAAAGTTATATCAAATTGCAATAGTATCATCGACCACCTGGCAAGTCTGCTGGAAAGCGTTGGTCGGGTCATCAAATATTGCAATGGATTAACCTTTAAAATAAGGTCGACCTTATGAGAAAGCATGTAATGCCTGAGCTTTTGAGCAGCAAAGATCAGGGCCAAACAATGCTTTTCAATCGAAGGATACTTTAGTTCTGTCGGAATTAGATGACGAATTAAATAGTAAATAGCATTTTCTTTACCCTCTTAATTGACATGGGCTAGCGGGCTCCGAGGAAGTCATCTAAGGCCGCGGTATAAAGTATCAACGGTCTACCCAAGACTGAGGCTGCTAAGACAGGAGGTGTCATTAAATACTGCTTAATGTCCTCGAAGGCCCACTGGCATTTCTCTTCCCAAACGAATTTGGCATCCTTTTCAACTAATGCCGAGAAGGGCTGACACCTACCTGACAAATTCGAGATAAAGCGTCGAAGATACGCCAACTTCCCTTGAAAGGACTGTAATTGCTTCAAGGTTTTGGGAGGCGGCATTTCTAAGATAGCTTTAATCTTCTCAGGATCAATTTCAATTCCGCGATGTCGGACAACGAATCCTAAGAATTTCCCAGAAGTGATGCCGAAGGCGCATTTCAGGGGATTCATCTTAAGATTAAATTGTCTTAATCACTCAAAAACAATTCTCAAATCATATAGGTGATCTTCTTTCAGTTTTCTCTTGATGACCACATCATCCACGTAGCACTCGACTTGGTTGTGAATTAGATCATCAAAAATCCTTGTCATTGCTCTTTGGTATGTTGCTCCTGCGTTCTTCAATCCGAAAGGCATTACTGTGTAGCAGTATATTCCGATTGGCGTTCTGAAGGTGGTGAGCTTTTCATCTTCAGGTGCCATCTTTATCTGGTTGTATCCTGATGATCCATCTATGAAAGAGAAGACTTCGTGCATCGAGGCGATGTCGATCATTAATTCTGGAATTGGTAGCGGGAATTCATCCTTTGGGCATGCTTTGTTCAAATCTCTGGAATCCACGCAGATTCTGATCTGACCATTCTTCTTTCTGACCGGTACCACATTGGCTAACCAAGTCGGATATTGCTCTTCACGGAAAAATTTAGCGTCTATTAGCTTCTTAACTTCAGCTATAACTTATTGTTCAATCTCTAGACGCATTCTTCTGGAAGCTTGTCTAACTGTAAAGGTAGCGTGATCCACTCCTAGTTTGTGAACTGCAATTTCTGGAGCTAATCCTGACATTTCATCATAACTCCAAGAAAAACAGTCTTTAAATTCCATCAGTAGCTTTATCATTTCTTTAGAGTCTTCTTTATTGAGTAAGGAGCTAACAAAGGTCGGCCTAGGATTTTCGCTAGTACCTAAGTTAACTTCCACTAACTCATCAATCGTAGATTTAATTTCTTCTTCAAATTCTAGTGGAGCATCTCCAATTGGTAGATCTTCAAGATTATCTGAAGTTTCTAAGCAGTCTTCATTAGGCTCGCAAGTGACATCCAAGCAAAATCCCGTATCATCAACTGATTCTACTATGCCGAATCCGAGACCATGTTGGAGACTGACTGGCATTATTCCATAATTTTTCAAAGTGTTGTGATTGACCTTTTGTCCATTATTTAGGTAAGACACCACGTTGAATTAAATTCTGAACACAGGGAGAGTACCACTCAAAAGGCAATTCCATTAATTCAGATGAAGCAACATCTTCAAATTGTACATCATTTTCAATTTTGGAAGAAGAAGCACCACGGTAGAATTTGATTGGTTTAGCACCACCACCATGCACTTCCTTGACCACCATACCCTCGATCTTATGAGGGAAAAATCAAGGTCAGGGTCATAGTATGCACATAGTGGTTAATCTTTTCGTGCATTGATTTGTATTCTTCATTCTTTTCGTCTTCAAGAGAGATGTTGAACTGGAGTTTCTTCTGACTTATTGTGCTGCTTCTTTCTTAATTTATGCTTCTTCGGAACTGTTCTCCCAATTAACTTTGATGACCGGTTTCTTTTGTTCAATTGTTCCACCGTTTCTTCCTCGACCTCGTCCTCGGCCTCGATCTCGGGTGCGAGTTCTGGAGAAACCTTCACCATCTCGCCGTAAGGGAGTGGTGAGTAACTGTCGAATTAATATTTCAGGTTCTTCATCATCTCAAACTTTTTTTGCTTCATTTGGTATGGTATTTCTGGAGAAGATTGTCTTTTTTGGAGGCGCGTAGTAAGCTGCATTTTTGTGACTTCCGATTTCATGCACGGAGAACGGTTGCAAATCAACTTTGATACATTGTTCTCCTCCTTCATAATATTTTATGCACTGGTGCATAGACGACGGTACCATCCGGTTCTCATGGATCTATGGCCGACCCAGTAGAGTGTTGAACGTTGTCTCAGAATCAATTATATGGAATTTTGCGGTTGTCTTTACCAAATCACCAGTCTTCATTAATAGCGTTATCGATCTAAGAGCTCTTTCTCACTTCTAATTGAATCCTCTTAGTAACATTTTGTCTGCTTCGAGATCGCAGGCATCAATTTCCAAATATGCTAACGTCCGAAGATTCATTATGGTGATTGATGTTCCCGGATCGACTAACACCCTGGAGAGCGTAAACTTTCCGATAGTGACTGAAATGTACAACAGTCGGTGTGATCAGCTGTTCCAAGTAGTAGATCATTGTCTGTGAAGGTAACACCTCGCTGTTCTTTTAATGAGCAAACCTCGTCAGAGGAATTACCGGCCATTTGAGCTAAAAAATTTCTGGATCAAGTAAGGCCTTGATCAAAGTTTCTCTCATCTCCTTTGACAGGATCAGAGCGTCGTAGATGCTCAGTTTGGCTGGTAGCTTCCTAAGATGGGCTAGCACGTTGTAATCCACTTTATTACCAGGCTCTTCAATTTCTTCCTGAATGGGCAGTTCCCCCACTGGGATTGGCTCTTCCTGAGCAACCACCTGCTTTCGTTTATCCTTTAGACCCATCCTCGGGGGTAGAACTTTTCCGCTTCTTAAATTAACTTCTGTTATTTCTTCTGCATCTGGTACTGAATCTGCCGGTGTCTCCCCTTGAATCGGAATGACTGGCTCTTCTGGAGTTGCTTCGGAATCTGATAACTCCAATTCTATCGTGATTTAGGTTCCTCGGAGTTCACAAATGGACTCGTTGCTTGTTGAGCTTTCACTGCCATCCTTGTGAACGTCTTCTCCTTCGTCGGGGTCATCGAGGTTTACTATGATTTGAGAATCGTTATTTGTATAGAAATTGAGATCCAGATTACGTTGGTAGTCGTTAGTTACATAATCGTTAGAAACAGTCAAAACGTAGCCAACACCAAGACTCTTATCATTATAAGATCCCGTCGGGGCGAGCAAATAATCATACAGAGTCAGCGGTCTGAGGGATTTCTCTCCTGAATCGAAAACAACCATCCTAGGATAAGCAGCCCTTAGTCTACCCTTCGGAGCCTCGGTTTTTTTCTCTTCTACGATCTTCTCCTCCTTCTTGGGCGGTTCTTCAATCGCAAGTGATAGTGCCAGCTCGACAGGTTTCAAACTCTGAGTTGAAGCGCGCACCGAAGCGGTCTGGATGTGATCCAAAATTTTATTCGAAAACTTTGTCCAGACGGTACTCCATCCATCGTTAGTCGTGTACGGGTCTATTGGAACAATAGGATCCGTCGAGATAACATTGACGGAACCTCATTTTTGGGGCTCCTTCAAGTATTCCTTCGGGATCGTTATATTCCCTTTCTAGAGATTATCATTAAGCCAACTCTTGAAAGTGATACAATCTTCTATTTTGTGTCCGAGTATCCGGTGGTAGGGACAGTACTTTGGATGATCCTTCTTGTCGACTTCTTCTGGCCTTTTAGGCTCTGGTAGTTGAAAGTCGGGTGTTTTCATTAAACTGCGAAACATTTTGGCCACTGCCTCAGTCTTGAAAGGGTATTCCTTATTCAGAAGTTCCTTCAAAGCACGTGGCAGACGAGGCGGCGGTTGATCATGCTGCCATGATTGATAGCTCGGTCGAGGCTGCTGATAACTCTGTTGAGGTTGCTAATAAATCCTTTGTGGTGATTAATAACTCGACTGTGGCCGCTCTAGCTGTATTTGCACTGGCTGCTTACCTTTATCTACTACCGTGATGATCCCAGATTTCTTTTTAAATGCTTTTACGAGCTTCTGTTTATTGTTCTTGTCAACGAAACTCAGCTGTTTTGCCTCCTCTTGCAAGCTCCTGGCCTTGCTAAGAAACTTCTCAAAAGTCTTGATTGTGAATCCATTGAGGAGAAGTGCTATCAGGCCGTGGATTCTCTTTAGTAGGATACCAACTACATGCTGTTCCTGAAACTGGGGTTCACACTTCATGCTTAAGTTCCTCCATCGAAGTATGTAGTTCACTAAAGTTTCGTTCGGTTTCTGTTGCTCCACCACTAGATCACCAATAGTGATGTGGTGTCGAGCCCCAACAAAGCGCTTAACGAAGAGGTTTTCTAATTCTAAAAATGTCTTAACTGAACCATTCAATAATTTTGTGACCAATCGAAGGTAATCCCTGACAGGCTGCTGACGAATTGACGAAAGAGTAAAGCATCGCTCCCATCGACATTGCAGCAACTAGCATGAAAATGTGCGACATGTTGTCGGGGGTTTCCCGTACCGTCGAAAGTCTAGAACAAAGGTGGTACGAAGCCCTTTGGGTATTAGACTGCATCAAATTCTTCCGGGTAAGGTCTACCTGTCTGAATAGATGTTCCACTATTAGACTGGGCTAAGGCTTCCCGCACTTGCTGTTCTACCATATTTTTAATATCTTTTTCGGGAATCATGCTGTGTGCAGAATCTTTCTTCGGTTGTTCATCTCCATTGATGGATGTGATTTCTTTTCCTCCATCGACAATGTGAATGATCTATGGGGTGTTTCCTTCTGAGGTTGAAGCTGACTCTGGAGAGTGGCTAAGGCGGTAACCATCTCTTTCATCCTCTTTGCCATTTGAGAAATTGTATCATCTTTTTCTTGAAGGCACGCTCTCATCACTTATGGTTCATCTCTCTCTGAGGCTGAGGAGCCCCCTGTGAAGCTGACGATGCTCGGGTCTCGACCATATTGATCTCGGCACATTCTTCATCCATGAATTTTGATGAATCCACTTCATTTCTCAATTCTTCTCCTCTTTCCCTTGCCAATCGTCGGATGTCCGTCCTTAACTTTCCTATAGCATCCTCAAGTGGTCTCTTCCAAACGGTTTCGCGGTTGTAATGTGATGATTGTTCAACTTCTTTTTCAGGAGTTTCCCTTAATGCAGTAGCACTTTCTTCAGATTCAGGCTCTCTGATGAGACTCTTCATTCCAGAACATTGTGTCGATATCGATTCAGTAATAATAGGTTGCCACACCATCCCTCTTGCAGTAGAAGGCCTAGGACCAGATGGTCCATCGGCTGTATGCTGGTAGGTGGTGTTATCTCTAATATGGTGACCTGATACGACAACAGGCGAACTTCTCTCACTAGCTCGCACTCTCTTCCTTGGTCTCTCTGGAGCAATGACGGGGCCTACTCGCGGTCCGAGGTGGCTTTGACTGACATTCGCCCCATCCTTCTTAAGATCTCTGATATGGGGCACCCTTCTTTCGTTGCTAGCTTCTCCACTACGGCTTACAGTCGGGTAAGTGGCGTAGTGTTGGCCCTCTTCCTCTTACAGTCACTATAGTATGCAGGTTGGGGTAATGCAGCAGCGATCTTCCAGACATTTTCTTCATCCGATGCAGTAGAGAGAGGGTGGAATCTACTTCGCTCCAACAGTAGTGAGTACTTGGGCAGTTCAGGAATCTCTTCCAGAAAAGCAACTTCAGCAGTCTTTGTCTTCATGATCCTGGAGATCTTTCTGCTCCTATTTCTTCTTTGAGTCTGGGTTAAGGGTGTAACTTTCGAATTGGACCCTATCTCGAAGACAGACGGTAATGCAACAAAATCTGCACCCTCCACAGTAATAGCCCATCACCGACTTGGACTTCTTTTCCTTTCAGTTTGGCAGTAGTTGAGGTCGGTGCAGAGATGACCAGACCGGTGGGGGTAGAGATAACAATCCTCCTACGAACAGCAGTGTTTCTTTCAGTCAGAACCCTTTGCAAGGGAGGAAATTCTTGAGTCGATTTCAGGTTGAACTCAATTACGTGCTCCTCAGTTTTTGACACTTTATTCATTAGTGGGAAAAGAGTAACGTCAGGGAACTTAATATCTGTATTGTCGAACACTTGTCCAAAATGAATGACTGCGTCATTAGGCAGCTCGTCCTTATAGACAGCTAATTCTATCCCGTTGGTGAAGGAGAAAATCAGCTTTGGTACAGACATTATCTGCAGGGTAGATTCTAAGCATCAGTTCCGATTTATGCTTCCTTTCGTCAGGACGAAGAAAGAGAGGAAATTTCTCTAAACGAGTCCGAACACATTTCCATTTATCTTTTTGTTTTCTTAATTTTATTTACAAGATATTTTTGGATTTTGTTTTATTTGTGTATTTGAGGTTTAACAGAAAGTTCATTTATTAAAGGTTTGTTTACTAAGAGATTTGTTCATTAGGAACAAAACAAAATTAAAAAAAGAGAAGTTAAAGGAAAGGTACGGGACCCAATCCAGAAATTGGAAAGGAAGGGAGAGTCTCACAAGACTTCTCAACTCGAGGAACCGCTCCTAAGCTAACACCTATTGGGGGTCCACCCCACCTCAAAAATGTAAAAGGATTTCAAAACCTCTCTGTTTAGGGGTGTCTAAATAGTGGCTCCAAAATCCGAGGGAGAGTTGACTATACCCGTTCAAGATAGAAATGAACGTGGTATTTCAACGGAAGAATGGTAATTTGGTCCACTAGGGGTATGGACTCACTATCGATTTATGAAAGAAAAACCATCTGATCAAAATGGAGAGAGGAACTAGTCCCCAGCGGAGTCGCCAGAAGTTGTCGGCATATTTTTAGGTTGAGTGTCGTATTTTTTTAAAAAGGGGTCGCCTACAAAAGTTGTCGGCGAAATTTTTAGATTTTTGAATTTAATTTAAATATATATATATATATATATATATATATATATATATATATATATATATATATATATATATATATATAGTTTTAGAAAGAAGCATTTGATTTTGAAAATAATTTTATGTTTAAAAATTTTAAGATATGAAATCAAACATATCTCACATCCCAAATAGTTTATATAAACGAGCACCATACCACAAGCCGCGTATCTATCCCGAAGAATAGACACACTGCTTTATGATGGGGCACGATTAAATAAACTAGAAGATTTGTGATATCCGTTTGGTCTGCAAACAAATTTTATAAGCTGATAAGTTCCCATGCTTAATATAAAAAAATTAAGCAGGGTTTATATTACCTGGGTTCTTAAAGTTCCCTATAAGGACAAACCCCTATAGTTAATTACATCTTAAATGAAAGGAATCACTTAAGAAAACTCTCGATAATGATCAGTGGTTTTGCTCTCAAGAATTTTAAAGTTTAAGGTTTCAAAGGACTTGTATTTTTTGGAAATTTCAATAGGGAATGGATCAAATTTGGAACAGTTTATTTTAGGAATCCAAAGGAGGAAAGGTAGGAGAAGTTGAAGATCCAAGAGGAATCTTGGCAACTTCCCAAACTATCCTATTGTTTGGCTTTAATTTGCGAGTTTATTTAATGTTTCAATCCTGCCAATTTTAATTAATTAGGACTTATATTTGTATGATATAATCATACAAATAATCTTGAAGATATGAGGGTTTATGTCATACCAAGCGACTACCTCGGAGTCCTAAGACCGGTTAGGGTTAAATTTTGATGATATGATTATACAAATGCCTAGCGAAATGTTGAGGATTTATGTTGCACTAGGCAAGCTACCTCGAAATCCTATGGCTTTGTTATTTATTTCTAGGAAAGGTTTAGCTGAAGTAGACTCAAGTTTTGCTGACGATAGCCGTGCTGCCCTCTATGCTCCAAGCTCCTTGTTGTTGCAGAGGTTTAGTTTTAGAAAGTGAAAATCAAGAGATGAGAGAAGTGTTCTAGTTTAGAAAAGTTTTAGGGTTCAAATGACTTAATGTTTTATTAGGGGAATCTTAAAGTTGGTTATAACAACACCTTTTAAGATCCCATGGTTCCATCATTCCGACACCGTTATTTTTATCGAATTCACTTAGTCCAAATGAATTTGCTAAACTCAACTGAATGAGTTTCACACTTTCATTTAGACCGTTGGAAATCTCGTTGGCAACACGTGGGTTACATCATCCGAGGGATTCCCGATCATCTAATGAGACATTTTAATTTAGTTGTAGTTGTAGTTTTGTTGTTCTGTTTGTGATTATTTTTTGAGGTGTTTTATATTTTGAATGTTGTGACAGTGGATTTTATCTTGTTGTGACTTTTGATTTAGCTTTAGGTTTCAGTTTTGTGGCTATCATCAAGGTTTCAATTTTCAAGCAGGGTTACATTCTTGTTTAACATGCAAGAAAAGTAAAGTGCAGTACATGTAAGTAAATTGCAATAAAGTAAAAGCGTACCTGGAGGGTCTTCTCGTCATTCCGAGCTGCACTTAAAACACATGTCAGAGCATTTTATATATTTGCAAGATAATACCTAGGTAGAGCTAAGAGAAGGTTCTGGTTGTCTACCAAAATCTTTAATCATGTTGCTAGTCAATTCCTATGACGTATTGGTTCTTGTATTTTATTAAGGATGATTTTCTTCACCAAAGAACAATTAAGTTCAATTGTTCTTCTAAAACATGCCATCATATTGAGAAAGTGCTTAGGACGAGTCCTAAACATCTTTTCAATACTTCTGGGATTATTTCGAGTCCAAATGGATTTCATTGCACAGGTGAATTAATCATCCAAAATTTAGTTAAATTTTGCTTCTTGCTCAGTGAACTTGGACATTTGATTATCCAATGAATAAAGTGACTTGTCACTTGATGCTCCATTTAAGAGTTATGATAATGAAAGCCTTTAGGGGCAAATTAGTTTGTTAAAGATTTTAACAATTCTTAATTTAAAATTGGAATTGATAATTTATAGTGATTTGGTTTAGTTATAAAATTTTAATTAATAATTTTTAAGTTTGGAATAGTGTTCAAGTTGTTTTAATTCAATTAAATCTTTATATTCTAAATGATCTTAATATTTCAGATTAATTTTAATGTTTTAAATTTGCTTAGGTTGAAAGAGGTGTTTAAATTATTTATTTTTATTAAATTTGATGACTTGATTTGGATTAATTATAATACTTTAGATTGATTTTAATTAGTTCGATTTTTATATTTTAATTACGAATTGTTTTAAGTTTACTTAAGGTTTCAAATTTATTTTAAGTTTGTTCTTAAGTGATTTCAAATTAATTTTAAATGTTTAAAATTTATTTTAATTTGATTGTTAAATCATTTAATGTTTTAAGCTTTAACTTAATTAAGGGTTATTTTCCTTTTTAATTATTAATTTCAGTCATCATTTTAGAATTAATTAAGGATTGATTACCATTGAATTAATTTAATTAGGGACTTTAAATTAGAGAATTGGAATCTTCTTAAGTCACATCCCTAATAAACCAAAATTTTAATTATTCTTCCAAAATTTAAATGATTTAATTAATTAAAGTTCCATTTTGATATTTTCAAAGTGACTAATGGGTATCTACCCCTTTATTCCCTAAGTTTCAATCATCTAAGAGAAGATTAAGATCAAATATTTTTACCCTCCCTTTTGATTAAACCTAAAGTAATAATTAGGGTTAAAATCCTTAATTACCTTTATGCCCTCTTTAAGTCTAATCACTTCATAACTCACCAAATTGAGCTCAAATGAACTTGAAATTTTTATGTCACTTCACTCACATGTCAATTAAGACATTAGAGGATAAAATGTGATTTTTCTGTTTTAAATTTATTTTAAATAATTATTTTGATAAAAATATGGATTTTCAATGAAAATTCAACAACATGACCAAGATAAGGTTTCTGTCCTTAAGAAAATTATGGGATGTTTCTACTAACCAGAGAGCCACTTGGACCAATTTTTGTGAGTTTTTGAATTATATTTGATTTATTATAATTATTTTGAGTTTTGGAATATTAATTAATTATAAAATAAAATTGAAGTTGAAAATGGATATTGTATTTTTCTTAAGTCCCTCTGACCTCAAGGAAGTCAGAGAAATAAAATTTATGTTTTTCTAATTTTTCTCTGATTTATTAGAATTACTATGGTGAAAAGGTTGGAAATTCCATTTTTAATATTAAAAATTGCCTTAAGCCTTTAAAATTCAATATCTTAACCTAGAGACTTAGGAAAAATACTTGGTTGGTTCCTGAGTGATTAGTGGACAAAATATAACATTTTTATGAATTTTAATATTTTTGTGAATTTTATTATTTTTTAATTATTAAAATATTAAAAATATGGTTAAAAATGAAAATTTTTAGAAAATTTCAAATTTTATTTTTTTAGACTCCTCTGATACTAGAGAATCCCCAAAACCAATTTGGTGAAATTTTAAAATATATTTTGGGTTTTTTGAATTTTTTAATTTTAAAAACGACCATACAACTTAAATAATTCATTTAATGGCTTAAATTACTTCCAATTGACTTGAAATTTATATGTGAGGTTCTATACATCCTAAGTGACAGTGAGAATTGTTTTCAAGTGATTTTGATGTGTGGTTACTCCTAATTAATTAAAGATTAGTTTTGAGTGTTTAGGCTAATTAAGGTTATTTTTTAGGAATTAAATCAAACCATAATTTTCCTATGGTTCTCTCGTCCTAAGCTACCTCCCCTAATTTTCCTAGAATTTTCTAAGCAACATGCTAATTATTGGAATTAAAATATCAAAACAGGTACATAAATTCGAAAAATCAATAACTTACCATAGAAGTAGCCTCTGGTCTTGAAAAATTTAAGGAATGTTCCTAAGAATAGAGGCTACAAAAGCCCTATGGTCTAATGCCATCGTGAATTGTATGCATGCATGGAGAATTGAAATACTTAAAACAATAGATAATTAAATAAAAATAAAATACTCATCAAAATAAGTTAATTCTGTTTCCACATTGTTCTCCTCTATTTACTGAGCAAGAGGGTTTTTTTATTTTATTCTTGTGATTTTTCTATGCAAAGATATGAATTTTCAAAGTTCTTGGTATTTAAATAAATCAGAAAAATCCTATTTATCTATTTAAACCAATCAGCGCCGCGTCATCCTTGTCCGGATCGAAAGCACACGCGTCGCTCCGCCATTTGACGCCGCCATCTGACTCAGCGCCACGTGGCCCGCGGTTCATGTCCCGTTCCCTGGTCCGACGCAATCTGGGTTGTTCATTCTATACATGCGCGATCCGACGGTTACTGGTCATCGTCTACGACTGGTGCGTCCCGTGAGCCGTCTACACCAAAACCCTAAGATCTCCCTCATTTTTCCACCAAATCTCATATTCTTGGATTCTATGGACTCGTCTCGACAAGACGAACACATCTATACGGCTAACATGCATTGAAATAGACTCAAATAAAATGGAGAATCAAAAGAAGCTCTCGGGAAGGAGGAGTTCAATACCTTGGCTCTGAGAAGTGAAGCTTCAATCAGAGGGGCTCGACACATGGAGTCCAAGGAAGCTAGGGATGAAGCCTGAAGCTGTGGTGAAATGCCTAGACTTGATTTCCACCAAGGCAGAGGAAGAATGGCTGGCCTGGTGAGAGGGCTTTTGCTGCGGAACTTCTTCTCTTGGTCTGGTGAAGGTGTAGATTCAATCAATTTGAAGATTGGCTCACTGTGGTGAAGTGTCCTGTTTTTGGGCTTAAAATTGAGCTCAGAAATTGAGCTCACAGAGGGGGTTTTAGGGCTGGATTTCAGTGGGGATCAAGTGCTTTGGGTTTAGAGAAGAGTTTGGAGTGATTTTGGCAGAGTTTTGGTAAGGTTTGGTTCAGCACTCCTTTTGGCCGTGAGGTGATGGTGTTCAAATAGCCATGGTTGGAGGGCCTCCCAGGGGGAGTTAAGGCTTGGGATCAGCTGCCCAGAGCAATGGAAGAACAACTGCAATGACCATTTGGGTTAGGACAGCTCAGCCAATTTAATTTGAATTTTTCAATCAAATTAGGCCTCTCAGCCTGGTGGTTTCCTGCGACTGGGGTGGTGGTCCGGCCATGGTCAGGTCACCCTCATGGTCAGGGAGGTCAAGGCTTGATGTTTGTGAGCTCAATTGGCTGATGCCATGTGTAAAGGGATTGATTCAAATGGAATGGGGGAAGTGGCTCTTTTGGGCTCAAATGGGTCAAGTCATGTCTTGGGGCTTGGTGCACCCCCCAAGGCTTGACTTTGGGCTGAGGGAGAGTCACTTGGGTCAGCTAGGAAAGGGTGGTGAAGTCCCCATCCAAGGTGATGTGGCTAAGCTTGGTTAAAGTGTAACATGAATGGGGTTAAAAAAGTTTAGTGAAGGTTTAAGAAAGAACCTCCTCCTTTTGCCAATAATGGCATGGTGAGGTGGAATGTGCTCACATGGCTTCATGTGGCTTGACACAAAGCTCCATGGCTTGCTCATGGCTTGGGAAAAGGTTGGCTCATTTCATGAAAGAAGGTTTTTAGAAATTTTGGCATTTTGGTGGAAATTTTTATGAAGCTTGATTTGGAATGGTTTAATAATGGTTTTGAAACTTAGGGGTGGTTTTGATTAAATGGATGAAGAGGAGTTTGTCATATGGGCCTTGGAATAGGTTTGGGCTTTTTCAAATTTGGTAAAAATGAGCTTTTAAATGTCTTTTGGAAGTGGGCTTTTAGATTTGAAAAATGAATTTTAGGACAAAAATTTTGTAAAATATTATGTCAAATAAATGTTGTATTGAGTTTAGGGATGTGTCATGAAAATTTTAGAAAAGATTTGGTGTCATTTGGAGTTGAATTGTATTTAATTTGGGTCTCTTTAATAATAGGGTCAAAGTGGGTCAAATTAGGCTAACTTGGGTTAAAGTTGGGCTAATGTTGGTTTTGATGTAAAATTAATGTTGCAAAATGTTTATGGAGGTGTAACAAAAGTTTTCAATTTTGTTTGGGTCTTGGTTTTTAGATTTAGGCCTATTTAGGATCATGATTGACTTAGGCCAAATTAGAGAATTTTGGCTTAAGTTAAGCTTGGGTGAAGTTTGGGTTCAAATTTGGGGCAAATCAAGTTAGTGTTTTGTTTGTGGGGATGTTCAAAAGGTTTTAGAAAAGATTTGGGGCTAACTGGAGTTGAGTTGGGTTGGTTTGGGCTAAGTTTAGGTCATGGGCCAAAATTGGGCTTTAAGCTTCAAATTGAAATTGGATCCACATGTTGATTAAATTGGGTTTGTATTTGGTTTAAATTGATATTAGGGATATTTAATTGAAGTTTAGAATTGAATTGGATCAAAATTGAGGTCAATTGAAGTGATTTGGTTGGACATTTGGTCCACTTAAGTTAAAAAAAGGTCAAATTAGGGATTTTGGTAAAAGTGGGATAAATTGACAAAATTGGCCTATAGTGTAGTTGAACAAAATGAAATTGGGAATATTTTGGATTTTCTGGAATTTTCTGGGAATTTTTGGAATTTTTGGATTTTTTTGGGCTAAAAGGGTATTTTGGGTATTTGGAGGTTATTGGGGGGTATTTTGGAAATTTTGGTATATTTAGCCATAGATGATCAATTTGAGTGGTGGAGAATATTTAGGTTTGATTTTGAGGGATTTTGGGTAATTTCAGCCTTTTTGCAAATTTTGGGCAATTTCAAAGGCATTTGGTAGGTTTGGTGGGTTTAGGGCCTCGGGGGTCGAAAACTGAAATTTTGGAAAAATGAAGATTGAGTAAATATGAGTGAAATCAAACCATTTTGGTTGAGCCATGAAGCCATATTACGCTGACAAGAGCCATGAGAGGACTCATTCTAGGAACTCAACATACTGTTCCTAACCCTTTTAGCCAGGGGCTTAGGGGTTAAGGTCCATCCATATGAGTTACCTACATGAGTCAGGGTGTCAAATTGAGTAAAAGTGGTTTTAAGATTTGTAATGTGTGTGAGAGTGTGGTGTGTGCAAGCTTGCCCTCACGAAGACCAGACCACCTAGGGTAATCCTAAGGCCAAAGGATCCTATAGGAAACTCATCCTTTAAACCACCACATACTGATTTCAACCCTCCAAGTGACCTGGGGGTATACAGTCAAAATTGTGGGGCTTGAAGGGAGTCAAGGAGTGTCTAAATTTCTAAGTGGTGGGTCCCATTTTTAGTCCTCTAGGATAGTCAAAGGGAAAACATATGGCTAGATCCTAAGGACTAAAGAGAAAGATCAAACCTCACCAAAAATGAGGTCAACAGTTTATGATTGAAAATGTGCCTAACTGTCATTATACAAGTTTTGATGCAACAAAAGATAACATGAATGAGATTTATCGATATCTGAAAGATGAAAGTGATGATTGGGAGATAAGAGACAATGGATATGTTGGTTTATCTACTATATTTATAAATCAGTGTTGAAGCAATATCATTTCTTTATATCTCTGAAGTTACTCCCAACTATGAAAATAAGTAAAGTGACAATGGAAAGTACAATATTGAACTATTATATTCAAATGGGAAGGTCTATTGATATTGGTACCATAATTGTGAAATTTGTATTGGGATTGATTGTTCATGGATCTAAATATGAGCTTGGACATCCTTTCACAATATTCTTTTTTTTTGCAGGTAGTCATAAGTGTCATATGAAAGCTATGAAAAAGTGCTTCTTCCTTGGAAGCCCTTAGACCCATCTAACCTATTTGACTGTCAAGTAATTAGAGATGATAATTATATGAGCATTATTGCAGATCAGCCATATTAGAGTTCACAACCTATTCAACCTTATTTTCCTGAAAGTACACCGGTGATTTTGAAGAAAATCAAGAATTTTGAGAAAGAGGTACAAAATTTGATGAATGATATTAAAAAAATTTCTGATTTGTTTGATCACTTAGATTGGATGATGAAAGAACAATTTGATCATACTAGGCTAACTGAACATATTTTGGTAAATTTGATGAAGAAGAAAGGTGTGATTGCAAAGAATTCAACTGATGAATTCCCATATCGTCCCTTTTCTAATTTGTTCATGCATCATCAATCCATGTGAGATATCAGAGGAGATGATAGTACTGAGACTGATGATGAGTAGTGGCTCTACTTATATTTAACACTTAGTATTTACATTTTATTATGCTTTGGTGTAATTAGTAGTTGGTTTGATTGACTATGTAACTTGTGTTTCGACTTATTATGCATGGAGTTTGTGTTTATGTTAGGTTTTCACTGTTAGAGTATTGTAGTGTGTTTGTGACACTGAATCTCAATGTAATATGGCTTGAAAAACTTATATAGTGAGTGCTTAAATGTGTATGTTTGTAATGTGGATTTTATATACTAAACTGATGGTTTTTGTTGCTTGTATGAAATTGATATTAGTTCATTGCGTAATTGATGAAATAGATGCTTAAAATGGATAATTATATTATGATGTAACTTAGAAATGGTCGAAATCACAAAAATTTTACAGACTCAAAATTTGAACTACCACCGACGGCGCCAGAATAGGTGCCGACGGCGCCCAAATACAGAGTGTTTTGGCATTTTATTTAAATAGAGTGTCGACAGCATCCTATCCAACATCGAAAGAGCCCGAAACCATAAACATCTCAGATTCACTTAAAAATCGTGATTTTTGCTCTGGGACCCTCCATTATTGCCCTTTCCATCATCTTCAACCTCAATCCAAGGCAGAATAAAAATCTACGGCTTGCCAGATTGCGGATTTGAAGAAATTTCAAGGCTTAATAAAGTGTACATCTTGTCTTCTCTTGGTAAGAGCTCTAGCCTAAACTAATATTTTTTTATTTTCACCATGGAAAACCCCCACATTATGTAGATCCAAAATTTTGAATTTTTTATGATGCTTTAAGATTATCCATGGTGATAGAAGTTTTTACTTAATAAGATTTGCTTTTGAAATCTTCTACATTGTGATTTTGGAATTTATTGGATTTTTCTTGCATATTTTTGGAAAGTTTTGATATGGCTCCAAAGACAAGTAAAGGGAAGAGAAAATTGGATTTTGATGAGGATAGATTTGTGAATGTTAAAGCAAAAATTTCATTTTAATTTGACCCTTTACAAGAAGAAGTATATTTAAGATTGGGCTTTTGAAAATCTGAGCAGAATGGTAGAACAGTTAAGTGCTAATAGAAAATGGAAGATATTTTATTATTTTGCTGCTGATGCAATCATGGGTATAATTCAAGAATTTTATATAAATTTGCCATGGACTGAAAGTGAGTAAGCACTTGTGCGAGGGAGAATGGTGGAATTTACTGCTAAATCGTATTAATGATTTTTACCAGTTAGGAAGAACGTCATATTGCAAATATGAGAATTTTTTTACTATGGATGCTAGATTGAATGAAGTGATTTTGTTTCTTACTAATAGAAAAGGGGAATGGAAGATAAAGCAAAGACAAAGGATTAACTTCCCTACTTCCATGTTAAATGTAGCATCTAAGGCCTGACATTATTTCATCTCAGCAAGATTATTACCTTCTTACCATCACAACAAAGTTATTAGAGACTGAGCTATTTTGAACAACTGCATTCATAACATAAAAAAGATAAATATTGGGGTAATTATCTATAAGAGTATCCAGAGTATTGCATGAGGGGAAACCTCTGGTGGATTAGGACATCCTACCCTAATTCATGAATTATGTTTATAGTGTGCAGTGGAATTTGATTGCACTGAGGAGCTAGTCCATCCATCGAGGTCTATTACCAAGGCTAGTATTCGTACTTGTGAGGCTCATGTGGGATTGAGAGGAGGGAGTAGGAGTACTAATATTCCTTCTGCTAGCCAGGACATACCTTCTACTTTTGAGGCAGGCTTGTCAGATGTTATGGAGTAGTTAAGGATTCATAATGCTAGTATTGAGAGACTCCATAGTAGAGTTGATGGATTAGAAGCCCGGAACAATGTTAATGATGATTATCAGAGGAGGAGAGTTGATTATGACATAGCCTGCCATGATGCTCAAGTAAAATTCATGAGGGGAAACGCTAGAGTGATATTTCCTACTTGCTCCAGCTATGTTCCTTATCGAGTTGATTATGCAGATGAGGCTGAAGAAGCTGCTGATTCTATTTTCATTTGTGTTGTGTAGTACTTTTATATGTTAGTTATTTTTTCTCTGTGTCATTGTAACCTGTGATTGTATTTGTGTTATTAATAAAAATGCAATGAACATTGTGTTGTTTGTTTAGTGATTTAGATTAAGACTGTGATGCTTATGTTGAATGTTTAAAGTTTAAGTCTTTATCACTTCATCAGCATACAAATTTTCAAATATTATATAAGCACTGCTTTTAACTGACTCATGCTTGCTAGATTAAATTTTTTATTAATACCAGCATAGCTTCAGAAGATTTCAAAATCCCAGAACAAATGTTTAGTTTTCTTTTTGTTTTATTTCCTACCTTTACAAATTTATATGTAATGAAAACTTAAGTTTGGGGGAGGGTAAAACATTAACTCTTATTTTTTATCATTTAATATATTTTAAAAAATTATTAATGTAACTTTTAGTAGTTGAACCTAACTTTAGATAACTAATTTTTTTATTTAATTTAAATATCATAGTAGATTTGAATGAAAATTTTTTGTGATAAATGTTAAATTTATGGGGTTAAGACATTTAGTATAAGAGAACTAGATTATAATTGACTATTTAACGTAATGAAAATTGTATTTTTGAGATGTTATGGGATTTAGAGATTTATGTGAGAAGAAAAAATTGTAACTCTATGATGAATCATAAAGCTAATATACATCTATAAAGTAAAGAGATGTGTCAAGTTCCAACTGTAGGAAGAGGAGAGTGAAGTTTAAAATTATTAAAGGCTATCCAAATATAGTAATCCTCACAAGAAAAATAAAGAAAAGCAAAGAAGAAAAAGGATTGAAAAGCAATCCCAAAAAGAAAAGAAAAGAATATATATATATATATATATTAGAAAAAAGGAGTAACCATTGACTCCCTACATTTTAGATATCTGTGAAGTACAGGGAATACCAAAATTGGGCCACCTCAACCAATTAGAACTCCACACCAAAAAGAAAGAGAAGAGTAACAAAACTTAAATTAAAGCCTAACTCAAAAACAATTCTTTTGGAAATCAAAATTCTAACCCAAAAATAAAGCAAAACTTGAACACCAACAAATCATCCGGAGACAGTGTTGACCTCATTTTTGATGAGGTCTTCTCTTCCCTCTTTAGTGTTTAGGATCTAGCCTTAGGCTTTTCCTTTGACTATCTTAGAGGACTAGAATTGGGACCCATCCCTTAGAAATTTAAACCACTTATTGTCTCCCAGCAAACCCCACAAGCTTGATTGTAAATCCCTAATCACCTAGAGGGTTGAGATCAAATGTGGAGGTTTAAAGGATGAGTTCCCTATAGGACTCTTTGGCCTTAGGACTACCCTGGGTGGCCTGGTCTGGTGAGGGTTGACTTACACACTCACTACACTCACACTCTACACTCTCACACACATAATCCAAATCCTAAAACCACACCTATACCCAACTTGACTCCCTGACTCATGTAGGTAATTCATATGGATGGACCTTAACCCCTAAGCCCCTGGCTAAGAGGGTTAGGAACAACATAGTGAATGCCTCCAATGAGTCCTCTCATGGCTCATATGGGCTTAATATAGCTTCATGGCTCTATCAAAGTGATTCCATTTCACTCACATTTGATCAATCTTCATTCTTCCAAAATTTCAATTTTTGACCCCGGGGACCCTACACCCATCAAACCTACCAAAAGCCCTTGAAATTGCCCAAATTTTCCAAAATCTCCAAATCACCCAAAATTCCACAAAACCAATCCCAAACATTGCCACATCACTCAAATTGATCATACATAGCCAAATATACTAAAATTTCCAAAAATACACTCCAAATACACTAAAAATACACTTTTGGCCAAACTTTTATAAATTCCAAAAATTCCCAGAAAATTCCAGAAAATCTCAAATATTCCCAATTTCATTTTGTCCAACTACACCATGGGCCAATTTGGTCAATTTACCCTACTTTTACCAAAACCCCCAATTTAGCCCATTTTAAACCCAAATGAACCCAATGTCAAACCAAATCACCCCAATTGACCTCAATTTTGGTCCAATTCAATTCTAAACTTCAATTTAATATCCCAAATATCAATCTAGACCAAATTCAAGCCCAATTTGATTGGCATTTAAATCTAATTTCCTTTTTAAGCTTAAGACCCAATTTTGACCTATGACCTAAACCTAGCCCAAACTAACCCAATTCAATCCCAATTTGACCCAAATCTTTTCTAAAACCTTCCTAGCACCCCAAAAACAAAACACTAACATGATTTGCCCAAAATTTGGACCCAAACCTTACTCAAATTCAACCCAAACCCTAAATTCCCTAAATGGGCCTACACCCAAACCTAACCCAAATGGGCCCAAATCATAAAATCAAAACCCAACCAAAGTTGAAACCTATTTGTAACACCTCCACAAACATTTTTCAACATTAATTTTACATCAATTTCAACCTTAGCCCAACATTGGCCCAAATTAGCCCAATTTGACCTACATTGGCCCCTTTACCAAAGAAGCCCAAATCCAACCCAATTCAATTCCAAATTACCTCAAATTTGCTTCAAATCACTCATGACACATCCCTAAACCAAACCCAAACAATTTTTTGGCCCAAACTTTTATAAAATTCCCATCCATAAATTTATTTTAAAAGCCTAAAGCCCATTTTCAAACCTAAAGCCCATCCAAAACAAATTCAAAAGCCCAAAAATTCATCCAAAGCCCATATGACACTCTTCTTCATCATGACTTGAATTAAAACCATCCCTAAAGTTCCAATCAAATATCAAATTATTCTAAATCAAGCTTCATGCTAACTCCTCATACATTCATAAAAAATTCCAACACCCTTTCTCATGCAAGTGAGCCATCTTTTCCCCAAGCCATATGGAGCCATGAAGCCACATGTAAGCCATTGGCAAGCCATGAGAATCTATAATTTGTCAACTCTCCTTAAATGGCAAAAGGAGGAGGTTCTTTAAGTACCTTCTAAAAGTCATTAACCCTAAACATGTTTCCCCTTAACCCAAATTTAATCCAAATATATTTGGATAGGGACTTCTCCTTTCTAAACCAGCTGATTCCTTTGACTCCCCACAACACCCAAAGCTAGCTTGGAAGGTGAACCAAGCCCAAAGTGTTGGGTTGACCCAAACCAAGCCAAAATAGCCTTTACCCATGCCATTTTAATTCAACTACTTTACACATGGCAAAGCTCAATTGGACTCACAAACATCGAGCTCTGAACCTCCTGATGACAACAGTGACCCATGCCTGCCGGACAGCCGCCTGAGTCGCCGGAAAACACCACACCCGAGAGCTCCCATGTGAGCCCAAGCTTGGAATTCTCACCTGCTGAGTTGCCCCATGCCCAATGGCCACCATGGCTATTCTTCTCCTCACCAGAGCAGCTGATCCCAACCCCTAACTCCCCTTGGGAGGCCCTCCAGCCTCTCCTATTTAAACTCCACCTCTCTCGGCCATGGAAGAGGCTGAAAAAAATCTTAAGGAAACTCTGCCAAAATCACTCCAGACTCTCCCCCACACCTAGAGCACTTGATCCCCACTCGAAATCCCCCTGCCATTTCCTCTCGCAAGCTCGATTTCGGAGTTGAAATCCAAGCCTAAAACCAGGACACTTCACCACGGTGAGTCAATCCCCAAATTGATTGGCTCTACACCTTCACTAGACCAAGAGGAGAAGTTTCCCGGTAAAAGCCCCTTCACCGAAGCCAGCCATTGCTTCCGGCCTCCAAGCTTTGTGATCGAGTCGTGGTCACTTTTGTACCTAGGAAATTCACCAGGCCAAGGGACTTCATCTGGAGCTTGCTTGGACCCAATCGAACGTGACACAACTCTCAGATCGAAGCTTCACTTCTCTGAGAAAAGGTATGAACTCTCTCTTCTTCCCGAGCTTCTGGAGATTCTCCATTTGATATGAATCGATTTCAATGCATGTTTACTATATGGATGTGTTCGTCTCTTCAAGACGAATCCATAGAGCATAAGAACACAAAAATCCGTTGAGAATCGAGTGAGTTCTTAGGGTTTTAGTGTGGACGGTCACGGGTGCACACCAGTCGTAGACGATGACCAGGAGCCGTCAGATCGAGCGTGTATCGAACGGATGGTCGGGATCGAGTCGGATAGCACGATGGTACATGAACCGCGGGCCCCTGGAGCACTGAGTCGGATGGCGGCGCCGAACCAGAAAACGCCGCGTGGCTGTTCGGAGATGCTAAGGATGACGCGGCGCCGATTCGGATAAATAGAAAAATAGGATTTTATGGATTTATTTAATTACCAGAACTTAGAAAATCCATAACTTTGTGTAGAAAAATCCTAAAAATAAAATAAAAATACCCTCTTGCTCAGTGGATAGAGGAGAATAATGTGGAAAAGAAATCAATTAATTTCATCAAGTATTTTATTTTTAATAATTTATTTACTCTTTGCATTGTTTTAATTCTCCATGCACATAGACATTCACCATGGCATGAGACCATAGGGCTTTTAAAGTCTCTGAACCTGGGAACATTCCCTCAATTTTCCAAGGTTAGAGGCCATCCCTATGAGAAGCTATTGATTTTTCAATTGCATGTTACTGTTTTGAACATTTTAATTCCAATAATTAGCATATTGAGAAATAAATTCTACGAAAATTTGGTGATGTTTCTTATGACCAGAGGAACCTAGGAAAAATAAGTTTTGAGTTAATTCACTTGGAATAACCCTAATTGGTCTAAATACCCAAAATTGAATTTTAATTAATTAGGGTTAATTACACATCAAATTAACTTAAAAATAATTCTCGACTGATCTTTGAGATAAGAGGAATATCTCATAAAAATTTGAAATCAATTGGACTTGATTAACCCCACCAAATTGGTTGATTAAGCCTCTTAAGCAAAATGGGTAAAATTAAACTTTAAAAATTCATAACTCACAAAACACTTTTCAAAAATTCAAAAAAATGGTTTTGGAGCTTCTCTGATATCAGAGGAACTTAATCAGTGGAACTTAAGAAAATTAAAATTGTAATTTTCTAAAAAAGTTGATTATTATTATTATTTTAATATTTTTAATAATTAAAAAATAATAAAAATCATAAAATATTAAAAATCACCAAAATCTCACATTTTGAATTCTAATTACTTAGGAACAAACCAAATATTTTTCTTAAGTCCCTAGGATAAGATTTTGAATTTTAAAGGCTTAATGTAATTTTTAATATTAAAAAATGTATTTTTCAACCTTTTCACTAAAATAATTCTAATAAATCAAAGAAAAATCAGAAAAATACAAAATTTGTTTCTCTAAACTCCTTGAGTTCAGAGAGATTTAAGAAAAATATAAAATATATTTTTCAACTTTAGTTTTATTTTAAAATTAATTAATACTCCAAAATTCAAAATAATTCTAAAAAATAAAATATAACTAAAAAAATCACCAAAATTGGTCCAAATGGTCCTCTAGTCATTAGGAACATCCTATAATTTTCTTAAGGACAGAAACATTTTACTTAGTCATGTTATTGAATTTTCCTTGAAAATCCCTATTTTCCATTAAAAATAATTACATAAATAAATTAAATACAAAAAAATCACATTTTCTCCTCTAATGTCTTAATTGACATGTGAATGAGGTTACATAAAAATTTTAAGTTCATTTGAGCTTAATTTAGTGTGTTATAGAATTATTAAGCTTGAAGGGCAAAATGATAATTAAAAAATTTTAACCTTTAATTAAAACTTTAGGATTAATTAAAAAGGGGAGGGTAAAATATTTGATTTTAAACTGATTTTGGATTATTGAAACTTAAATGATTGAGGGTAGAAACCTACTAACCATTTCAAAAATAATTAAAATAAACTTTAATTAATTAATTAATTGAAATTTTGGGAAAATAATAGAATTTAGAATTATTAAAGTAGGGATATTATTAAGAGGATAATTATTCTTTAATTTAAAAGTCCCTAAATAAACCACTTCAATAATACTTAATTCTTAATTAAAAAAAAATTAAAATAATAATCCAAATTAAAATTAAACTAAAATTAAAGTAAATTAAACTAAAATTAAAATTAAAATTAAATTAAATTAAGTTAAATTAAAATTAAATTAAACTAAATTAAAATTAAATTAAAATTACGTTAAATTAAAATTAATTTAAACTAAAATTAAAATTAAAATTAAAATAAATTAAATTAAATTAAATTAAAATCAAATCAAATTAAATTAAAATTAAATTAAATTGAATTAAAGTTAAATTGAATTAAATTAAATTAAAATCATTTAACAACAAACATAAATGAAATCATTAAGAATTAAATCTAAAATAACTTGAACACTATTCCAAACTTAAACTAACTTTTTATAATTAAGTCAAAATTAAAATTAAATCATTAAGTTTAAATCATTAAAATACTTAATAAGTTGATTTGCCCTTTAAAGCTCTTATTATTATAACTCTTAAATGAGGCATCAAGTGAAGTGTTACTTCACTTATAGGATATTCAAATGTCCTAGTTCGCTGAGCAAGAGAACAAAACTTAAACTCCTGGATGATTAATTCACTTGTACAATTAAATTCTATTGGACTTAAAACAATCCTAGAGGTATTGAAAAGATGTTTAAGACTCGTCTTAAGCACTTCCTCAATATGATAAGATGTTTATAAGAACAACTGAATTTAATTATTCTTGGGTGAAGAAAGTCATCCTTAAACCAAAACACAAGAACCTAGACGTCATAGGAGATGACTAGCTATAGGATTAGGACTTTGGTATACAACCGAATCCTTTCCCTTAGCTTTACCTAGGTACTTGTTGAAATATTTAAATGCCTTAACATGTGTTTTAAGTGCAGCTTGGAATGACGGGAAGACCATCCAGGTATGCTTTTATTTTATTACAATTTACTTTATTGCAATTTACTTACATGCACTGTACTTTACTTTTCTTGCATGATAAACAACTGTTGCATGAAAACCAAAACCTTTAGGATAGTCCCTAAAATGAAACCAAAACTAAATTAAAAGTCATTGCAAGATAAAATTCACCGCCACAACATTCCAAAATATAAAAATAACTCAAAATTTAATCACAAATAGAACAACAAAACTACAATTGCAACTAAATAAAAATGTCTCGTTGAATGATCGGGAATACCTCGGATGATGTAACCCACGTGTTGCTAACGGGATTTTCCACGGTATAAATGAAAGTGTGGAACTCATTCAGTTGAGTTTAGCAAATTCATCTGGACTAAGTGAATTCAATGATAATAACGGTGCCGGGATGACGGAACCGTGGGATCTTAATCGGTTCTATTTAAACAACTTTAAGATTTGTTTTAATTGAAATATTAAAAAACACTTGGATTTTAAGATTTCTAAACCAAAATACTTCTCTCACCTCCTGATTTATGACTTCTAAAACTAAACCTCTGCAACAAAAAGGAGCTTGGAACACAGTGGGCAGCACGGCCATCGTCATCAGCAAAACTCGGATCTACATCAACTAAACATTCTTAGAATTAAATAACCAAGCCATAGGACTTCGAGGTAGTTTGCCTAGTGCAACATAAATCCTCAACTCTTCGTTAGGCATTTGCATGATCATGTCATGTAAATTATGCCCTAACCGGTCTTAGGACTCCGAGGTAGTCGTTCGATACGACATAAACCCTCATATCTTCAAGGCTATTTGTATGATTATGTCATACAAATATAAGTCCTAATTAACTAAAATTGGCAAGATTGCAACATTAAGTAAACTCTCAAATCTAAACCAAACAATTAGGATAGTTTGGGAAGTTGTCAAGATTCTTCTTGGATCCTCAGCTTCTCCTACTTCTCTTTCTTTGGATTCTTTAAATAAACTTGTTCCAAATTTGAGTTGATCCCTATTGAAATTTCCAAAATCCAATCCTTTGAAAACCTTAAACCTTGAAATTCTTGAGAGCAAAACCACTGATCATTATCGAGAGTTTTCTTAAATGATTCCCGTCATTTAAGATGTAATTAACTATAGGGGCTTGCCCTTATAGGGAACTTTAAGAACCCAGGTAATATAAACCTTGTTTAATTTCTTTATATTAAGCAGGGGAACTTATCGGCTTATAAAATTGGTTTACAGACCAAACGGATGTCACAAATCTTCTAGTTTATTTAATCAAGCCCCACCATCAAGCAGTGTGTCTTTCTTTAGGGATAGATACACGGTTTGTGGTGCGGCGCTCGTTTATATAAACTACTTGGGATGTGAGATCAGTTTGATTTCATATCTTAAAATTTTCAAACTTAAAATTATTTTCAAAAATCAAATACTACTTTTCAAATTATTTATTTAATTTAAATTAAAAATTCGCTGACAACTTCTGTTTGGCGACCCCTTTTCAAAAATACAACACTCAACCAAAAAAAATATGCCGACAATTTCTGGCGACTCCACTGGGGACTAGTTCCTCTCTCCATTTTTGATTAGATGGTTTTGCTTTCATAAATTGGTAGTGTATCCATGTCCCTAGTGGACCAAAATTACCATTCTTCCGTTGGAATACCCCGTTCATTTCTGTCTTGAACGAGTACAGCCAACACCTCTCGGATTTAGGAGCCACTGTTTAGACACCCCTAAACAGAGAGGTTCCGAGATCCTTTTACCTCTTTTCTGAGGTGGGGTGGACCTCCAATAGGTGTTAGCTTAGGAGCGGTCCTTCGAGTTGAGAAGTCTTGCATAAGACTCTCTCTTCCTTTCCAATTCTAAATCAGGCCCTTTACCTTTTCTATAACCTTTTTCCTTTAATCGTTTTGTTTCTAACAAACGAACTACCTAATAAACAACCTCTTTTATAAATCACAAATGCACTAACATAAATGAAAATGTGTTCGGACTCTTTCTTTTTCGTCCTAAACTTTACGACAAAAGGAAGTATAATTCGGGACTGACATTCGAAATCTGCCCTGTAGAAAATGGATGCCCCAAAGTTAATCTTCTCCTTCACCAATGGACTGGACTTCGCTGTTTACAAGGATGAGCTGCCCAACAATGGGATCATCCGTTTTGGACAAGGATTTGGCAACACAAATGTCAAGATCGCTGACATCACTCTCTTCACACTAATGGACAAAATGTCAGAAACTAAAGAGCCCGTGATTGAATTCAACCTGAAGTCAGCTCAAGAGTTCCCTCCCCTGCAAAGGGTTCCAGCTGAGAGGAATACTACTGTTCGTAGGAGGACTGTTGTCTCTACCCCCACCGGTCTAGTCTTCTCTGCACCTACCCCGGCTCCCGCTAAACTAAAGGGGAAGGAAGTCCAAGTTTGTAATGAGCACATTGCACGTGGAGGGTACGGATCTCCCTGCGAGACCTTCGTTTTCGAAATTGGGTCCAGCCAAGGGTTCCACCCCTAACACGGACTCAGAGGAGAAACAGAAGTAGAAAGATTGCCAGAAAGGCCAGAGCTGCTGAAGTCGCTTTCTTAGAAGAGATCCCCGAATACACACCATTGCCTGAGTACATACCATTATCTGAGTATACACCGCTTTTGGAAGGAAGTAGATTCCATCCCCTCTCCGCCACAGCTGACGAGGAAAATGTCCGCAAGATTGCTTCTACATTACCTCAACCCGCATACTATAGCAACAGCCGAAAGAAAAGGGCTAGGATTACACCATTTGCTCGACCGTGATCGTGATAGAGAAGTTAGCAAAGAAAGAGAAATGTCTTGTATCAGAGATTTTAAGAAGGATAGGGCGGGTGCCAGCCAAATCTCGTCTTGGGCCGCAAGTAGAACCCGTTAACGCCACAGAAAAGCCGAATAAGAAGATGAAAGCTAGTCCACCTGTTGTTGTTTCAGGTTTACAGATCAGGGAGGATACCACCTTTCAGCATTCAGCCGACAGACCATCCGGTCCTAGGCCTTCTGCTGCTAGAAGGATTGTATGGCGTCCTACTACTGGCCAATTAAGATCGAAAAAACGACCTGAAAAGGAAAGTCTCGTCAGGAGACTTGAGTCCGAAGAGAGCGCCACTGCGATAAAGGAGACTCCCAAGAAGGAAATCCAACATCCATCGCATGATAACTGCGAAACCGAACAAAAAAGACCATTGGAGGACGCTATGGAAAAGCTAAGAACCGACATTCAATGATTAGCAAGAGAAAGAGAAGAAAAGTTTGGAGATGAAGTCGATTCGTCGGAATTCATGGATGACGAATATGTGGAGATCAACATGGTTGAGACACGAGCATCGTCAGCTTCGCAAGGTGCTCCGACAGCTGCGGAAAGAGATGAACCGGAAATGTTAAGAGCACAACTTCGAGAAAAAGATGATACGATCTCTCAAATGGCGAAAAGGATGGAAGAGATGGCTGCAGCCCTAGCCACTCTTCAGAGTCAGGTTCAACCCCTAAGAGAAACGCCTCCAGAAGTTATTCATATTACAGATGGAGGAAAAGAGATTACATCCGTTAACGGAGACGATCAGCCGAAGAAAGATTCTACCCAGAATATGATTCCAGAGAAAGACATCAAGAGCATGATAGAACGAGCGAGTGCGAGAAGCTTTAGCACGATCCTAAGAGCGGAAAATCTATTCAGACGGGTAGACCTTACCCCGAAGAATTTGATGCAGTACAATACCCAAAAGGCTTCTTACCACCTCTGTTCAAGACTTTTGATGGTACCAGAAACCCTCGACAACATGTAGCACATTTTCACGCTAGTTGTTGCAACGCTGGTGGAAGCGACGCCTTACTCTTCCGAAAGTTCGTCAGCAGCTTGTCAGGGATCGCCTTCGATTGGTACGCAGAGTTACCGAACGGTTCGGTAAAGACATTTTCAGAATTAGAGAACCTCTTCGTGAAACGGTTTGCCGGAGCTCAACACTATATCACCATCGGTGATCTAGTGGTGGAGAAACATAAACCGAACGAAACTTTAGTGGACTACATACTTCGATGGAGGAATCTAAGCATGAAGTGTGAGCCACAGCTACAAGAGCAGCATGCAGTCGGTATCTTGCTTAAAAGCATTCACGGCCCGATAGCACTTCTCCTTAAGGGATTTACGATTAAGACTTTCGAGAAGTTATTAAGCAAGGCCAGAAGCTTGCAAGAGGAAGCAAAACAACTAAGTTTCGTCGACAAGATAGACAAACAGAAGCCTGTGAAGACATTTGAAAAGAAATTCGGGATTGTCGCGGCAGTCGATAAGGGCAAGCAGCCAATGCAAATACAGCCGGAGCAGCCGCAGCCCAGCTATCAGCCACCGCAACAGACTTATCAGCAACCTCAACAGAACTACCAACAACCTCGACCTAGTTATCATCCAACTCAACAGTATGAGCAACCGCCTCGACCGCAGCGCACGTTAAAGGAGCTTATAAATAGAGAATATCCGTTCAAGAATGAGGCAGTGCCAAAGATGTTCCGCAGTTTGATGAAGACTCCAGATTTTCAACGCGTCGGAACCCGGGAAGCCGGAAGAAGTCAATAAGAAAGACCATCCCATCTATTGCCCTTACCACCGGATGCTCGGGCACAAGATAGAGGATTGCATTACCTTCAAGACTTGGCTCTACGACAATCTCTGACAAGGGAACATAACGATTCCGAAGGAATACATGAAGGAACCCCAGAAAGGCGGTTCCGTCAATGTTATTTCAACGGATCCTATTGTTCCTATAGATCCCTACACGACGAATGATGGATGGAGTACCGCTTGGACGAAGTCATCAAAGAAAATTTTGGATCGCATCCAAACCGCTTCGGTGCGTGCTTCGATTCAAAGTTCGAAACCTGTCAAGCCGGCGCTATCGCTTGCGATTGAAGAACCACCCCAGGAAGAAAAGATCATAGAAAAGAAGGAGATCGTAGAAGAAGAAAAGACCGAAGCTCTTAAGGCTAGACTAGGGGCTGCTTATGCTAGGATGGTTGTTTCCGATTCGGGGGAAAAATTCCTCGGACCTTTGACTTTGTATGATTATTTGCTCACTCTGGCGGAATCTTATAATGATAAGAGTTATGGCGTTAGCTACGTTTTGACTGTTTTTAACGATTACACAACTAACGACAACCAACCTAATCCAGATCTCTATTCCGATACAAATAAAAATTCTCAAATCATACACAACCTCGACAATCATGATGACAAAGAATACATTCACCAAGAAGGCTACGAAAGTTCAACAAGCAATGAATCTATTTGTGAATTTTGAGGAGCTCCAATCACAATAGAGTTGGAGCTTTCAAATTCTGAAGCGGCTCCAGAAGAACCTGTCATGCCGATTCAAAAGGAGACACCAGTAAACTCTGTACCAGATTCAGAAGAAATCACAGAAGTCAACTTAAGGAGCGGAAGGGTTCTACCTCCGAGAATGGGTCCAAAAGACAAAGGAAAGCAGGTGGTTGTTCAGGAAGAATCAACCTCAGCAGAAGAATTGCCCATTCGAGAAGAAACTGAAACACATGGTAACAAAGTGGACTATAACATGCTAACCCATCTTAGGAAACTACCAGCCAAACTGAGCATCTACGACGCTCTCATCTTATCAAAAGAGATGAGGGAAGCTCTGATCAAGGCCTTACTTGATCCAGAGATTTATTTAGCTCAGATGGCCGGAGATTCCTTAGACGAGGTTTGCTCGTTAAAGGAACGACGAGGTGTTACCTTCACGGACGATGATCTATTACTTGGGACAACCGATCACAACCGACCGTTGTACATTTCGATTACTAATCGGAAAGTTTATGCTCTCCAGAGTATTGGTGGATCCAGGAGCGTCAATCAACATAATGAATCTTCGGACGTTAGCATACTTGGAAATTGATGCTTGCGAGCTTGAAGCGGACAAGATGTTACTAAGAGGATTTAACCAGAAAGGAGAAAGAGCCCTTTGATCAATAATGCTGTTGATGAAGACCGGTGATTTAGCAAAGACAACCGTAAAATTCCATATAATTGATTCTGAAACATCGTTCAACGCACTACTGGGCCGACCGTGGATACATGAGAACCGGATGGTACCGTCGTCTCTGCATCAGTGCATAAAATACTATGATGGAGGAGAACAGTGCATTAAAGGTGACTTGCAACCTTTCTCCATACATGAAATTAGAATTCATGAAGATGCAGCCTACTACGCGCCTCCAAAGAAAACAATCTTCTCCAGAAATACCATGCTAAATGAAGCAAAAGAAGTTCAAGACGACGAAGAACCTGAAGTTCTAGTCTAACAGTCACTCACCACTCCCTTACGGCGAGACGGTGAAGGTTTCTTTACAACTTGCACCCGAGGTCGAGGCCGGGGACGAGGTCGTGGCAGAAACTTTGGGACAGTTGGACAGAAAAAGCCGGTAATCAACGTGAGTTGGGAGAACAACTCTGAAGAAGAAGAAATCAAGAAAGAAGCAGCTACAATAAACCAGAAGGAACCACAATTCAAGATCTCCCTCGAAGATGAAAAGAATAAAAATATAAATCAATGTACGAGAAGATTAACTACCATGTACACACTATGGCCACGACCCCGATCCGATCCTAATAAGATCGAGGGTATGGTGGTCAAGGAAGTGCATGGCGGTGGTGCTAAACCAATCAAATTTTACCGTGGAACTTCTTCTTCCAATAATGAAAAAGATGTACAATTTGAAGATGTCACTTCTTCCGAATTAATGGACTTACCTTTTGAGTGGTACTCTCCCTGTGTTCAAAGTTTAATTCAACGTGGTGTCTTACCTCGACAATGGACAAAGGGTCAATCACAACATTTTGAAAGACTATGGAACAATGCCGGTCGGCCACCCAATTCAAAACATGGTCTCGGATTCGGCACAGTAGGTTCAGTTGACGATACGGAATTTTGCTTGGTTGTCACTTGCAAGCCTAATAAAGACTGCTTGGAAGCTTCAGAGGACCTCGAAGATCTACCAATCGGAGATGCTCCACCAGAATTTGAAGAAGAAATGAAATCTATAATAGACGAGTTAATGGAAGTTAACTTAGGTACTAGCGAAAAGCCTAGACCAACCTTTGTTAGCTCCTTACACAATAAAGAAGATTCCGAGGAAATGATCAAGCTATTAATGAAATTCAAGGACTGTTTTGCTTGGAGTTACGACGAAATGCCAGGATTAGCTCCAGAAGTCGCAGTTCACAAGTTAGGAGTAGATCCTACTTCTATTCCAGTCAGACAAGCTCCCAGAAGAATGTGTCTAGAAATTGAGCAACAAGTAATAGCCGAAGTTAAGAAGCTAATTAACGCTAAATTTGTCCGTGAAGAACAATACCCTACTTGGTTAGCCAACGTGGTACCAGTTAGAAAGAAAAATGGTCAGATCAGAATCTGCGTAGACTTCGAGGATTTAAATAAAGCATGTCCAAAGGATGAATTTCCACTCGCCAATACCAGAACTGATGATTGACATTGCTTCAACACATGAAATATTTTCATTCATGGATGGATCATCAGGATACAACCAGATAAAGATGGCACCAGAAGACGAAAAGCTCACAGCTTTCAGAACATCGATCGGAGTGTATTGCTACACAGTATTGGCATTCAGACTAAAGAACGCAGGAGCAACATATCAAAGGGCAATGAAAAAGATTTTTGATGATCTCATTCACAACCAAGTCGAGTGCTACGTGGACGATGTGGTCATCAAAAGCAAACTGAAGGAAGATCACCTGTATGATTTGAGAATTATTTTCGAGCGACTAAGGCAATACAACCTTAAGATGAATCCCTTAAAATGCGCCTTCGGCGTCACCTCTAGGAAATTCTTAGGATTTGTTGTCCAACATCGCGGAATCGAAATTGATCCGGAAAAGATTAAAGCTATCTTAGAGATGCCGCCTCTCAAAACCTTAAAACAGCTACGATCCTTTCAGGGAAGCTGGCATATCTTCGACGCTTTATCTCGAACTTGTCAGGTAGGTGTCAGCCCTTCTCGGCATTAGTTAAAAAGGATGCCAAATTCGTTTGGGAAGAGAAATGCCAATGGGCGTTCGAGGACATTAAGCAATATTTAATGACACCTCCTGTCTTAGCAGCCCTAGTCTCGGGTAGACCGCTAATACTTTATACCGCGACTTTAGACGACTCTCTCGGAGCCCTGCTAGCCCAGGTCAATGACGAGGGAAAAGAAAATGCTCTTTATTACTTAAGCCGTCGTCTATTGCCGACGGAAGTAAAGTATCCTCCGATTGAGAAGCATTGTTTGGCCCTGATCTTCGCCGCACAGAAACTCAGGCATTACATGCTTTCTCATAAGATCAACCTCATTTCGAAAGTCAATCCGTTGCAATATTTAATGACCCGACCGACACTTTCTGGCAGACTTGCGAGGTGGTCGATGATACTATTGAAATTTGACATAACTTTCGTGCCTCTTCGTGTCGTAAAGGGACAAGTCCTAGCAGACTTCCTCGCAGCACACCCTTTGCCGGCAGAATCGCCTCTTAACGATGACTTGCCAGACGAACAAGTAATGAGTTTAGAAGACATCGATGATGGACGTTGGGAACTATACTTCGACGGAGCGCCCTCAGCACAGAAAGACAAAGAATCGCAAACTATAGTGCCCGGTAAGGCAGGAATCAGACTAATCTTTATAACACCGGAGCGGGGGATGTTAAGATACTCCTACCACTTAACAGAGCCGTGCAAAAACAACAAGGCAGAATACGAGGCCCTCATAACAGGACTAGAACTGACCGTTCAAATGGGAATAATGGATATCAACATCTACGGAGATTCTCAGTTGATCATTCAACAGGTCGCCGGACAATACAGAATTTTAAAGCCAAGACTCGAGCAATACTTTCAGTATGCCATGAAACTGTTGGAACAAATTCCGAATGTAACAATCTACAAGATCCCTAGAAGAGAAAATGCTCTCGCAGATGCACTAGCTCGCCTTGCAAAAGAATTTGCCTGCTTACAAGATGAGTCAGTTTAAGTGTCAGTTCAAGGATGACAGGTCCTATCACAGCTCAACATGGATATAATACAGAAATCAGAAAAAGTAGAGGAATCAGTTGCAGTAGTGACAGAAAACACAAGAGATTGGCGTCAACCGCTAATAGACTACCTGCAAACAGGTAAATTACCGGACGATAAGTCATTAGCCCATCAAATCAAGAAAAGAACTCTGTCTTACGCATTGATAAACAATACGTTATACAGAGGGTCTTTTGACCAGATGAGGCTAAGGTGCCTGAACGGGTCCGAGGCTCGTGAAATTATCAAAGAAGTGCATTCAGGACTTTGTGGCGCTCATCAGTCGGGTCCGAAAATGAAAATGAAAATTAAAAGACTAGGGTACTATTGGCCCTCAATGATGACCGACTGTATGAAAGTCGCCAAGAGCTGTCACCAGTGCCAAGTGCACGGAGTAGTTCTACACCAACCTCCAAATGTGCTACATCCGACAATTGCGTCGTGGCCATTTGAGTGTTGGGGCACAAATATAGTGGGTCCGATAAAACCGCCTTCTTCAAGAGGACATCGCTTCATCCTTGCAGCTACAGACTACTTTTCTAAATGGGCAGAAGCAGTTCCACTCAGAGAAGTAAAGGCACATCACGTGCTACAGTTTTTCAAAAATCAAGTTGTATACCATTTCGGAGTACCGCGCAGAATCATTTCAGATAATGGGTCTGCATTCAAAAGTACAAAGATCAAAAATTTTGTCAGAAGATACGGGATCGATTGTCGATACTCAACGATCTACTACCCAAGAGCAAACGGCTTGGCCGAGGCTTTTAATAAAACTCTCGTTCATATTTTAAAGAAAACTTTGGACGACAACATGAGAAATTGGCGCGAGAAGTTGTTAGAAGCCTTATGGACCTACAGGACAACTTTCAGAACTCCTACTCAGTCTACGCCTTACACTTTAGTGTACTAGTCCGAGGCCGTTTTACCTTTGGAGGTCCAGCTTCCATCACTCAGGATCGCAGTTGCAAATAAAATTACTACAGAAGAAAATGCCAAATTACGACTGAAAGAACTGGAAAGCTTAGAAGGGAAAAGACTTGCAGCGCAACAAAATTTGGAACTGTACCAAGCTAAGATGATCCAGGCCCATGATAAACTGGTCCGCCCAAGAACTTTCAAGGTTGGTGACTTAGTTCTTGTTCTCAGAAGACCTATTCTTGCACATCGCAAGATAGGAGGCAAATTTGAACCGACTTGGGAAGGGCCGTTTGTGGTCGAGGCAGTCTACTCGGAGGCTCCTACCAACTTGTGAATTTCCAAGCGAACGACAAATGCTTCCAATCAATGGACGGTATTTGAAGAAGTATTACGCAACCTGATGTTTCGAAGGGTGGCCTCTAAAATAGAGTCTTATCCCTAGAAACACGGGTGAAGCAATCACTTTGTGACTGGGTCCGAACCCAAAAAAAACATAAAAATGAAAAAAAAAGAAAAAAAAATCATTAAAAGAAAAAAAAATATGTGCTAAAAATGGAATATGTGAAATCATAATAATAAAGTTTTACCCTTCCTTTCAAATCAAATCTTTTTCCTGATCTTTCTTCATCTTTTCCTACTTTCCTTAAAAATTAAAATTAAAATAAGAGAATAAGAATCTTCAATGATAAATATTTTCTTAATGTTCTTGTTCTTAGTACAGCCCCTGATCCTTTCCTTGTCTTCATCGCAGGGAAATGTCGAACGGGCGGTTGGTCCTAAACTTTAAAAATGGCGTGAGTCTCGCACTCGATGAAAAGAGGATGAAGGATGGAGCAGTGATAGAAATTAATTCTGACTTCACACCAGCCAGCCTACAGTACGAAGAAAATGATTGGGTCCCAGTGGACTGAGAAGAGCTTCATAGCCAGACAGTGATGAAGATGGGTGACCAAAGCCACCAATCTAGCAACAAGAAAAGAAAGACAAACACCGAGGAAAGCAAGAAAATCAAGTCAGTAGTTGCCACGACAGAGGGCAGGCTTGTCAGCGCCACGCCCGCAGAAGTTCAAGGGGTAAGGAGAGCTACTCTCACTGCTACCCAAAGAAGGAATAAGAATCGCCGTATCCGCAAGATGTTGACTAAACTAGCAGCAGATCAACATGAGGAAACAACCACCTTTGCCAATACACACATTTCAAAGATACCGGTTTGTCAGGAACCAGAAAGAAGAAATTCAACACCGAGAAAATCAGAACAGATCAAAAAAGTGCCAAGAAGAATAGAAATAGAATCAATGCCTCGGCGCCGGACAGAGATACCATATCTGAAGAACCTTGTTGCGGATGCAACCCCGGAGGATGTCCCGACAGAGACAATCCCCGAGGAGCCAAGGTATGCAGGAGAACGTGACGGGATTGAGCCATACATCCCGCAATACGTTACTAGGCCTTGTCACTTGCAGATCATCCCAGAATATGAACTAGAAAGAAAGCAAAATGTTGAGAAGAAGACTTTCGAATACTTTGAAAGGATTAGAGGCAAAAGAATCAACATTTTGGAAGGCCTCGAGTTACACACAGGTGTATTCTCAGAATACGAGCAATAGCAGATTGTGGATTGCATCTTAGAACTTCAGAAAATGGGTCGAGCAGGCCGTCTGAGAGAAAAGACTTATTCGGAACCCCGGAAATGGATGCCAGGGAAAGGAAGAGTCACAATACAATGCAAATGTTGCTATAACTTCGCAGAAGACAGAAAAGGAAATCCACCAGGGATACTCCGTCACGGTGAGGTGGATCCGATGCCGAGGATAATTAAAAGAATGGTGAAAAGAATGATAACATGGAGGGTACCGCCGGCAGACCGCATACCCAACAGTTGCATCATCAACATTTATCGAAAGGCGGCCGCATACCTCCACGGATAGACCACCATGACTTTGTCGGACCTTTACGCACGAGCTTCGTTCGTCAACCAATGCAATATCATGTTCGGATCTGACCTCCGATAGCAGGCCCGGGTAAGTTCCGAGGGCCGGTGGAGATACCACTTCCGGTAGGTTCCGTCATGATATTACAAGGAAATGGAGCAGAGATCGCAAAACATTGTATACCGGGAGTACCAGTAGAGCGGATCTCCGTCACTTTTAGAAGGATGGATGACAGAAAGGAGCCTTACATCTTCTAGCCAGATCCAGAATTGGAGAGTCTCCGGCCCTACGAGCTGTGAGTTACACGGGAAATAACACACCTCCAATGCACATCCATGCGGCATTCCTGCCAAGGATGGCTTGGAAGGTTATGTTATTGACCGTGTATCTCATTGTTCAGACATGGAGTTTTAACAGATACTTTTTGGATGGATCAACAAGAATCATACATAGTCCGTTTTGAGTCATGGATTGTATGAGAAATATTTCAGATCGAGTTGTATGATGTATCTTCAACAAGATTGGAATGAAAGTGACCATGTCACATTTTGCCTTCACGTCTTTTTTGTGCAAATTGACTGGGAAACGCCATTAGAGTTAAATGAACTTTGAACAAAGAACAGAAAAGAAAAGAGAAATAAATAAGAACCGTTCTTAGAAATCCAAATATTCAAATGAACTTCAAATCCACATGAACACCAAATAAAATTCACGTGAACATCAAATAAACAACAAAAATAGAATTGGATCATTAAAGGACAAACAAAAAGAAAAATGAATCTCAAATGGAATTACAATCTCAATCTATCCCTTTCAAATCCTTCAATTCTTCCTCAGATCAAAATCTACCTCAAACTACTTTGAAACTCTCTTTCGGGATGGTTCTTCCTCACGGAAAACTCACACTTCAAATTTCAAAAATCCTACACCTTTCTCGTCACATCGAAATCCTTTTGATTTTCTGTGATCTCCTTCCCCTCTTGTACGGAGATTGACTAGGTCTATTGACACGGAACCACGAACTTGGTTTGGTTTGGTTCTGATGGCATGAGACTGGGTCCTTCTTCATACATTACAACTTCCGAGACTGGAACCTAAGTTCCAGTTCTCATTTCGAGGTCGGTACCTAAATTCCGACTCTCCTTTCGAGATCGATTCCTAAATTTTTATTCTCTTTCGAATTGATACCTAAATTTCAATTCTAAACTTCCGAGACTGGTACCTAAATTCCAGTTCTCGTTTCGAGGTCGGTACCTAAATTCCGACTCTCCTTTCGAGATCGATACCTAAATTTCTATTCTCTCTCGAATTGATACCTAAATTTCAATTCTAAACTTCCGAGACTGGTACCAAAATTCCAGTTCTCATTTCGAGGTCGGTACCTAAATTCCGACTCTCATTCGAGATCGATACCTAAATTTCGATTCTTTTTCGAATTGATACCTAAATTTCAATTCTAAACTTCCGAGACTGGTACCTAAATTCCAGTTCTCATTTCGAGGTCGGTACCTAAATTCCGACTCTCATTCGAGATCAATACCTAAATTTCGATTCTCTTTCTAATTGATACCTAAATTTCAATTCTAAACTTCCGAGAATGGTACCTAAATTCCAGTTCTCATTTCGAGGTCGGTACCTAAATTCCGACTCTCATTCGAGATCGATACCTAAATTTCGATTCTCTTTCGAATTGATACCTAAATTTCAATTCTAAACTTCCAAGACTGGTACCTAATTTACAGTTCTCATTTCGAGGTCGGTACCTAAAATCTGACTCTCCTTTCGAGATCGATACCTAAATTTCGATTCTCTTTCGAATTGATACCTAAATTTCAATTCTAAACTTCCGAGACTGGTACCTAAATTCCAGTTCTCATTTCGAGGTCAGTACCTAAATTCCGACTCTCATTCGAGATCGATACCTAAATTTCGATTCCCTTTCGAATTGATACCTAAATTTCAATTCTAAACTTCTGAGACTGGTACCTAAATTCCAGTTCTCATTTTGAGGTCGGTACCTAAATTCTGACTCTCATTCGAGATCGATACCTAAATTTCGATTCTCTTTCGAATTGATACCTAAATTTCAATTCTAAACTTCCGAGACTAGTACCTAAATTCCAGTTCTCATTTCGAGGTCGGTACCTAAATTCCGACTCTCATTCGAGATCGATACCTAAATGTCGATTCTCTTTCGAATTGATACCTAAATTTCAATTCTAAACTTCCGAGACTGGTACCTAAATTCCAGTTCTCATTTTGAGGTCTGTACCTAAATTCCGACTCTCTTTTGAGATCGATACCTAAATTTCAATTCTAAACTTCCGAGACTGGTACCAAAATTCCAGTTCTCATTTTGAGACAAGTACCTAAATTCTAGTTCTCATTCCGAGATCAGTACCTAAATTCTGATTCTCATCCTTTTCGAGATCGATACTTAAATTTCGATTCTCTTTCAGATTTGATGCTTAAATTCCAAATTTCACTCTCATTCGAGATCAGTACCTAAATTCTGATTCTCATCCTTTTTACATCAATACTTAAACTCTGATTCTCACTCCGAGGCTGGTACCTAAATTCCAGTTCTCTTCGCAATCCCGAGGTTGAAACCCAGGTTTCAATTCTCATTTCAAATCCAATTTTCAAATTCAAAATTTCCTCAAATTGATTTTAAACCAAACTTCAATCTAAATTAAAACTCAAGCTAAAATCTAAATTCACACATCAAAGCTTGAACATGAAATGAAATGAAATCTAAATCGAATTCCCCAGTTCATATGATTTGGATTTCACCTCCTTTTCCATTCCCCAGCGGAAGTTCTTCTACTCTGTCCCAAGTTTATCATTTGGAAATCTGTGTTGGTTTTGTTGATCTCTTCGGTCAACACCAATACGCGCGGTGTGCTCCGTCAGCACACCACATCTATTGGGGGTCCATTTGTTGACCTCATTTTTGATGAGGTCTTCTCTTCCCTCTTTAGTGTTTAGGATCTAGCCTTAGGCTTCTCTTTTGACTATCTTAGAGGACTAAAATTGGGACCCATCCCTTCAAAATTTAAACCACTTCTTGTCCCCCTGCAAACCCCACAAGCTTGATTGTAGACTCCTAATCACCTAGAGGGTTGAGATCAAATGCGGAGGTTTAAAGGATGAGTTCCCTATAGGACTCTTTGGCCTTAGGACTACCCTGGGTGGCCTGGTCTGGTGAGGGTTGACTTACACACTCACTACACTCACACTCTACACTCTCACACTCATAATCCAAATCTTAAAACCACACCTATACCCAACTTGACTCCCTGACACATGTAGGTAATTCATATGGATGAACCTTAACCCCTAAGCCCCTGGCTAAGAGGGTTAGGAACAACATAGTGAATGCCTCCAATGAGTCCTCTCATGGCTCATATGGGCATAATATGGCTTCATGGCTCAATCAAAGTGATTCCATTTCACTCACATTTGATCAATCTTTATTCTTCCAAAATTTCAATTTTTGACCTCGGGGACCCTACACCCATCAAACCTACCAAAAGCGCTTGAAATTGCCCAAATTTTCCAAAATCTCCAAATCACCCAAAATTCCTCAAAACCAATCCCAAACATTGCCACATCACTCAAATTGATCATCCATTGCCAAATATACCAAAAATTCCAAAAATACACTCCAAATACACTAAAAATACACTTTTGACCAAACTTTTATAAATTCAAAAAATCCCAGAAAATTCCAGAAAATCCCAAATATTCCCAATTTCATTTTGTCCAACTACACCATGGGCCAATTTTGTTAATTTACCCTACTTTTACCAAAACCCCCAATTTAGCCCATTTTAAACCCAAATGAACCCAATGCCAAACCAAATCACCCCAATTGACCTCAATTTTGGTCCAATTCAATTCTAAGCTTCAATTCAATATCCCCAATATCAATCTAGACCAAATTCAAGCCCAATTTGATTGGCATTTAAATCCAATTTCATTTTTAAGCTTAAGACCCAATTTTGACCCATGACCTAAACCTAGCCCAAACTAACCCAATTCAATCCCAATTTGATCCAAATATTTTCTAAAACCTTCCTAGCATCCCACAAACAAAACACTAACATGATTTGCCCAAAATTTGGACCCAAACCTTACTCAAATTCAACCCAAACCCAAAATTCCCTAAATGGGCCTACACCCAAACCTAACCCAAATGGGCCCAAATCCCAAAATCAAAACCCAACCAAAGTTGAAACCTATTTGTAACACCTCCACAAACATTTTTCAACATTAATTTTACATAAATTTCAACCTTTGCCCAACATTGGCCCAAATTAGCCCAATTTGACCTACATTTGCCCCTTTACCAATTATTTGGCCCAACCTTTTATAAAATTCCCATCCATAAATTTATTTTAAAAGCCTAAAGCCCATTTTAAAACCTAAAGCCCATCCAAAACAAATTCAAAAGCCCAAAAATTCATCCAAAGCCCATATGACACTCTTCTTCATCATGACTTCAATTAAAACCATCCCTAAAGTTCCAATCAAATATCAAATTATTATAAATCAAGCTTCATGCTAACTCCTCATACATTCATGAAAAATTCCAACACCCTTTCTCATGCAAGTGAACCATCTTTTCCCAAAGCCATATGAAGCCATGAAGCCACATGTAAGCCATTGGCAAGCCATGAGAATCTATAATTTGTCAACTCTCCTTAAATGGCAAAAGGAGGAGGTTCTTTAAGTACCTCCTAAAAGTCATTAACCCTAAACATGTTTCCCCTTAACCCAAATTTAATCCAAATATATTTGGATAGGGACTTCTCCTTTCCAAACCAGCTGATTCCTTTGACTCCCCACAACACCCAAAGCTACCTTGGAAGGTGAACCAAGCCCAAAGTGTTGGGTTGACCCAAACCAAGCCAAAATAGCCTTTACCCATGCCATTTTAATTCAACTACTTTTCACATGGCAAAGCTTAATTGGACTCACAAGCATCAAGCTCTGAACCTCCTGATGACAACAGTGACCCATGCCTGCCGGCCAGCAGCCTGAGTCGCCGGATAACATCACACCCGAGAGCTTCCATGTGAGCCCAAGCTTGGAATTCTCACCTGATGAGTTGCCCCATGCCCAATGACCACCATGGCTGTTCTTCTCCTCACCAGAGCAGCTGATCCCAACCCCTAACTCCCCTTGGTAGGCCGTCCAGCCTCTCCTATTTAAACCCCACCTCTCTCGGCCATGGAAGAGGCTGAAAAAAAATCTTGAGGAAACTCTGCCAAAATCACTCCAGACTCTCCCCCACACCTAGAGCACTTGATCCCCACTGAAATCCCCTACCATTTCCTCTCTGTAAGCTCAATTTCAGAGTTGAAATCCAAGCCTAAAACCAGGACCCTTCACCACAGTGAGTCAATCCCCAAATTGATTGGCTCTACACCTTCACTAGACCAAGAGGAGAAGTTTCCTAGTAAAAGCCCCTTCACCAGGCTAGCCATTGCTTCCAGCCTCCAAGCTTTGTGATCGGCTGTGGTCACTTTTGTACCTAGGCAATTCACCATGCCAAGGGACTTCATCTGGAGCTTGCTTGGACCCAATCGAACGTGACACAACTCTCAGATCGAAGCTTCACTTCTCTGAGCAAAGGTATGAACTCTCTCTTCTTCCCGAGCTTCTGGAGATTCTCCATTTGATATGAATCAATTTCAATGCATGTTTACCGTATGGATGTGTTCGTCTCTTCAAGACGAATCCATAGAGCATAAGAACACAAACATCCGTTGAGAATCGAGTGAGTTCTTAGGGTTTTAGTGTGGACGGTCACGGGTGCACACCAGTCGCAGAAGATGACCAGGAGCCGTCGGATCGAGCGTGTATCGAACGGATTGTCGGGATCGAGCCGGATAGCGCGATGGTACATGAACCGCGGGCCCCTGGAGCGCTGAGTCGGATGGCTGCGACGAACCAGAAAGCACCGCGTGGCTGTTCGGAGATGCTAAGGATGACGCGGCGCCGATTCGGATAAATAGAAAAATAGGATTTTATGGATTTATTTAATTACCAGAACTTAGAAAATCCATAACTTTGTGTAGAAAAATCCTAAAAATAAAATAAAAATACCTTCTTACTCAGTGAATAGAGGAGAACAATGTGGAATAGAAATCAATTAATTTCATCAAGTATTTTATTTTTAATAATTTATTTACTCTCTGCATTGTTTTAATTCTCCATGCACATAGACAATTCACCATGGCATGATACCATAGGGCTTTTGAAGCCTCTGAACTTGGGAACATTCCCTCAATTTTCCAAGGTCAGAGGCCATCCCTATGAGAAGTTATTGATTTTTCAATTGCATGTTACTGTTTTGAACATTTTAATTACAATAATTAGAATATTGAGAAATAAATTCTAGGAAAATTTGGTGATGTTTCTTATGACCAGAGGAACCTAGGAAAAATAAGTTTTGAGTTAATTCACTTGGAATAACCCTAATTGGTCTAAATACCCAAAATTAAATTTTAATTAATTAGGGTTAACTACACATCAAATTAACTTAAAACCAATTCTCCACTGATCTTTGAGATTAGAGGAACATCTCATAAAAATTTGAATTCAATTGGACTTGATTAACCCCACCAAATGGGTTGATTAAGCCTCTTAAGCAAAATGGGTAAAATTAAACTTTAAAAATTCATAACTCACAAAACACTTTTCAAAAATTCACAAAAATGGTTTTGGAGCTTCTCTGATGTCAGAGAAACTTAGGAAAATTAAAATTGTAATTTTCTAAAAAAGTTTATTTTTATCATTATTTTAATATTTTTAATAATTAAAAAATAATAAAAATCATAAAAATATTAAAAATCACCAAAATGTCACATTTTGAATTCTAATTACTTAGGAACAAACAAAATATTTTTCTTAAGTCCCTAGGATAAGATATTGAATTTTAAAGGCTTAATGTAATTTTTAATATTAAAAAATGTATTTTTCAACCTTTTCACTAAAATAATTCTAATAAATCAAAGAAAAATCAGAAAAATACAAAATTTATTTCTATAAATTCCTTGAGGTCCAAGAGATTTAATAAAAATATAAAATTCATTTTTCAACATTTATTTTATTTTAAAATTAATTAATACTCCAAAAATCAAAGTAATTCTAATAAATAAAATATAATTAAAAAAATCACCAAAATTGGTCCAAATGGTCCTCTAGTCATTTGGAACATCTCATAATTTTCTTAAGGACAGAAATATTTTCTTGGTCATGTTATTGAATTTTTCTTGAAAACCCCTATTTTCTATTAAAAATAATTACATAAATAAATTAAATACAGAAAAATCACATTTTCTCCTCTAATGTCTTAATTGACATGTGAGTGAGGTTACATAAAAATTTTTAGTTCATTTGAGCTTAATTTAGTGAGTTATAAAATTATTAAGCTTGAAGGGCAAAATGGTAATTAAAAAATTTTAACCTTTAATTACAATTTTAGGATTAATTAAAACGGCTAGGGTAAAATATTTGATTTTAAACTGATTTTGGATGATTGAAACTTAAATGATTGAGGGTAGAAACCTACTAACCATTTCAAAAATAATTAAAATAAACTTTTATTAATTAATTGATTGAAATTTTGGGAAAGTAATAGAAATTGGAATTATTAAAGTAGGGATATTATTAAGAGAATAATTATTCTTTAATTTAAAAGTCCCTAAATAAACCACTTCAATAATACTTAATTCTTAATTAAAAAAAAATTAAAATAATAATCCAAATTAAAATTAAACTAAAATTAAAGTAAATTAAACTAAAATTAAAATTAAAATTAAATTAAATTAAATTAAATTAAAATTAAATTAAACTAAATTAAAATTAAATTAAAATTAAGTTAAATTAAAATTAAATTAAACTAAAATTAAAATTAAAATTAAATTAAATTAAATTGAATTAAAATCATATCAAATTAAATTAAAATTAAATTAAATTGAATTAAAGTTAAATTGAATTAAATTAAATTAAAATCATTTAACAACAAACCTAAATGAAATCATTAAGAATTAAATCTAAAATAACTTGAACACTATTCCGAACTTAAACTAACTTTTTATAATTAAGTCAAAATTAAAATTAAATCATTAAGCTTAAATCATTAAAATACTTAATAAGTTGATTTGCCCTTTTAAAGCTCTTATTATTATAACTCTTAAATGAGGCATCAAGTGAAGTGTTACTTCACTTATAGGATATTCAAATGTCCTAATTCGCTGAGCAAGAGAACAAAACTTAAACTCCTGGATGATTAATTCACTTGTATAATTAAATTCTCTTGGACTTAAAACAATCCTAGAGGTATTGAAAAGATGTTTAAGACTCGTCTTAATCACTTCCTCAATATGATAGGATGTTTATAAGAACAACTGAATTTAATTGTTCTTGCATGAAGAAAATCATCCTCAAACCAAAACACAAGAACCTAGACGTCATAGGAGATGACTAGCTATAGGATTAGGACTTTGGTAGACAACCGAAACCTTTCCCTTAGCTTTACCTAGGTACTTGTTGAAATATTTAAATGCCTTAACATGTGTTTTAAGTGCAGCTTGGAATGACGGGAAGACCCTCCAGTGTACGCTTTTATTTTATTGCAATTTACTTTATTGCAATTTACTTACATGCACCGTACTTTACTTTTCTAGCATCATAAACAACTGCATTGCATGAAAACCAAAACCTTTAGGATAGTCCCTAAACTGAAACCAAAACTAAATTAAAAGTCATTGCAAGATAAAATTCACCGCCACAACATTCCAGAATATAAAAATAACTCAAAATTTAATCACAAATAGAACAACAAAACTACAATTGCAACTAAATTAAAACGTCTCGTTGAATGATCGGGAATACCTCGGATGATGTAACCCACGTGTTGCTAACGGGATTTTCCACGGTCTAAATGAAAGTGTGGAACTCATTCAGTTGAGTTTAGCAAATTCATCTGGACTAAGTGAATTCAATGAAAATAACGGTGTCGGGATGACGGAACCGTGGGATCTTAATCGGTTCTGTTTAAACAACTTTAAGATTTGTTTTAAGTAAAATATTAAAAAACACTTGGATTTTAAGATTTCTAAACCAAAACACTTCTCTCACCTCCTGATTTATGACTTCTAAAACTAAACCTCTGCAACAACAAGGAGCTTGGAGCACAGTGGGCAGCACGACCATCGTCATCAGCAAAACTTGGATCTACATCAACTAAACATTCCTAGAATTAAATAACCAAGCCATAGGACTTCGAGGTAGTTTGCCTAGTGCAACATAAATCCTCAACTCTTCGTTAGGCATTTGCATGATCATGTCATGTAAATTAAGCCCTAACCGGTCTTAGGACTCCGAGGTAGTCGTTCGATACGACATAAACCCTCATATCGTCAAGGCTATTTGTATGATTATGTCATACAAATATAAGTCCTAATTAACTAAAATTGGCAAGATTGCAACATTAAGTAAACTCTCAAATCTAAACCAAATAATTAGGATAGTTTGGGAAGTTGTCAAGATTCTTCTGGGATCCTCAGCTTCTCCTACTTCTCTTTCTTTGGATTCTTAAAATAAACTTGTTCCAAATTTGAGTTGATCCCTATTGAAATTTCCAAAATCCAATCCTTTGAAAACCTTAAACCTTGAAATTCTTGAGAGCAAAACCACTGATCATTATCGAGAGTTTTCTTAAATGATTCCTGTCATTTAAGATGTAATTAACTATAGGGGCTTGCCCTTATAGGGAACTTTAAGAACCCAGGTAATATAAACCCTGTTTAATTTCTTTATATTAAGCAGGGGAACTTGTCGGCTTATAAAATTGGTTCGCAGACCAAACGGATGTCACAAATCTTCTAGTTTATTTAATCGAGCCCCATCATCAAGCTGTGTGTCTATCCTTAGGGATAGATACACGGTTTGTGGTGCGGCGCTCGTTTGTATAAACTTCTTGGGATGTGAGATCAGTTTGATTTCATATCTTAAAATTTTCAAACATAAAATTATTTTCAAAAATCAAATACTACTTTTCAAATTATTTATTTAAATTAAATTAAAAATTCGCCGACAACTTCTGTTTGGCGGCCCCTTTTCAAAAATACAACACTCAACCAAAAAAAATATGCCGACAGATAGCTGGGAAGGAAATCTTCATTCAGCCACAATTCTAAAATGAGGTGCCTGATAAAGGTCAACTTCTAGAAGGAACAACAGATGGGAAGGAGGTTAGGCAAAAACAACTACTTCCTGAGAGAGATAGACCCTTTTAACAATCCAGTTTGCAGGCCTGTTGACGTCCCTGTAGATGAAGGCAAATTGGAGGTTTAGATTAAAGGTCTTGATTTTGTTTATCCATATTGAATGGTGCCAAGGTGGGTGAAAATCAGTATGTAGCAGTTGTATTAGCAGTGAAGAGTCTCCCTCCACTATTAAATTAGTCTACTTGTGAAGGCTAGCAATGTATATTACCCAATACACAGAAACAAGTTCAGCCTCAAGAGGGTCCGTAGCATAGATAGGGGCCTGAAAATATAAGATACATTTCCCCTGATGATTCCTGAAGATGCCACCATAGCCTGCAGAATGTTCAGTGCATGCTCCATGAGTGTTAACTTTAATGAAGGGGAGGGTGGGAGCTTTCTAGTTGATTTGAATAATTCTAGATTGCTTAGGTTGGTCAGGTGGGGGGTGGGCGTTTAGAATTTTAGGGAACTTCTTTAATGTTATCAGCTTAGATATGAAAGTGTGATAGTGAGTAACAACAGATGTCACTTTGCTAATTTTGCCTTCATACTTTACCCCATTTCTGTGCATCCAGATGAACCATGCAACAATAATTGGGATGTCCCCAGCTTTAGCATGATGCCAGGATTGCCAGCAACTGTTGATGTCATACCAGTCTAGCAGGAAGTGGTTGACATTGAGTAAGTTGATGAGGCCAGGCCAAACATCCTGGAAGAAAGAGCAATTGAAAAAGAGGTGCTGAATAGTCTCAGAATGAGAGCCACAGAGAAGGCATTTGGAAGGCCCTCTCAATTCTTTCAGTTTGAGTATATCATCAGTTGGAATGTACACATGAAAAATTCTCCAAATGAAGAAGGACATGGAGGGAGTGAGGAAGCTGTTCCAGATTTTCTTTCCCCAACTAACCTGGGTCGACCTGTGGATGGTAAGGTAAATCTGCTTGGTCATGCTGTATCTCTTACCTTGATGCCAAATGAGTCTATCAGGCTTGGATCTGTCAAAAGAATATTGGACACCTGACTAATAGAGGGTTCCAAAAGAAGTTGTTGAAGAATGGGAGTGGACCAAGTCATATCCTCCCAGCAGCTAGCCACAGGAAACTGATGTTTTTCAATATTGGGTAGAGGGACAAGGGTTTCAAAAGGGCACCAGTGATCATGCCAGATGAGAATATCCCCTTTACCCTGATCCCATAAACAAAGAGAGTCAGCAGTGTCTTTATTCAGGAGCATTTGTTTCCAGATTCTAGAGATGCCAGGTTTGATTTGGGCAGCTGATGGGTGTGTGTTTCTGCAGTATTTACCCTTCATGAAAAGGGCCCAGAGAGAATCTTGCTGTCTGAAATGAATCCAAAGCTTACAAAAGTTGACTTGTTGGAGATGTTTGAGACCTTTGAATCCCAGCCCACCAGCATCCTTGCGTTTTGCCAATTTCTGCCAGCTAGCCCAGGGGATTTGTTTTCTTTGGCCAGCCTAAAGAAATCTATTAAAGATTCTCTCAATTTAGATTCTGGAGCTTTTCTTCATACAGGTCATTTGAAGTATGTAAGAGGGGAAATTAGTTAACATACTATTCAGTAAGGTAATTCTACCTCCAGTGGAAAGGAATGAAGAAGTCCAGCTGGATAAATGACTATTGAGTTTCCCAATGATCTCATCAAAGTGAATTTGTTTGGCTCTGCCTTTAAAAAGAAGAACTCCTAAATATTTCATTGGGAGGCTAGCTTTGGTGTAACCAATGAAATTGGTAATCCAATGGAAGATTGCAGGGGGAGTGTGACTGGGGAAGAGCAAGCTCACACTTAGCTTTGTTGAAGTGCGAACGTAAACCTCTCGTCTCCCTCTCTCTCTCTCTCTCTATATATATATATATATATATATATATATATATATATATATATATATATATATATATATATATATATATATATATATATATATATATATATTGGTGAAAGGAGCAATTCAAAGGCTCCCTACAAGTTACTATGAAAAAGGGTTACATTAGGGGAAAGGGGAGGTGGACCCCCACAAAGCACTTAGGGGCCACCTCCCACAATACAACTCCACACCAAAATAAAAAGTAATTGGAAACCCATTAATACATGTAAACCAATATATATAATTATAAGTAAGCACTACAGTCCCAGAAAATCCTCAACTGAAAGGCCCATGCAGCTCAGCCAGTCTGAAATGGGGTACCTGTAGGAGATCACCTTTCTGCAGAAAAGCAAGGGAAGGTGGAGGGGAGGAGGAGACCACCACCTCAGAAGAATTGAGACCACATCTAGCCAGCCAGTTGGCTGGTTTTTTGCCTTCTTTGAAAATAAAAGTGAAGTGCACCTCCACAGTCTTCCTCAGATCCTAAATTTTGTTGTTCTAATAAGCATGATGTCAAGCAGAATTATTACCATTTTTCTGTCAGCTAGATTAAATTGGTGGAGTCTACTTCAACAATTATATTGTTCCCATTGTGCAAGCTGGCCAACTTTATGGCCCAAAAGGCAGCAGCAAGTTCAGCTTCAAGTGCATCCTTGGCTTCTAAAGGAGCATGGATATAGAGTTTGCACTGTCCCAGGTGATCCCTGAAAATGCCCCCCATTCTAGCGCCTCCCCCCAGAAGTAAAGCTCCCATCAGTTTTGACTTTGAGTATGTTATCCAAGGGGGGATGCCAAAGCACAAGAACCAGGGTGTATTTGGTGCTAGTTTGTTAGATATTGGCCTTGCATATGTTGGGGAAGTTATTTTGCTTGATCATTTTGTCTAGAAAAGAGAGGCAAAAGCTATTCACCTCTTGAGGAGTGGGGGAGGAGTCTTCAAATATAGTTTTGTTTCTAGTCATCCAGATGAACCAGGCCACCAGGAGAGGAATGAGCCCAAGACCAACCTGGTGCCAGATTTACCAAGAGGACTAGAAGGAGTGCCAAACCAGATGAGTAGTGTCTATAGAAAAGTTATTAGTGTTCTCCTTCCAAACAAACTAGGAAAAGCAGCAGTGGAAGAAGAAGTGGGGTATGGATTCTTCCTCCTGGGAGCACAACCAGCAATTGGAGGGGCCCCTCAGCCCCTTTAGCTTGAGAATGTCATCTGTGGGGAGGAAATTGTGGAAGATTCTCCAACACAGAAAAGACATAGAGGGAGTAAAAAATTTATTCCAGATATTTTCATCCCATTGGATGTCTTCCCATTGAAATAAATTGGAGAAAATGGCTTTGGAGATGCTTGAAGAATGGTGATTGTTCCAGCTAATTTTGTCATTTTTGGTCCTGTTGAAAGGAATCTGGTTGATGTGTTCCACAAAATTCTCCCTCAGTATAATGCTTAATTTCTCAGTGTCCCACATATCACCATCCCAGCAATCCTGGACATGGAGATTTAAACCAGTCTCCCCAGAAGTGGCGATCAGAAGTTCAAGAGGGCACCATCTGTCCAGCCAAAAAGGAGATCTTGGCTTTACCTAATTCCCAAAGAAACAGATTCTCAGCTTGATGCCTCACTTTCAGAAGGTTGACCTAGAGCTTGGAGTCCCCCCAGTCTTCTTTCAGCTAAAATGGGGTCGGTGTTTTTGCAATAGATCTTCATCAAGAGGTTGGCCTAAGGGGATGACTGCTGCCTGAGCTTTAGCCAGAGTTTGCAAAGGTTGATTTGTTGCAGCTGGAGGAGTCCTTTGAAGCCAAGGTCCCCAGCCATGGTATGAATGACACTTTTCTGCCAACTGGCCCAGTGGAGTTGAGTTCTCTGGCCTACCCATAGAAACCTGTTAAACATTCTCTTGAGTTGGATTCTGGTGCTTTTCTTCATGCAGATCATTTGTAGGATATAAGAGGGGAATGTGGTGAGGATTCTTTTTAGTAAGGTAATTTTGCCTCCATTGGAGACGAAGGAGTTAGACCAGTAAGAGAGTTGGGAGGATATCTTGCTCAGTACATTATCATAATGGGATATTCTGGTTCTACCCTTGAGTAGAGGATACCCAATGTAATTGAAAGGTAGCTGAATTTCATTAAAGTTGGTGAATTGAAGTATCCAATGCTTGCTTTCAGTGGGGATCTTCTTGCTCAACAGGATGTCACATTTCTTAGTGTTAAGATGCATCCCAAAATACTGCTGAAATTTCTCCAAATAAGAGCTGACAAGCTTGACAGCCAACTTGTTGGCTTTAAAGAAAATCAGAATATCATCTGCATAGATTAGATGGGAGATATGGAAATGTGCTTTATTATGATACCTGGCATAGTATTGGGGGAGGATGTGCCTGTCCAGCATCTTTGAGAGGTAGTCAATGTAGAGAATAAAGATGGTTGGTGAGAGGGGGTCCCCTTGCTTTAAGCCTCTTGAAGCATAAAAGTTGCTCCCAGCCTTGACCATTAATGAAAATGGTGTGGAAGATACCCTTTAGCCATCTGTGGATAAGGTTGCATAAGGTATTATTAAAGCCCCTAGCTTTAAAAACCTGCATAATGAAATCCTAAGAGATAGTTTCGTATGCTTTTTTGATGTCTAATTTGTACATCAAGTTTCCTCCCCTACAATGTATGTCAAGATCCAACAATAGTTCGTGTGCCATTAAGACATTGTCAGGAATTGATCTACCTTTGACAAAAGCTGTTTGGATGGGGCTGATCATGTTTGGCAGATGAGACGGAGACTATTTACAATGATTTTGCTGAACACAGAAGTAAGACTGATTGGTCTGTAGTGGTTCCAGTGGGTGGCTGCTGAGGACTTAGGAGGAGGACCATAGTGGAGGCATTGAAATAGCTGGGAAGATCATTGCCTAGGAAGAAATATTGTACTACCTATGTGAGCTCTCCTTTGATGATATCCCAGGATTTCTTATAAAAGCCAGAAGTAAACCCATTAGGTCTAGCAGCTTTGTGACTATCAATTGATTGAATGGATGTTCAAATCTCTAACTCATCAGCGGAGCGTGTGAGAGCCAGGTTGCTAGTGAGTTCGGCCTTATTATCAAGGAGAGTGGTGTCCATAGATTCAAGAGTAGGGGATGACTTGGTTAGCATTTTTTAAAAGTAGTCCACTGCATCCATAACAATGGTGCAGTTCTCATTGAGAATCTCCCCATGGGTATTAGTGATGCTATGGATAGTATTACACTTTCTCCTGTACTTAATACAAGCATGGTAATACATGGTATTTCTATCACCCTCCATGAATTTGGAAGCAACAGCTTTCTGTCGTAGCAAAGAGTCTTGCCAATCTATGGTAGTCAAAAGCAATTCCTGAGCAGCAATGAGTTCCCTTCCCTGGATTGGTCATGAAAGATTATCTGCTCCAAGCTTTGACCTATTGCTTAGCAAAAGCCCCAGCCCTGAAAACATCCCCAATATGTTTCCAGCTCCAGTACCTGAGAGATTTAGACAAATGCTCCTGAAGATTCCACAGCCTAATCAGTTGGTTTGGGAGAGGAAGGTGACACCAGTTTGAAGAAACAAGTTTGAAAAAACTTGGATGGGAGGACCAGAAATTCAAGTATCTAAAAGGAGCGGTGGAATTGGGGCTAGGGGAAGATGTGATGGTGATAAGGATGGGTCTATGATCAGAGCCAGCTAAGCTGAGGTGAGTGACAAAAGTATGTAAATAGGTCTGGTACCAAAAGTTGTTGACCAGAACCCTTTCTAACCTCTCCCAGATGGGACCCCTTTTACAAGTGAACTCAGGCCCTTTGAAGCCTAGATCAAAGAGGCTGACCTTTTGGGTATTATCACCGAACAAGGTGAGTTTTGAGAGGGTTGGAGCTCTCCTACCCCTCTTTTCAGCAGAGTTTGTAATGCAGTTGAAATCACCAGCCACTATCCAACAGGTGGAAAGGTGGGTGCCAAGATGGATTAACTCTTTCCAAAGGTGAGCTTTGTCATTTTTCCTGCAGCCAGCATAGATGAAAGTAGTAAAACCTTCCTTCCCATTCAGCTTATATGCAATGTGGATGAATTGGGGATTGTTAATCTAGACAGTCCAAACTATCTATTTTCTCCAGAAAAACCAAATTTTATTTTTGATATTGGAGAAATGAGAGAAACCACCAAAAATATTGACCAGTTTTTGGGAATGCTTGTGGACCATAGGTTCTAAGATAGCAAAACACCAAAGTTTATGTTTCTTATTCAAATGTATTAATCTTTTGATAGAGAGGGGGTGGGCTATCCCCCTAATGTTCCAACACATTAAATTGATCATGGTGGAGGGGGGACCCCTCCTTGGCTGGGATCTAGATCTCATTCTGGTTTTGCCTCTGGTGGTTGTTATGGGACTGTCTTCAGGTGATACTATGTGAGTGCTGGATTCAAAAAATGTTTGGTCTGCCTTGAGTTTCTGGGATTATGTTGCAATTTTCTTCTTTTTTTAGCCTTCTAGATCTGCCAATCAGAATCAAAATTTTGAATCAGCTCCTCAGTGCTGGGGATGGGAGAAAGGGGTTCTGAGACAAGAACCTCTCCCCTCCTAGTGGCAGAAGGAGCTGGTTGATCAGGGTTAGGTTTCATAGAAGCTGACTAGACAGGAGCAGTCTGAACAGGAGCAATCTGGACAGGAGCTTGCTAAGCAGGAGCTGTCTGCATGGGGGGGGGGCGGGTATAGAAGGTTGGAGATGTCTAGAAGAAGAGGAAGTAGCTCCTCTTGGAGGTTTTTTGGTAGGGGGCTTGAGTCTGTAGCAGATATCCATCAAGTGGCCAAACATCTTGAAATGTTGGTATTAAAGAGGATTGTTTTCCCCTTCAATCTTTTGCCAAAATCCTCCATCTTCAGCATCTATCCACACCTTCTCCAGAACTGGGAGAGTGATGTCTCTTTCCACCTGAACTCTAGCTGCAGCAGGTCTAGCCATATCAAAGGTAGGGGAGTCCACCTTTAGAGGAGTGCCTAGAGCTTGAGCAATATTGAATAAAGCATTGTGGTGATAGAGTTGTGTAGGGAGGTCAGAGAGCTTAATATATATATATATATATATATTAAAAAAAAAATCATGGTGGCGGCTGAGGTGAGAGATGCTCTGCTAGGGTTTGATGGGTGATCCTGGTGGCGGCTGCTGTTCTGGAGGAGCTGGTGGGTGGTCAGGTAAGTGTTTTGGGGAGTGGTGCTCCTCTTTGGCCTCTTCTCTGGGTAGTGGAGCCTTCCCGGGCTCCCCCTCTTCTCCTGATACTGTTCCATTGGGCTGGCCCTTCTCTGGTTGTCTTGTTCCTATTGCTTCCTTGGTGGTTGGCATCTCACTTGTTATTCTTGTGGAGTTTCCTTGCCCCAAGGTCTGCTTGTTTGCTGAGCTGCTATTTTTTGGCCTTCCCGGGCTAATTATTTTTAAATTTCTACTGTTCTACTGTTCTATAGGTGCTCCTTTCTCCTCCTGGTTTGGTTGCGTGGAAGTTCTCTTTCTCCACACTTTGGGGAGGGAGTGTTATTTTTTCCCATGTCCGACTGCCACAATGATGGCAGACCCAGTAATGGGATCTCAACCACCTATGCTTCGGCTGTCAGCAAAGGTTTAATGGCTCCAAAGTTGTTTGATCACTTAATTTTTCCTCAAATGTTACATGATGCTACTGCTGGCAAGTCAGACTGCCGATTTATTAGACCCCTTGGCTCTAAAGAGGGTAGGCCTGCTGTCAGTTTTACTTCTCAGGAGATGACTTCTTTAGCTGATGCTATTAAATTCACCATCATTGGCCAGTTTCAGTTCGGGCACCCCAAAATGGAACTGGTCAGACAGTTCTTTGAGCAGATGCACTTTGTTGGCCAATGGAAATTGGGAATCATGGATGGCAGACATCTATTGATTAGATTGTCCAGTGAAGAGGATTATGTCAGGCTTCTAGATTTGGAAGTTCTACAGATTGCCAAAACTACTATGAAACTAATGAAGTAGTATCCAGGCTTTGATCCCTCCAAGGAGCCCCCTGTTAAGCCACTGTGGTTTACATTTCCTAATCTCCCCATACAGTTATATCACACTCATGCCATATTTCAAATCAGCAGAGCACTTGGAACTCCTTTAAGAGTGGACTCCCCAACTTATGAGATGGGCAGCCCCACTGCAGCTAAAGTCCTGGTGGAAAGAGATGTTTCCCTTCAAGAACTGGATAAAATATGGATTACAACCTCTTGTGAAGGAGATGGTTTCTGGCAGGAAGTGATACTAGAGCATAAACCCATTTTTTGCCAACATTGTAGAATGTTTGGTCACTTAAAAGAAAAATGTTACAGGTTGAAGCCCCCACCAAAAAAATGAAACAAGGCCAGAATAGTGGTTTCTTAGTCCAATGACCCTGAGATCTCTAGTGGCTTGCATCTTCCTCAACAAAGTCTTGGCACTTCTATTGAGACTGAATCTCAGCAGTATACTAGGGAAAACATAGGGGGAATCCCAATTACAGGGGCAAAACCAGATTACCCTCCCTATAATGACAACAACAATAAAAATGGTATGGAGCATATTAATCAGGAAACCACACCAGAAGTTGAAGTGGTAGAAGGAGCTGATGAAGAAAATTCAATACAGGAGCCTGTTCCCTCTCTGGACAATCTCAACACTATGAAAAATAGCATGGAAGGTGCTTGGCTGACACAAAAGGTAAAAAAGAAGAAAAAATTAACATATGAACTTATTAAATTAGCCCACAGCCACATCCAAGTAATGAAAATCCTACTCAACAAGGTTTCCCCTGGTACCAGCAGGGGCAGAACAAGATCCCAATCCCGCCTCTACCACTCCCCACCACCCCAAAAATCTCTTAATGTTTAATTTTCATTGCTAGAATATTAGAGGGGCTTCTCACCCCCTCTCTTACAAAAGACTGCTTCATCTCTACAAGAAACACCAGCTTTCATGTATTGCTCTACTTGAACCCATGGTTGAGAATAATCAGAAGAGATGGCTATCCAGGTTCCCTGGGTGCTCTCTTTTCACTAATATTTCTAACAAAATCTGGATTATTTGTAGGAAGGAGATTCAGTGGAGTGTGAAGATTGATCATTCATAATTCATTCATCTCCACCTCAACATGAATGGTTTTGACGTAGCTGCCACTTTTGTGTATGCTGGGTGCACCAAGAGTGCAAGGCAGGAGCTGTGGTCTGAGATTCATAAAATCAGCATTAATGATCACTCCATTTGGTTGATTGGGGGAGATTTTAACTACATTGCTTCTACTGCTGAAAAAATTAGGGGAAGAACACCTCGCCTCACTAAACTAACTGAGTTCAATGACAACATCCAAAGAGCCGGCTTATCTGATTTAGGCTTCCAAGGGAATCCGTTTACCTGAAGAAGAGGCAAAATCTGGGAAAGGCTTGATAGATTCCTAGCAAACCATAATTGGCATCAAAATTTCCTTCACACTATTATATCCCATTTAAACTTTGCTGGTTCTAACCACAGACCACTCCTTATTACGATCACTGCTTCACTCAGGGTCTCTCAACCACCTCCTTTCAGATATCTAAATTTCTGGTCATCTCATCCCAACTTCCTTGCACTGGTTGCTGAACATTGGGTTCCTGGCACCCATGAAAATCCACTCAGTACTCTCCAGCAGATGCAATTGCATGTCGGAAGGAAGCTAAGGTCTTGGAGCTGGAACACCATTGGCAATATTTTTCAAGAAGTTACCTAAGCTGAAAAGGTTGTTGCTGATCTTGAGACTGCTGCTGTTGCTGATGATTCTAGCTATTGGAATTTTGTGACTGCCCAGGAAAAACTTCTTACTCTTATAGATTGGCAGGATCAGCTCCTCGGGCAGAAATAAGCTATTAGCAAATTTAAAGAGGGTGATAGGAATACCAGGTTTTATCATGCTTTCATTAATTACAGGAGGAAATGCAATGCTATTTATTCAATTGTGAATGTGCATGGGCAGCTACTTAGAGATGAGGATGAGATTGCCTTGGATGCTGTCAAGTTTTTCAAAAACCTCATCACCCACATCCCTGCTGACAGACCAACCATTGATTCTCAACTCTTCACTAAGGAGTTTGATTACACCCAGTCCCTCCTCTTGGATGATATTCCCTCTCAGAAAGAGATATAGTTGGCTCTCAATACCATTGATAGCTCTAAAGCAGCTGGCCCTGATGGTTTCTCTGCTGATTTCTATAAGAAAGCCTGGAACATATGCAAAGATGAGGTCACCAAAGCCATCTAAAGCTACTTTCAGGGCATTGATCTACCCCAGTATTTCCATGCCTCCACTATGATCCTCATCCCCAAGAATTCTACCACCAAGGACTGGAACCAGTTCAAACCCATCAGCCTTACCTCTGTAATTAGTAAGATTATCAGTAAAATCTTGGGGGGAAGGTTATAGCCCCATCTGGACAAGATCATCACTTATAACCAGTCTGCCTTTGTGAAAGGCAGATCCATATCTGATAATGTTCTTCTTGCCCAAGAATTGTTGTTGGATTTGGACAGACCTTGTAGGGGTGGCAACCTCATCCACAAGTTTGACATTAAGAAAGCCTATGACACTGTTGAATGGAATTTTGTCTTGGAGGTGCTTCATGCTAGAGGATTCTCTCAGAATTTCTGTCAACTTATTAGTAGATGGCTGCACCAAAACCACCACTCCCTTCTCATCAATGGTACCTGTTGGGGTGGTTTTCAGGCCACCAGGGGACTTAAACAAGGAGACCCTCTTTCTCCCACCATATTTATTTTAATTATGGACTATTTTTCTAGAATGTTGGAAGCTCAAGTTTCACCTTATCACTATGCCAACTACCATCATAGATCTAACATTACCATCTCCCACCTGATGTATGCTGATGACATAATGCTATTTTCCAGGGCTAACAAACCTGCTGTTAAAAGAGTCCTTAGTTGTATTCATAAATTCCAGCAAATCTCTGGCCTTCAGTTCAATCATGCCAAATGTGAGTTAGTTTTCTCTATCCACATTGCTGCAAGTACATCTCACTGGATATCTCAGACCACAGGCTTTTCTAAGGCTAACCTTCCCCTGAAATATTTGGGGGTACCTCTGATTAAAGGCAGAACCAAACATGTTCATTTTGATGAGATCATTGGTAAGATCCATACCAATCTCTCCAGCTGGGCTCATTCCTTTTTGTCAAATGGTGGGAGAATTACTATTCTCAATAGTATCCTTACATCCTTCCCTTCTTATATCCTTCAAATGAATTTTATGAAGAAAAGCACCAGAATCCAAATTGAAAGAATTTTTAATAGATTCCTGTGATCTGGCAATAGGAAGCAAATACATTGGGCAAGCTGGAAGAAGTTAACAAAACCTTATGGGGCTGGTGGTTTGGGTTTTAAAGGGCTGAAGCAACTTCAGTAGGTGAATTTTTGTAAGCTTTGGATCCACTTCAGGCAACAGAAATCCCTTTGGGCTAAGTATATGAATGGTAAATACTATAAAGGAACTCACTCGACTTTAGCTCAGGTCAGACCTGGGGCATCTAGAATCTGGAAACATATGATGAAGAATAGAGAGCTGGCTGATTCTATGTACAAATGGGAGTTGGGTAGAGGAGACATCTTATTCTGGCAGGACCATTGGTGTCCTGAAGATATGCTTACTGGCTTACCACACATGGTTAAAACTCAGTTTCCAGTGGCTGACTGCTGGAAAGATGATCAATGGGATACTCATGCTCTCCAACTTCTACCCCAGGACCATTCAGTACTGCAAATTGTCAAAATTTCTATTGATAGATCTCAACCTGATAAAATTATATGGCAAGATGGGAAACATAAGAGCCTCACCAAAACTCTCTATCTGAAAATCAACATCTGGAATTCTACTGGTTGGGGAACAAAGCTTTGGAACAAGTTTCTCACCTCATCTATGTCCTTCCTGAATTGGAGGATCTTCCACCATTGCCTCCCAATTGATGACATACTCAAGCTTAAAGGTCTTAGAGGATCTTCTAAATGTTCTCTTTGTGGCCAGCATGCTAAATCTCTTCAACATTTAATTTTCATTTGTTCTTTCTCCCAGCAGGTGTAGACTATGCTTATTGATTTGTTCAAAATAAACACTATAACCTTGGACTGGCAGGATTTCATCAGTTGCTGACACTCTTGGAAGAAGATTAAGCTGGGGGTTATCCCTTTTATTGTGGCCTGATTTATATGGATGCACAGGAACAGGGTGAAATTTAATGATCTTCCCAGCAAAGTTACCACTGTTGTGGGAAATTGCCACTCCTACATCTCTAAGCCTATCAAATTTCAAAAGTTCCCCAACATCCTCAAAGTTCCCCCCAAGACTCATTCAAACAATTCAGGATGCTCCTACATATCCCTATATCAAAGTCAACACTGATGGTGCTTTCTCAGTGGATGGAGCTGGCTTTGGTGGAGTTTTCAGGAACTACATTGGCAAATGTGTTTGTTACTTCTATTCCCCTACTGATGTGGCTGACCCCCTAGAGGCAGTATGTCTGCTGTTTACTGGGCAATTCTCTTTGCCGTTTCCAACAACTGGAATCATTTAATTGTGGAGGGGGATTCTATTATGGTCATTCATTATGTGAATGATATTTGTCCCCCACCTTGGCACCACCTAGTTTGGAAACACAGAATCAAGGACCTTATCCAGAACCACCATATAACCATTTCTTTTATCTTTAGGGAGGGAAACAGACCGGCCAACTGGTTAGCCAGGTATGCTCTCAGCTCTCAGAACATTCTTGTTTCCACAAAGCCTCCTCCTCAATTACAATTTCTTTTGGAAGCTGATATTTTCCAGGCTCCACACTTCAGAATTGTGGATTAGTTCTGTTTGGAGCTCTGAACTTTGAATGCTTACTCAATGAATTGTTTGCTACACCACCTGCCACTAAATCTTCTCCATGGTACCTTGGGCTAGCATGGAACTTTTTGGAGTCTACTACATTGTTTTATACAACATTTTGGTATACGAGTTTACATGTAACTAACTTCCATTTTTGTAGTGGCCTTAGTTATTTTGCTTTCTTTGGGTGGTGTTTCATGAGATTTTGGGACCCCATAGGAACTTAAGTTTGCTTTTTTTGTTTTCTTTTTAGATGGGGACCCCCTCTCTCTTTATTGTGTAACACAATATTTTGAGTAACATGCAGGGAGCCTTTGTCGCTCCTTCCCAATATATATATATATATATATATATATATATATATATATATATATATATATATATATATATATATATATATATGAGGAGAAGCTTAAGGAGATGCCTAATCAAACATTGGCTTCACTTGAATCAACTTAAAGGAAGAACTTAGTTACATTTTTGAATTTGTATTTAAAGTATTAGCCTACTTTCTAATAGAGTTTGCATGAGATTATTTTTCATATAATCCTTCAATGCACCCTTAATGTGACTAATTATGGTTATTCTTGAAATGAATAGGAAACTAGAACTCTTAGACTTGACTATTAAATGTTACTATACCTATAGTTCTAACCTGATTTACTGAGTATCTTTCTAAGAATCATACTATTATATTAATTCAAATAAAAAATTATAGTATTATTTAAGTAAAAGTTCACTACTATGAGTTATAGTTGTATGTATTAAAAAGAATATTTGATAACAAGTAATGGTTAAGTTTGGGGGATTTTGAAGCACCAAAAGTATGTTAGATTTTCATAGATATAAATTATACTCATTTTTGGTGATATTGTACTTTAAAAGAAGGCATTTTTCATGATTTGCTACAGGTATGATGATTTTAGGTTTTTAGAGCAAAAGAAAGCAAAAAGGAAAGAATTTGGAGAAAAAAGGCAAAAGGGAAAAATCAGCGTGCTGGCATCGATGGAGCCTTATCCAAAGACCGCCGACACCTAATTCCAGAGAGTTCAAAATTATTATGGTGGACCAGCACTGACGACACCCTATCCAGCACCGACGCGCCCTATCCAGCGCTGACGGCGCCCAAAGTTTGTGGAAGCCAAATTCAATGAATTTGGATGATTTTTGAAGAGCTACTTGAGGAAACTCTTACAAAAGTCTTTTCTAAAACTAATTCAAACAAATTTTGGATGCCAAGAAGAGGAGAGAAGAGAGGGAAAAGAGACTTTTGGGTGTGAGTAAAGTGTGTTAGGGTTTTGGAGAGTGAGTGTGTAAGTGTGTTAAAGTATGTAGAAGTCTTGTTTTGTGAGGGATTCTTCTCTAAAGAGTGTAGGAGAAGAAAAAAAAGTGAGAGTTTGCTTCTTCCTTATTATTCTAAGAGAGAATTGACTGTTGTTGTGAAGAGATAAAAGGATTCAAAGAAACTTCAAGGGATTTGTTTGGGGAAGAAATTGAGATAAGTTGTATTTACTTTTTGTGGTTTGTATGACTTTGCTTTTATATATAAAATCCACTATTTGTCATATCTTCCTCATGAATTCTAATTAGTTTACTTTGTCTTTCTCTTTGCAATGAGATGTGGTGAAGTGGTGATGTAGTGATGTAGATTTGATGTGCCATTTAAATGGTAAGAAATTTTGATGATTTTTCACTTTTTGCTTCATTTAATTTCTGATTTGGCTAATTGAATTGTTAAAACTTGTTGTGAAATGATAAATCTGAGAGGACTAAGTGTTCTAAAAAAAAGTGGAGAATTCATTCAATGTCCATAAATGAGTTACATAGTTTAAGGAGGTTGAATGCAAATAAATAGGGAAATGTTGTTTAATGGGAGTCGAATTAGAGATTTTAGGGTGACAGGCTGAAATCCCCAATTTGGTCCTAGAGTTTGGTAACTAAAGCTAGGGTTAGCCTTTAGGTGAAGAGAAGTACGAGCTCTGAAGTGACAACCAGTATCCTCCCAGTCTAACCATGGATTTAGAGACTAAGTCTATGATTTGCTAATGTTCTTTACATAACTCTGAAGAGAGGGTTCTCTAAAGAGGGTAGAGAATATTAATGCTCCTATTTGGCACAATACAAAAATTTATCAATCCATATCATTCACTCATTATAATATCTTTGTAAGGGGAAAGATGTCTTTCCATGTTTGAACCTTTCATTATAAAAATTTTTCTGTGTTAGTTAATTTTGTTTAAAAATTTTGGAAGTAACTTTAGTTAACTTAGCTTTTAGTCATCGTTACACTATCAAATTTAATATTTCCTGAACTTACATTGTGAATTGAGTATTTAATTTCATTCCTACACTATACTTTGAGTAGTTTCAACCTTCGTCATGGGATTGATAACCAGGACTCTACTAGAGCCCTGTATTACTTGAATGATACGTATACTTTTGCATACGAGTAGCTGCTTAATTAATAAATTGATCTACTTGTGAAACTAAACTGAAACTACCTTTTGAATATTTTTGTTTGGGGCATCATCAGTCAACCTCAAACCCTTTTCGGTTCTCTATTTTTTTTTTGTATTTTTTTCTTGGAAGAATTTGTAATTTGTATGTCGTTAAGGATCCCCTTAGAAGATTTATATTGAGCAATGTTACCTTTATCTTTGTCATCAAGTTTAAGAATAAGTTTATCGACTGAAATCATATTTACTGAACCTTTTTCAGGTTCTTTAAGATACTCTTTCAGGATCTATATTCTCTTCTTTAATATTGCGCTCTAACCAGTCTTTGAAGACAAAGCATTCTTCAATTTTATGTACAAGCATCGGGTGATAAGAACAATTATTAGGATTTTCTTTCATATCAACCTCTACTAGCCTTTTAGCCTCAGGCAACTTGAATTCTGGTATCTTCAGCAGGCTACAAAATATTTTGTTGACTGCCTCTGTCTTGAATAATTATTCCTTGTTCATTCTCTCAATCACCATTCTCTTGTTTATCGGTACTGGAATTGGTTGTTGAGATTGTAATTTGGAAGATGTAGGTTGTGGAGCTTGACCTTGTCGCTGCTTCCTTTGTTCGGGTTGAACTTGCATCACTTGTTTACCCTTTTCCGCAACATTTCCTGGTTTCTTTCATATTTTTTGATAAACTTTGTCCTCTTTATCTTTTCTGCTACACTCATCCGCTTAGTCTCTTCTTGAAGAATGACAGCTTTATTGAGCAGTTTTTCAAATGTCTTTATTGTGAATCCTTTAAGCATGGATTCTATAGGATCATGGATATTATTAATCATGATTTTGGCAGCATGTAGTTCCTGGAGTTGTGGTTCACATTTCATGCTGAGATTTCTCCAGCTTAAAATGTAATTCACCAGACTTTCTCTTGTATTTTGTTTTTCTACCACCAAATCACCAACTGTTGTATGATGTTATGCTCCATCGAAGCATTGAATGAAGTGGATATTAAGCTCTACAAAAGTTTGAACGGATGTGTTAGGAAGTTCCGCATACTAGTTAAAGGCAACTCTTATGAGACTGTTGATAAATTAATGAAATAAAAGAGCGTCACTTCCTCCCGCATTGCAGCAATTTGCTCTGAAGTGTGTAAGATGCTGATGAGGATTACCTGTCCTGTCAAACATTTTAAAGAGAGGAGGAAGAAACTTTTGGGGTATTGGACAGAATCAAATTCCTCTAGATAAGGTCTACCCTTTGGAATTAATGATCCAGCCCTTACCCGAGCCATTTTTTCTTTTATCTTTTGTTCTACCAATTGTGTGGTTTCTTTTTTTGGAATCCCACTTTAAAAGGATTCCTTTTTGTTTGGAGTGCTATCTTCAATTTCTATTGGCTCTCTTCGGTCCTCTAAAATATGTATTGCCTCTGGCCTAATAATTTCAATGGCAGACAATGAATTTGTTGGTGGATTTTGTAAAGTTGCTTCCAATTCTTTCATTTTTTGTTCGAGACAATTGATTTGTTTATCCCGCTGTCGGATAACCGCTCGTAATTATTTTATCATATCTTATTCATTTAATTCTCGTGCTAAGGAGGTAGATTGTGTTTCTACCATGTTTATTTCAACGACCTCCTCATTTGAACTATTTGAAGAATATTTCTTTCTTCATATTGAGAATTGTTTAATATCATTTTTCAACTTTTTCAATATTTCCTTGAATGACTTTATAGGATGTTCTTCACAAGTTCTTTCCTGAGAACTGTCTGTAGGGGTACTCACAATGTCTGAGATTCCTTCCGATGACTCTCGTTTTTATAGATTATTTTTAAGTATAGGACGAAATATCTTGGGAAGTATATCCTTATGTTGAGAGTAAGAACTATCTCTTCTTTGTAACATTTGGACCAGAGTCGTCATTTTAGCAGATGTGTCTTCCGCTTCTGATATTGATTTGTTATGTTTGGTCCTATCTTTTGTGATGATTACATCTTTCACTCTTGGCCCCCGATAGAATTTCACTAGTACCCGAGTACATTGACTATCTAAAGGGAATTGACGATCTGTTTCTTGATAAGTAGGATCTTCAATTGCAAGAATTTTTCTTTTCATTGTTGTAGAGATAGCACATCCCATTTTGTCTAACAGTCATGAAATTAAACATTTATCTTTCCATGCGGATCTTTTAAACACAGAATATATGGTGTGAATTGACGTAAAACTTTTGGGTTGGGTAGTTTTATCTTCATATTCGACAGATATTATAAAATATTAGTTTTCTTTTGAGATAGAAGGGTTCCCAAAAATGCTTTACTCAAATTCAGATGTCTCAAAATCATCATTTTCATTCCATTTCCTTTTTCTTTTGAGAGAATGAGTTTTATTATTCCATTGGGAATGAGTTTTTGGAAGAAGATCCAACTTCATATATGGATGGTGGTAGAATATCTCTTTCTTGTTCAAGACAAATTTTATTTCATTTTCTGTCAATTGTTCTTCCATTTCCTCAAAAGTATATTGTTCTATGGGAATGTCTTGAGTTAAGTCTTCTGTAAAGTGAAGAAAATCTTCATAAGGTTCCAGATTCAATTCCTCAAAGGATTGTATGTCTGTTTTATCAGCTTGATATGGATTATTTAGTGTAAATTCATTTTCGTCAAATAATCCAAAATCATTCTGATAAAAGTAAGCGTCTTCATCAATTGGTGTATGAGATCTTGAAAGTAAGAAAAGACTAAATCTGGGGATTCCATTGCATCATTTCTGAAAATTCAAGGAGAATAAAATGTCATGGACTTATTTATAAACTGAGAATTTTTATTTTGTCTTATCTTGTTGTTATGAAAAATAAAAAATGACTCTTCAAAGAGTTAGATTTTGAAAAGATGTGGTCCTATCTGTCAAAGGACGAAACACCATTAGAAAATAAGTGATTTAATAAGAGATGTGAAGTAAGATATTCTCCAGCGTATTCGCTAAATAAAATCTCTTGGTGGCATCTGGAGTTATGAGATGTAGGCTCGTCGCCAGCCTATTACCACCGAAATTCTCCTGTTTCGATGTCGATGTAAATGTTTGGAGTCGCCACTCTGTTTGTTCATTTTATTGCCCTAATATTCAAGAGATTTTATTTCTTCGAATCATGTACAAGATCCTCGGATATTAACAAATTTGAAGAAAATAAGGGTTGATAAAATAGAAAACAGTAGAATAAGAAATGTCAATATTAATCCTTACACAAGGAGATTATAGAATACCTTATTCTAGAAATTTTTATATAAGGATGATCACATGTGAAATTTTGTTAAACAAAGATTTCTTAGTGTGACACCTATTATGAGTTCTTAAATATTCTATAAAAGCAAGCTCCTATAGTTAATAATGTCCTAAAAAATTAAGTTTATCTAAGAAAACTTCTTATTAATGTTACCACTTGTTTTCTAAGATATTTCAAGAATAAGGAGATAAATGTCAATGTTCAATCCTAGGGGTAATATGTTTCTAAGTGTCAAGTACTACCCTAAAGGTTTGATTTTATCAATGTCATTTGTTATGTCAGTATTTATTTTTGCTTCGTTGTTTGTCATTTAATGTCATTTTGTCTTGTAGTTTGCTATTTTTCTGGTGGCTATCATAAAGGTTTAGGTTTAGTTTCATTGTTTGTCTTGATTATGTCATTTTAGTTTTGTTTTTGCTGTCATTTAAGTCATTTTTTTGTTGTTTTTCTCATCTTTTGAATGTCACCCTACAAAACAGAGTTAGCACATCCTAAGAACATGCAAAGTAAATCTAAAGTGGAGCTTGTCTTCAACCTGCAAGAAACAATGTTAGAATGCATTTTACAAAAGAAATTATGTCGATTTTATTTCCTAAATTGTTGATTTAGTTTATTTTGATTTAGGAATTTAGATTCAATGTCTTTTGAATCTAAAATATGTTTGCAATATGTCTATTATAAATTAAACTTTAAAAAAATCTAACATTAGTCAGATTTTGAGATTTTAGATTCAATTTTTTTTGAATCTAAAGTTATTTGATTAAGTCTTACGAGACTTAAAATTGGGTAAAATCTTAGATTCAGTGTCATTTGAATCTAAAGATGTTTAAGTTAAATATTAGATTCAGTATCATTTGAATCTAAAGGTTTTTACTTAGGCATATTAGACCTAAGTAAGATTTGAATTAGGTTTAGTGTTGGTTGAACCAAATTTAAGTTTGGATCAAGTTTAATGTAGGTTGAACTTTAGTTATGATTAAGTTAGGTTCAATGTAGGTTAAGCCTAAGTTTGGATTAGGTTCAATGTAGGTTGAACCTAAAGGTTTGATTTAAGTTAGGTCCAATGTAGGTTGAACTTAGGTTTAGATTAAGTTAGGTTCCATGTAGGTTGAACATAAGTTAATTTTGAATTAGGTCCAATTTAGGTTGAACATAATGGTTTATGTTTGACTTAGGTTCAAGTTGAGTTGAACCTAAGTATAGGTTAAGGTTGGGTTTATTGTATGTTGAACCTAAAAGATTTATGCTTGACTCAGGTTCAAGTTTTGTTGAACTTAATTATAGGTTAAGGTCAGGTTCAATGTAAGTTTAACCTAAATGGTTTAAGTTTGACTTAGGTTCATGTTGGGTTGAACCTAAGTATAGGTTAAGGTTAGGCTCAATTTATTTTAAATCTAAAAGGTTTATGTTTGACTTAGGTTCAAGTTGGGTTGAACATATGTATAGGTTAAGGTTAGGTTCAATGTATATTGAACCTAAAAGATTTATGTTTGACTTAGGTTCAAGTTGGGTTGAACCTAAGTATAGGTTAAGGTTAATTAATCCTATTTGGGGAATGTCTAATTGATTAATTAGATTAAGTTTAATTAAACCTAATTTGGGTAAGGTTTAATTTCTTAATTAGACTTAATTGTGGTTAAGTATAACTAGGTTAAGGTTAATTAAACCTAATTTGGGTAAGGTTTAATTCATTAATTAGACTTATTTGTGGTTAAGTCTAATTAGATTAATGTTAATTAAACCTTATTTGGGTAAGGATTAATTATTTAATGAAACTTAATTGTAGTTAATTCTAATTAGGATAAGGTTAATTAAAACTTATTTGGGTAAGGTTTAATTTATTAATTAGACTTAATTATGGTTAAGTTTAATTAGGTTAAGGTTAACTAAACCTTATATGGGTAAGGTTTAATAGATTAATTAGACTTAATTAGGTTATGTCTTGCGATATAGTTAACTAAACCTAATTTAGGTAAGGTTTAATTGATTAATTAGATTTAATAGTGGTTAAGTCTAATTGGATTACGGTTAATTAAACCTATTTCTGGATCAAATGTTGGATAGACTGGCTAGGCATAAATACTTTTGTTTTCTGGATGGATATACTGGTTACTACCAAATTCAAATTGCTATTGAGGATCAAGAGAAAACTACGTTTACCAGTCCTTATGGTACATTTGCTTTTAGAAGAATGCCCTTTAGTTTATGCAATGCCCCTACTACATTTCAGAGATGTATGATGGCTATTTTTTGTGATTTAATTGAAAAAGGGATTGAAGTTTTTATGGATGACTTTTCAGTGTTTAGAATTTAATTTGAATCATATTTAGAACATTTATCTAAGGTTGTAAAACACTGTGAAGAAACTAATTTGGTCCTTAACTGAGAAAAATGCCAATTTATGGTAGCAGGAGGAATTGTTTTGGGACATCGGATTTCAGAAAAAGGTTTAGAGGTAGATCCTGCAAAAATTCAAGTTATATCTAATTTACCTTGCCCAACCAATGTAAGGGGAATTAGAACATTTTTAGGACATGCTGGATTCTACATGCATTACATCAAAGACTTTTCAAAGATTACAAAACCTTTATGTCGTTTACTTGAAAAGGATGCAATTTTTAATTTTGATAATGATTGCCTCAAAGCCTTTGAAACATTAAAAGAAAAATTAATCACTACACCTGTAATAATTTCACCAAATTGTGAAAACCTTTTGAATTAATGTGTGATGTTAGTGATTATGCTATTGGTGCTGTTTTGAGTCAGAAATATGATATGATTTTCAAAGTTATTTATTATTCTAGTAAAAGTTTTAATGAAGCTCAAATTAATTATACCACTACTGAGAAAGAGTTATTAGCTATAGTATTTACCTTTGATAAATTTCGATCATTTTTAATTGGAGCTAAATGTGTTGTGCATACTGATCATTCTGCTATCAAATACTTAATGAAGAAAAATGATGCAAAACCGAGATTGAGAAGATGGATTCTTCTTTTGCAAGAATTTGACTTTGAGATAGTAGATAGAAAGGGTTCTGAAAATCAAATTGCTGATCATTTGCCCAGGCTTGAAATTGAAAAATCTCTCTGTGATGTTGAAGAAATTAATGAACAATTTCTTGTTGAAAAATTATTCACTATTAATGAGTGGTGTGTTTCGTGGCATACAGACATTGTAAATTTTATTGTCAGTGATATTATACCCTATGGTTTGACATATCAGGAAAATAAGAAATTTCTGTTTGATGCTAAGACTTATTTTTGGGATGACCCATTTTTATATAAAGAAGGAAAGGATCTTCTAATTCGAAGATGTGTACCTTTGGAAGAGACTTATGAAATTATTCAAAAATGTCATGATTCTAATTATGGGGGATATTTTGGAAGAGATAAAACTGCATATAAAAACTTACAATCTGGATTTTATTGGCCTACAATATTTAAGGATGTGAATGCTTATATTAAAACTTGTGATAGATGTTAGCAAGTAGGCAATATTTCTAGAAGAAATGAGATGCCCCTCAAGTATATGTTGGAAGTTGAAATATTTGATGTTTGGGGATTAGATTTTATGGGACCATTTACACCATCTTTCGAAAATTTTTATATTTTGATGATAGTAGACTATGTTTCCAAATGGATTGAAGCTATTGCTTTACCTCGATGTGATGCTCAATGTGTTGCAAAGTTTTTAATGAAGAATATATTTTGCAGATTTGGAATACCAAGAGTAATCATAACTGATGAGGGAAGTCATTTTAGAAATGTGATTATTGAAAAGTTAGCAAAGAAATATCATATTAATCATCACATTGCTACTGCTTATCATCTGCAAACAAGTGGTTTGGTTGAATTATACAATCGTGAAATTAAAAGAATATTGGAAAAGAATGTTAATCCAAATAGAAAGGAATGGTCAATCAAACTGGATTATGATTTGTGGGCCTATAGATCGCTTACGTAACCCCTATAGGAATGTCCCCATATAGGCTGATTTTTGGAAAAGCTTGTCATTTACCTGTTGAACTTGAGATAAAACATTTTGGGCTATTAAAGAGTTAAATTATAATTTGAAAGATGCTACTGAGAAGAGATTATTGCAATTAACTGAGCTTGAAGAGATAAGGAATGAATCTTATGAAAATGCTAAGATTTATATGGAAAAGATGAAGTTATGGCATGATCGGAAGATTATTACTAAAAATCTTGTGCTTGGAAAAGATGAAGTTATGGCATAATGCCAGATTGAGAATTTTTTCTGGAAAAATTAAGTCCAGCTAGATGGGTCCTTTTATTATGATGAAAATTTATTCCTGTGGAGCTGTGGATATTCAAGATCCTAAGACTGGAAAAATATTTAAAGTTAATGGAAATAAACTTAAACCATTTTTTTTTCAGTCGAGCAATCTAAGTCTGATGAGAATCTGATGTTGGGTTACTCAGAATGAGTTTTGGGTTGTCAGGCTGAAGACATTAAACCAAGCGCTTTGTGGGAGGCAACCCATAATTATCGGTGTGCTTTGCTTTATGTTTGTTTTGTGTGTTTTGTTTGTTTTTCTTGGTTTGTTTTTATATTTTTAGTGGTAGTAATTTAGAGTATTTAAAATAAATAGAGTTTATTTGACCTTATTTGATGACTTGGAGGAGTCAGAATAAAAATTGGGACATTTGGTAGACCTGTGCTAAATTGAGCACTGGCGGCTAAGTGCCGCTTAGTTGGCGCTTAGGCGCCGGAGTTACAAAAAACGTGAAAAATGAGATTGTAGAAGCCTAGATCATGGGGAAGAGATTTTGGAAGTTATTTTGGAGTTTTAAAACGTCTTGGGGTAGTTTTAGCACTTCCCAAGTCTATAAAAAGAACCTGATTTAAGAGAAACACTTGCCCCAAGTCCTATTTTCATTCTTGAGTCTTAAGAAGAGTATTTTGAGTACATCATGTCTTCCTAGGAGAATGAGATTAAGAAGAAGCAAGATTCTGACAAGAGTAAGTTCATTAGTGACAGTGCTAAAGAGTTATTCAATGGATTTCTCGCTGTTAGTATTCAAGAGATTGCAGAAATGATTGCAAAAATTGAAGCCCGAGTGACTTCAATGGAAGCAAAGATCAATGAAACTAACTTTCAGTTGGAGCACATGGATGGCAACTCAAGATGTAATTCAGTCATTCAAGATACATGGAAGAAGCGTATAAGGCGATGTTTTTGAAGAACAAATGGATTGAATAAGAAGATATAAGAATGAACAATTATCGCCCGTTCTATCAGATTTATATTCCAAAAGGGTTAAATGAGAATAATAGTGGTCCTGGATATAATCTGCCTAATGGAGAGTGGAACTAAGTGTGATTTGTTCTTATATGTTTTGTGTTCTTATGTGTTTTGTATAATATGCTTAGTGTTCTTATGTGTTTTGTTTGGTGTGTTTAGTGTTTATGTTTGATTTTTAATTACGCCTTAAGATGCGATAGTTACATCCTAGAGATGTAAACTTATCAGTTTGAGATTAAGTCTCTTGTATTTAGAGAATTTCATCTTATATATGTGGATAGAAATTCTAGGATTGTATTAAGTGTTATGTTTGTTTTAATGAATATAAGTTTGTGTTTGTGTGAAATTTAATTGGAATCGATTAATATTAAACATTTGAATTGGAATATTGGAAGATTAATGGGGAAGAGATAATTATTTTGAAGAGATTAAGGGTGATAAACGAAGTGGTTCAAAGCATATACCTTAATTGTGAAAATCTGGGTATTGGCGGTTAAGCTGTGTCGCGGTTTAAGCGCTAGATTTAACGGCTAAGCGCCGAAGGGTTTGTGCTTAGGCGCCAGTTCGCAAAAATTGGTTCCCAGCAGTTAAAAACCCGTGAATCGCTATTTTAACTCCCCTGTTCATCTTTAACCCATCATTTTCACGCGAGAGAGAGTCTAGGGCATCCTTGATTTGGACCATTTAAGAGCCAATCTCAACAAAAAATTAGTAAATTTGGATTCCTTGAGGTAAGAGCACTACTCCTAAGTAAAATTTTTTATTTTCACCATGTATTTTGAGTACATTTTGGAAAATCTTAAAATCACTATTCATGGTGAAAATTTGAGGAAAAACTTAAGAAATTGCTTGGATTTAATGGAAACATCTTTTGGAAGATAATTTAGCAAGATTAGTTTGATTTTGGAATTTATGATAAATTTTTTGTGAATTTTTAGAGATGGCTCCAAAATCAAAGCGCGCGAGAGGAAAGATGAAGTTTGATTCTGACAAATTTGTTAGTGCGAGGGTTGAGGAACGATACATCGATGTGTTGCAGTCACTTAAATTGATTCCTGAGAGAGTGTTCAGTAAGCCAGGAGAAGTGATTGAAGATATGATTGCTAGGAGGAACTGAGAGAACTACTATTGCTTCTCCATTGTTGCTGTTTTTTCTGTTGTCAGAGAATCATATGCAAATTTGCCTGCATTAGATGAGAATTTCGTGATGGTTAGGGGGCAAGATGTGAACTTTTCTTCTGGGGTAATTAACACTTTATATCAATTGCCTCCTGCTATGTTTTGTTTTTATTCTAATTTTCATCCTATGGAGGAGATAATGAGATTTTTGACTGATGGAAGAGGATTATGAAAAATAACAAATGATAGAACAGTGAATTTTCCTGCTTCCAAATTAAATGCCACTTCTAAGGCATGGCATTTTTTATCTCTTCTAAATTGTTGCCTTCAAGTCATACTAGTGAAGTAACGAGGGAAAGAGTTTTTTTGAACCATTACATTCAGCAAGGGAAGCCTATAGATATTAGAGTGATCATTTATGATTATATTGTGAATTGTGCCAGATCTACCACTACTGGAGGTATGAGATTTCCTTCCCTGATTCATTCATTATGTGAATGGTCTGAAGTGGAATTTGAAACCTGGGAAGAGGTACTTCAACCTTTGAGACCAATCACCAGTGTAAACATTGGAGCTTACATTGTACATTCAAAATTTGGCTAGAGAGGAGGATTTGGTAGGGCTTCTACTGCTTATGCTTCTGCTGCATCTACTTCTTGTGCTACTACTTCACGTGCATCATCATCTACTGATTCACAGACTTGTTTATTAAGAAAACTTTTGAGGATAGTGAGTCTTACTCAAGAGCATCTGAAAGATGTGGATGGTAAGATGGATAATGTGGAGAGATATATTGTAAAACATGATGAATATGAGGAGAATTATGAGCATTATTTGGATAGACTGATTAGAGGTGATCAGAGTGCTGAGATGCCCCCTCATCCATTCTACATACCTTATGTGCTATCCAGGGATTGGAACGAGCAGGATGATGATGATGAGGATGAAGAGTAGATGTATGTTGTTTGTTTTAGTTGTTGTGTTGTTGTTATTATGTACTTTGTCTAGTATTTTGTTTAAATATTATGTTGTGATGTGAACTTTGATAGTATGCAGATTGTAGTTGTACTATTTATCTGTTATTCATATTCAGATGTATTGATGTTGGATTGATGTTTTATATGTTGCTTTGAGTGTAGGGTGTGTGGTAGTAAATGTTTTAATGTGTATGTTGTACTAGAGTTTTTTTAAAGTGTACTTTAATTCTAAAACTGTTAGGGTATTAGAGAACAATATAGAAACTACTATTGAGAAAACTGCATTCATAAAAACTTTACAAAAAACCTACCACTACCATTTGCTATTTAGTATCAGTGTGAATTCAGTTGGTGTGTATTTGCTTTGAAAACCTCCACTACTATAGAAGTCTTTTGAAATTTTTACATCTCTTGTTATAAAAAGAAAATGTTTTGAAAAACTGAATTTGATTTCATTTTACTGCTGTTGTTTAAATCATTATATTTACATATTTAGGATATTTAAATTCCTACAAGCATGTTATGCTAGTCTTTAATTCTCACCCATGTATCATTTCTTATGCTTAAATGTTTTATTCTAACTAAAAATTAAAGTTTGGGGGGGAATTTTAAAAACAAAAAAAAATTTCACAAACCTAAAATTTTATTTGTTTTCAAGAATACTTAAAATAAATCTTATTTCTTAATTGAGAACAATTATGTATATGAAGTTATATTAGGGGAACAAAATTTTGAATATAGAAATGAATAAATGAATTTAGTTGAAAATTCATAGTAATCATGAAAAACTTAATATTAAAATTTTCTTAGTGAAGAGATGTTAAATATAGCTATCTATCTTTAGTAAGAAATATTATATTTTTGGATAAATATAAGATTTGACTTTTATTCTTTAAAGCTTAAATTTCTTTTATTGAGGAATAATTTCCAAATATTATTATTATGATTTTTAAGTGAAAGATATATATATGTCCTTTATTTTAAATGGAAAGGTGGAATTTAAAATCATTAAGGGCCTACTCAGATACAGTAATCCTTGACTTAGAAAAAAGAAAAAAAAGAAAAAGAAAAAGAAAAAGAAAAGAAAAAGAAAAAGAAAAAGTGAAGGATAGTATGTAAAATGGGAGGAGAAGCTTGAGGATTTAAGGGCCTAATAAAAAATTGGTTCCATAACTAAAGTTTAACAGATAAGTTAAGAGAAAATCTAAAGATTAAGGTTATAATATAATAAGTAAAATTATTTTCAAATAAAGATTTTTAAGTGAGAAAAATAAGATGTTTGAATCCTATATTTTGAAGAATCTACAAATATTTCTGAATTAGATAGAGACTTATATTTTTCATTTTTCTTTCCTTAAGAACTTTCTAAACTTTATGTTGGTCTTAATTACTGAAATTTTTTCTAAATTGGACTATTCCATTCTTAGAACAAAATTTTGTTATCTTCCTAAGAAACTCATACATAATTTGCATGTTAAAATTTTTCTATGAGATTAACTGTCACTTGAGGACAAGTAACATTTTAAGTTTTGGGGATTTTGATACACCTAAAATATATAGTATTTTTATGCACATTTTTATACCTATTTTTGATGATATTGCACTTTAATGGAAGGTATTTTGTGTTTTTCTTGCAGGTATGATGAAAATGAGTGATTATGATGAAAGTAGAAAAATTGGATCAAAATTTGGAGCAAAAAAATGAAAAATGAAAATTTGGGCACTGGCGGCTAAGCGCCACTGGGCAGGCGCTTACCCGCCACAGTTAAAAATCGAGATTAATTTGAATTTAGCGTCATTTTCAAAGGGGATGGGATGCAACTCTTGGTGGTAACTTCCATAACTTCCTTTGGGGGGCAAGTTTGAATGAAGGGGTGCATCATTTGGTAGATACATCGAATCTGGACACATTTTGAAGAGACACCAATGCACCTTTTGGTTTAATATTTAAAGAGAGTCTTAGGAAAGATTAGGGGCTCTTCCTTTGCATTTTAAAGAGAGTTTTAATTAGGAGTAGGAGTAGAGAGTAGAAAAGGGTTCTTCGTTTGCATTTTGAAGAGAGTTTTTACAGAGTTTTTATTTTAGTTTCATTAGGAGTAGGAGTAGAAAGTAGAAAAGAGAAAAAGGTAGGATTGAGTCCTTCTTCTTTCCACTTATTTTCTTTCCTTTAGTTTAGTTTTTATTGAAGTCTGAAGTCTGTTTCTGAGTCATCGGAGTTGGGAGACTTGCTCTAAGGAGTAGTTTAGTGAAGTGTCAAGGTTTCAGAGGAACTTCCTGAGTCTTGTGGAGAGAATTTTCAGATAAGTGTTTACTTTTGTTCTTACATTTAGTTTTTAATTAATACTTATTTTTGTTTGTTGTTTTTCTTATGATTTTTAATTTTAAATCAATGTGTTTTTGTTTTTTCTCAATGAATTCTGAGTAGTTTACTTTATCTTTTTCTTTCTTAAATGAAGAAGTAAGTAATTCATGAAAAATTGTTGTGGAATGTATATGTGTTTAAAGTTGGAAGAAGTTGTGAAGATTGGTTCTATAAACTGTATTTACTTCTTAATTTGGCCTGTTCAGTTGTAAAATTTGTGGTGAGATTATGTTAGATCCAATGCGGTATTGTTTCATAAAATTAGTAAGAATCACATGCAATTATATGGGTGAAAATTGTAGTTCATATAATTGAATGCAATATATTAGAAGATGTTTTAAAAGGGAGTAAAATTAGAGGATTTTTAGTGTAACAGGCTTAAAGCCCCTAATTTGGTTTTAAGTTTTGAATTTTGTTATGAGAAGTTAGCCCCCAAGTGGAGGGAAATGAGGGAACTCTAGAGTGAGAGCTGGTATCTTCCTTACTTTACCATGTTCAAAATGATAAAATTTCAAATTAACCAATGTTCTTTATAGAACCAAGTAAGGGTAAAGAATACATTTGCTTCTATTTACACAACAAATTTAAATACTTCCACAACAATGATTTCATAATTTTACTACTTTATAAAAGAAAGAAAAAGATATTCTAGTTAATAGTGTTTTTCATACCGTGTTTACAGTTATTATCATTTTAATTTCTTTTTGACTTTTATAAGAAAATTTAAAGAGTGAAATCAACTATCAAACTTTCCAAAATCAAAATATACTTTCAAAAGCCAATTAAAAAAGTAAAAATATAATTTTCTTATTTCTTTAAAGATTTTTCACTTTCCCTGTAGGTTCGATATCTTGGGGCTTAATCGGAAAGTTCTAAATTACTTGATAAACGATACATATACTTGCGTAGTATCCCATATTATAAAATCATAATTTTCATATCTAAATCATCAGCACATATATTCGGTGTGGAGTCAAGTTTTTTAGGCGCACATATATTTATCGGGGATCACAAAACTTGCAAAAGAATTTACTTGTCCAAAAAAAGACGACATACTGATTTCTATAAAAGGACAACAAGTTCTTTCTGAAATTTACATAGACAATTTACACAAAATTGGTGAAAACACAATGGTAACAATATTTAACGTAAAAGAAGATGATTGACGACAACCAATTATTCAATATCAACAAACTGGAAGGTTACCTAAAAACACTTCTATTGCCACTCAAATTAAATAAAGAGCATAATCATATGCTCTAATAAATGATGTCTTATATAAAAGATCTTTTGACCAAATGTGGTTAAGGTGCTTAAACTAAACGGAAGCTCAAGAGATCTTTTGTTAAAGAGGTTCATTCAGGTCAATGTGGTTGATCAACCTAAAAATGTACTATTTTTTATGCCATATTTTATAATGATATTGCACTTTAAAGGTATTTTTTCTTGTGTTTTTTGTTGTAAGTACATCAAATTGAAGAATTTGGAGTGATTAGATAAAAGAAGAAAAATAGAGCATATCGGAGCAAAACAGGTCGAACTAAAGCATACCGGAGTAAAATGGGTCGAACCAGACACATTTTTACCCATGTATGGCACCCAAGCACCATCAAGTTGGCGCTTAGCTGCTAGGCAGTGGCGCCTAAGCACCAAACAGTCAATGAATAGCCGCCAGTTACGGTTGGTGACGATTATTGGCATAACTTATTGTAGAAACGTCAGATTTAGACAATTTTCAAAGCATTACAAAGCTTATTTCATGAGGAATTCATTGGAAATGATAAAATAAACTTTCTAGAAGAGTTTGGATTGGTTAGAATAAGTTATTATGGAAGGAATGTGTCTCTTAGAGTGAAAAGGCACTTAAGGCACCCTTTGGATGATTCATTGAATGTGGACTCTTTTTGAATAGACACTTAAGCATCACTTATAAAATTTTAATTAAGGCTTGCAAAATATTAATGAAGAAGATTTCGATAAGGGAGAGGAACTATTAGAAGAGGAGAAGAAGGCTGAGAAGAAGAAGACTTGGGCGTGAGCCCTAAGTGGGGCGACAAGGTGAGAGAGAAAGAGAGAGTGTGAGAATTTCTTCTTTTCTTTTCACTTTATTCTTGGAGAGGATTGTAAGGAGATTACTTTTTCCTATACAAGAAGAGTTTGATTTCCATCAAAGATAAGTATTTTCATTGTATTTTGATCTGAATCTAGCACTTTGTTTGTGTGGTTTCAAAGACTTATTCAATGAAAAGTACTGGTTGTTTCTACATGTGTAGTGTGTAGTTTTCTTTAATCTTTCCTCTTACAATGAATTAATATGCATGTGTAGGATATAGAATTGAGTAGAGTGAGAATATATTGTGATGATTTTACTTTGTTCTTTATTTAGATGTAAAATTGATCAACTTGCATGTTAAAATTTATTGTGAGAACATGTAAGAACCAATGTGGTATTGTCTCAGTCAACTATTAGTAAGAATCACATGAGATTATATGGGTGAGAATGTAGTCCATACAATTGAGTTAAAATAATAGGTTAATATGCATGTTTAATAGGTGTAGAATTAGAGGACTTTAGGGTGACAGACTTAAGCCCTTAATTTGGTTTGATGTGAAAAATTTTGTTATGAGATGTTAGCCCCAGGTCGAGGGAGAAGAGGAAACTCTAGAGTGAGAGCTAGTATCTTTCCTACCTAACCCACCTACAAGATTTCAAATCATCAAATTAACCTATGTTCTTTATAGAACCAAGTAAGAGTAAAAAATATAATTGCTCCTATTTGTCACAATCTCTCTCGCTACTTGTTTTACTTTTACTCATGTCACTAAATTCATTGTACGAGGAAGAGTACTTTTAATATTATTAAACCCTAATTTTTTATTTTCATTAAGTAGTTTAGCATTTGAAGTAGTATTGTAGTGATAATTGTAGTGTATAATCAAAACCAAACTTTTATCAAACTTCCAAGCTAGGGCGTGTTATCATAGACTAGAGCGATCTCCGTGGAATCGATATTTGGGGCTTAATAAAAAATCTCTATATTACTTTATAAAGATATGTATACTTGCGTAGAATCCCTTTAAAGATATCAATTAAACTCTCATTTGCATCGACATCAAGTTTTTGGCATCTTTGTAAAGAAAGAGATATAATTGAAAGGAAATTTAAAGTATAAAAACGTAAGCATATATATCTGAGATCAAGTATTTGGCGCCGTTGTCGGGAATCACAACAGTTGATATTGACTTTTAGTAGGATTTTTGTTGAAGTATTTATTCTTAGGCTTGGAATATTGTAGTGTCATAAAAGCTAAATTGTGTGAAAAAGTGTTTTTATATGAAAACGTTTTGTGAAGAAACTATTTGTGTGAAAAACAAGGTGTTTGTGAATATGTTTTCTTGTGTTGAAAATATTTTTCGTTTAACTGTTAATGTATTTAATGTTGTGTTATGTATGCAAACTAAAGGAACTGTAGGACTTGTGCCTTATGATCCTGAGTTATAAAAAATGAAAAAAATCAAAAAACAAAAAAGGATTTAAAAAACTAGAAACGGAAATGGAAAACATTAAAAATAATAACTTGGAAAATTATCATAAACTATTGAGGTATTATATAAATCCTAAGATAAGTGAAATTCACTCAAGTATACAAAACCCTATCGTAGAAGCTGACTCATTTGAACTTAATCCAGAGATGATCCAACTGGTGCAGAACAACCAGTTTGGGGGAACTCCTTTAGAGGATCCCAATTTACACTTATCATGTTTTCTAGAACTTTGTGCTATATTTTGTTATAACGACAAGTCAGAAGATTCTGTTAGACTAATGATTTTTCATTTCTTACTAAGGTATAATGCTAAAGTATGCTTATACTCATAAGCACCTGGCTCTATTAAAAATTGGGAGGAGTGAACTCAGAAATTCCTAGCTAAGTATTTCCACCTTCAAGGACTACTAAACTAAGAAATGATATTATCTCATTTTTTCAGTATGAAGGGGAATCATTATACGAAGTCTGGGAATGATTTAAGGAAATCTTAAGAAAGTGTCCATACCATGCTCTGCCCGATTGGTTAATCAATCAAACTTTTTACAATGGGTTAGTAGGATCCCTTAGGTATATAACTGATGCTGCTGCTAGTGGTTCATTAATGTCAAAATCCTTTGATGAAGCATATGCATTAATTGAAGAAATGACTACAAATGAATTTCAATGGCCCTCTACAAGTGTAAATCCTAAAAAGGTAACCAGTGTTCATGATACAGATGTTGTTGCAATTCTTGCATCTCAGGTTGTTGCAATATCAAGGAAGTTGAACCAATTTGGAATGAACCATCCTCAGTTTACTTCAGTAAGTGAGGAAAGTTCATTAGGGCCTGTGATTGATTCTAAATTATCACATGAGACTTTAAATATCATAAAGGAAGAACCATCATAATTTTAACTAGAATCATACTACTGGGGGTGGAAACCAACAATAGGAAAATAATCATGCAAATCCTAATAGAAGTTGAAATAATCAGGGGAATCCAAACTATAGACCTTCATATCCACTGGACCCTAACAATGATCAACAATTTGAGGATAAGAAGATGTCTATTGAAGAAGTGGTATTTCAAATGGGAAACCAGATGCGAAGTCAAAATGCTGCGATCATAAACATAGAGAATAAACAATGACAAATTACTAATTCACTTAGCAATATACTCCAAGGAACACTTCTTAGCAACATTGAGATCAATCTTGAAGAGAATAATAATGAACAAGTAGACTGTCATACTAAGAAGTGGAACAGAAAGAGAAAGAAGTTGTGAGAGAAATAAAGGAAACTAAAAGACCTGAAGAACATGTTTCTAAGGATATGGAAAAATTAATATAATCAACTAAAATAAATTTAAAAAGACCACCACCTCCATTTCCTTAAAGAATTAGACAACATGAGTTGGATAAACAATTTTCAAAATTCTTGAAAGTACTTAAGAAGTTAACGATAAATATTCCTTTCTCTAAAGCTTTGGAATAGATGCCAAATTATGCAAAGTTTATGAAAGAGATATTAAATAAGAAAAGAAAACTTAGGGATTAAGAGAAAGTTGCACTAAGTGAGGAGTTCAGTTCTATACTTTAGAAAAAGCTTCCTCAGAAACTTAAAGATCCTTATAGCTTTATAATTCCTAGTGTAATTGGAGAAAAAATATGTGAAAAATTTTTATGTGATTTAGGAGTGAGCATTAATGTGATGCCTCTATCTATAGTTAAAAGGTTAGGTTTAGTTGATGTTTCTCCCACTACTGTAACCCTTGAGTCAGCTGATCGATCTATAAATTATCCAAAAGGGGTTATAGAAGATGTGTTTGTTAAAGTGGATAAATTTATCTTTCCTTTGGACTTCATTAGATTACATATAGAGGAAGATAAAGATAATCCAATTATTTTGGGGAGACCTTTCCTTGTTACTGGACAAGATATGATAGATGTACAAAAAGGAGAGTTGACTTTGAATATTAATGACCAGGAAGTAACTTTTGATGTATTAAAGACTATGAAATATCCAAATGAGAGAAAAGATGATGATTGTTTATGGATGGATGAAATTAATTATCTAAGTAAAGACCATTTCCAAAAAAGTTTTGAGAGTATGTTAACAGATGAGATCGAAATAGACTTTCATGATGAGTTGAAAATGTTATTTAAAGAAGACTGTATGTATGTTTAAGAGAGGTGTGAAATGATGGACGTTACCCAAAATAGTAAACTTTAATTCCATCTATTGAAAAATATCATGAACTTAAGATAAATGAACCACATGAAATATTAAAGCCTACCTATTTAGGGAATTCATCTACACCGCCAGTCTTTATATCTTCAGATTTGACTCAATCGCAAGAAGAACTTAAATTAATGAACATGATAAAGTTATTAAATTAAGACTTGGAAGAGAATTTGAGGATATATTTCAAAAGAACTTTAGGCTGAGAAAAGAGGATAAGGATATTGAAAAACCATCCCTACCATTTACTTATTACCAAGGGGAAGAATTAGAAGATAACATGAGATAGAAGAATATCCCAGAAGAACATGATCCAAAATTTGAATTATCTAGAGAGAGTGTGATCCAAAATTTGAGAGATCTTGAAGTATCTTATAGAGATCCATTTCTTATAAGTTTCAAGGAAGATATTAATATGCAAATTGAGAAAATGATTAGAAGAATATTGGATCTAGAAAGAAATATGTGGAACAATGATATGAATCAAACCAAAAAGGAAGAGCTAAAAGAAAAGTTACAATTTGAGGATGCTGTAGGAATCCCTAGATATAATAAAGATTGGGTGATTAATCTAGGCATACATAAATGGAATTTTGATCCAGGAAGAATCATTTGTCTAGCTGGCGACGTTAAACCTAATGCTTTATGGGAGGCAACCCATAGTTATCAGTGTGGTTTGATTTAGTTTGCTTGAGAGTTATGATTGTTAGTGTTGTAATCTGTTTGCTTTAGTATGTATTGATAAGATTGATTGATGTTTGATGGATATTTGGATTGTGAAAAGTTTGGATTAATGTGGCGACGTTATTCCTTGGTCTTAACTAAATTTGTATACTATTTTTGCACTAGTCTGTTACGACTTAGTTCTCAACCGGAGTTGAGCATTACCTTGAAGCATGTAGAGTTTGGACTTGGACCACTCCATGTCAACTTTATTACTTCCTTTATCTGACCTTGTCTTTACTGAGGAAGGTCATGAACTTACATAGTGAACAACATCTGGGTGAACTGCACTACTTTATTTACCAAATTGTGTATACCTTAGACTTAGAGTAAACCTGAAATTGAAACACGTGAGTTTTTATAATAGGAGAATTTTTGTCTAAGGGAGATAACATTATAAATAAATTTTATAATACTCCCAGATTTTTAGTGTAGTTTCTTCCATTAGAAATTGAAAGTACAGAGGGGAAATGTGAGTAAAATGGAGATCAAATTAACCTCAGTTGTTGTTTGTTTATGAAATATGTGAGTCTATGTATCGGAGTTTGTGTGCCTATGTTTGTGATTCAAGTAGAATGAGTCATTGGAGACAACAAAACTTATCTTAATATTTTAAACTTGTTAGCATCCAACAATTCCTTTAAAATGTTTAAAATATGTTCCTGTTTAATCTTCAGTTTGTACATGTTCTACTATTTAAAATTCCTTTATAGTGCTATGTCGGCGTGTTTAGGCTAGATTTACCTTCTACTCCAATATTCTACCATGTGTTATTTGTTGAAATTTTTGTAGGATGTGTAGTAAATTGTAAAAGTGATCTTTCCCTGCTGCATATATTTATACTTTATTGTTAAACATGTTTGAGCTTAAGTTTGGGGGGGGGGGGGATGAAAAATGTATCAAATTTAAACGTACTACAAATAAATTTGTATTTTGTTTATAATGAATATTGCTATGTGGAGTCATCTTAAGAATGTTAGAATTTTATGTATAGAAATGGAGTAAAAAAATTTAGTTGATATTTTCAGTGAAAAGGGTGAACCTAGAGTTAAGAATATTTACTGGAGAGCATGGGAAAATGAATAACTATCTTTTATAGGAAGAAATGTGTCTTTGGAAAATTGAGGATTCTTAAAATTTTTATTTTCAAACATTTAAGGCTCTTTTAAAAAGTATTTAAAAAAATATATGTATATCTTTTTAAGTAAAGGATAGTAATAACTTTTAACTTTAGAGGAGGATAGTGGAATTCGAAATCATTTAAGGACTTCTCCAGATATAGTAATCCTCACATAAAAAAAAGAAAGAAAAGAGCATGCAAAAAATGGATAAAAAAGATCTTGAAAAAAAAAAGAGAGAAAAAAAATGTGAGAAGCTTGAGGAGAGGTCCTTATCAAAAATTTGTTTCACTCGAGTCATTCTATAGTAAAGAACTTAGAACAATCCCAAGCTTGCTTTTCATACATATTTTAGTTAAATTATTTTTAAGAGAGTTCTTAAGTCAAGAAAGTAAAGTTCATAGGATCTGAGGTTTGAAAAATCTACATATTTTTCTGAATTAGATAGAAAAACAAATTCCTAAGATTGATGATAAATATTTTAGACCCTGGTCTAGTCTAATTCACTCTAAGGTCTTCTAAGTTGAACAATCATATTTTTAGAACAAAATTTTAACAATTCTAAAGGGTGACCAATTAACTCTAATCTATAAAAATTATTTTAAAAGTGTAGTACTACTTAAGGACAAGTAATGCTTACGTTTAGGGGATTTAGATCAACCTAAAAATGTAGTATTTTTTTTGCCATATTTTATAATGATATTGCACTTTAAAGGTATATTTTCTTCTGTTCTTAGTTGTAGGTACATCAAATTGAAGAATTAGAAATGATTTTAGGAAAAAGAACAAAAATGAACCAAAATGGAGCATATTAGAGCAAAATGGGTTGAACCGGAGCATACCAGAGCAAAATGGGTCGAACTGGACACATTTGTACTTGTGTCTGGTGCCTAAGCACCACCCAGTTGGTGCTTAGCCGCCAAAAAGTGGCGCCTATGCGCCAAACAGTCGGCGCTTAGCCGCCAGTGACAGTTGGTGATGGTTTTTGGCATAACTTCTTGTAGAAACGTCAAATTTGGACAATTTTTGAAGCATTGTGAAGCATATTTCATGGGGAATTCATTGGGAATGATAAAATAAGCTTTCTAGAAGATTTCGGATCGGTTAGAAGGAGTTTATATGGAAGAGATGTGTCTCTTGAAGTGAAAAGGCACTTAAGGCACCCTTTGGATGATTCATTGAATGTGAAGTCTTTTTGAAGAGACACTTAAGCATCCCTTGAAAAATTATAATTAAGGCTTGCAAACTCTTGAAGAAGAAGATTTAGAGAGGAGAGAGGAACTATTAGAAGAGGAGAAGAAGGCCGAGAAGAAGAAAACATAGGCGTGAGCCTAAGTGGGGCGACAAGGTGAGAGAGAAAGAGAGAGTGTGAGAATTTCTTCTTTCGTTTTCACTTTGTTCTTGGAGAGAATTGTAAGAAGATTATTTTTTCTATACAAGAAGAGTTTGATTTCTATCAAAGATAAATATTTACATTATTTTTTCATTTGAATCAAGTACTTTGTTTGTGTGGTTTCAAAGACTTGTTCAATGAAAAGTTCTTGTTGTTTCTCCATGTGTAGTTTGTAGTTTTCTTTACTCTTTCCTCTTACAATTAATTAGTATGCATGTGTAGGATATAGAATTGAGTAGAGTGAGAATATATTGTGATGAGTTTACTTTGTTCTTTATTTACATGTAAACTTGATCAACTTGCATGTTAAAATCTGTTTTGAGAACATGTAAGAATCAATGTGGTATTGTCTCAGTCAACTATTGGTAAGAATCACATGAGATTATATGGGTGAGAACGTATTTCATATAATTGAGTGCAAATAAATAGGGAAATATGCATGTTTAAGAGGTGTAGAATTAGAGGACTATAGGGTGACATACTAAAGCCCCTAATTTGGTTTGATGTGAAAAGTTTTGTTATTAGATGTTAGCCCCCAGGTGGAGGGAGAAGAGGGAACTCTAGAGTGAAAGCTAGTATCTTCCCTACCTAACCCGCCTACAAGATTTAAAATCATCAAATTAACCTATATTCTTTATAGAACCAAGTAAGGGTAAAGAATATAATTGCTCCTATTTGTCACAGTCTCTCTCGCTACTTGTTTTACTTTTATACATTTCACTAATTTCATTGTATCAGGAAGAGTACCTTTAATATAATTAAACCCCACTTTCTGATTTTCGTTAGTTAGTTTAGCATTAGATGTTGTATTGTAGTGATAATTGTAGTATATAATCAAAACCAAACTTTTATCGAACTTCCAAGCTAGGGTGTGTTATCGTAGGCTAGAAATTCTCTTGAAAGCCATTGTGATTAAACGCGATCTCCGTGGGATCGATATTCGGGGCTTAATCAGAAAGCTCTATATTATTTGATAACGATGGGTATACTTGCGTAGAATCCATTTAATGATATCAATTTAACTCTCATTTGCATCAACATCAAGTTTTTGGCATCGTTGTAAAGAAAGAGATATAATTGAAAGGAAATATAAAGTATTAAAAATGTAAGCATAATTATCTGGGATCAGTGGTGCACACCAATCTGGACCTAGAATGAAAATGAAAATAAAGAGAATTATATATTATTGGCCGACAATGATGATCATTGTCGTGAGATCCCAAAAAAATGTCATCAATGTCAAATACATGGAGTGTTCTTACACCAACCGCCAAATGTATTACACCCAACCATAACATCATGGCGTTTTGAATGTTGGGGTACATACATAGTGGGCCCTATAGACCATCCATCATCTAAAGGCCATAAATTTATTTTAGCAGCCACTGATTACTTCTCAAAATGGGCAGAAGCAACACTACTTATAGAAGTTAATGCAGAACAAGTTCTTTATTTCTTCAAAACACACGTTGTCTATATTTTTGGAATTCCTTGGAAGGGTTATATCAGATAATGGATTGGCCTTTAAGAATACAAAAATGAATAATTTTATTCAAAGACATGGTGTAGACTGGAGGTATTCCACAATCTATTATCCAAAAGCTAATGGTTTAGCTGAAGCCTTCAATAAAAAATTGGTTCAAAATTTGAAAAAGACATTAATCAACAGTCCAAGACACTGGCATGAACGATTAATAGAAGCTTTCTAGGCCTATAGAACTAGATACTGTTGACCTCATTTTTGGTGAGGTCTGATCTCTCTCCTTAGTACTTAGGATCTAGCCATAGGTTTTCCCTTCGACTATCCTAGACGAATATAAATGGGACCCACCACTTAAAGATTCAAAACACTTCTCAACTCCCTTCAAACCCCACAAATTTGATTGTAAACCCCCAGCCTACTTGGAGGGTTACAATCAAATGTGGAGGTTTAAAGGATGAGGTTCCCGTAGGACTCTTTGGCCTTAGGATTACCCTGGATGGTCTGGTCTAGTGAAGTCTAGCCTGCACACACCACACTCTCATACTCTTTTGAAATATTAAAACCACTTTTACTCAATTTGACTCCCTGACACATGTAAGTAACTCATATGGATGGACCTTAACCCCTAAGCCCCTAGCTAAGAGAGTTAGGAACAACATATTGAGTGCCCAAAATGAGTCCTCTCATGGCTCCTGTGAGCTTAATATGGCTTCATAGCTCAATCAAATGGTTTCATTTCACTCACACTTAATCAATCTCCATTTTTCCCAAATTTCAATTTTTGACCCCTATGACCCTAAACCCACCAAACCTACCAAATGCCCTTGAAATTGCCCAAAATTTGCAAAATTGCCTAAATTACCCAAAATTCCTCAAAATTAATCCTAAATATTCTCCATCACTCAAATTGATCATCCATGGACAAATATACCAAAATTTCCAAAATACCCCCCAATATCCTCCAAATACCCAAAATACCATTTTAACCCAAAAAATCCAAAAGTTCCCAAAATTCCCAAAAAATCCAAAAAATCCCAAATATTCTCAATATCTTTTTTTTCAACTACTGCATATACCATTTTTTTCAATTTAGCCCACTTTTACCAAAATCCCCAATTTGGCCATTTTTAACTTAAGTGGACCCAATGTCCAACCAAATCACTTCAATTGACCTCAATTTTGATCCAATTCAATTCTAAACTTCAATTAAATATCCTCAATATTAATGTAAACCAAATCTAAACCCAATTTCATCAACATGTGAATCCAATTTCAATTTGAAGCTTAAAACCCAATTTTGGCCCATGACCTAAACTTAGCCCAAACCAACCTAACTCAACTCCAATTGGCCCCAAACCTTTTATAAAACCCTCCTAACATCCCCACAAATAGAAAACTAACTTTATTTGCCAAAAATTTGAACCCAAACTTCAGCTAAGCTTAACTTAAGCCAAAATTCCCTAAATTGGCCTAAACCAACCATGAACCCAAATAGGCCCAAATCTTAAAATTAAGACCCAAACAAAATTGAAAACTATTTTTTACACCTCCATAAACATTTTACAACATTAATTTTACATCAAAACCAACATTAGCCCAACCTTAACCCAAGTTAGCTCAATTTGACCCACTTCGACCCTATTACTAAAGAGACCCAAATTAAACCCATTTCAACTCTAAATGACACCAAATCTTTTCTAAAATTTCATAACACATCCCTAAACTAAATGAAACATTTATATCGCATAATCGTTTACAAAATTTTCATCCAAAAGTTCATTTTGAAACATAAAAGCCCACTTCCATAAGACAATTAAAAGCCCATCTTTCATTAAATCCAAAAGCCCAAAATTTGGTTTAAAAAGCCCATATGACAAACCCCCATTTCATCCATTTAATCTAAATCAATCCCTAAGTTTTAAATCAATGATAAAATGATTCTAAGTTAAGCTCCATACAAATTTTTATCAAAATATCCAAAATCCCTAAAATCCATTTTCATGAAACTAAGCCAAGCCATCCCTAAGCCAAATGGAGCCATTGAGTCATGCACAAGCCACATGGGAGCCATGGAAGCCACTTTCCACCTCACCAAGCCATTAATGGAAAGAGGAGGGTGTTCTTTCTTAAGCATTCATTTTCTCTTTTTAGCCCCATTCATGTAAACACTCTAATCCAAATTATCCACATCACCTTGGATGGGGTCTTCACCACCCTTTCATAGTTGATCCAAATGATTCTCCCTCAGCCCAAAATTAAGCCTTGGGTGGTGCACTAAGCCCAAAACTACGACTTGACCCATTTGAGCCCAAAAGAACCACTCTCCCCATTCCACTTAAATCAACTCCTTTACACATGGAAACAACCAATTGAGCTCACAAACCTCAAGCGCTGACCTCCCTGACCCTGGCCAGACCACCACCCCAGTCGCCGAAAACCACCAGGCCGAGAGGCCTAATTTGATTCAAAAATTCAAATTGAATTGGCTGAGCTGTCTCGACTCAAATGGTCACTGCAGCTGTTCTTCCCTTGGCCTGGGCAGCTGATCCCAAGCCCTAAATCCCCCTGGGAGGCCTCCAGCCATGCCTATTTAAACACCACCACCTCATGGCCAAAAGAGGTGCTGAACAAACCTTACCAAAAATCTCCCAAAATCACTCCACACTCTTCTCCAAACCCAGAGCACTTGATCCCCACTAAAATCCAGCCCTAAAACCCCCTCTATGAGCTCAATTTTTGAGCTCAATTTTAAGCCCAAAAACAGGACACTTCAGCACAGTAAGTCAATGTTCAAATTGATTGACTCTACACCTTCACCAGACCAAGAGAAGAAGTTCCCCAGCAAAAGCCCCCTCACCAGGCCGACCATTCCTTCTATCGGCGAAGCTTTGAAATCAGGCTTGGTGGAAATCAAGTCTAGGGATTTCACCACAGCTCCAGGCTTCATCCCTAGCTTCCTTGGACTCCAACGAATGTGCCGAGCCGCTCTGATTGAAGCTTCACTTCTTAGAGCCAAGGTATTGAACTCCTCCTTCCTGAGAGCTTCTTTCGATTCTCCATTTTTTTAGTCGATTTCATAACATCTTAGCTATATTGATGTGTTCGTCTTGTTGAGACGAGTCTATAGAGTCCAAGATCATGAAGTTTGGTGGAGAAATGAGGAAGATCTTAGGGTTTTAGTGTGGACGGCTCTCGGGACACACCAGTCGTAGACGATGACCAGGAATAGTTAGATCGTACGTATATCGAATGGACGATCCAGGTTGCGCCGGACCGAATCGCGGGACATAAAACGCCGACTGACTCAGATGGCGGCGTCGAATGGGAGCGCGACACATAGGGCTTCGGAGCTGCCGAGGATGACGCGGTGTTGCGTGGATAAGTAGAAAAATAGGGTATTTTCTGATTTATTTAAATACCTAGAACTTTGAAAATTCATATCTTTGCATAAAAAAATTATAAAAATAAAATAAAAATACCCTCTTGTTTAGTGAACAAAGGAGAATAACGTGGAAAAAGAATTATGTTATTTTGTTAAGTATTTTATTTTTAATTAATTTAATACTGTTTTAAGTATTTAAGTTCTCCATTCATGCATATAATTCACCTTGGCATGAGACTATATGACTTTTGTAGCCTCTGTTTTTGGAAACTTTCCCTAAATTTTCCAAGGCCAGAGGCCATCTCTATGGTAAGTTATTGAATTTTCTATTTTATGTCTCTGTTTTGGAATTTTAATTCCAATAATTTACATGTTGCTTAGAAAATTATAAAAAAGTTATGGGAGGTAGCTTATGACCAGAGGACCCTAAAAAAATTATAGTTTGATTTAATTCCTTAAGAATAACCCTAATTAGCCCAAACACCTGAAATTGAATTCTAATTAATTAAGAGTAACCACACATCAAAATCACTTAAAATCAATTCTCCACTATCATTTAGGATATAGTAAACCTCACATAAAAATTTGAAGTCAATTGGAAATGATTTAACCCACTAAATGGATAATTCAAGTTGTATGATCATTTTTAAAACTTTAAAAATTCATAAAACACAAAATACACTTCAAAAATTCACAAAATTGGTTTTGTGGGCTCTCTGATATTAGAGGAGTCTAAGAAAATTAAAATTAAAATTTCCTAAAAATTTTCATTTTTAACCTATTTTTGAATATGTTAATAATAATTAAAAAATAATAAAAATAACAAAAATATTAAAAATCATAAAGATGTCATATTTTGTTCTCTAATCACTTAGGAACCAACCAAATATTTTTCCTAAGTCCCTAGGTTAAGATATTGAATTTTAAGGGCTTAGGACAATTTTAATATTAAAAAAATAGATTTTCCTACCTTTGCACTAAATTAATTCTAATAAATCAAAGAAAAATTTGAAAAATATAAAATTTATTTCTCTAAGTTCCTTGAGGTCAGGGAGATTTAATAAAAATATAAAACTTAATTTTCAACTTCAATTTTATTTTATAATTAATTAATACTCCAAAAATTAAAATAATTATAATAAATAAAATATAATTAAAAAAATCACCAAAATTGGTCAAAGTGGTTCCCTAGTGAATAGAAACATCCCATAATTTTCTTAAGGACAGAAACTTTACCTTGGTAATGTTGTTGAATTTTCATTGAAAATTCTTATTTTTATCTAAATAATTATATAAATTAATTTAAAAACAGAAAAATCACATTTCCTTCTCTAATGTCTTAATTGACATGTGAGTGAAGTGATATAAAAATTTCAAGTTCACTTGAGCTCAATTTAGTGAGTTATGAATTGAATAAGCTTAAAATGGCATAAAGGTAATTAAGGATTTTAACTCTAATTAATACTTTAGGTTTAATCAAAAGGGAAGGTAAAAATATTTGATCTTAATCTTCTCTTGGATGACTGAAACTTAGGTAATAGAGGGGTAGAAACCCATTAGTCACTTTAAAAATATCAAAAATGGAACTTTAATTAATTAAATCATTTAAATTTTGGGGAAATAATTAAAATTTTGGATTACTAGGGATGTAACTTAAGAAGATACCAATTCTTTAATTTAAAGTCTCTAATTAAATTAATTCAATGGTAATCAATCTTTAATTAATTCTAAAATGATGACTGAAATGACTAATAAAAAAAGGAAAATAAGCCTTAATTAAGTTAAAGCTTAAAACACCAAATGATTTAACAATCAAATTAAAATAAATTTTAAACATTTAAAATTAATTTGAAATCACTTAAGAACAAACTTAAAACAAATTTAAAACCTTAATTAATTTCAAAACAATTCATAATAAAAAAATATAAAATCAAACTAATTAAAATCAACCTAAAGTATTATAATTAATCCAAATCAAGTCATCGAAATTTAATAAAAATAAATGATTTAAACACCTCTTTCAACCTAAGCAAATTTAAAACATTAAAATTAATCTAAAATATTAAGATCATTTAATAATATAAAGATTTAATTGAATTAAAACAATTTGAATGTTATCCCAAACTTAAAATTATTAATTAAAATTTTATAACTAAACCAAATCACTTTAAATCATCAATTCCAATTTTAAATTAAGAATTATTAAAATCTTCAACAAGTTAATTTGCCCCTAAAGGCATTCATTATTATAACTCTTAAATGGAGCATCAAGTGACAAGTCACTTTATTCATCGGATAATCTAATGTCTAAGTTCACTGAGCAAGAAACAAAATTTAACTAAATTTTGGATGATTAATTCACCTGTGCAATGAAATTCATTTAGACTCGAAATAATCCCACAAGTACTGAAATGATGTTTAGGACTCGTGTTAAATTGAAACCTTTAGGATATCCACAAAACTGAAACCCAAACCTAAATTAAAAGTCACAACAAGATAAAATTCACCACCACAACATTCAGAAGATAAAACAACTCAAAATTTAATCACAAATAGAACACAAAACTACAACTGCAACTATATTAAAACGTCTCGTTGGATAATCTGGAATACCTCGGATAATGTAACCTACGTGTTGCTAATGGGATTTCCCACGGTCTAAATGAAAGTGTGGAACTCATTCAGTTGAGTTTAGCAAATTCATTACGACTAAGTGAATCCAATAAAAATAACGGTGACGGAATAATGGAACCGTGGGATCTTAACCGGTGTTGTTATAATTAACTTTAAGATTCCCCTAATAAAACACTAAGATATTTGAACCTTAAAACTCTTCTAAATCGAAACACTTCTCTCATCTCCTGATTTTCACTTTCTAAAACTAAAACACTACAACAACAAGGAGCTTAGAGGATAGTGGGCAGCACGGCCATCGTCGTCAGCAAAACTGGAATCTACGTCAGCTTAACCTTTCTTAGAATTAAATAACCAAGCCATAAGATTTCGAGGTAGTTTGCCGCATGCAACATAAATCCTCAACTTTCTGTTAAGCATTTGTGTAATGCAAATTAAGCCCTAACTGGTCTTAGGATTCGAAGGTAGTCGTTTGGTACGACATAAACCCTCACATCTTAGAGGTTATTTGTGTGATTATGTCATACAAATATAAATCCTAATTAATTAAAATTTGCAGGATTACAACATTAAATAAACTCTCAAATTGAAGCCAAACAATAGGATAGTTTGGGAAGTTGCCAAGATTCTTCTTGGATCCTCAGCTTCTCCTACTTCTCTTCCTTTGGATTCCCAAAATAACTGTTCCAAATTTGATCCATCCCCTTTTGAATTTCTAAAATCCAATTTGTTTGAAACCTTAAACTTTGAAATTCTTGAGAGCAAAACCACTGATCATTATCGAGAGTTTTCTTAAATGATTCCCATCATTAAAGATGTAATTAACTATAGGGGCTTTCCCTTATAGGGAACTTTAAGAACCCAGGTAATATAAACCCTGCTTAATTCCTTTATATTAAAAAGGGGAACTTGTCGGCTTATAAAATTAGTTCGCAGACCAAACGGATGTCACAAATCTTCTAGTTTATTTAATCGAGCCTATCATCAAGCAGTGTGTCTATTCTTTAGGATAGATACACGGTTTGTGGTGCGGTGCTCATTTATATAAACTATTTGGGATGTGAGATCGATTCGATTTCATATTGTCTGCCGACTTTTTTGCTTATTTTTGAAAGAATTTAAAATTTAGTGATTTAGTTTAATATAAAAAGGTATATGATTTTGAAAGTAGTTTTTGAAAATAGTGTATTTTAATTTTGAAAAATGAGACCACCTGGATCTCATTTGTCCAGTAATTTGTATAATCGTGCCTGATGTCACAAACGATACTCTCTCGAAAGATTAATGTATCCTGCGACGGTAGACCCAATCATACGAACTAAAGGACTCGTGACATCCGTTTGGTCTGCGAACCTTTATGTGTGACCGATAAGTTCCCCTACCTAATAGAAAGACTAGGTAGGATTTATTTTATCTGGGTTCCAAGTTCCCTATAGAGGCAAGCCCCTATAGTTAATTACATCCCAAATGACTGGTGTCACTTGAGAAAACTCTCGATAATGATCGGTGGTTCTGTATTCAAGAATTCAAGGGTTAGGTTTTCACGATAGGACAAGAAAAGCAAGTGGGAGTGGCTCAAATCAGAACAGTTATTTTTAGGAGTCCATAGGAAAGAAAAGGTAGGGGATGTCACAGATCTGAGGCAAGCCCCAGTGACTTCCCACCTATCCTATGGTGTGGCTGTGTTTTAGAGACGATGTTAATTAAATGTTTAATCCTGTAAATTTTATTACTTGGGACTTACACTTGCATAATGCTCGATTATGCAAATAGCCCACAGAGGTAGGAGGGTTTACGTCGTACCGTACGACAACCTCGAAACCTAAAGCGGGTTAGGACTTACGTTGTGCAACACGATTGCACAAATGCCTAAAGAGGAGAGTGAGGGTTTACGCCGCGCGGGGCGAACTACCTCAAAGTCCTATATGTTGTTATTTAAACTAGGAATTTTTGCTAAAGAAGATCCTCTTGCTGCTCGATCCAAGTTCCTCGCTGTGCTGCCCACGGAGTTGGCTCCAAGCTTCTTGCTGAAGTAGCAGCCCTAATGTCTAAGGTTCAAATGGTTTTGTCAATTGTGTTTCAATGTTTCAGGCTTTGTTGTTGTTCTTTTTGTTTTGGTTTCAGTTTCAGTTCAGGTTTTGCATGCAGAATAGACAAATTGCAGGTATATAAAAAGTACTTGAAAAGTAAATTGCAGTAAAGTAGATTGCAGTAAAGTAAATTGCAGTAAATAAACTGTAAAAGTGTACCTGGGCATCTGCTACTGCCGTCAGATTTGTATTGCAAGCTTCGTATAATTTGTAGTGGAATTAAATAAACTTGCCAGAAAAGGAAGCAAAGCGAGAAAACCCAATCACGAAAGTCAGAAAAATGAGTCGTAGAAATCACATGTAAAACTCGTAGTCACATATGAAAGACCGGAACTGGGTATAAGACATCAGTAGAGGTGGGGGCTCAGAGCTGGGCTGTGTGCTACCCGACCTTGGACAAGAGTTACCGACCCGACGATCTACGGAGGGCAGTCCTTAACCTCAATCCAAGTGACTAACCATGGACCTTTATAGATTTTATAAGAAAAATTCTTTGAGTTTCATACAAAAGTTATTGTTTAAGCTTTTATGCAGAGTTCTTTTTAACAAGCAAAAGAGATTTTTTTTGTTTTATTTTTGTAAATATTTTGTAAAGTAGTATAGTCCACAGGCTAGTCACTCTAATCGTGCTAGGACTACTGACGACCTAAGATCGTGGGGGGAACAATCTAACCAAGAGTCGGCGAATAGTATCATCGATTCTTTCCTCTCTCCTTATGGAGGGTCCTCGAGGTAGGAGATACTATTCTAATTATCCCTCGTATCCCTCGTATAGCACACATAAGCATTATTATCATCGCCCTCGCCACCTAGACCTCAGACTCACACCGGTCCGATGATCCATATGTGGCAAAATAAATGTCCCCAATTGCCAGGAGGATTTGAGTGTAATGTTCAAACTCAAATCACGGTGCATTAGGTTTCATTATTGGTTAAGCCATTTCAGGGAATTCCATTATTTGATTTAATTAGGGAAGTGTGAACCACGTCTCGGTGCGTCCCCGTGTCTAGTGTCTTAATCAGTTAGTGAATTAGGGTCAGGTACTTAGTTTCACTATGCACTCGAAGGTTAGGTGGATGGGCTCTCACTTAGGGTGTGCTCCTAAGGTCTAGGAAGCCTACAGTGAAGGTTAGGTGGGTGACTCTCACCTAGGGTGTGCTCCTAAGGTCTAGGAAGCCTATGTTGTGGATTAGGTGGGTGACTCTCACCTAGGGTGTGCTCCTAAGGTCTAGGAAGCCTATGCTGTGAATTAGGTGGGTGACACTCACCTAAGGTATGCTCTTAAGATCTAGGAGGCTTACACTGTGGGTTAAGTAAAGGGGTTTTCACCTAAGGTGTGCACCGAAAGTTTAGGAGGAATACACAGAAGACTAGGTGAATGAATTCTCGCTTAGAATATGCACCTAAAATCTAAGGAGCCTACACTCTAACTTGTGCTTGAAGTGACTAAGAGTGATTTACCCTTCCTCAAGTTAAATCAGAAATTCCGCTTTTTGTGACTTAACCGTTTTAAACAACAATTTAAAAAAATGAAGAAAATGGAGAAGGCCGGCTCACTTCCAACACAAGCAAAAGCCAAAAGGGAGGAAAATGCAAGTGAACCGGGCCTAAATCACAATTTTAAGGCTTTCAACAACTCTGGGCAGCAACTAGCAAGCCTATGTGGCGACTCTATGACCTCCTACGACCCAGGGTAGTGATTAGACACTCCAAACAGCAGTTCTAAGACTTCCTATGGCTCGGGGCAGTAAGTTTAAAGCTTCAAACAATAATAAGAAGGTTTCGGACAGAAACTATAGGCACTCCTAAGCTTTCGACAGTAATTATGTGGCTTCCAAAGCTCCCAAATAACCATCATATGACTTTCAAAGCTTTCCTACAACGGGCAAGCACTCCAAATAGCAACTATAGGCACGGGACAGCAATCCTACAACATCTAGACGCTCCAAACAACACCTATAAGCGAGGGACGACAATCCTACAATATCTTGACGCTCCAAACAACATCTATAAGCGAGGGACGACAATCCTACGACATCTAGATGCTCCAAACAGCAGCTTTCTACAGCTCTCACAACACTTAGCGGCTCAAAGCATCTTTCTACAACAGACTTGTACAGTTAACGACCCCAGACAGCACATATGGAAGCCCAAAACAACAATTTTAAATGTGTAAAACATCATTTAAATGAGCCTCAAACTCAGCTAGGAAACCTAGCCAAAAACAGTGGCAAAACCTTCATAATTAGTGAACCGATTATTATCAAAACAATGAAAGTATCAAGCAAAATCAATCCCAAATCCCTCTCCAAAAAGGTTATACATCCGGCCCGAAGTCAATTTCGAAAACACTCGAGACAACATGTGTTTCAAGACCAAAAGCAGTAAATTCGCAAGGTTCAAAATTAGACTTAATCCTTGGAAAAAAAGGAAACACATCTGACCGGTAATCGTCAAGGAAAACCAAACCGTTAGCCGGAAAACCCAAGCAACTTATCTCATGCATAGATAAAGTGACACATATGTAAACATTTTCGTTTAGATAAAAAGAAATCGAACGGTACGTAAGAATTGAAGTTTAGGCGTTGAGTATGTAAATACATACGAGTTGAGCAGCATCCATGTAAATTTATTAAAGTTTTAGGAAAAAATTATCAAAACTAATTATGATTCATATTTAAACACCTGCTGCAAAAATCAATTTAAATTCAAGCACTTTGATCCATGGAATAAGCAATAAGAGCTTTGCAAGAGACGAGAAAGCTGATAGAATCGGGTAAAATAAATAAGTTAGAAAAATACGACCTTGATGAGGAAGCGCAGGCGGTTGCAGCGAGGAGGAATGTCCGAGACTTTCGGTCTGTAATGCAGAAAGTAGCAGGCGAGTGGTTCCTCGAACGGGAGGTGGTTCAGTGCAGGGAGACAGGCGTGCGTGAGTGAGAGATGAGCAGGTGGGGAAGCCGACGGGAGCTGAGGCTTTCGGAGGTTTCAATCTTCAAGAGCGGACGTGAGCGGGGAACTTCGAACGAGGGAGGAGCGGACGAGGCATTAATGTTCATAGAGAGGAGCGGGTGAGGAAGATTCGCAGCAAGTGAGCGAGATCTAGTGAGGAGGGAAGCCGGCGAGCCGAAGGCTTCTGTCGATGCAGAGGGAATCGAGGCGCAGGCGAGTAGCTTAGTGCAGGGGAGAAGGTGAGCAGGCGGGTTTTTTGTCCCGAGCAGGGTGAGGTGAGGGCGAGGCAGTCAAACGGCTTCGGTCTCGCGATGGATAACGAGAGCAAGATCGGGAGCGGGGTCCGCTTCGAACAGAGGAGTGGGATCGAGGGCTAGCAGGCGAGCGGGAGAGAGGAGGAGCAGGGCTAATGTCGAAGAGCCAATGCCAGCCGGTGAACACGAGCGGGAGCAGCCAAATTCTATATCAGCCCTTTCAAAAATATCCTTTACAAGAGGGCATTAGGCGGGCTATTAAATTATTTCCATGCAGGGAGAGTTTTATTAGGTAAATATTAACTCTTAATTAAATTTAATTGAGAGGGAATCAAGTGACTGATTTGAATTTTAAAAATTTGAAATTTGAAATAGCCCTGGCTCTTGTTCAGCCTGTGTCGGGCTCAAATTGAACTTGCGCTGAGCCCAAACTGGTGCCCCGCTAATTAAAAAAAAAATGCACATCGATTTCCGTGCCGTTTGCGCGCGTGCGGAACCATAGGAATATGGGTGTCTATTCTGTCTAAAGTCGACGTTTCGGACGCATCCGTGTGGTCCATTTCGTCATCCGGGGTCGTCCGGACAAGTTCACCGACGATCGGGCCAAAAAAGTTTCGAATTGTGGTGTGCGCAAATTCGAGTCACAAAGGGTTCACCTAAAGCCATTTTCCCTTATGGGATTTCATTTTCGGGCCCTCTATATGTTAGTCCTTAGCCCTTGAAACCAAAAGTCGAGTGCTTGGGACTACTCATGTGAGGTCTCACAAAAAAATGAGTCTAGAAGTGGTTCGACACTCTATGGGAGGTGGGCTCCATGACTAGTCTGCTAGGATGGTCAGAAAGGAGTTCCGACAGCTAGATCCTAGGGTCTAACGTGAAGAAAGCTAAGACCTCACTAAAATGAGGTCAACAGATATCTTAAAATTTTCAAACTTAAAAATTATTTTCAAAAATCAAACGCTACTTTCCAAATTATATATATTTAAACTAAATTTAAAATCTGAAAATTCACCGACAATTTCTGTAGGCGACCATTTTTCCAAAATACAACACACATAACCTAAAAATATGCCGACACATACTGAACACCAACACAGTCAACATCGTTTGCTCTGGTATATGATTTTGAGGGAATTTTGCCACTTAAAGTGCAAATTTCTTTTCTCAGATTTGCGATAGCAAAAAAAATAACAGAAGAAAATAAAGGCTAAATTACAACTTGAAGAAATTTAGAGTTTAGTAGGCAAACATGTACAAGCTCAGAAAAAATTTAAACTGTATTAAGAAAAAATGATACGGGACCATGACAAATTGGTTCGACCTATAACCTTTCAAATCGGCGAATTAGTTTTATTTCCCTGAAGACCTATACTAGCTCACTGAAGAATAGTTGGAAAGTTTGAACCAATATTGGAGGGCCCATATGTAATCGAAAAGACATATTCCAGAATATCTTACCAACTGGTAGATTGTGAAGGAGTAAGAATTTTACCTCCGATCAACGAGCGTTTCTTAAAAAAAATGTTACGCAACATGAAAAATGATGACTTGTTTATAAATTGAGACAATAATAGATTCCTTCAAATCATTTTTGTGATACAAATCTTGACTTTTGAGTATTATAATATCCTTAATGATCCATATAAGAATGGTTCCTTAACATAATAAAAATAGTCTAGTATGTTACATTATCCTGTTGTTTTCAGGAAAAATGTCTAACAACAGACTTCTTTTTACATTTCGAAGTGATGTTTGTCTGGACTGACGATGTATTGACAGAGGATCTAAAATCCATTTTGACTTCGATCTTTCTAAAGTTGAATTACTCTATGATGGACCCTTGTTATCCATTGCGAATAAAGAAGAAGTAAAAGGAAAGCCCTCTGTATTAGAGTTCAAATTTAATCAACAAACTATTGTGATATAAAAAGTTGATGAAAAATTAAAATCAGTAATAGTAGCTCCATCCCATGAAAATGTAACGACATTTGCTAGTGGAGTGAACAAATTAGCCTATGGAATGAGTAGAGCCCAGAGAAGAAATCACAATAAACGACTCAAGAAACTTAAGAAGAAAGAAAGGAAAAATATAAAACCGATGGAAGAAGACAATGAGTTTGAGTTTCCAACACTTGAAAACATTCTTAAAGAGACATATTATGTCTTAGGAGAAGAAATGATTGAAGAAAAGGAGAGAATTGAGAGAATAACATTCACTCTCACTCATTATGAAACGATATTAGATCTTACAGCAGCATAGACATTCATTGGAAGACGGATTGCTTCTCGAGAAGAAGTGAGACGTATTCGAGCCATTAAACGACAATCGTTTGAACAATTCAAACATTTTAATGGTCGAACTATTAACATATTGGAAGGCATACTGGAGTTTTTGACGAAATTGAATAAGGTGCCATTGTTAAACATGTAATGGAAGCACGTGATCGTGGACGAGCTGGATGCTTAAAAAGAAGAACATACTCTGAACCTAAAAGTTGAATACGTGGCAAGGGCTGGATGATGATCCAATATGGGTGTTGTTACAACTATGTTGTGAACAAAGATGGCAATCCTTCGGGAATCTTACAACATTAACAACTAGATCCGCTACCAACAGTGATTATTCAGATTATCAGATGACTAATAACATGAAACATATTGCCCCCTAATTGTGTTCCAGACAGCTGCATCTTGAATATATATATATGAGGAAGGAGATTGCATACCTCCTCACATTGACATCCACGATTTTGAAAGACCTTTTGCACTCTGTCACTCATGAACAGATGTTCTATTTTGTTTGGAAGAGAAATACAAATTGTGGGACTACAAGAATTTCAGAGATCTTACCAAATTCTTTTACCACGTGGATCAGTTTTAGTCCTACAAAATAATTGAGCTGGTGTTTCTAAACACTACATATCAAGTGTAAGCCGACAACTAATTTCGATAACATTAAGAAGGATGTGTCTTGAGAGGCATCCTGATGGATACCAACCGATACTAGAACTGTAAGGGTCACAACCCTTAGAGTTTCCATGACCTTATGAATATCTGAACACATGAGACATATTCGATAAAGAATGCCTCAGAGTGTTGGATATTAGTGTTAGGTCTAGCAGTATCTAAAAAATATTGACATGATATTGTACAAATAGTTTGCTGTGTGTATTGTATAATACATGATGTACTGTAAACTTCTACAACATTTGTACATTATTGGGTGTGGAATAAAATCTTGTGAGATATTTCACAGTTGACTATAATACATCGTTAGGTCCAAGAGTGCTGAAATGAACTAAAATGATATGGCAAATAACTTGTGATAATTAATATGATAATTATTATTTGACCTATATAGGTCAAATCCCCAGCTGGAGTCCCCAAAGTATATATTCTTCTTTGAAAGCAATCTTCTCTCTCGGTAGTTATTGGATATAAGTCCTTTTCTGACACGAATATTATGGCATTCATATAACTCGACATTTGACATCTCTGAGAGATGATATAAAATCTTATCTCTATGTAGTTCTTGGATATAGTCCTTTCCTGACAGAAATTATGGCATTCCTATAACTCGACATTTGACATCTCTGAGAGATGATATGACATCTTCTCTCTCTATAATTATTGGATAAAAGTCATTTCCTGACACGAAAATTATGGCATTCATATAATTCGACATTTCACATGTCTGAGAGAAGATATAAAATTTTCTCTCTCTATTGTTATTTGATATAAGTCCTTCACTGACACAGAAATTATGGCATTCCTATAACTCCACATTTGACATCTCTGAGAGATGATATGACATCTTATCTTTCTTTAGCTATTGGATATAAGTCCTTTTCTGACATGGAAATTATAGCATTCCAATGACTTTTTTATTTAAGATAGGATACAAGTCTCATAGCATTCTTCTCGAAACCGACATACATACATCTGACATTATTTAGAAATAATATGACATCCAATCATTTTTTCTATTCATTATAAGACATTTTCTGATAGACTGATAATGAATATTCAGACTATTTCGGTCAACGCCAATATGTGAGGCATACTTATGCAGTATTCCACACATATTGGGGGCCCCTTTGTTGACCTCACTTTTGTGACTATTTACAAAATATATTAGAGTGGGAAGTCTACCAAAATTAATTCCCTAACTCTTAATGATACTCACTAAACCCTAATATCTAGGGTGAGACCTTATAAAAGATTTTTAACATAAATTTTGATGACATCTTAAAAAGATCAAATCAGTAATGAAAAATCTTAATCTAATCAACTATTGACCCAATAGGTCAACTTTCGACTCAAAAAGTCAACTTTGGTTAAACTGGTCAATTTCTGACCCAGTGACCGACCCCATTGACCTAACATATCAACCTATGACTCAAAAAGTCAACTTTGGTCAATTTGGTCAATCTTGACCCAATGACCAACCCTATTGACCAAACAGATCAACATTTCACCCAAAAAATCGACTTTGATCAAAATGGTCAATTTTGACCCAATGACCAACCCTACTGACCCAATAGGTCTACCCATTGACCTAAAAGTCAACTTTGGTCAAAATGATCAATTCCTGACCCAATGACCAATTATTGACCCAATGAGCCAACTTTTGACTTAGAAGACAACTTTGGACAAATTAATCAATTTTTGGCTCAAAGATTAACCATTGACTATCAAGTCAATCAAAACACTAAAATAGTCAAATATGACCTATTTAACCACCTAAAGACAATACATGACCAATAAGACAACTTTGGTCAAACCTTTGACCTAGATAGGTCAAAATTGGTAAAAAATGGCTAATCCATACCCCTTTGATCACAAAATTGACTTCAATAATAGACATTGATATAATCAATTTGACATTGTTCAAAGTTACCAAAAATTAATCCAGAAATCACCACATTGAACTTTCGGTTCACACAAACCCTAAATTTGGTCAACATGACCAATTTAGACCCCAAAATGACAAAACCACCAATTTTATGACCAAATCTACCATTACAAGGTTGAGAAAGGCACATTGAATATCCTTGAACTAGAATTGATCAACCCAAGTCAACTTGGGTCAACCTGGGTCAATATTGATTAATCCTAGTCAACACTCATCAAATTGGGTCAAAACACTCAATTTTGAACCAAAAATAATATAAATTAATTAAATATTTATTCTAGAATTATTTTGATTAATTAATTAGCTAATAATATAATTACTAATATTTTGATTAATTAATTGATTAATTAAAATGAAAACACAATTAAAAGAAATGAATAAAAATTTAATTTTAAACCAAAAATAACATAAAATTAATTAAATAATTAATTTAAAATTATTTTGATTAATTGATTGATTAATAAAATAATTTCCATTAATTAATTAAAATAGAAATAAATTAAAAAAAGCATAAAATGGAATTTTAACACATGACACCATTTATGTCATAATAAATGATTTTTAAAATTCCAAACCTAATAATGACATAATGATGACCACACATGGGTTATACATAACCCATGAGACCCATTACATAAGAGTAAACACATTAAACGACCCATAACACATCATTTAACCGAGGTTAAAAGTCATTATGGTGGCATCTCCCCTTCATTTCAAAGCAAGAGTCACCTCTTTCCTCAAAGTGATGTGGCCGGCCATCTCAATGGATTATCATACACCTCCTAGACCACCCAATGGAAAGAGAACATGACTTCAACCCTCCCTTTTACCATGGTTAACTAAGAGAAGAATTCATCATAAGGCCATGATGAGTAAGCATAAGTGGTGTCGATTAACCATATCTTCCTTAGAGAAGGATTTAGGTGAGTCATTTTTCACCTCTCCCTTCACCCAATAGGAGGAAAGGCTTGCCTTAACTACCCTTTACACCATGGTTAAAGTAATCATAACACTACATGGAAAATAGGAAAGAGAAAAAGCTATGCGGCATCCTCTCTAAATTTCATCATGAACATGATAGAACTCATTTAGGGGAGGTTGAATCACAACCTTTGAATCAATCCACAAACCTCCCAAGACATCCAAAGGAGGCAAGCCAAATAGGAGAACAAATTTTCATCATAACTAAACCCACCATAGGTTAATCTTGGGAACAAAATTACACTCAGCCAAAATCCTATCCTAAGACCATCATGGAATAGTTAGCAGCTCCCTTAGTTGATTCCAAGCCAGCCAAAGCTCATCCAAAGCTCTCCCATGACTATAATTAAGCCCAAACCCGAGAGCATCCATGGGGAGAACCAAAATAGGAGACCCCAAACCACTGACCAAATGCTCAGACCTTCAACAAAAAAAATGTTCCCTAAAGTTTTTGTAGTTGATCCCCAATGTAACCAGGCTTTGAAACCCACCAAATCCCCTCAATATAGCTAACCCGAGAGCACCCAAATAAGCCAAAACCAGGACAATTTGGGAGTCAGAAACCAACCTCCATAAATCTTCATATTAGTCATCCCAAATCCATTTAGGGAATGAACGAAGGTAAGCTCAATCAAAATCAGGCATCCCCATAGCCCCTAAGCCACTGATTGATCAAGCTAATTTAGGCCGAGTACCTCTTGAAAAAATCATATAGGGACCTAATTTCAACTCAAATTGACTTGTGGTGAAGCTCTCTACGGTCAAGACAAAGCTCTAGAACCATTCAAATCGAGTTTAAATCAACTAAGGCTAAGGTATGGATTTTCCCCTTCAATGGTGTCGGGTTTCACACTTTGTGAAAGAAATCATTTCAAAACCCCTACATATCCGTATGGATATGTTCGTCTGCTCAAGATGATCGTGCAGGAACAAACCTCAATCGATTTCATCAAGAATCGAGCGAGATATTGCTCTTAGACCAAGGACGGTCTGCGGGATCAGGCAGTATGAAGATGATGAACCTCAGTTGTCCGTTCCTGTGTTTTGAAAATGGACTGTTGAGATTAAGTTTCGCTGTCTCCACTGTTTGGGTTCCCTTAGCAGATTAGCCTCATTTCGACTGATCCAAGGACACGCAGCACCCCTAGAATTTTTCAGAATAACTTTAATCTAATAAAAAATACATATCTTTGTATATAAAAATCAGAAAAATATAATAAAAATACCTATGAACTCAAAGAAATGAGGAGAATAATATGGAGTTAAAATTTTAATTTTTTTTTTATATTTGTTTTTTAATTAATTAAAAACTTTCTAGAGAATTTTAATTAGTAAAAATTAATTATAAGTCAGAAAAATATGAAACTTTTGGGGATTAATCTTTAGATCCATAGGAACAATCTCTGATTTTTCTAAGGTTAGGAAAAGTCTCTAAAGTAACTTTTCTTAATTTTCATGAGATTTGGTAATTATTTTTAATAATAATTCTAAAAATCAGAAAATAAGGAATTTGAATTGCAACTGGTTAGAAAATTAGGGGAAAAAAATTGAACCCTAAAAAGACAAACTTTAACAATTTAAAATTTTAAAATGACAATTTTATTATTAGGGTTATAATTTCAAAGTTTTAAAATTTAAAAAACCCAAAAATACTTAAAAAATTAAAAACTCACTTTTACTTAACTCATGACACTATGAGTTAGGTTAAAACATTGAATGTACTTAAATTAGAATATAATTAGGATTAATCAAACATTAATTCTAATTAACTCCATTAACACTTAATTAAAATAGGTTTAAAATAAATATTAAAATCTAATTAGGTTTAAATCATAAAATACACCTAATTAGTCTCCCCTATAGCCTTTACTACATTAGGCTTTGGAAAATTTCAAATCTTAATTAAGTTTAAAACATTAAATTAGATTTAATTTACACATTAAAATATAAAATTAAATTTTAATTAAGTTTAAAGACATTAAACCTAATTAATTTACTCAAACCTTACTTGTATTAGGTTTAAGTAACCTTTAAACCCTAATTAGGTTTAACCGATATTAAACCTAATTAATCAACTTAAACCTTACTTACATTAGGTTTAAGTAACCTTTAAACCCTAATTAGGTTTAACCCATATTAAACCTAATTAATCAACTCGAAACCTTACTTACATTAGGTTTAAGTAACCTTTAAACCCTAATTAGGTTTAACCCATATTAAACCTAATTAATCAACCTAAACCTTACTTACATTAGGTTTAAGTAAACTTTAAACCTTAATTAGGTTTAACCCATATTAAACCTAATTAATCAACTTAAACTTTACTTACATTAGGTTTAAGTAACCTTTAAACCCTAATTAGGTTTAACCCATATTAAACCTAATTAATCAACTTAAACCTAACTTACATTAGGTTTAAGTAATCTTTAAACCCTAATTAGGTTTAACCTATACTAAACCTAATTAATCAACATAAACCTTACTTACATTATGTTTAAGTAATCTTTCAACCCTAATTAGGTTTAACCCATATTAAACCAAATTAATTAATTGAAATCTTACGTACATTAGGTGTAAGTAACCTCTAAACCAATTAGACTTAACAATAGTTAACTCTAATTAATCAATTAAACCTTACCTAATTAGGTTAAATTAATCTTAAACCAATTAAACTTAACCCTAATTAAGTCTAATTAATCAATTAAACCTTACCTAAATTAGGTTTAATTAATCCTAAGCCAATTAGACTTAACCCTAATTAAGTCTAAATAATCAATAAAACCTTACTTATATTAGGTTTAATTAATTCTAAACCAATTAGACTTAACCATAATTAAGTCTAATTAATCAATTAAGCCTTACCTAAATTAAGTTTAATTAACCTTTAACATATTAGACTTAACCCATATTAAGTCTAATTAATCAATTAAAACTTACCTAAATTAGGTTTAATTATTCCTAAACCAATCAGACTTAACCCATATTAAGTCTTGTTAATCAATTAAACCTTACTTAAATTAGGTTTAATTAACCTTAAAACAATTAGACTTAACCCATATTAAGTCTAACTAATCAATTAAACCTTACCTAAATTAGGTTTATTTAACCGTAAACTAATCAGACTTAACCCATATTAAGTCTACTTAATCAATTGAACCTTACCCAAATTAGGTTTAATTAACCTTAAACCAATCAGACTTAACCCTAATTAAGTCTAATTAATCAATTAAATCTTACATAAATTAGGTTTAATTAACCTTAAACCAATTAGATCTAACTCTAATTAAGTTTAATTAATCAATTAAACCTTACCTAAATTAGGTTTAGTTAACCTTAAAATCAATTAGACTTATCCCTATTTAAGTCTAATTAATCAATTAAATCTTGCCAAAATCAGGTTTAATTAGTCTTAAATATATTAGACTAAACCATAAATAAGTCTATCATGTTAGACTTAATTAAAATATTAAACCTTAATCAACTAAGGTTTAATCAATCTTAAACCATAATTAAGTATATCTCATTAGACTTAATTAAACTATTAAACCTTAACCAACTAAGGTTTAATCAAACCTAAACCCTACTTAAGTCTAATTCATTAGGCTTAATAAAGTTGTTATACCTTAATTAAATAAGGTTTAATCAACTTATATCCTAATTAGGATTAAATCACTTTAAATTTCAGTTAAGTCTAATTTTAATTAAACTTAATTAAACCTTAAGTTTTACCTAAATAAGACTTGAATGGTCTTTAAATTCTAATTAAGTCTAATCTAATTAGACTTAATTAACCTTTGAGTATTATTTAAATAAAACTTAAGCCTTATTTAAGTTTACTTTAACTAGACTTAACTCAAACTTGAGTTCAACCCATATTGAACTTAAGTCAGCCTTAAGTTTAGGTTCAAACTAACTTGAGCCTAACTTAAACCAAACCAAAATCAAACTTAAGTTCAACCCATATTGAACTTAAGTCAACCTTAAGTTTAGGTTCAACCTAACTCGAGCCTAACTTAAACCAAACCTAAATCAAACATAAGTTAAACCCATATTGAACTTAAGTTTAGGTTCAAACTGACTTGAACCTAACTTAAAACAAAACTAAATCAAACTTGAGTTCAATCCATGTTAAACTTGAATCAACTATAAGTTCAGATTCAACCTAACTTGAATCTAACTTGACAGAATATCAAGTTCAATTTAAATCAAGTTCGACCTAAATTGAACTTGATTCAACATTAAGTTCAATCTAAGTTGAACTTATTTTAACAAAAACGTTAAGTTTCATTTAAATCAAACATAACTCAACATTAAGTTCGACTCAAATCGAACTTAACATTGAACTTTACTTAAAAAAATATTAAGTTTGACCTGAATCAAACTCAACTCTATATTAAGTTAGAACTAAATCAGACTTAATTTAACATTAAGTTCAATCTAAATTGAACTTATTAAGTTTGACTTAAATCAAACTCAACTCAACATTAAGTTCGACCCAAGTTGAACTTAATTTAACATTAAGTTCAATCTAAATTGAACTTATCTTAACAAAAACGTTAATTTTAATTTAAATCAAACTCAACTCAACCTTAAGTTCAAATTAAATTGAACTTATTTTGGATTTAAATCAACTCAACATCAAGTTCGACCCAAATCAAAATCAATCGAACATTAATTTCAATCTAAATCGAAATTATTTTAAAACGTCAAGCTTGATTTAAATCAAATTCAACTCAATATTAAGCTTAGCCCAAATAAAACTTAAGTTCAATCTAAATTGAACTTATTTCAACAAAAATAAGTTTGATTTAAAATATTAAGATCAACTTAAAACTAATCTAACTTAATTTTAAGTTCAACCTAAATCAACATTTGACTTAAACTTAAATCAACAAAATTATAAGGTTGACTTAAGCCAAATTTAATTAAACATATCTCAAAATTTTAATCAGATAAGAAATGACATAAACTCCAGAATCCAATTTTTAATCAACATAAATAAAAAATAAATAAAATTGGCATAAATCTAAAATTGACATTTCAATCAAATTTTGATATCCAATAAAATTAACAAGATATTTTACCCGAAAAATTTTCCGACAATGTTTTCTTTGCAGGAAGGAGACAAAATTCGTTTTAGATTTCTTTTGCATGTTATAGGGTGTGTTAACTCTGTTTTGGAGGACAACATTCCTAAGATGAGATAAAGACAACAAAACTAAACAAAATAAACAACATTAAAATGACAAAACCAAGACAAAATAAAGCCAAACTTTTAGGATAGTCACCAAACATATTAACGACAAAAAAAATGACAAACAACAAAACAAAAATGATAAAAAGACGAGATGACAACCAAATAAAATTTACATGACAATATGACATTTAGGATTGATAGTGGGTACATCTTTCCTTAAAAACTTTTCAGAAAATAAGTGATTAATATTTATCAGATGTTTTCTTAGACAATTACACAATCTCTAAGATGTAATTAATTATAGGAGCATGCTCATAAAGGAGATTTAAAGAACTAAATATAGATATTATATCTAGAAATCTCTGGTTACCAAAATTTCATTATCCTTATATAGAATTCTTAGGATAAAACTATTTTAGAATCTTCATTTGTAAGGATTATTGGTCCACTTAAAAAATACTCATTTTTATGTTTTATTTATGATTTATTTCTTAAGGATATTATGCTTTTATGAAAGGTATTTTCATGTTTTTGGATGTAAATGATTAAAAAGAGACCAAGAAGGAAAAAAGAGCAAAAACAAGCAAAAATGGAGATTATGGAGCAATTTTTGGAATTATTCGCCTGGCGCCTTGGCGCCAGAGTCTGGCGTCTAGGCGCCAGTTTGATACAGGCACTGTTAAGTTGTTTTGATGACTTTGAGCCGTTATTTTGATAGTGTTAATCGGTTATTGGAGCTTCTAGAAGACTGGAAGTTACTCCTAATATATAGGACATGTGATACAATGTATTTGAACATAAGGAAACGGTCTGGATCACGAAGAGGTGCGATCTAAAGTAAAGAGGTGCGAACGAACTGCTCACGGAGTCCGGCGCCTAGGCGTCAGATCTCGACGCCTAGGCGGGACGGTTACCTTCTAGAAGATACATTGAATTTGGACAAATTTTGAAGTGGTACCTTAAGGAACCCCTGGTCAAATTCAGAGCTCTATAAATAGGAGCCCATTCTACAGAGAAAATCGCACCAAAACCCCCTCTTAGTACACATACCCATTTTAGCCTATTCTAGTTTAATTTAGTCTCTTCCATACTTAGGGTGCCACTTTATTTTGTATCTAGTGAGTTTATTTTGAGTGTTTATTATGTGTAATTGCTGTTGGAGTCTTTCATCATTGCGTTGGAGTCAGTAGAAGTCAGCAGAGCTCTTGAAGGAAGAATTCAGATAAGTATTTGTACTTTAGTTCAATGTTTTATAAATATATTTTGTTGTGTTATTTTAATTTTTTCTGAGTAGTTAGTTATCTTTCTCCTTTCAACTATGAAAAGATTATAAATTAATTAAATTTTGTAGGAGAAATTAAAGATAAAATATTTTAAAATATTGTGATGATATTAATACTTGATCTTATTTTACCTTATAAATTGGCCATTTAATTTGTTAAAAATTGTTAAAGAATTTTGAGACCTATCCGGAGATAAATTCTTAACAAGTAGATATCACATGAATCCTTAAGGTAATCGAAGGCTTTACACTGATTATTTAAGGTAAAGTGCAAATAAATAGGAAGATATTATTTATTGGGCATAAAATTAATTAGTTTTTAGAGTGACAGACTAATATCTAATAATTTGATTTATAGAAAGGTAACGGGTCACTGGTAGGTCCGACCATAGCCAATCTTGGACATCTAGTAGTGTGAGCCTAGATTAACCCATTCTACTAATAACACATCCTGAGCCTAACTATAAATTAATCAATGTTCTTTGCACCTGGACCAAAGGGTAAAGAATATGAATGCTTCTATTTGGCACAGTAATATAATCTTAATTCTCTACAAAAGATAATTAATCTATAATTCTTGGATTAGTTGAAAAAGGAGAAAGTCGTTTTTATAATTGCATTAAATTACTGCTTACTTTACTTTCCTGCTTATTGCTTACTTTCTTTTAGTAAAAATTATTTGTTTATTAAATTTGAATATATATATATATATATATATATATATATATATATATATATATATATATATATATATATATATATATATATATATATATAAAGTATATATAATTTGTTATGAAAATTTCAATATATTGTTTTTATATATTTTTACTTTTTGTTTTTATTATCTCTGTGGGATCGATAACTAGGACTCCACTAGAGCCCTGTATTACTTGGACGATATGTATACTTGCGTTTAAAATTGTGACTTTTACAATAATTAAATCAAATAAAATTATAAAAGTAAACCTCGTACATCAAGTTTTTGAAGCCATTTGCCAAGAATTAAATCTTCTAAAAAGTGATATCAAAATCTTGTATTTTAAAGCTTAACTAAAGTCGCATCGCATCAAGTTTTTGGCACCGTCGCTGAGGATTAGATAAAGAAAAAGTAAAAGTAAAAATAAAAAAAATAAATAAAAACAAAACAAAACAAAATTAACAAAAATATAAAAACAAAACAAAATTATTATCTTTAAATTTTTATGCGTAGTTCTGAATCTGAAGGATTACTACCTTTTGATCCTGAATTAGAAAGAACAATTAAAAGATTTAAAAAAATAAAAACAATTTCAAAACATAAAAATATGGCTAACTTACATAACAATAATCAAAATCCAATTGAAATTAATGAGTAAAATATTTCTAAACCATTAAGCCTAATTTCATGTTAGTATTCAAATTCCAGCTGTAGGTGCTAATTCTTTTGAGCTTAAATCTTCTATTATTCAAATGGTTCAAAATAATCAATTTGGAGGAACACCTAATGACGATCCAAATTTACACCTTGCTAGTTTTTTAGAACTTTGTGCTACCTTTAAATATTTTTTCTGATGATGAAATTAGGCTTAGACTCTTTCCTTTTCCCTTAAAAGATAAATCAAAGATGTGGCTTAATTCATTAGCAACTTGTTCTATTAAAACATGAGCAGATATGACACAAAAATTCCTTGCTAAATATTTTCATCCTTCTAAAACTGCTAAAATGAGAAATGATATTAGTTCATTTAAAGAATTTGATGGAGAAATAATTTATGAAGCTTGGGAAAGATTTAAAGAACTATTAAGAAAATGTCCTCATCATGCTTTATCAGATTGGTTAATTATTCAAATATTTTATAATGGACTTATTGGATCACTTAGATCAATTATTGATATTGCTGCTGGTGGTTCTTTAATGACTAAGACATTTGAAGAAGCCTATACCTTAAATGAAGAAATGGCTAACAACAATTTTCAATGGCCTTTCGAAAAGGTTAATCCTAAAAGAATGGCCAGTATTCATGATAATGAAGCCTTTTCTATTTTAGCTTCACAAGTGGTTGCGATATCTAAGAAACTAGATAATTTTGCTATTAATATATCTCATGTGAATAATGAAAATGCTGCAAATTCTGATGATTCTCAAATAATGGAAACTTTGTAAGCTATTGCTAGTAAAACTAATAATCTTTATTCTAATTATTATAATCCTGGTTGGAAAAATCATCCTAATTTTAATTAGAGTAATGGAAATCAAACAAATCCAAATTGGAACAATCAAGGAAATTCAAACTATATACCAACTTATCCCCCTGGTTATAACAGTCAGCAGAAAAAGTTGTCTGTAGAAGAATTGATCTTGCAACTTAGCAATTAGTTATAAAGTCAAAACACTGCTATTCGTAATATTGAGAATCAGATGGCTCAAATTGCTAATTTCATTAATTACAGACCTCAAGGAACACTGCCTAACAATGTTGAAATTAATCCTAAAGGATCTGGAAAAGAACATGAATAAGCAAAAGCTGTACAACTTAGAAGTGGAAAGGAATTAATAGAGAAAATATGGAATGAGATTGAAAAAGATAAAGAAGTCGAAGAGATTGAAAAACCTAAAGATACCCTTTCTCCAAGTAAAGATCATACTGTTGTACCTACTGAAGTGGAAGTTGAAAGATCACCACCACCTTTTCCTCAAAGACTTAAACAGCAGAAGCTTGAGCATCTATTTTCTAAGTTCTTTTAAATTTTTAAGAAACTTACCATCAACATTCCTTTTGCTGATGCTTTGGAGCAAATGCCAAGCTATGCAAAATTTATGAAGGTTATTTTAAGTAAGAAGAGAAAATTTGAAGCTTATGAAACTGTTACATTAAGTGAAGAATGTAGTGCAATTATCCAGAAGAAATTACCTCAGAAACTTAAAGATCCTGGAAGTTTCACTATACCATGTTCTATTGGAGAAAAATTCTATGGAAAAGCCTTATGTGATTTAGGAGCTAGTATTAATCTCATTTCATTTTCAATCTTTCAAAGGTTAGATTTAGGAGAGATCTCTCCTACCACTGTAACTATTCAGTTAGTTGATCGATCGATCACTTATCCTAAAGGGGTTATAGAGGATGTGCTTGTTAATTAAGATAAATTTATCTTCCCTATAGATTTCATTATTCTAGATATGGAAGAAGATAAAGGAATACCTATCATTTTAAGAAGACCTTTTCTAGCTACCGGTCGAGTAATGATTGATGTGGAAAAAGGAGAATTAACAATGAGAGTTAATCATCAAGTGATAACATTTAATATTCTGAAATCAATGAGGTGTCCTAAAAAAGAAAAATGCTATCAGATGGATATTTTTGATTATATGATTGAAAAGCATTACCAAGAAAGATGTAAGGTCATTTTTTATAATAAAAACAAAGAATCAACGTTATATGATGAGTTTTTAAATGAAGAGAATTCATCTAAAGAAGCTCATTATATTCATTAAAACTGGGAAAATTTAGACACAACTACAAATGAGATATTATTACCCTCAATTGAAAAAGCCCCTGAACTGGAATTAAAAATGTTACCTGCGCTTTTAAAGTATGCATTTCTTGGAGATTCATTAACTTTACATGTAATTATATCTTCAAAACTATGCAAAGATCAAGAAGAAAAATTAGTTAGAGTTCTGAAGAGTTATAAGAAAGCTTTTGGTTGGATTATTGTAGATATAAAAGGAATATACCTTTCAATCTGTATGCATAGGATTTTAAGGGAAGAAAATTGTAAACCCACTATTGAACAAAGAAGAATAAATCCAATTATGAAAGAGGTTGTTAAGAAAGAAATTTTGAAATGGTTAGATGCTGGAAGTATTTATCCTATTTCGGATAGCCAGTGGGTAAGTCCTATTCATTGTGTTCCGAAGAAAAGAGGAGTAACTGTCATTGTTAATGAAAAAAATGAATTAATCCCAACAAGAGAAGTTACTGGATATCAAATTTGCATTGATTATCGAAAATTAAACAATGCCACTTGAAATGATATTTTTCCTTTACCTTTGTTGGATTAAATGTTGGATAAACTTGTTGGACATTCATATTTTTATTTTCTGGATGGATATTCTGGTTATTATCAATTACTTATTGCTTTTGAGGATCAAGAAAAGACAACATTACTAGTCCTTATGGAACATTTGCCTTTAGAAGAATGCCTTTCAATTTATGTAATGCACCTACAACTTTTCAAAGATGTATGATGTCAATATTATGTGATTTGATTGATAAAGGAATTGAAGTATTCATGGACGATTTTTCAGTTTTTGGAACTTCTTTTGAATCTTGTTTGGAAAATATAACTAAAGTTTTGAAGAGATGTGAAGAAACAAATTTAGTTCTAAACTGGGAAAAATGTCAATTTATGGTTACAAAAGGCATTGTACTTTGACATAAAGTTTCACAAATAGGGATGGAAGTTGATCAAGCAAAAGTGAAAATTATTGCTGAATTGCAACCACCTACTACCGTTACTAATGTAAGAAGTTTTCTGGGTCATGCTGGATTTTATAGGAGATATATAAAGGATTTTTCTAAAATTTCTAAACCTCTTTGCCATTTATTAGAAAAAGAAACTAAATTTGAATTCAATGAAGATTGTCTGAATGCGTTTAATATTCTGAAAGAAAAGTTAATCACTGCACCTGCCATTGTTGCACCTGATTGGAATAAACCTTTTGAACTAATGTGTGATGCAAGTGATTATGCAATCGGAGCTGTATTAGGACAAAAATATGAGAAGAATTTCAAAGTTATATACTATGCTAGCAAAACTCTTAATGAAACTCAAATAAATTACACAACTATCGAAAAAGAGTCGTTAGCAATAAGTATATGCCTTTGATAAATTTAGACCATATCTTCTTGGAACAAAATGTAGCGTACACACTGATCATTCTGTTATTAAGTATTTAATATATAAAAAGGATGTTAAACCTAGATTGATCAGATGTGTTTTACTTTTGCAAGAATTTGATTTTGAAATAGTAAACAGAAGAGGGACTAACAACCAAATTGCTGATCATTTATCAAGAATAAAAAAACAACAATGAGAAGATTTATGAAGAAATTATAAATGAAAAATTATCGGATGAGCAATTATATGTCATTCAAGGATTACAAATACCGTGGTATGCAGATATATCTAACTACTTGGTTAGCAATATTTTAATATATGGGATGAATAGTAAATATATTAAGAAATTCAAGAATGATTGTAAATCATTTGTTTGGGAAGATCCTCGTTTATTTCAAATAGGAAGAGATTCTGTGATTCAAAGATGTGTACCTTATGAAAAAAATTTTGCTATTATTTCAAAATTGTCACGATTCTGAATTTGAAGGACACTTTGGAGTGGTTAAAACTGCATTTAAAATTTTAAATTCTGGATTTTATTGGCATACTTTATTTAAAGATGTTGGACATTATGTGAAAACTTGTGATTGATGTCCATGAATGGGAAATATATCCAGAAAAGATGAAATGCCTCTAAATTTTACACTAGAAATTGAAATTTTTGATGTATGGGGTTTAGAATTTATGGGACCTTTTGTACCATCATCTGGAAATATTTTATTAGTAGTTAATTATGTTTCAAAGTGGATCGAGCTATAGCTTGAGCGAACTGTGATTCCAAAAGTGTTTCAAAATTTTTAAAGAAAATGATTTTTACAAGATTGGTATGCTTAGGATAATTATCACAGATGGGGGAAGTCATTTCAGAAATATAAGAATTCAACCATTGCTAGAAAAATTCAGAATTAAGCATAGAAGTGCAACTGCTTATCAACCTCAAACAAGTGGAATGGCTGGAGTATTAAACAGAGAAATTAAAAGAATATTGGAAAAGACTGTTAATCCTAAAAGAACTGACTGGGTTGATAGACTTGATTATGCTTTATGGGCTTATAGAACAACTTATAAGACACCCATCAGAATGTCACCTTATCAGTTAATTTATGGTAAACATTGTCACTTAACTGTTGAACTGGAGCATAATGCTTATTGGGTGATAAAGAAGTTCAATTATAATTTGAATACTGTAAGAGAAAAATGATTATTACAACTAAATGAAATGGAAGAGATAAGAAATGAATCTTATGAAAATGCAAAAATTTATAAGGATAGAATGAAGAAGTTACATGACAAAATGATTTCAAGAAAGGTATTCGAGCCTGGACAAGAAGTATTATTATTTAACGCTCGTTTAAAACTTTTCCCTGGAAAATTAAAATCTAAATGGATGGGATCATTTATAATATAGAAAGTATACCCTTATTGAGCTGTGGATATTAAAGATCCCAAAACTGGAAAAGCATTTAAAGTTAACGGTAAGACTGAAGCCTTATATGGGAAAAATGAAATTAAATTACAAAGAGGCTTATGATTCGAGTTTACCCGATTAATTCAATTAATTAGGTCGGGCTGATGACGTTAAACCAAGCGTTTTGTGGGAGTCATCCCATATTTATTAGTTCGAGTTTAATTATCGCAGTAAGTTTATGCCTTGGTTTTGACTAAATTTGTATATAACTTCTAGAAACAAATAGCTAACAAGTCTGTATTGGCTTAAGCTAAACATTTTCTTGAAGTATATAGAAATTGGACTTGGACCACTCCATGACAAATGTGAGTAAAAAGGAGATCAAGTTAACCTTCGTTTGTAATTATTTGTGATTTGAATTTTTCGTAATTGTGTTTGTGTGTTGATCATTTTCATTTATTAGACCTATTTTTACGACCGAAACTTTACAAAATTTGACGATAGGCGAATAAGAGTCGATCGAGGCTCCATCTCCTAGGCGCCAAAAGTTGGAGCCTAAGCGCCAGAATAATTGGCATATCGATGAATCCGGCGCCTAGGCGTCAGATTCCGGCGCCTAAGCGCCGCAGTTACAGATCGTGGAAAAACTAAATTTCTTCAGTTTTTCACACAAAATCTCTTTATTTATAGCCTATTTTTCATCTCCAATCCCATAGACACACTAATTTCGACCAGAGAAATTCATTTTGGAGGAGTTAGGAAGGATTTGGAGGCCATGGATAGAGGAAATCATGGAAATGAGCTAAGAGACAAATCTCCTAAAGATCCTCAGCTTTATTTTAATGGTTTTATTGCTGTTAGTTTGGAGAAAATGTTTATTCGAATGGATAAGATTGAAGAGGAACTTCAAAGTATTGATAATCGTCTCCATGAGATGTACCACCAATACGAACACTTAAAATGACAAACCAAACTTCAATCTGAACACATGGTTGCCTATCAAGACGCTCAAGTAGAAATGTACGCGAAGAACAAATCTACTAAAGATCCTAGTGAACTTCATTGCAAAAGAGATGGAAATTGAAGATCGGTGTTAAATAGATTCTATGTGTGTTTTAGGTGTGATTGAGTCTTATTTTAGTGTGTTGAATATCTAATGTGTGTATTACTTAAATTGTTTAAAGTGTGTTGTTGGATTTGAATGTTTGCTTTTAATATGTCATTGTTTGTGTTATTTATAAAACGATGAACCTTGATACAAGTATTGTACTGAATATTGTTGAATTTGGAATGGATATTAGGATTTTGAATTTAAGAATTTGGATACATTTATGTGGATCTATGATATCATTTTAATTAATTGTGAAAATAATTGGAGCTTATAAAATGGATTAATACTCTCATAAGAGTAATTAGGAGTCGAATTTGATAAGATTTGGTGGAAAATATTTAATTTAAATCAAATTTTTGGAAAGGCGAGTTTGGCGCCTAGGCGCCAGAATTCAGAGCCTAAGCGCCAGTTTGGCCTGAACCCGAAAACTCATCTTCTTAAACCCCCCACACCATTTTTAACGCCTAAGCTTCCTTCTCCATAGTATTTTCACGAAAATACCACCTAGTGATCCCATTTAGAGCCGAATTTTCAAGTTTTTGGGCTTGAAATCACCCGATTTCTTCATCTCGAGGTCAGATCTACATTTTAAACTCATTAATTTTTATTTTTACTATGGATTTTGCTGTCATTAAAAAAAATGAAATTTTGAGAAAAATTTTGATTTTTTATGATCAAATTCATGGGTGTTAAAGCTATTTCAAGTTTGAAAAGCTTAAATTAGTTTATTTTCCTAGATCCGTTGAATTTATTTCATGTTTTTCTTTCACATTTAGTTGGCACCCAAATCTAAGCGAGGAAAGGAACGAGAAAACTTTGATCATAGCAAGTTCATCACTGCTACTGTACACTTCCGATATAATGATTTTGCTACGACTCGAAAGTTTATCTCAGAGCGAAGCTATAATCCTGGATGAAGATTTGAAGAGGCAATCGTTGCACTCAACTAGCAACAATTTTTCTATTTCACTGCTGTTGCCGTTATCCCGGTGGTTAGAGAGTTTTATGCTAATTTCGTGGATGAGGTGGAATACGAGATTTTCGTTCGAGGAGTTGGAGTAGGATTCACTCCTGAATGCATCAATATTTTATTTAGCTTGCCGCCAAACATTGAGTGTTATTACTCAGGTTTATCTCCATCTGAGGAAGATTTGGACATGATCATTGCCTACCTGACTGATAGTACTGGAGCCTGGAAGACTCGGAATGGAAAAAGGGTAAATTTTTCATCTTCTAAGCTTAATGGTGTTTCCAAGGCATGACACTACTTTATTTCTGCTCGTCTCCTTCCATCCAATCATCTGAGTGAAGTTACCAGAGATAGAGCTATTCTAAACTACACTATTCAAGAAAAGAAGTCTATTGATGTATGGAGCGTTATTTATGATTCTCTGGAGGCTACTGCTTGTTCTAGCACATCTATTGGACTTGGTTTTCCATCACTGATCTACTCTCTTTGTCAAAGTGCTGGAGTAGTTGCTGAGCTTTCTGAAGAAAAGCATAAGTCAACTAAGCCTATAGGAAGAGAGAGTGTCAGCCTTTATGATCGACTGCGAGGTAAAAGTTCTACTGCACCTACTGGTTCATTACCTACTACAGGTAGAGCTTCTACTTCTAGACAATCTACTTCTACTGAGCCAACTTCTACATTTTGGGAAACCTTGCATGATCAGTTCATAGAGCAGCAGCATGAGTTATTCTTAACTCACTGCAGAGTAGATACCATAGACAAGAAGATTGATCATCTTTCTGAGTATACACAAAGAAAGAGTGATTATGATGCTGAATATTCAGAGTCTTTAGTGAGATTTCTGAAAAGTAAGCTTGATGTTCAGTTCCCTACTTGTCCCAGAATTTCACCCTATGTTGATCCTAAGGATATGGAGTTCTCTTTTGGTGATGATGATGATGAAGCTACAGACAATGATTAGTAGCTTGATTTATCTCTAAAGATTATTGATTCTGTTTTTAGAGTGTTTTCTTATTTCTTGTATTGTTTATTGTGATGTAATTTGTTAGAGTTGTTGTAAACTTTTTATGTTAAAACTGTTTTTTTAGATTATCTGATGTGTGTTTAAGACTAAGATGTGAATGAATTTCTATAAAATTTTATTTCTGTTTCAGCCTACGGTTTAGTGTTCATGAATAGTTAGTAAATTTGCATGTTCTAAAATAAATTTTTTTTTTAGAAAATAACTCCTACTCTGCAAAACTTTTCTATATATGCATAATTATTTCTGTTATATTCATATTGAAGCATGTGTAGAAGTAGAGTATAGTTTTTCCTTACTACATCATTGTTATACTTAGATTAATTCCGGTTTATTTCTTTCTCTCATGCTTTAGAAAATTTCATAATTCATATTTATACTAAGACTGAAGTTTGGGGGAGGGAAAATATTTATCAATTTTAAATATTATTTGTCCTTAAAGAACTAATATTTTCTTTAAAAATATATTAATATAACATAAGGAATGAAAAATATATTGAAGAACACCTAAATTTTTGAATTTATAAATAATTTAGTAAACTTAACAAAAATTTTGAAAATTTTGGTTGATTTTAAGAATATAATTATTTAGCTTAAAGAATAATAAGATGAAAATGTTTCTATTTATAGTAAAGAGAATTCTTTTTTTTTTGAAATACTAAGGAATCAAGATTATTGCTTGAAAAAGAAAAGATTGAAATAAATTTTGAAAAATAATAGATCATTAATGTCATATTTATTAAGTGAGAATGTATAGGTTTTTAAAAATAAGTTAAGAATATTGATGTTCAAAATCATTAACAAGCTATCTAAAAATAGTAATCCTCACTTAAAAAAAAAAGAAGAAGAAAAAAAGGGTGAGGAGAAACTTGAGGAAAAGCCTAAACAAAAATTGGCTTCACTTGAATTATCTTATAGTAAGAAAACTGATTATATTTTTAACTTAATTTCTATGTACATATATTTTTACAAAAAAAATATTTCATGAAAATCTTTTTCTTAAAAATATTCTATGTGACCTTGATATGATGAACTACTATTATTCTTGAAATAAATGAAAAATTGGAAGTCTTATGATTTGGTAGTTAAATGTTCTTTAATTCTTAAAAATTAAACTAATTTAGTGAAATTTGGTTAATGATTTGCTAAAGTATTTATAAAATTAAAAACCATAAGGAATCTTAAATATTTTAACTTCATTCCAAATGTTATTTATTTATTTTATGTGATTAAAAGGGTTACTTGAGGAAAAGTAACATTTAAGTTTGGGGGAATTTGATCCACTTAAAAAATACCCATTTTAATGGCTTATTTATGATTTAATTCTTAAGGATATTATGCTTTAATGAAAGATATTTTCATATTTTTCGATGTAGATGATTAAAAAGAGCCCAAGAACGGAAAAAAGAGCAAAAAGGAGCAAAATTGGAGCTTATGGAGCAATTTTTAGAATATTGGCCTGGCGCCTAGGCGCCAGAGTCCAGCGCCTAAGCGCTGGTTTGATACAGACGATGTTAAGTTTTTTTGATGACTTTGGGCAGTTATTTTGATGGTGTTAAGCGGTTATTGGAGCATCTAGAAGACTAGAAGTTACTCCTAATATATAAGACATGTGATACAATGTATTTGGACACAAGGAAATGGTCTGGATCGCGAAGAGGTGCGACCTAAAGTGAAGATGTGTGAACGACTTGATTACGAAGTCCGGCGCCTAGGCGCCAGATCCCGGCGCCTAGGCACGAAGGTTACCTTCTAGAAGATACATTGAATTTGGAAAAATTTTGAAGAGGTGCCTTAAGCAACCCCTGGTCAAATTCAGAGCTCTATAAATAGGAGCCCATTCTACAGAGAAAATCGCACCAAAACCCCCCCTTTTAGTACACATACCCATTTTAGCCTATTCTAGTTTAATTTAGTCTCTTCCATACCTAGGGTTCCACTTTATTTTGAATCTAGTGAGTTTATTTTGAGTGTTTATTGTGTGTAATTGCTGTTGGAGTCTTTGATCATTGTGTTGGAGTCCGTAGAAGTCAGCGAAGCTCTTAAAGGAACACTTCAGATAAGTATTTGTACTTTGGTTTAAAGTTTTATTAATATGTTTTGCTGTGTTATTTTAATGAGTTCTGAGTAGTTAGTTATCTTTCTCCTTTCAACTATGAAAAGATTATAAATTAATTAAATTTCGTACGAGAAATTAAATATAAAATATTTAAAAATATTGTGATGATATTAATACATGTTCTTAGTTTACTTTTTAAATTGGCCATTTAATTTGTTAAAACCTGTTGAAGAATTTTTAGACCTATCCAGAGATAAATTCTTAACTAGTAGATATCACATGAATCCTTATTGTAATCGAAGGCTTTACGCAAATTATTTAAGGTGAAGTGCAAATAAATAGGAAGATATTATTTAATGGGCATAGAATTAATTAGTTTTTAGAGTGACAGACTAAATTCTAATAATTTGGTTTATAAAAAGGTAACGGGTCACTGGTAGGGCCGACCATAGCCACCCTTGGACATCTAGTAGTGTGAGCCTAGATTAACCCATTCTACTCATAACACATCCTGAGCCTAACTATTGATTAGTCTATGTTCTTTACACCTGGACCAAAGGGTAAAGAATAAAAATGCTTCTATTTGGCACAATACTATAATCTTAATTCCCTACAAAAGATAATTAATCTATAATTCTTGGATTATTTGAAAAAGGAGAAAGTCGTTTTTATAATTGCATTAAATTACTGCTTACTTTACTTTCCTGCTTATTGCTTACTTTCTTTTAGTAAAAGTTATTAGTTAATTAAATTTGAATATATATATATAATAAAAGAAAGTATATATAATTTGCTTAAGAAAATTTCAAAATATTGTTTTTATATATTTTTACTTTTTGTTTTTGTTATCCCTGTGGGATCGATAACCAGGACTCCACTAGTCCCCTGTATTACTTGAACGATACGTATACTTACGTTTAAAATTGTGACTTTTACAATAATTAAATCTAATAAAATTATAAAATTAATCCTTGCGCATCAAGTTTTTGAAGCCATTTTCCATGAATTAAATCTTCTTAGAAGTGGTATCAAAATATTGTATTTTAAAGCTTAACTAAAGTCGCATCACATCAATTATTATTGATATCTCTTTTTATACTATTTTCTATATTATTAGCCCTTACTCTCTTTAAATATATTATTATCTAAAGATTCCTTTACAAAATCTAAAGAAATAAGATTTATTGAAAATTAGGGCAATATTATAGATAAATAGAGTGGCGACTCCAAATCGACATCGATTCCCAGAAGATCTCCGACACGGTGATGACACCGCCACCAACTACTACCGCTATAGTTGTCGCAGTTGTAAAGGAGTTTTATGCAAATCTTCATGGAATCAACCAATGATCAGTTTATGTGCGAGGTAAGTTTGTCACATTTACTCCTGCAAAGAATAAGGATTTATACATGATAGAGAATGTGTCAATCTACCACTATTCGAATTTTAACCTGACGAAGGACAATATGAATGACATATACAGATATCTGAGAAATTAAAGTGATGAATGGGAGATAAGAGATAGCAGGTATGTATGTTTCTCGACCACACTGTTAAATCCTACGTCGAAACACTTACATTATTTCATTTGTGCAAAATTGCTCCCAACAATGAAAATTAATAAGGTAACTAAGGAGGTGCTATTCTGAATTATTGTATTCAAATGGGAATGCCCATTGATACTGGTTCAATAATTGTTAAGTCTGTTTTGGGATTGATTGTTCATGGTTCAAAGTATGGGCTTGGAAATCCTTCCACTATATTTCTCCTCTACAGTCAGTCACAAGTGCCATATGAGGACTGGGAAAGAGTACTTCTACCATCAAAGCCTATAGACCAAGTAGATGCATATAGTAACCAAGAAATTGGTGATATGAATTATATGAGCATTATTGAAGATCAACCATCTCAAAGTTCAACACCTATTCCTCCTTATTTTTTTGAATGTTTACAGATCAACCTGAAGAAAATCAAGAAATTGGAGAAGAAAGTACAACATCTGATGAATGCAATCAATAATCTTTCTGATTTCTTTGATCATCTGGATTGGAGAATGAAGGAGCACTTTGATCATTCTGGATACCTTCTAGAAATTTGAAGGAAGTTTGATGATTTCTTTGATCATCTATACTGAAGAATTCTCATTTTGTCCATTCTACAATTTATTTGTCCATGCTCAATTGATGAGAGATCTTAGAATTGATGACAGTTCGGAGGAAGAATGAAAACTTGATTAGTGTATTTATGTGTTTGTGTATCGGATTGCTTTGGTTTGCTTTACTTTATTTGGTTTGAATGTTTTATTAGGAGATGATTGTTTGTTTAGTTTTCAGCGTTATTGTGTTGTGGTTGTGTGTGACGCTGAGTTTCAGATTATATGGCTTGAAAATATGTAATGTATAGTGTTGTGTGTATGTGTATGACTAATGGATTTTATATATGAAAGTAATGTTATGTTTTGTGTTAAAAATATCATTTAACAAGGCTTTAAGATGTTATTTAATGTTTAATTAGACTAATTAAACATCGGAGCGGGCTTGAAATGATCGAAATTGCAAAAGAAAGTCGGAAGCCTAGTTTTTGAACTGGTGCTGAACGGCGCTGTCACCAGCCCCAAAATTCAGAGAGTTTGGCCATTTCAGCAGAATAATGTGCTGAACGGTGCTGCTTCTAGCGCTGGACAGTGCTCGAATGCGAAAAATGCCAGAAACTCCAAATTTTCACAATTTAACCCTGGGACCCACCATTTTTGCCCGAATCTTTGTCTTCAACCTCCAGCCAAGGATGATTTTAGCACCTAGAGCTTACTACCAATTGGATTTGAAGCGATTTCATGGTCGGAAAAGTTTGAATTTCATCTTCTCTTGGTAAGAGCTACACTTTAACCTATAAATTTTTTATTTTGACCATGAGAATCTCCTGCTTTAGGAAGATTTAGAATTTTGAAGTTTTTGGAGAAACATTGGAGATTTTTTGTGGATTTTGAGTTCCTATCTATTTAAATTTGACTTGGAGTCGATTACATTGTAATTTTAAAGCTGATTTGGAAATTTTTGATATTTATAGATAGATGGCTCCAAGATTGGCTAAGGGGAAGAGAAATTTTGAATATGATGAAAGTAAATTTGTGAATTTCAAAGCCTATTCAAATTTTAGTACGTTTCTTAGCAATAAGAAATGTATTCATGAAAGAGCCTTTGAAAATCCTAGAGGAATGCTTGAAGAAATGATTGCTAATCGTCAATGGGAGATTTTCTGTTATTTCACTGTAAATGCGATGTTGGGTATTGTTCGAGGATTTTATGCTAATCTGTATTATTCTGAGAGTGAACTTATTTTGGTTAAATTGGTCAAAAAGTCAACATTGGTCAAATTGGTCAAACCAGACCTAATGACCTACCCTGTTGACCCCATAGGTCACCCTTATGACCTAAAAAATCAACTTTGGTCAAGCGAGTCAAACCAGACCCAGTGACCAACCCTGTTGACCCCATAGGTCAACCTTATGACCTAAAAAGTCAACTTTGGTCGAACTGGTCAAACCAGACCTAATGACCTACCCTGTTGACCCCATAGGTCACCCTTATGACCTAAAAAGTCAACATTGGTCAAATTGGTCAAACCAGACCTAGTGACCAACCCTGTTGACCACATAGGTCACCCTTATGACCTAAAAAGTCAACATTGGTCAAATTGGTCAAACCAGACTTATGACATACCCTGTTGACCCCATAGGTCAACCTTATGACCTAAGAAGTCAACATTGGTCAAATTGGTCAAACCAGACCTAGTGACCAACCCTGTTGACCCCATAGGTCACCCTTATGACCTAAAAAGTTAACATTGGTCAAATTGGTCAAACTAGACCCAGTGACCAACCCTGTTGACCCCATAGGTCACCCTTATGACCTAAAAGTCAACATTGGTCAAATTGGTCAAACCAGACCTAATGACCTACCATGTTGACCCCATAGATCACCCTTATGACCTAAAAAGTCAACATTGGTCAAATTGATCAAACCAGACCTAGTGACCAACCCTGTTGACCCCATAGGTCACCCTTATGACCTAAAAATTCAACATTGGTCAAATTGGTCAAACCAGACCTAGTGACCAACCCTGTTGACCCCATAGGTCACCCTTATGACCTAAAAAGTCAACATTGGTCAAATTGGTCAAACAAGTCAACATTGGTCAAATTGGTCAAACGAGACCCGATGACCTACCCTGTTGACCCCATAGGTAACCCTTATGACCTAAAAAGTCAACAATGGTCAAATTGGTCAAACCAGACCCAGTGACCAACCCTGTTGACCCTATAGGTCACCCTTATGACCTAAAAAGTTAACATAGGTCAAATTGCTCAAACCAGACCCAGTGACCAACCCTGTTGACCCCATAGGTCACCCTTATAACCTAGAAAGTCAACATTGGTCAAATTGGTCAAACCAGACCTAGTGACTAACCCTGTTGACCCCATAGGTCACCCTTATGACCTAAAAAGTCAACATTGGTCAAATTGGTCAAACCATACCTAGTGACCAACCCTGTTGACCTCATAGGTCACCTTATGACCTAAAAGTCAACATTGGTCAAATTGGTCAAACCAGACCTAGTGACCAACCCTGTTGACCCCATAGGTCACTCTTATGACCTAAAAAGTCAACATTGCTCAAGTATGGTCAAACCAGACCCAGTGACCAACCCTGTTGACCCCATAGGTCAACCCTATGACCTAAAAAGTCAACTTTGGTCAAAATGGTCAAATTAGACGCAATGACCTACCCTGTTGACCACATAGGTCAACCTTATGATCTAAAAAGTCAACTTTGGTCAAATTGGTCAAACCAGACCCATCGACCTACCCTGTTGACCCATAAGTCAACCCTTTCACCCAATGACACATTGAAAGCCCCACAATGACAAAATCACAAGTATTGGACATTTTCAAATTAAATTGATCAATCTGGGCTGACTTGGATCAACCAAAGTCAAAATTGGTCAACACCTATCTATTTTGATTAAAATAGATAAAAATGAAATAAAAATAACAAAATTAATCAAATAATTAATTTCAAAATTATTTTGATTAATTAAAATGATTAATGATTTAATTTTCAATGTTTTAATTAAATGACATAATTATTTAAAATGAAAATTAAATTAAAATCATAAAATCATAAAAATGATAAAATTAATCAATCAATTAAATTGAAATTATTTTCAATTAATAAATTGGTTAATAAAATATTTTCCAACAATTTTAATTAATAAAATAATTAATTAAAATGGAAATTAAAAAGAAATGAAATGACATACAACCTCCTCATAATTAATTAGGCTAAACTCATCTTAAGGCTTAATTAAGCCCACATTAAGATCACTTTGCCATGGGTTAACACCCATCATCATGCATGGGGTGACGTGTCACTCTCTCCTCCACCCTAACCCTCATTCATCCATGAGGTGGCTGGCCAACATGAGGCCTCACCACCCACCTCCCAAGCCACCCAATGGAAGGGAAAACCATGCATGAAATCCTCCCCCCTTACCATGGTTAGAAGCAATGATGAGGGAAGAGCTTGTGTGTCACCATTTGCCAAGCTTAAGAAATGAAGTGTAAGCTCCCTAAGAAGAGAAGTGGCAGCTCACCATGCACCTCTCACATGAGCCAATGGATGAGAGACAAAATGATGAAGATCATCATGACAAACTTAGGGAGAAGCATCAATGCCTATCTTCAGCCAATTCCTTCATCCAATGGGCTGATAGAGGAGGTAAGTACTCCCTAAGAACACCCTAAGCTAAGCCATAACCTCCCCTTGCTATAAATAAGACCCCTTGGCCAAAAATAGCAAGAAGAAGAAAAAACTTAAGGAGAACTATAGGCTGCCCAAATCCACCTGCTCCCAACATAAAAAGTCTTCCTAAGAGTCACAACAATCTTTTAGGATTGAATCTAAGCCATAGTTTGAGCCCATTTAAGCCAATTTGATCAAATTTCAAAAACAGCCCCAATTTAGGCACTTCTTCAAAATTCCTCCCCAAGCCCGACTTCCGGATCAAATTGCTGCAGCAATAACTTGCTATTGGAGTCCTAGAAGGGAACCATAAGGTCTGATCTAGCTTGATTTGCATGTGGCAAAGGTATGAAATTTTTCTTTACAAAATAAATCATGTTTCCGATATATCATGTGTTATACTAGTCCAGAAGTGCATCATCATCGTATGGATGGATACTTCTCATCCAGATGATCATTTAAAAAAAATCACTCAATTTCATCAAGAAATGAGTGAGATATTGAGGTTCAAAGTTTAATGGCTAGAAATAATTCTGATTTTATCCGAATTAGCTCGGCCGTCCGAGGACACGTGTCGGCGGGAGGGAAGTTTGGCGGCGCGATATAGGTTAAAAATTCATTTTAACCTTAAAAACTTCAGAAATCAATATCTTTTTTATCCAGAGGTCATAAAAATAAAATAAAAATACCTCTAGAAAGCTCTTGAAGAGGAGAAAATTATGAAACCAAATTCATAATTTTCTTCTCAGTATTTAATTTTTAAATTAATTAAATACTCTCTGGAGTATTTTAATTATTAAAAATTATTTATAAATTAAAAAATTATGAAACTTTGAGGCATTTATCTTCATGTTCTTAGGGACCTTCCATAATTTTTCCAAGGATAGAAAACATGCCTAGGACACTTTTCTTTAATTTTCAAGTTTCTTTGTAATTATTTCAAATAATAATTATAAAAATTGAAAATTAAGAAAAATAAAAATACAAATGGCTAGAAATGATAGGGCAACAGACAATAACCCTAAGAAAATTATTTCTAAGTCATAGAAATCATTTTGAATGGTATTTTGAAATTTAGGGTTAAAATCATTTATTAATTAAATAATTTCAATCATAAAAATACCCCTTTATAAATTTAACCTATTTTCATCAACAATCAAAGTTTGAAAATGGTTCTAGTCTATGATAGATTAATGAGAAATTTCACATAAGTCTAAAATGACCAAATTGGACTTAACTAAATTTAAAACAATATTTAAACCTGTTAAACCTTACTTAAATTAGGTTTAATATAAAAATTAAATCTTAATTAAGACATATTAAAATTAATTAATAAAAAATTAAGCCTTTTAATTAAGTTTAAAGACATAATAAACTTAATTAACTCATTAAACCTTACTTAAATTAGGTTTAATATAAAAATTAAATCTTAATTAAGTTTAAAGACATATTAAACTTAATTAATCAAAATTTAATCTTTTAATTAAGTTTAAAGACATAATAAACTTAATTAACTTATTAAACCTTACTTAAATTAGGTTTAATATAAAAGTTAAATCTTAATTAAGTTTAAAGACATAATAAACTTAATTAACTCATTAAACCTTACTTAAATTAGGTTTTATTTAAAAATTAAATCTTAATTAAGTTTAAAGAGATATTAAACTTAATTAATCAAGAATTAAATCTTTTAATTAAGTTTAAAGACCTAATAAACTTAATTAACTCATTAAACCTTACTTAAATTAGATTTAATATAAAAATCAAACTTTAATTAAGTTTAAAGACATATTAAACTTAATTAATCAAAATTAATCTTTTTAATTAAGTTTAAAGACATAATAAACTTAATTGACTCATTAAACCTTACTTAAATTAGGTTTAATATAAAAATTAAATCTTAATTAAGTTTAAAGACATATTAAACTTAATTAATCAAAAATTAAATCTTTTAATTAAGTTTAAAGACATAATAAACTTAATTAACTCATTAAACATTACTTAAATTAGGTTTAATATAAAAATTAAATCTTAATTAAGTTTAAAGAAATATTAAACTTAATTAATCAAAAATCAAACCTTTTTAATTAAGTTTAAAGACATAATAAACTTAATTAACCCATTAAACCTTGCTTAAATTAGGTTTAAATATAAAAATCAACACTTTTAATTAAATTTAAGAATATGTTAAACTTAATTAATCACAATCAAACCTTTAATTAAGTTTTATAATTCCTAGTGCAATTGGAGAAAAAATATGTGAAAAATTTTTATGTGATTTAGGAGTGAGCATTAATGTTATGCCTCTATCTATAGTTAAAAGGTTAGGTTTAGTTGATATTTCTCCCACTACTGTAACCCTTGAGTTAGCTGATCGATCTATAAATTATCCAAAAGGGGTTATAGAAGATGTGTTTGTTAAAGTGGATAAATTTATCTTTCCTTTGGACTTCATTGTATTACATATAGAGGAAGATAAAGATAATCTAATTATTTTGGGGAGACCTTTCCTTGTTACTGAACAAGATATGATAGATGTACAAAAAGGAGAGTTGACTTTGAATATTAATGACCAGGAAGTAAATTTTGATGTATTAAAGACTATGAAATATCCAAATGAGAGAAAAGATGATGATTGTTTATGGATGGATGAAATTAATTATCTAAGTAAAGAACATTTCCAAAAAAAGTTTTGAGAGTATGTTAACAGATGAGATCGAAACAGACTTTCATGATGAGTTGAAAATGTTATTTAAAGAAGACTGTATGTATGTTTAAGAGAGGTGTGAAAAGATGGACGTTACCCAAAAAAGTAAACTTTAATTCCATCTATTGAAAAATATCATGAACTTAAGATAAATGTACCACATGAAATATTAAAGCCTAACTATTTAGGGAATTCATCTACACCGCCAGTCTTTATATCTTCAGATTTGACTCAATCGCAAGAAGAACTTAAATTGAATGATGAACATGATAAAGTTATTAAATTAAGACTTGGAAGAGAATTTGAGGATATTTTTCAAAAGAACTTTAGGCTGAGAAAAGAGGATAAGGATATTGAAAAACCATCCCTACCATTTACTTAGTACCAAGGGGAAGAATTAGAAGATAACATGAGATAGAAGAATATCCCAGAAGAACATGATCCAAAATTTGAATTATCTAGAGAGAGTTCGATCCAAAATTTGAGAGATCTTGAAGTATCTTATAGAGATCCATTTCTTATAAGTTTCAAGGAAGATATTAAAATGCAAATTGAGAAAATGATTAGAAGAATGTTGGATCTATAAAGAAATATGTGGAACAATGATATGAATCAAACCGAAAAGGAAGAGTTGAAAGAAAAGTTACAATTTGAGGATGCTGTAGGAATCCCAAGATCTAATAAAGATTGGGTGATTGATCTAGGCATACTTAAATGGAATTTTGATCCAGGAAGAATCATTTGTCTAGCTGGCGACGTTAAACCTAATGCTTTATGGGAGGCAACCCATAGTTATCAGTGTGGTTTGATTTAGTTTGCTTGAGAGTTATGATTGTTAGTGTTGTAATGTGTTTGCTTTAGTATGGATTGATCAGATTGATTGATGTTTGATGGATATTTGGATTGTGAATAGTTTGGGTTAATGTGGCGAGGTTATTCCTGGGTCTTAACTAAATTTGTATATTATTTTTGCACTAGTATGTTATGACTTAGTTCTCAACCGGAGTTGAGCATTACCTTAAAGCATGTAGAGTTTGGACTTGGACCACTCCATGTCAACTTTATTACTTCCTTTATCTGACCTTGTCTTTACTGAGGAAGGTCATGAACTTACTTAATGAACAACATCTAGGTGAACTGCACTACTTTTATTTACCAAATTGTGTATACCTTAGACTTAGAGTAAACCTGAAATTGAAACACGTGAGTTTTTATAATAGGAGAATTCTGGTCCAAGGGAGATAACATTATAAATAAATTTTATAATACTCCCAGATTTTTAGTGTAGTTTCTTCCATTAGAAATTGAAAGTACAGAGGGGAAATGTGAGTAAAATGGAGATCAAATTAACCTCAGTTGTTGTTTGTTTATGAAATATGTGAGTCTATGTATCGGAGTTTGTGTGTCTATGTTTGTGATTCAAGTAGAATGAGTCATTGGAGACAACAAAACTTATCTTAATATTTTAAACTTGTTAGCATCCAACAATTCCTTTAAAATGTTTAAAATATGTTCCTGTTTAATCTTCAGTTTGTACATGTTCTACTATTTAAAATTCCTTTATAGTGCTATGTCAGGCGTGTTTAGGCTAGATTTACCTTCTACTCCAATATTCTACCATGTGTTATTTGTTGATATTTTTGTAGGATGTGTAGTAAATTGTAAAAGTGATCTTTCCCTGCCGCATATATTTATACTTTATTGTTAAACATGTTTGAGCTTAAGTTTGGGTGGTGGGGGTGAAAAATGTATCAAATTTAAACGTACTACAAATAAATTTGTATTTTGTTTATAATGATTATTGCTATGTGGAGTCATCATAAGAATGTTAGAATTTTATGTATAGAAATGGAGTAAAAAAATTTAGTTTATATTTTTAGTGATAAGGGTGAACCTAGAGTTAGGAATATTTAGTGGAGAACATGGGAAAATGAATAACTATCTTTAATAGGAAGAAATGTATTTTTGGAGAATTAAGGATTCTTAAAATTTTTATTTTCAAACATTTAAGGCTCTTTTAAAAAGTATTTAAAAAAAAATATGTATATCTTTTTAAGTAAAGGATAGTAATAACTTTTAACTTTAGAGGAGGATAGTGGAATTCAAAATCCTTTAAGGACTTCTCCAGATATAGTAATCCTCACATAAAAAAAAAAAGAAAGAAAAGAGCATGAAAAAAATGGATAAAAAAGATCTTGAAAAAAAAAAGAGAGAAAAAAATTGTGAGAAGCTTGAGGAGAGGTCCTTATCAAAAATTGGTTTCACTTGAGTCATTCTATAGTAAAGAACTTAGAACAATCCCAAGCTTGCTTTTCACACATATATTAGTTAAATTATTTTTAAGGGAGTTCTTAAGTCAAGAAAGTAAAGTTCATAGGATCTGAGGTTTGAAAAATCTACATATTTTTCTGAATTAGATAGAAAAACAAATTCCCAAGATTGATGATAAATATTTTAGACCCAGGTCTAGTCTAATTTACTCGAAGGACTTCTAAGTTGAACAATCATATTTTTAGAACAAAATTTTAACAATTCTAAAGGGTGACCAATTAACTCTAATCTATAAAAATTATTTTAAAAGTGTAGTACTACTTAAGGACAAGTAATGTTTACGTTTAGGGGATTTAGATCAACCTAAAAATGTCGTATTTTTTATTCCATATTTTATAATGATATTGCACTTTAAAGGTATGTTTTCTTCTGTTCTTAGTTGTAGGTACATCAAATTGAAGAATTTGGAATGATTTTAGCAAAAAGAACAAAAATGTACCAAAATGGAGCATATTAGAGCAAAATGGGTTGAACCGGAGCATACCAGAGCAAAATGGGTCGAACTAGACACATTTGTACCTGTGTCTGGTGCCTAAGCACCACCCAGTTGGTGCTTAGCCGCCAAACAGTGGCGCCTATGCGCCAAACAGTCGGCACTTAGCCGCCAGTGACGGTTGGTGATGGTTTTTGGCATAACTTCTTGTAGAAACGTCAAATTTGGACAATTTTTGAAGCATTGTGAAGCATATTTCATTGGGAATTCATTGGGAATGATAAAATAAACTTTCTAGAAGATTTTGGATCGGTTAGAAGGAGTTTATATGGAAGAGATGTGTCTCTTGAAGTGAAAAGGCACTTAAGGCACCCTTTGGATGATTCATTGAATGTGAAGTCTTTTTGAAGAGACAGTTAAGCATCCCTTGAAAAATTATAATTAAGGCTTGCAAACTCTTGAAGAAGAAGATTTAGAGAAGAGAGAGGAACTACTAGAAGAGGAGAAGAAGGCCGAGAAGAAGAAAACTTAGGCGTGAGCCTAAGTGGGGCTACAAGGTGAGAGAGAAAGAGAGAGTGTGAGAATTTCTTCTTTTCTTTTCACTTTGTTCTTGGAGAGAATTGTAAGAAGATTGCTTTTGCTATACAAGGAGAGTTTGATTTCTATCAAAGATAAATATTTACATTATATTTTCATGTGAATCAAGTACTTTGTTTGTGTGGTTTCAAAGACTTGTTCAATGAAAAGTTCTTGTTGTTTCTCCATGTGTAGTTTGTAGTTTTCTTTACTCTTTCCTCTTACAATTAATTAGTATGCATGTGTAGGATATATGATTGAGTAGAGTGAGAATATATTGTGATGAGTTTACTTTGTTCTTTATTTACATGTAAACTTGATCAACTTGCATGTTAAAATCTGTTTTGAGAACATGTAAGAACCAATGTGGTATTGTCTCAGTCAACTATTGGTAAGAATCACATGAGATTATATGGGTGAGAACGTATTTCATATAATTGAGTGCAAATAAATAGGGAAATATGCATGTTTAAGAGGTGTAGAATTAGAGGACTATAGGGTGACATACTAAAGCCCCTAATTTGGTTTGATGTGAAAAGTTTTGTTATTAGATGTTAGCCCCCAGGTGGAGGGAGAAGAGGGAACTCTAGAGTAAAAGCTAGTATCTTCCCTACCTAACCCACCTACAAGATTTCAAATCATCAAATTAACCTATATTCTTTATAGAACCAAGTAAGGGTAAAGAATATAATTGCTCCTATTTGTCACAGTCTCTCTCGCTACTTGTTTTACTTTAATACATGTCACTAATTTCATTGTATCAGGAACAGTACCTTTAATATAATTAAACCCCACTTTCTGATTTTCGTTAGTTAGTTTAGCATTAGATGTTGTATTGTAGTGATAATTGTAGTATATAATCAAAACCAAACTTTTATCGAACTTCCAAGCTAGGGTGTGTTATCGTAGGCTAGAAATTCTCTTGAAAGCCATTGTGATTAAACGCGATCTCCGTGGGATCGATATTCAGGGCTTAATCAGAAAGCTCTATATTATTTGATAACGATGGGTATACTTGCGTAGAATCCATTTAATGATATCAATTTAACTCTCATTTGCATCATCATCAAGTTTTTGGCATCGTTGTAAAGAAAGAGATATAATTGAAAGGAAATATAAAGTATTAAAAATGTAAGCATAATTATCTGGGATCAGTGGTGCACACCAATTTGGACCTAAAATGAAAATGAAAATAAAGAGAATTATATATTATTGGCCGACAATGATGATCGATTGTCGTGAGATCGCAAAAAAATGTCATCAATGTCAAATACATGGAGTGTTCTTACACTAACCGCCAAATGTATTACACCCAACCATAGCATCATGGCCTTTTGAATGTTGGGGTACATACATAGTGGGCCCTATAGACCATCCATCATCTAAAGGCCATAAATTTATTTTAGCAGCCACTGATTACTTCTCTAAATGGGCAGAAGCAACACTACTTATAGAAGTAAATGCAGAACAAGTTCTTTATTTCTTCAAAACTCACATTGTCTATATATTTGGAATTCCTTGGAAGGGTTATATCAGATAATGGATTGGCCTTTAAGAATACAAAAATGAATAATTTTATTCAAAGACATGGTGTAGACTGGAGGTATTACACAATCTATTATCCAAAAGCTAATGGTTTAGCTGAAGCCTTCAATAAAACATTGGTTCAAAATTTGAAAAAGACATTAATCAATAGTCCAAGACACTGGCATGAATGATTAATAGAAGCTTTCTAGGCCTATAGAACTACATACTGTTGACCTCATTTTTGGTGAGGTCTGACCTCTCTCCTTAGTACTTAGGATCTAGCCATAGGTTTTCCCTTCAACTATCCTAGACGACTATAAAGGGGACCCACCACTTAAAGATTCAAAACACTTCTCAACTACCTTCAAACCCCACAAATTTGATTGTAAACCCCCAGCCCACTTGGAGGGTTACAATCAAATGTGGAGGTTTAAAGGATGAGGTTCCCGTAGGACTCTTTGGCCTTAGGATTACCCTGGATGGTCCGGTCTGGTGAAGTCTAGCCTGCACACACCACACTCTCATACTCTTTTCAAATCATAAAACCACTTTTACTCAATTTGACTCCCTGACACATGTAAGTAACTCATATGGATGGACCTTAACCCCTAAGCCTCTAGCTAAGAGAGTTAAGAACAACATATTGAGTGCCTAAAATGAGTCCTCTCATGGCTCTTGTGAGCTTAATATGGCTTCATAGCTCAATCAAATGGTTTCATTTCACTCACACTTAATCAATCTCCATTTTTCCCAAATTTCAAATTTTGACCCCTAGGACCCTAAACCCACCAAACCTACCAAATGCCCTTGAAATTGCCCAAAATTTGCAAAATTGCCTAAATTACCCAAAATTCCTCAAAATTAATCCTAAATATTCTCCATCACTCAAATTGATCATCCATGGCCAAATATACCAAAATTTCCAAAATACCCCCCCAATAACCTCCATATACCCAAAATACCCTTTTAACCCAAAAAATCTAAAAATTCCCAAAATTCCCAAAAAAATCCAAAAAATCCCAAATATTCTCAATATCTTTTTGTTCAACTACAACATATACCATTTTTGTCAATTTAGCCCACTTTTTCCTAAATCCCCAATTTGGCCATTTTTAACTTAAGTGGACCCAATGTCCAACCAAATCACTTCAATTGACCTCAATTTTGATCCAATTCAATTCTAAACTTCAATTAAATATCCTCAATATCAATGTAAACCAAATCTAAATCCAATTTCATCAACATGTGAATCCAATTTCAATTTGAAGCTTAAAGCCCAATTTTGGCCCATGACCTAAACTTAGCCCAAACCAACCCAACTCAACTCCAATTGGCCCCAAACCTTTTATAAAACCTTCCTAACATCACCACAAATAGAAAACTAACTTTATTTGCCAAAAATTTGAACCCAAACTTCACCTAAGCTTAACTTGAGCCAAAATTCCCTAAATTGGCCTAAACCAACCATGAACCCAAATAGGCCCAAATCTTAAAATTAAGACCCAAACAAAATTGAAAACTATTTTTTACACCTCCATAAACATTTTACAACATTAATTTTACATCAAAACCAACATTAGCCCAACCTTAACCCAAGTTAGCCCAATTTGACCCACTTCGACCCTATTATTAAAGAGACCCAAATTAAACCCATTTCAACTCTAAATGACACCAAATCTTTTCTAAAATTTCATAACACATCCCTAAACTAAATGCAACATTTATATGGCATAATCATTTACAAAATTTTCATCCAAAAGTTCATTTTGAAACATAAAAGCCCACTTCCATAAGACATTTAAAAGCCCATCTTTCATCAAATCCAAAAGCCCAAAATTTATTTTAAAAAGCCCATATGACAAACCCCCATTTCATCCATTTAATCTAAATCAATCCCTAAGTTTTAGATCAATGATAAAATGATTCCAAGTTAAGCTCCATACAAAGTTTCATCAAAATATCCAAAATCCCTAAAATCCATTTTCATGAAACTAAGCCAAGCCAGCCCTAAGCCAAATGGAGCCATTGAGTCATGCACAAGCCACATGGGAGCCATGGAAGCCACTTTCCACCTCACCAAGCCATTAATGGCAAGAGGAGGGTGTTCTTTCTTAAGCATTCATTATCTCTTTTTAGCCCCATTCATGTAAACACTCTAATCCAAATTATCCACATCACCTTGGATGGGGACTTCACCACCCTTTCCTAGTTGACCCAAATGATTCTACCTCAGCCCAAAATCAAGCCTTGGGTGGTGCAATAAGCCCAAAACTATGACTTGACCCATTTGAGCCCAAAAGAATCACTCTCCCCATTCCACTTAAATCAACTCCTTTACACATGGCAACAACCAATTGAGCTCACAAACCTCAAGCGCTGACCTCCCTGACCCTGAGGGTGACCTGACCCTGGCCGGACCACCACCCCAGTCGCCGGAAACCACCAGGCCGAGAGGCCTAATTTGATTCAAAAATTCAAATTGAATTCGCTGAGCTGTCCCGACTCAAATGGTCACTGCAGCTGTTCTTCCCTTGGCCTGGGCAGCTGATCCCAAGCCCTAAATCCCCCTTGGAGGCCCTCCAGCCATGCCTATTTAAACAACACCACCTCATGGCCAAAAGAGGTGCTGAACAAACCTTACCAAAAATCTCCCAAAATCACTCCACACTCTTCTCCAAACCCAGAGCACTTGATCCCCACTGAAATCCAGCCCTAAAATCCCCTCTGTGAGCTCAATTTTTTAGCTCAATTTTAAGCCCAAAAACAAGACAGTTCACCAGAGTAAGTCAATGTTCAAATTGATTGACTCTACGCCTTCACCAGACCAAGAGAAGAAGTTCACCAGCAAAAGCCCCCTCATCAGGCCGGCCATTCCTTCTATCGGCGAAACTTTGAAATCAGGCTTGGTGGAAATCAAGTATAGGCATTTCACCACAGCTCCAGGCTTCATCCCTAGCTTCCTTGGACTCCAACGAATCTGCCGAGCCCCTCTGATTGAAGCTTCACTTGTTAGAGCCAAGGTATTGAACTCCTCCTTCCTGAGAGCTTCTTTCGATTCTCCATTTTTTTAGTCGATTTCATAGCATCTAAGCTGTATTGATGTGTTCGTCTTGTTGAGATGAGTTTATAGAGTCCAAGATCATGAAGTTTGGTGGAGAAATGAGGAAGATCTTAGGGTTTTAGTGTGGACGGCTCTCGGGACACACCAGTCGTAGACGATGACCAGGAACAGTTAGATCGCGCGTTTATCGAATGGACGATCCAGGTTGCGCCGAACCGAATCGCGGGACATAAAGCGCCGACTGACTCAGATGGCGGCGTCGAATGGGAGCGCGACACGTAGGGCTTCGGAGCTGCCGAGGATGACGCGGTGCGGCATGGATAAGTAGACAAATAGGGTATTTTCTGATTGATTTAAATACCTAGAACTTTGAAAATTCATATCTTTGCATAAAAAAATTATAAAAATAAAATAAAAATACCCTCTTGTTCAGTGAACAGAGGAGAATAATGTGGAAAAAGAATTATGTTATTTTGTTAAGTATTTTATTTTTAATTAATTTAATACTATTCTAAGTATTTAAATTCTCCATTCATGCATATAATTCACCATGGCATGAGACTATAGGGCATTTGTAGCCTCTGTTCTTGGAAACTTTCCCTAAATTTTCCAAGGCCAGAGGCCATCTCTATGGTAAGTTATTGAATTTCCTATTTTATGTCTCTGTTTTGGAATTTTAATTCCAATAATTTACATGTTGCTTAGAAAATTATAAAAAAATTATGGGAGGTAGCTTATGACCAGAGGACCCTAAGAAAATTATGGTTTGATTTAATTCCTTAAGAATAACCCTAATTAGCCCAAACACCTGAAATTGAATTCTAATTAATTAAGAGTAAGCACACATCAAAATCACTTAAAATCAATTCTCCACTATCACTTAGGATATATAGAACCTCACATAAAAATTTGAAGTCAATTGGAAATGATTTAACCCACTGAATGGATAATTCAAGTTGTATGGTCATTTTTAAAACTTTAAAAATTCATAAAACACAATATGCACTTCAAAAATTCACAAAATTGGTTTTGTGGACTCTCTGATATTAGAGGAGTCTAAAAAAATTAAAATTAAAATTTTCTAAAAATTTTCACTTTTAACCTATTTTTGAATATTTTAATAATAATTAAAAAATAATAAAAATCATAAAGATGTCATATTTTGTTCTCTAATCACTTAGGAACTAACTAAATATTTTTCCTAAGTCCCTAGGTTAAGATATTGAATTTTGAGGGCTTAGGACAATTTTAATATTAAAAAAATAGATTTACCAACCTTTGCACTAAATTAATTCTAATAAATCAAAGAAAAATTAAAAAAATATAAAATTTATTTCTCTGAGTTCCTTGAGGTTAGGGAGATTTAATAAAAATATAAAACTTAATTTTCAACTTCAATTTTATTTTATATTTAATTAATACTCCAAAAATTAAAATAATTATAATAAATAAAATATAATTAAAAAAATCACCAAAATTGGTCAAAGTGGTTCTCTGGTGAAGAGGAACATCCCATAATTTTCTTAAGGACAGAAACTTTACCTTGGTAATGTTGTTGAATTTTCATTGAAATTCTTATTTTTATCAAAATAATTATATAAATTAATTTAAAAACAGAAAAATCACATTTCCTCCTCTAATATCTTAATTGACATGTGAGTGAAGTGATATAAAATTTCAAGTTTATTTGAGCTCAATTTAGTGAGTTATGAATTGAATAAGCTTAAAATGGCATAAAGGTAATTAAGGATTTTAACTCTAATTAATACTTTAGGTTTAATCAAAAGGGAAGATAAAAATATTTTATCTTAATCTTCTCTTGGATGACTGAAACTTAGGTAGTAGAGGGGTAGAAACCCATTAGTCACTTTAAAAATATCAAAAATGGAACTTTAATTAATTAAATCATTTAAATTTTGGGAAAATAATTAAAATTTTGGATTACTAGGGATGTAACTTAAGAAGATACCAGTTCATTAATTTAAAGTCTCTAATTAAATTAATTCAATGGTAATCAATCCTTAATTAATTCTAAAATAATGACTGAAATGACTAATTAAAAAAGGAAAATAACCCTTAATTAAGTTAAAGCTTAAAACATCAAATGATTTAACAATCAAATTAAAATAAATTTTAAACATTTAAAATTAATTTGAAATCACTTAAGAACAAACTTAAAACAAATTTAAAACCTTAAGTAATTTCAAAACAATTCATAATAAAAAAATATAAAAATCAAACTAATTAAAATCAACCTAAGTATTATAAGTAATCCAAATCAAGTCATCAAAATTTATTAAAAATAAATGATTTAAACACCTTTTTCAACCTAAGCAAATTTAAAACATTAACATTAATCTGAAATATTAAGATCATTTAAAAATATAAAGATTTAATTGAATTAAAACAATTTGAATGTTATCCCCAACTTAAAATTATTAATTAAAATTTTATAACTAAACCAAATCACTTTAAATCATCAATTCCAAATTTAAATTAAGAATTGTTAAAATTTTCAACAAGTTAATTTGCCCCTAAAGGCATTCATTATCATAACTCTTAAATGAAGCATCAAGTGACAAGTCACTTTATTCATCGGATAATCTAATGTCCAAGTTCATTGAGCAAAAGCAAAATTTAACTAAATTTTGGATGATTAATTCACCAGTGCAATGAAATTCATTTAGACTCGAAATAATCCCAGAAGTACAGAAAAGATGTTAGGACTCGTCCTAAGCACTTTCTCAATACGATGGGATGTTTTAGAAGAACAATTGAAATTAATTGTTCTTTAGTGACGAAAATCATCATTAACAAAATACAAGAACCTAGACGTCATAGGAATTGACTAGTGATAGGATTAGGATTTTGGTAGATAACTAAAACCTTCCCTTAGCTCTACCTAGGTATTATCTTGCAAATATATAAAATGCTCTGACATGTGTCTTAAGTGCAGCTCGGAATGACGAGAAGACCCTTCAGGTACGCTTTTACATAATTGCAATTTACTTACCTGTACTGCACTTTACTTTTCTTGCATGTTAAACAAGAATGTCATCCTGCATGAAAACTGAAACCTTTAGGATAGCCACAAAACTGAAACCCAAAACTAAATTAAAAGTCACAACAAGATAAAATTCACCACCACAACATCAGAAGATAAAACAACTCAAAATTTAATCACAAATAGAACACAAAACTACAACTACAACTAAATTAAAACGTCTCGTTAGATGATCTGGAATACCTCGGATGATGTAACCTACGTGTTGCTAACGGGATTTCCCACGGTCTAAATGAAAGTGTGGAACTCATTCAGTTGAGTTTAGCAAATTCATTTCGACTAAGTGAATCCAATAAAAATAACGGTGCCGGAATAATGGAACCGTGGGATCTTAACCGGTGTTGTTATAATCAACTTTAAGATTCCCCTAATAAAACACTAAGATATTTGAACCTTAAAACTCATCTAAACCGAAACACTTCTCTCATCTCCTAATTTTCACTTTCTAAAACTAAACCTCTACAACAACAAGGAGCTTAGAGGATAGTGGGCAACACGGTCATCGTCGTCAGCAAAACTAGAATCTACATCAGCTAAACCTTTCTTAGAATTAAATAACCAAGCCATAGGATTTCGAGGTAGTTTGCCAGTGCAACATAAATCCTCAACTTTCTGTTAAGCATTTGTGTAATGCAAATTAAGCCCTAACCGGTCTTAGGATTCTGAGGTAGTCATTTGGTACGACATAAACCCTCACATCTTCGAGGTTATTTTTGTGATTATGTCATACAAATATAAATCCTAATTAATTAAAATTGGCGGGATTAGAACATTAAATAAACTCTCAAATTGAAGCCAAACAATAGGATAGTTTGGGAAGTTGCCAAGATTCTTCTTAGATCCTCAGCTTCTCCTACTTCTCTTCCTTTGGATTCCCAAAATAACTGTTCCAAATTTGATCCATCCCCTTTTGAATTTCTAAAATCCAATTTTTTTTCAACCTTAAACTTTGAAATTCTTGAGAGCAAAACCACTGATCATTATCGAGAGTTTTCTTAAATGATTCCCATCATTTAAGATGTAATTAACTATAGGGGCTTTCCCTTATAGGGAACTTTAAGAACCCAGGTAATATAAACCCTGCTTAATTCCTTTATATTAAAAAGGGGAACTTGTCGGCTTATAAAATTAGTTCGCAGACCAAATGGATGTCACAAATCTTCTAGTTTATTTAGTCGAGCCTATCATCAAGCAGTGTGTCTATTCTTTAGGATAGATACACAGTTTGTGGTGCGGTGCTCGTTTATATAAACTATTTTGGATGTGAGATCGATTCGATTTCATATTGTCGGCCGATTTTTTCGCTTTTTTTTGAAAGAATTTAAAATTTAGTGATTTAGTTTAATATAAAAAGGTATATGATTTTGAAAGTAGTTTTTGAAAATAGTGTATTTTAATTTTGAAAAATGAGACCGCCTGGATCTCATTTGCCTAGTAATTTGTATAATCGTGCCTGATGTCACAAACGATACTCTCTCGAAAGATTAATGTATCCTGCGACGGTAGACCCAATCATACGAACTAAAGGACTCGTGACATCCGTTTGGTCTGCGAACCTTTATGTGTGACCGATAAGTTCCCCTACCTAATAGAAAGACTAGGTAGGGTTTATTTTATCTGGTTCCAAGTTCCCTATAAGGGCAATCCCCTATAGTTAATTACATCTCAAATGACTGGTGTCACTTGAGAAAACACTCGATAAAGATCGGTGGTTCTGTATTCAAGAATTTAAGGGTTAGGTTTTCACGGTAGGACAGGAAAAGCGAGTGGGAGTGGCTCAAACTGGAACAGTTATTTCTAGGAGTCCAAAGGAAAGAAAAGGTAGGGGATGTCACAGATCTGAGGCAAGCCCCAGTGACTTCCCACCTATCCTATGGTGTGGCTGCGTTTTAGAGACGATGTTAATTAAATGTTTAATCCTGTAAATTTTATTACTTGGGACTTACACTTGCATAATGCTCGATTATGCAAATAGCCCACGAGGTAGGAGGGTTTATGTCGTACCGTACGACAACCTCAGAACCTAAAGCGAGTTAGGACTTACGTTGTGCAACACGATTGCACAACCGCCTAAAGAGGAGAGTGAGGGTTTACGCCGCGCACGGCGAACTACCTCGAAGTCCTATATGTTGTTATTTGAACTAGGAATTTTTGCTGAAGAAGATCCTCTTGCTGCTCGATTCAAGTTCCTCGCTGTACTGCCCACGGAGTTGGCTCCAAGCTTCTTGCTGAAGTAGCAGCCCTAATGTCTAAGGTTCAAATGGTTTTGTTTATTGTGTTTCAAAGTTTTAGGCTTTGTTGTTGTTCTTTTTGTTTTGGTTTCAGTTTCAGTTCAGGTTTGGCATGCAGAATAGACAAATTGCATGTATATAAAAAGTACTTGAAAAGTAAATTGCAGTAATGTAGATTACAGTAAAGTGAATTGTAGTAAATAAACTGTAAAAGTGTACCTAGGCATCTGCTACTGCCGTCAGATTTGTATTGCAAGCTTCGTATAGTTTGTAGTGGATTTAAATAAACTTTCCAGAAAAGGAAGCAAAGCGAGAAAACCTAATCACGAAAGTCAGAAAAATGAGTCGTAGAAATCACATGTAAAACTTTTTGTCACATATGAAAGACCGGAACTGGGTATAAGACATCAGTAGAGGTGGGAGCTCAGAGCTGGGCTGTGTGCTACCCAAACTTGGACAAAAGTTATCGACCCGACGATCTACGGAGGGTAGTCCTTAACATCAATCCAAGTGACTAACCATGGACCATTATAGATTTTATAAGAAAAATTCTTTGAGTTTCATACAAAAGTTATTGTTTAAGCTTTTATGCAGAGTTCTTTTTAACAAGCAAAAGAGAGTTTTTTTTGTTTTATTTTTGTAAATATTTTGTAAAGTAGTATAGCCCACAGGCTAGTCACTCTAATCGTGTTAGGACTACTGACGACCTAAGATCGTGGGGGGAACAATCTAACCAAGAGTCGGCGAATAGTATCATCGGTTCTTTCCCCTCTCCTTATGGAGGGTCCTCGAGGTAGGAGATACTATTCTAATTATCCCTCGTATCCCTCGTATAGCACACATAAGCATTATTATCATCACCCTCGCCACCTAGACCTCAGACTCACACCAGTCCGATGATCCATATGTGGCAAAACAAATGTCCCCAATTGCCAGGAGGATTTGAGTGTAATGTTCAAACTCAAATCCCGGTGCATTAGGTTTCATTATTGGTTAAGCCATTTCAGGGAATTCCATTATTTGATTTAATTAGGTAAGTGCGAACCACGTCTCGGTGCATCCCCGTGTATAGTGTCTTAATCAGTTAATGAATTAAGGTCAGGTACTTAGTTTCACTATGCACTCGAAGGTTAGGTGGATGTGCTCTCACCTAAGGTGTGCTCCTAAGGTCTAGGAAGCCTACAGTGAAGGTTAGGTGGGTGACTCTCGCCTAGTGTTTGCTCCTAAGGTTTAGGAAGCCTATGCTGGGGATTAGGTGGGTGACTTTCACCTAGGGTGTGCTCCTAAGGTCTAGGAAGCCTATGCTGTGAATTAGGTGGGTGACACTCACCTAAAGTATGCTCCTAAGATCTAGGAGGCTTACACTGTGGGTTAAGAAAAGGGGTTTTCACCTAAGGTGTGCACCGAAAGTTTAGGAGGAATACACAAAGGACTAGGTGAATGAATTCTCGATTAGAATATGCACCTAAAATCTAAGGAGCCTACACTCTAACTTGTGCTTGAAGTGACTAAGAGTGATTTACCCTTCCTCAAGTTAAATCAGAAATTCCCCTTTTTGTGACTTAACCGTTTTAAACAACAATTTAAAAAAATGAAGAAAATGGAGAAGGCCGGCTCACTTCCAACACAAGCAAATGCCAAAAGGGAGGAAAATGCAAGTGAACCGGGCCTAAATCACAATTTTAAGGCTTCCAACAACTCCGGGCAGCAACTAGCAAGCCTATGTGGCGACTCTATGACCTCCTACGACCCAGGGTAGTGATTAGATACTCCAAACAGCAGTTCTAAGACTTCCTATGGCTCGGGGCAGTAAGTTTAAAGCTTCAAACAACAATAAGAAGGTTTCAGACAGCAACTATAGGCACTCCTAAGCTTCCGACAGTAATTATGTGGCTTCCAATGCTCCCAAATAACCATCATATGACTTCCAAAGCTTTCCTACAACGGGCAAGCACTCCAAACAGCAACTATAGGCACGGGATAGCAATCCTACGACATCTAGACGCTCCAAACAACACCTATAAGCGAGGGACGACAATCCTACAACATCTTGATGCTCCAAACAACATCTATAAGCGAGGGACGGCAATCCTACGACATCTAGACGCTCCAAAAACAGCTTTCTACAGCTCTCACAGCACTTAGCGGCTCAAAGCAGCTTTCTACAGCAGACTTCTGCAGTTAACGGCCCCAGACAGCACATATGGAAGCCCAAAACAACAATTTTAAATGCATAAAACATCATTTAAATGAGCCTCAAACTCAGCTAGGAAACCTAGCCAAAAGCAGTGGCAAAACCTTCATAATTAGTGAACGGATTATTGTCAAAATATGAAAGTATCAAGCAAAATCAATCCCAAATCCCTCTCCAAAACGGTTATACATCCAACCCGAAGTCAATTTCGAAAACACTCGAGACAACATGTGTTTCAAGACCAAAAGCAGTAAATTCGCAAGGTTTAAAATTAGACTTAATCCTTGGAAAAAAAGGAAACACATGTGACCGGTAATAGTCAAGGAAAACCAAACCGTTAGCCGGAAAACCCAAGCAACTTATCTCATGCGTAGATAAAGTGACACATATGTAAACAATTTCATTTAGATAAAAAGAAATCGAACGGTACGTAAGAATTGAAGTTTAGGCGTTGAGTATGTAAATACATACGAGTTGAGCAGCATCCATGTAAATTTCTTAAAGTTTTAGGAAGAAATTATCAAAACAAATTATGATTCATATTTAAACACCTGCTGCAAAAATCAATTTAAATTCAAGCACTTTGATCCATGGAATAAGCAATAAGAGCTTTGCAAGAGACGAGAAAGCTGATAGAATCGGGTAAAATAAATAAGTTAGAAAAATACAACCTTGATGAGGAAGCGCAGGCGGTTGCAGTGAGGAAGAATGTCCGAGCCTTTCAGTCTGTAATGCAGAAAGTAGCAGGTAAGTGGTTCCTCGAACGGGAGGTGGTTTGGTGCAGGGAGACAGGCATGCGTGAGTGAGAGATGAGCAGGTGGGGAAGCCGACGGGAGTTGGGGCTTTCGGCGGTTTCAATCTTCAAGAGCGGAGGCGAGCAGGGAACTTCAAGCGAGGGAGGAGCGGACAAGACATTAATGTTCACAGAGAGGAGCGGGTGAGGAAGATTCGCAGCAAGTGAGCGAAATCTAGTGAGGAGGGAAGCCGGCGAACCGAAGGCTTCTGTTGATGCAGAGGGAATCGAGGCGCAGGCGAGCGGCTTAGTGCAGGGGAGAAGGTGAGCAGGTGGGTTTGTTTTGTCCCGAGCAGGGTGAGGTGAGGGCGAGGCAAGATCGCGAGCGGGGTCCGTTTCGAACAGAGGAGGAGTGGGATCGAGGGCTAGCAGGCGAGCGGGAGAGAGGAGGAGCAGGGCTAATGTCGAAGAGCCAATGCCAGCCGGTGAGCACGAGCGGGAGCAGCCGAATTCTATATCCGCCCTTTCAAAATATCCGTTACAGGAGGGCATTAGGTGGGCTATTGAATTATTTCCATGCAGGGAGAGTTTTATTAGGTAAATGTTAACTCTTAACAAAATTTAATTGAGAGGGAATCAAGTGACTGATTTGAATTTTAAAAATTTGAAATTTGAAATAGCCCTGGCTTTTGTTCAGCCTGTGTTAGGCTCAAATTGAACTCGCGCTGAGCCCAAACCGGTGCCCCGCTAATTAAAAAAGAAATGCACTTCGATTTCTGTGTCGTTTGTGCGCGTGCGGAACCATAGCAATATGGGTGTCTATTCTGGCTAAATTCGATGTTTCGGACGCATACGTGTGGTCCATTTCGTCATCCGGGGTCATCCGGACAAGCTCGCCGACAATCGGGCCAAAAAAGTGTCGAATTGTGGTGTGCGTGAATTCGAGTCATGAAGGGTTCAACTAAAGCCGTTTGCCCTTATGGGATTTCATTTTCGGGCCCTCTACATGTTAGTCCTTAGCCCTTGAAACCGGAAGTCGAGTGCTGGAGACTACTCATGTGAGGTCTCACAAAATAATGAGTCTATAAGTGGTTCGACACTCTATGGGAGGTGGGCTCCATGACTAGTCCGCTAGGATGGTCAGAAAGGAGTTCCGACAGCTAGATCCTAGGGTCTAATGTGAAGAAAGCTAAGACCTCACTAAAATGAGGTCAACACATATCTTAAAATTTATAAACTTAAAAATTATTTTCAAAAATCAAACGCTACTTTTCAAATTATATATATTTAAACAAAATTTAAAATTTGAAAATTCACTGACAATTTCTGTAGGCGACCATTTTTCAAAATACAACACACATAACCTAAAAATATGCCGACACATACCGAACACCAACACGGTCAACACCGTTTGCTCTGGTATATGATTTTGAGGCAATTTTGTCACTTAAAGTGCAAATTACTTTTCTCAGATTTGCGATAGCAAAAAAATAATAGAAGAAAATAAAGGCTAAATTACAAGTTGAAGAAATTTAGAGTTTAGTAGGAAAACGTGTACAAGCTCAGAAAAAATTTAAACTGTATTAAGAAAAAGTGATACGGGCCCATGACAAATTGGTTCGACCTATAACCTTTCGAATCGGCGAATTAGTTTTATTTCACCGAAGACCTATACTAGCTCACCGAAGAATAGTTGGAAAGTTTGAACCAATATTGGAGGGCCCATATGTAATCTAAAAGACATATTCCAGAATATCTTACCAACTGGTAGATTGTGAAGGAGTAAGAATTTTACCTTCGATCAACGAGCGTTTCTTAAAAAAAATGTTATGCAACATGAAAAATGATGACTTGTTTATAAATTGTGACAATAATAAATTCCTTTAAATCATTTTTGTGATACAAATCTTGACTTTTGTGTATTATAATATCTTTAGTGATCCATATAAGAATGGTTCCTTAACATAATAAAAATAGTCTAGTATGTTACATTATCCTGTTGTTTTCAGGGAAAATGTCTAACAACAGACTTCTTTTTACATTTCGAAGTGATGTTTGCCTGGACCGACGATGTAAGACAGAGGATCTAAAATCCATTTTGACTTCGATCTTTCCCAAGTTGAATTACTCTATGATGGACCCTTGTTATCCATTACGAATAAAGAAGAAGTAAAAGGAAAGCCCTCTGTATTAGAGTTCAAATTTAATCAACAAACTACTGTGACAGAAAAAGTTGATGAAAAATTAAAATTAGTAATAGTAGCTCCATCCCATGAAAATGTAAAGACATTTGCTAGTGGAGTGAACAAATTAGCCTATGGAATGATTAGAGCCCAGAGAAGAAATCACAATAAACGAATCAAGAAACTTAAGAAGAAAGAAAGGCAAAATATAAAACCGATGGAAGAAGACAATGAGTTTGAGTTTCCAACACATCAAAACATTCTTAAAGAGACATATTATGTCTTAGGAGAAGAAATGATTGAAGAAAAGGAGAGAATTGAGAGAATAACATTCACTCCCACTCATTATGAAACGACATTAGATCTTACAGCAACATAGACATTCATTGGAAGACGGATTGCTTCTCGAGAAGAAGTGAGACGTATTCGATCCATTAAACGACAATCGTTTGAACAATTCAAACATTTTAATGGTCGAACTATTAACATATTGGAAGGCATACTGGAGTTTTTGACGAAATTGAATAAGGTGCCATTGTTGAACATGTAATGGAAGCACGTGATCGTGGACGAGCTGGATGTTTAAAAAGAAGAACATACTCCGAACCTAATAGTTGAATACGTGGCAAGGGCTGGATGATGATCCAATATGGTTGTTTTTACAACTATGTTGTGAACAAAGATGGCAATCCTTCGGGAATCTTACAACATTAACAACTAGATCCGCTACCAACAGTGATTATTCAGATTATCAGATGACTAATAACATGAAACATAATGCCCCCTAATTGTGTTCCAGACAGCTGCATCATGAATATATATATGAGGAAGGAGATTGCATACCTCCTCACATTGACATCCACGATTTTGAAAGACCTTTTTGCACTCTGTCACTCATGAACAGATGTTCTAATTTGTTTGGAAGAGAAATATAAATTGTGGGACTACGAGAATTTCAGAGATCTTACCAAATTCTTTTACCACATGGATCAGTTTTAGTCCTACAAAATAATTGAGCTGGTGTTTTTAAACACTACATATCAAGTGTAAGCCGACAACTAATTTGGATAACATTAAGAAGGATGTGTCTTGAGAGGCATCCTGATGGATACCAACCGATACTAGAACTGGAAGGGTTACAGCCCTTAGAGTTTCCATGACCATATGAATATCTGAACACCTGAGACATATTCGATAAAGAATGCCTCAGAGTGTTAGATATTAGTGGTAGGTCTAGCAGTATCTAAAAAATATTGACATTATATTGTATAAATAGTTTTCTGTGTGTATTGTATAATACATGATGTACTGTAAAATTCTACAACATATGTACATTATTGGGTGTGGAATAAAATCTTGTGAGATATTTCACAGTTGACTATAATACATCGTCAGGTCCAAGAGTGCCGAAATGAACTAAAATGATATGGCAAATAACTAGTGATAATTAATCTGATAATTATTATTTGACCTATATAGGTCAAATCCCCAGCTGGAGTCCCCAAAGTATATGTTCTTCTTTGAGAGCAATCTTCTCTCTCGGTAGTTATTGTATATAAGTCCTTTTCTGACACGAATATTATGGCATTCCTATAACTCGACATTTGACATCTCTGAGAGATGATATGAAATCTTATCTCTATGTAGTTCTTGGATATAGTCCTTTCCTGACAGAAATTATGGCATTCCTATAACTCGACATTTGACATCTCTGAGAGATGAAATGACATCTTCTCTCTCTATAATTATTGGATAAAAGTCATTTCCTGACACGGAAATTATGGCTTTCATATAATTTGACATTTGACATGTCTGAGAGAAGATATGAAATATTCTCTCTCTATAGTTATTTGATATAAGTCCTTCCCTGACACAGAAATTATGGCATTCCTATAAGTCCACATTTGACATCTCTGAGAGATGCTATGACATCTTATCTTTCTTTAGCTATTGGATATAAGTCCTTTTCTGACATGAAAATCATAGCATTTCAATGACTTTTTCTTTAAGATAGGATATAAGTCTCATAGCATTCTTCTCGAAACCAACATACATACATCTGACATTATTTAGAAATAATATGACATCCAATCTTTTTTTCTATTCATTACAAGACATTTTCTGATAGACTGATAATGAATATTCAGACTATTTCGGTCAACGCCAATATGTGAGGCATACTTATGCAGTATTCCACACATATTAGGGGCCCCTTTGTTGACCTCACTTTTGTGACTATTTACAAAATATATTAGAGTGGGAAGTCTACCAAAATTAATTCCCTAACTCTTAATGATACTCACTAAACCCTAATATCTAGGGTGAGACCTTATAAAAGATTTTTAACATAAATTTTGATGAAATCTTAAAAAGATCAAATCAGTAATGAAAAATCTTAATCTAATCAACTATTGACCCAATAGGTCAACTTTCGACTAAAAAAGTCAACTTTGGTTAAACTGGTCAATTTCGACCCAGAGGACCGACCCCATTGACCTAACATATCAACCTATGACTCAAAAAGTCAACTTTGGTCAATTTGGTCAATCTTGACCCAATGACCAACCCTATTGACCAAACAGATCAACATTTCACCCAAAAAATCGACTTTGATCAAAATGGTCAATTCTGACCCAATGACCAACCCTAGTGACCCAATAGGTCTACCCATTGACCTAAAAGTCAACTTTGGTCAAAATGATCAATTCCTGACCCAATGACCAATTATTGACCCAATGAGCCAACTTTTGACTTAGAAGACAACTTTGGACAAATTAATCAATTTTTGGCTCAAAGATTAACCATTGACTATCAAGTCAATCAAAACACTAAAATAGTCAAATATGACCTATTTAACCACCTAAAGACATTACATGACCAATAAGACAACTTTGGTCAAACCATTGACCTAGATAGGTCAAAATTGGTAAAAAATGGCTAATCCATACCCCTTTGATCACAAAATTGACTTCAATAATAGACATTGATATAATCAATTTGACATTGATCAAAGTTACTAAAAATTAATCCAGAAATCACCACATTGACCTTTGGGTTCACACAAACCCTAAATTTGGTCAACATGACCAATTTAGACCCCAAAATGACAAAACAACCAATTTTATGACCAAATCAACCATTACAAGGTTGAGAAAGGCACATTGAATATCCTTGAACTATAGTTGATCAACCCTAGCCAACTTGGGTCAACTCCGGGTCAATACTCGATTAATCCTAGTCAACACTCATCAAATCGGGTCAAAACACTCAATTTTGAACCAAAAATAATATAAATTAATTAAATATTTATTCTAAAATTATTTTGATTAATTAATTAGCTAATAATATAATTACTAATATTTTGATTAATTAAATGATTAATTAAAATGAAAACAAAATTAAAAGAAATGAAAAAAAAAAAATTTTAAACTAAAAATAACATAAAATTAATTAAATAATTAATTTAAAATTATTTTGATTAATTAATTGATTAATAAAATAATTTCCATTAATTAATTAAAATGGAAATTAATTTAAAAAAGCATAAAATGGAATTTTAACACATGACACCATTTATGTCATAATAAATGATTTTTAAAATTCCAAACCTAATAATGACATAATGATGACCTCACATGGGTTATACATAACCCATGAGACCCATTACATATGAGTAAACACATTAAATGACACATAACACATCATTTAACCGAGGTTAAAAGTCATTATGGAGGCATTATGATGAAGGAAATGAAGTGGCAACTCCCCTTCATTTCAAAGCAAGAGTCACCTCTTTCCTCAAAGTGATGTGGTCGGCCATCTCAATGGATTATCATACACCTCCTAGACCACCCAATGGAAAGAGAACATGACTTCAACCCTCCCTTTTACCATGGTTAACTAAGAGAAGAATTCATCATAAGGCCATGATGAGTAAGCATAAGTGGTGTCGATTAACCATATCTTCCTTAGAGAAGGATTTAGGTGAGTCATTATTCACCTCTCCCTTCACCCAATAGGAGGAAAGGCTTGCCTTAACTACCCTTTACACCATGGTTAAAGTAATCATAACACTACATGGAAAATAGGAAAGAGAAAAAGCTATGCGGCATCCTCTCTAAATTTCATCATTAACATGATAGAACTCATTTAGGGGAGGTTGAATCACAACCTTTGAATCAATCCACAAACCTCTCAAGACATCCAATGGAGGCAAGCCAAATATGAGAACAAAATTTCATCATAACTAAACCCACCATAGGTTAATCTTGGGAACAAAATTACACTCAGCCAAAATCCTATCCTAAGACCATCATGGATTAGTTAGCAGCTCCCTTATTTGATTCCAAGCCAGCCAAAGCTCATCCAAAGCTCTCCCATGGCTATAATTAAGCCCAAACCCGAGAGCATCCATGGGGAGAACCAAAATAGGAGACCCCAAACCACTGACCAAATGCTCAGACCTTCAACAAAAAAAATGTTCCCTAAAGTTACTGTAGTTGATCCCCAATGTAACCAGGATTTGAAACCCACAAAATCCCCTCAATATAGCTAACCCGAGAGCACCCAAATAAGCCAAAACCAGGACAGTTTGGGAGTCAGAAACCAACCTCCATAAATCTTCATATTAGTCATCCCAAATCCATTTAGGGATTGAACGAAGGTAAGCTCAATCAAAATCAGGCATCCCCATAGCCCCTAAGCCACTGATTGATCAAGCTAATTTAGGTCGAGCACCTCTTGAAAAAATCATATAGGGACCTAATTTCAACTCAAATTGACTTGTGGTGAAGCTCTCTAAGGTCAAGACAAAGCTCTAGAACCATTCAAATCGAGTTTAAATCAACTAAGGCTAAGGTATGGATTTTCCCCTTCAATGGCGTCGGGTTTCACACTTTGTGAAAGAAATCATTTCAAAACCCCTACATATCCGTATGGATATGTTCGTCTGCTCAAGATGATCGCGCAAGAACAAACCTCAATCGATTTCATCAAGAATCGAGCGAGATATTGCTCTTAGACCAAGGACGGTCACGGGATCGGGCGAGTATGAAGATGATGAACCTCGGTTGTCCGTTCCTGTGTTTTGAAAATGGACTGTTGAGATTAAGTTTCGCTGTCTCCACTGTTTGGGTTCCCTTAGCAGATCAGCCTCATTTCGACTGTCCAAGGACACGCAGCACCCCTAGAATTTTTCAGAATAACTTTAATCTATTAAAAAATACATATCTTTGTATATAAAAATCAGAAAAATATAATAAAAATACCTATGAACTCAGAGAAATGAGGAGAATAATGTGGAGTTAAAATTTTAAATTTTTTATTTATATTTGTTTTTAAATTAATTAAATACTTTCTAGAGTGTTTTAATTAGTAAAAAATAATTGTAAGTCAGAAAAATATGAAACTTTTGGGGATTAATCTTTAGATCCATAGGAACAATCTCTGATTTTTCTAAGGTTAGGAAAATTCTCTAAAGTAACTTTTCTTAATTTTCATGAGATTTTGTAATTATTTTTAATAATAATTCTAAAAGCTAGAAAATAAGGAATTTGAATTGCAACTGGTTAGAAATTTAGGGGAAAAAAATTGAACCCTAAAAAGACAAACTTTAACAATTTAAAATTTTAAAATGACAATTTTATTATTAGGGTTAAAATTTCAAAGTTTTAAAATTTAAAAAACCCAAAAATACTTAAAAAATTGAACTATGAGTTAGGTTAAAACATTGAATGACTTAAATTAGAATATAATTAGGATTAATCAAACATTAATTCTAATTAACTCCATTAACACTTAATTAAAATAGGTTTAAAATAAATATTAAAATCTAATTAGGTTTAAATCATAAAATACACCTAATTAGTCTCCCCTATAGCCTTTACTACATTAGGCTTTGGAAAATTTCAAATCTTAATTAAGTTTAAAACATTAAATTATATTTAATTAACACATTAAAATATAAAATTAAATTTTAATTAAGTTTAAAGACATTAAACCTAATTAATTTACTCAAACCTTACTTGTATTAGGTTTAAGTAACCTTTAAACCCTAATTAGGTTTAACCGATATTAAACCTAATTAATCAACTTAAACCTTACTTACATTAGGTTTAAGTAACCTTTAAACCCTAATTAGGTTTAACCCATATTAAACCTAATTAATCAACTGAAACCTTAATTGCATTAGGTTTAAGTAACCTTTAAACCCTAATTAGGTTTAACCCATGTTAAACCTAATTAATCAACCTAAACCTTACTTACATTAGGTTTAAGTAAACTTTAAACCTTAATTGGGTTTAACCCATATTAAACCTAATTAATCAACTTAAACCTTACTTACATTTGGTTTAAGTAACCTTTAAACCCTAATTAGGTTTAACCCATATTAAACCTAATTAATCAACTTAAACCTTACTTACATTAGGTTTAAGTAATCTTTAAACCCTAATTAGGTTTAACCTATACTAAACCTAATTAATCAACATAAACCTTACTTACATTATGTTTAAGTAATGTTTGAACCCTAATTAGGTTTAACCCATATTAAACCTAATTAATTAATTGAAATCTTACGTACATTAGGTAAAAGTAACCTCTAAACCAATTAGACTTAACCATAATTAAGTCTAATTAATCAATTAAACCTTACCTAATTAGGTTAAATTAATCCTAAACCAATTAAACTTAACCCTAATTAAGTCTAATTAATCAATTAAACCTTACCTAAATTAGGTTTAATTAATCCTAAGCCAATTAGACTTAACCCTAATTAAGTCTAATTAATCAATAAAACTTTACTTAAATTAGGTTTAATTAATTCTAAACCAATTAGACTTAACCATAATTAAGTCTAATTAATCAATTAAACCTTACCTAAATTAGGATCAATTAACCTTTAACATATTAGACTTAACCCATATTAAGTCTAATTAATCAATTAAACCTTACCTAAATTAGGTTTAATTAACCCTAAACCAATCAGACTTAACCCATATCAAGTCTTGTTAATCAATTAAACCTTACCTAAATTAGGTTTAATTAACCTTAAAACAATTAGACTTAACCCATATTAAGTCTAATTAATCAATTAAACCTTACCTAAATTAGGTTTATTTAACCCTAAATCAATCAGACTTAACCCATATTAAGTCTACTTAATCAATTGAACCTTACCCAAATTAGGTTTAATTAACCTTAAACCAATCAGACTTAACCCTAATTAAGTCTAATTAATCAATTAAATCTTACATAAATTAGGTTTAATTAACCTTAAACCAATTAGATCTAACCCTAATTAAGTTTAATTAATCAATTAAACCTTACCTAAATTAGGTTTAGTTAACCTTAAAATCAATTAGACTTATCCCTAATTAAGTCTAATTAATCAATTAAATCTTGCCAAAATCAAGTTTAATTAATCTTAAATATATTAGACTAAACCATAATCAAGTCTATCACATTAGACTTAATTAAAATATTAAACCTTAATCAACTAAGGTTTAATCAATCTTAAACCATAATTAAGAATATCACATTACTTAATTAAACTATTAAACCTTAACTAACTAAGGTTTAATCAAACCTAAACCCTACTTAAGTCTAATTCATTAGGCTTAATAAAGTTGTTAAACCTTAATTAAATAAGGTTTAATCAACTTATATCCTAATTAGGCTTAAATTACTTTAAATTTCAGTTAAGTCTAATTTTAATTAAACTTAATTAAACCTTAAGTTTTACCTAAATAAGACTTGAATGGTCTTTAAATTCTAATTAAGTCTAATCTAATTGGACTTAATTAACCTTTGAGTATTATTTAAATAAAACTTAAACCTTAATTAAGTTTACTTTAACTAGACTTAACTCAAACTTAAGTTCAACCCATATTGAACTTAAGTCACTTTAAGTTTAGGTTCAAACTAACTTGAACCTAACTTAAACCAAACCTAAATCAAACTTAAGTTCAACCCATATTGAACTTAAGTCAACCTTAAGTTTAGGTTCAACCTAACTTGAACCTAACTTAAACCAAACCTAAATCAAACTTAAGTTAAACCCATATTGAACTTAAGTTTAGGTTCAAACTGACTTGAACCTAACTTAAAACAAAACTAAATCAAACTTGAGTTCAATCCATGTTAAACTTGAATCAACTAGAAGTTCAGATTCAACCTAATTTGAATCTAACTTGACAGAATATCAAGTTCAATTTAAATCAAGTTCGACCCAAATTGAACTTGATTCAATATTAAGTTCAATCTAAGTTGAACTTATTTTAACAAAAACATTAAGTTTGATTTAAATCAAACATAACTCAACATTAAGTTCAACTCAAATTGAACTTAACATTGAACTTTACTTAAAATATTAAGTTTGACCTGAATCAAACTCAACTCTATATTAAGTTAGAACTAAATCAGACTTAATTTAACATTATGTTCAATCTAAATTGAACTTATTAAGTTTGACTTAAATCAAACTCAACTCAACATTAAGTTCGACCCAAGTTGAACTTAATTTAACATTAAGTTCAATCTAAATTGAACTTATCTTAACAAAAACGTTAATTTTAATTTAAATCAAACTCAACTCAACATTAAGTTCAAATTAAATTGAACTTATTTTGGATTTAAATCAAATCAACATCAAGTTCGACCCAAATCAAAATCAATCTAACATTAATTTCAATCTAAATCGAACTTATTTTAAAACATCAAGATTGATTTAAATCAAATTCAACTCAATATTAAGCTTAGCCCAAATAAAACTTAAGTTCTATCTAAATTGAACTTATTTCAACAAAAATAAGTTTGATTTAAAATATTAAGATCAACTTAAAACTAATCTAACTTAATGTTAAGTTCAACCTAAATCAAAATTTGACTTAAATTAGACTTAAATCAACAAAATTATAAGGTTGACTTAAGCCAAATTTAATTAAACATATCTCAAAATTTTAATCAGATAAGAAATGACATAAACTCCAGAATCCAATTTTTAATCAACATAAATAAAAAAAATTAAAATTGACATAAATCTAAAATTTACATTCCAATCAAATTTTGATATCCAATAAAATTAACAAGATATTTTACCCGAATAATTTTCTGACAATGTTTTCTTTGCAGGAAGGAGACAAAATTCGTTTTAAATTTCTTTTGCATGTTATAGGGTGTGTTAACTCTGTTTTGGAGGACAACATTCCTAAGACGAGACAAAGAAAACAAAACTAAACAAAATAAACAACATTAAAATGACAAAACCAAGACAAAATAAAACCAAACTTTTAGGATAGTCACCAAACATATTAACGACAAAAAAAAAAATAAAATGACAAACAACAAAACAAAAATGATAAAAAGACGACATGACAATCAAATAAAATTGACATGACAATATGACATTTAGGATTGATAGTGGGTACATCTTTCCTTAAAAACTTTTCAGAAAACAAGTGATTAATATTTATCAGATGTTTTCTTAGACAATTACACATTCCCTAAGATGTAATTAATTATAGGAGCTTGCTCATAAAGGAGATTTAAAGAACTAAAAATAGATATTATATCTAGAAATCTCTGGTTACCAAAATTTCATTATCCTTATAAAGAATTCCTAGGATAAAACTATTTTAGAATCTTTATTTGCAAGGATTATTGATCCACTTAAAAAATACTCATTTTTATGCTTTATTTATGATTTAATTCTTAAGGATATTATGCTTTAATGAAAGGTATTTTCATGTTTTTGGATGTAAATGATTAAAAAGAGACCAAGAAGGAAAAAAGAGCAAAAAGGAGCAAAAATGGAGATTATGGAGCAATTTTTGGAATTATTCGCCTGGCGCCTAGGCGCCGAGTCCGCGTCTAGGCGCCGGCTCGATACGAAGCATCGTTAAGTTTTTTCGATGACTTTGAGCCGTTATTTTGATAGTGTTAATCGGTTATTGGAGCTTCTAGAAGACTGGAAGTTACTCCTAATATATAGGACATGTGATACAATGTATTTGAACACAAGGAAATGGTCTGGATCACGAAGAGGTGCGATCTAAAGTAAAGAGGTGCGAACGACTTGCTCACGGAGTCCGACGCCTAGGCGCCAGATCTCGACGCCTAGGCGCGACGGTTACCTTCTAGAAGATACATTCAATTTGGACAAATTTTGAAGTGGTGCCTTAAGGAATCCCTGGTCAAATTCAGAGCTCTATAAATAGGAGCCCATTCTACAGAGAAAATTGCACCAAAACTCCCCTCTTAGTACACAAACCCATTTTAGCCTATTATAGTTTAATTTAGTCTCTTCCATACTTAGGGTGCCACTTTATTTTGTATCTAGTGAGTTTATTTTGAGTGTTTAGTATGTGTAATTGCTGTTAGAGTCTTTCATCATTGCGTTGGAGTCAGTAGAAGTCAGCAGAGCTCTTGAAGAAAGACTTCAGATAAGTATTTGTACTTTGGTTCAATGTTTTATAAATATGTTTTGTTGTGTTATTTTAATTTGTTCTGAGTAGTTAGTTATCTTTGTCCTTTCAACTATGAAAAGATTATAAATTAATTAAATTTTTTAGGAGAAATTAAATATAAAATATTTTAAAATATTCTCATGATATTAATACCCGATCTTATTTTACTTTTTAAATTGGCCATTTAATTTGTTAAAACTTGTTGAAGAATATTGAGACCTATCCGAAGATAAATTCTTAACATGTAGATATCACATGAATCCTTAAGGTAATCGAAGGCTTTACACGGACTATTTAAGGTAAAGTGCAAATAAATAGGAAGATATTATTTATTGGGCATAGAATTAATTAGTTTTTAGAGTGACAGACTAATATCTAATAATTTGATTTATAGAAAGGTAACGGGTCACTGGTAGGGCCGACCATAGCCAATCTTGGACATCTAGTAGTGTGAGCCTAGCATTAACCCATTCTACTAATAACACATCCCGAGCCTAACTATAAATTAATCAATGTTCTTTGCACCTGGACCAAAGGGTAAAGAATATGAATGCTTCTATTTGGCACAATAATATAATCTTAATTCCCTACAAAAGATAATTAATCTATAATTCTTGGATTATTTGAAAAAGGAGAAAGTCTTTTTTATAATTGCATTAAATTACTGCTTACTTTACCTTCCTGCTTATTGCTTACTTTCTTTTAGTAAAAATTATTTGTTTATTAAATTTGAATATATATATATATATATATATATATATATATATATATATATATATATATATATATATATAAAGTATAAATAATTTGTTATGAAAATTTCAAAATATTGTTTCTATATATTTTTACTTTTTGTTTTTATTATCCCTGTGGAATCGATAACCAGGACTCCTCTAGAGCCCTGTATTACTTGAACGATATGTATACTTGCATTTAAAATTGTGACTTTTACAATAATTAAATCTAATAAAATTATAAAAGTAAACCTCGCACATCAAGTTTTTGAAGCCATTTGCCAGGAATTAAATCTTCTAAAAAGTGGTATCAAAATCTTGTATTTTAAAGCTTAATTAAAGTCGCATCGCATCAAGTTTTTGGCGCCGTCGCCGGGGATAGGATAAGATAAGATAAGTAAAAGTAAAAATAAATAAAATAAATAAAAAACAAAACAAAACAAAATTAACAAAAACATAAAAACAAAAAAAAATTATTATCTTTAAATTTTTATGCGTAGTTCTGAATGTGAAGGATTACTACCTTTTGATCATGAATTAGAAAGAACAATTAAAAGATATAAAAAAATAAAAACAATTTCAAAACATAAAAATATGGCTAACTTACATAACAATAATCAAAATCCAATTGAAATTAATGAGCAAAATATTTATAAACCATTAAGCCTAATTTCATGTTAGTATTCAAATTCCATCTGTAGCTGCTAATTCTTTTGAGCTTAAATCTTCTATTATTCAAATGGTTCAATACAATCAATTTGGAGGAACACCTAATGAGGATCCAAATTTACACCTTGCTAGTTTTTTAGAACTTTGTGCTACCTTTAAATATTTTTTCTGATGATGAAATTAGGCTTAGACTCTTTCCTTTTCCCTTAAAAGATAAAGCAAAGATGTGGCTTAATTCATTAACAACTTGTTCTATTAAAACATGAGCAGATATGACACAAAAATTCCTTGCTAAATATTTTCATCCTTCTAAAACTGCTAAAATGAGAAATGATATTAGTTCATTTAAAGAATTTGATGGAGAAATAATTTATGAAGCTTGGGAAAGATTTAAAGAACTATTAAGAAAATGTCCTCATCATGCTTTATCAGATTGGTTAATTATTCAAATATTTTATAATGGACTTATTGGATCACTTAGATCAATTATTGATGTTGCTGCTGGTGGTTCTTTAATGACTAAGACATTTGAAGAAGCCTATACCTTAAATAAAGAAATGGCTAAAAACAATTTTCAATGGCCTTCCGAAAAGGTTAATCCTAAAAGAATGGCCAGTATTCATGATAATGAAGCCTTTTCTATTTTAGCTTCACAAGTGGCTGCGATATCTAAGAAATTAGATAATTTTGCTATTAATATATCTCATGTGAATAATGAAAATGCTGCAAATTCTGATGATTCTCAAACAATGGAAACTTTGCAAGCTATTACTAGTAAAACTAATAATCCTTATTCTAATTATTATAATCCTGGTTAGAAAAATCATCCTAATTTTAATTAGAGTAATGGAAATCAAACCAATCCAAATTGGAACAATCAAGAAAATTCAAACTATAGACCAACTTATCCCCATAGTTATAACAGTCAGCAGAAAAAGTTGTCTGTAGAAGAATTGATCTTGCAACTTAGCAATTAGTTATAAAGTCAAAACACTGCTATTCGTAATATTGAGAATCAGATGGGTCAAATTGCTAATTTCATTAATTACAGACCTCAAGGAACACTGCCTAACAATGTTGAAATTAATCCTAAAGGATCTGGAAAAGAACATGAATAAGCAAAAGTTGTACAACTTAGAAGTGGAAAGGAATTAATAGAGAAAATATGGAATGAGATTGAAAAAGAGAAAGAAGTTGAAGAGATTGAAAAACCTAAAGATACCCTTTCTCCATGTAAAGATCATACTGTTGTACCTACTGAAGTGGAAGTTGAAAGACCACCACCACCTTTTCCTCAAAGACTTAAACAACAGAAGCTTGACCATCTATTTTCTAAGTTCTTTTAAATTTTTAAGAAACTTACCATCAACATTCCTTTTGCTGAAGCTTTGGAGCAAATGCCAAGCTATGCAAAATTTATGAAGGTTATTTTAAGTAAGAAGAGAAAATTTGAAGCTTATGAAACTGTTGCATTAACTGAAGAATGTAGTGCAATTATCCAGAAGAAATTACCTCAGAAACTTAAAGATCCTTGAAGTTTCACTATACCATGTTCTATTGGAGAAAAATTCTATGGAAAAGCCTTATGTGATTTAGGAGCTAGTATTAATCTCATGCCATTTTCAATCTTTCAAAGGTTAGATTTAGGAGAGATCTCTCCTACCACTGTAACTATTCAGTTAGCTGATCGATCAATCACTTATCCTAAAGGGGTTATAGAGGATGTGCTTGTTAATTTAGATAAATTTATCTTCCCTGTAGATTTCATTATTCTAGATATGGAAGAAGATAAAGGAATACCTATCATTTTAAGAAGACCTTTTCTAGCTACCGGTCGAGCAATGATTGATGTGCAAAAAGGAGAATTAACAATGAGAGTTAATCATCAAGTGATAACATTTAATATTCTGAAATCAATGAGGTGTCCTAAAAAAGAAAAATGCTATCGGATGGATATTTTTTATTATATGATTGAAAAGCATTACCAAGAAAGATGTAAGGTCATTTTTTATAATAAAAACAAAGAATCAACGTTATATGATGAGTTATTAAATGAAGAGAATTCATCTGAAGAAGCTCATTATATTCATGAAAATTGGGAAAATTTAGACACAACTACAAATGAGATATTATTACCCTCAATTGAAAAAGCCCCTGAACTGGAATTAAAAATGTTACCTGAGCTTTTAAAGTATGCATTTCTTAGAGATTCATTAACTTTACATGTAATTATATCTTCAAAACTATGCAAAGATCAAGAAGAAAAATTAGTTAGAGTTCTGAAGAGTTATAAGAAAGCTTTTGGTTGGATTATTGCAGATATAAAAGGAATATGCCTTTCAATCTGTATGCATAGGATTTTAAGGGAAGAAAATTGTAAACCCACTATTGAACAAAGAAGATTAAATCCAATTATGAAAGAGGTTATTAAGAAAGAAATTTTGAAATGGTTAGATGCTGGAAGTATTTATCCTATTTCGGTTAGCCAATGGGTAAGTCATATTCATTGTGTTCCGAAGAAAGGAGTAACTGTCATTGTTAATGAAAAAAATGAATTAATCCCAACAAGAGAAGTTACTGGATAGCGAATTTGCATTGATTATCGAAAATTAAACAACGCCACTTGAAATGATATTTTTCCTTTACCTTTGTTGGATCAAATGTTGGATAAACTTGTTGGACATTCATATTTTTATTTTCTTGATGGATATTCTGGTTATTATTAATTACCTATTGCTTCTGAGGATCAAGAAAAGACAACATTACTAGTCCTTATGGAACATTTGCCTTTAGAAGAATGTCTTTCAATTTATGCAATGCACCTGCAACTTTTCAAAGATGTATGATGTCAATATTATGTGATTTGATTGATAAAGGAATTGAAGTATTCATGGACGATTTTTCAGTTTTTGGAACTTCTTTTGAATCTTGTTTGGAAAATATAACAAAAGTTTTGAAGAGATGTGAAGAAACAAATTTAGTTCTAAACTGGGAAAAATGTCAGTTTATGGTTACAAAAGGCATTGTACTTCGACATAAAGTTTCAAAAATAGGGATGGAAGTTGATCAAGCAAAAGTGAAAATTATTGCTGAATTGCAACCACCTACTACCGTTACTAATGTAAGAAGTTTTCTGGGTCATGCTGGATTTATAGGAGATATATAAAGGATTTTTCTAAAATTTCTAAACCTCTTTGCCATTTATTAGAAAAAGAAACTAAATTTGAATTCAATGAAGATTGTCTGAATGCATTTAATATTCTGAAAGAAAAGTTAATCATCGTACTTCGCCATTGTTGCACCTGATTGGAATAAACCTTTTGAACTAATGTGTGATGCAAGTGATTATGCAATCGGAGCTGTATTAGGACAAAAATATGAGAAGAATTTCAAATTTATATACTATGCTAGCAAAATTCTTAATGAAACTTAAATAAATTACACAACTACTGAAAAAGAGCTGTTAGCAATAGTATATGCCTTTGATAAATTTAGACTATATCTTCTTGGAACAAAATGTAGCGTACACACTGATCATTCTGTTATTAAGTATTTAATATATAAAAAGGATGTTAAACCTAGATTGATCAGATGGGTTTTACTTTTGCAAGAATTTGATTTTGAAATAGTAAACAGAAGAGGGACTAACAACCAAATTGCTGATCATTTATCAAGAATAAAAAAAAAACAACAATGAGAAGATTTATGAGGAAATTATAAATGAAAAATTCTCGGATGAGCATCTATATGTCATTCAAGGATTACAAATACTGTGGTATGCAGATATAGCTAACTACTTGGTTAGCAATATTTTAATATATGGGATGAATAGTAAATATATTAAGAAATTCAAGAATGATTGTAAATCATTTGTTTGGGAGGATCCTCGTTTATTTCAAATAGGAAGAGATTTTGTGATTCAAAGATGTGTACCTTATGAAGAAAATTTTGCTATTATTCAAAAATGTTACGATTCTGAATTTGGAGGACACTTTAGAGTGGATAAAACTGCATTTAAAATTTTAAATTCTGGATTTTATTGGCATACTTTATTTAACGATGTTGGACATTATGTGTAAACTTGTGATTAATGTCCTTGAATGGGAAATATATCCAGAAAAGATGAAATGCCTCTAAATTTTACACTAGAAATTGAAATTTTTCATGTATGGGGTTTAGAATTTATGGGACCTTTTGTACCATCATCTGGAAATATTTTATTAGTAGTTAATTATGTTTCAAAGTGGATCGAAGCTATAGCTTGACCGAACTGTGATTCCAAAAGTGTTTAAAAATTTTTAAAGAAAATGATTTTTACAAGATTGGTATGCTTAGGATAATTATCACAGATGGGGGAAGTCATTTCAGAAATATAAGAATTCAACCATTGCTGGAAAAATTCAGAATTAAGCATAGAAGTGCAACTGCTTATCAACCTCAAACAAGTGGAATGGCTGAAGTATTAAACAGAGAAATTAAAAGAATATTGGAAAAGACTGTTAATCCTAAAAGAACTGACTGGGTTGATAGACTTGATTCTGCATTATGGGCTTATAGAACAGCTTATAAGACACCCATCGGAATGTCACCTTATCGGTTAATTTATGGTAAACATTGTCACTTAACTGTTGAACTGGAGCATAATGCTTATTGGGTGATAAAGAAGTTCAATTATAATTTGAATACTGTAAGAGAAAATGATTATTACAACTAAATGAAATGGAAGAGATAAGAAATGAATCTTATGAAAATGCAAAAATTTATAAGGATAGAATGAAGAAGTTACATGACAAAATGATTTCAAGAAAAGTATTCGAGCCTGGACAAGAAGTATTATTATTTAACGCTCGTTTAAAACTTTTCCCTGGAAAATTAAAATCTAAATGGATGGGATCATTTATAATATAGAAAGTATACCCTTATGGAGCTGTGGATATTAAAGATCCCAAAACTGGAAAAGCATTTAAAGTTAACGGTAAGACTGAAGCCTTATATGGGAAAAATGAAATTAAATTACAAAGAGGCTTATGAACTGAGTTTACCCGATTAATTCAGTTAATTAGGTCAGGCTGATGACGTTAAACCAAGTGTTTTGTGGGAGTCATCCCATATTTATCAGTTTGAGTTTAATTATCGCAGTAAGGTTATGCCTTGGTTTTGACTAAATTTGTATATAACTTCTAGAAACAAATAGCTAACAAGTCTGTATTGGCTTAAGCTAAACATTTTCTTGAAGTATATAGAAATTGGACTTGGACCACTCCATGACAAATGTGAGTAAAAAGGAGATCAAGTTAACCTTCGTTTGTGATTGTTTGTGATTTGAATTTTTCGTAATTGTGTTTGTGTGTTGATCATTTTCATTTATTAGACCTATTTTTACCACCAAAATTTTACAAAATTTGACGATAGGCGAATCAGAGTCAATCGAGGCTCCATCTCCTAGGCGCCAAAAGTTGGAGCCTAAGCGCCAGAATAACCGGCATATCGATGAATCCGGCGCCTAGGCGTCAGATTCCGGCGCCTAAGCGTCGCAGTTACAGATTGTGGAAAAACTAAATTTCTTTAGTTTTTCACACAAAATCTCTTTATTTATAGCCTATTTTTCATCTTCAATCCCATAGACACACTAATTTCGACCAGAGCAATTCATTTTGGAGGAGTTAGGAAGGATTTGGAGGCCATGGATAGAGGAAATCATGGAAATGAGGTAAGAGACAAATCTCCTAAAGATCCTCAGCCTTATTTTAATGGTTTTATTGCTGTTAGTTTGGAGAAAATGTTTAGTCGAATGGATAAGATTGAAGAGGAACTTCAAGATATTGGTAATCATCTCCATGAGATGTACCACCAATACAAACACTTAGAATGACAAACCAAACTTCAATCTGATCACATGGCTGCCTATCAAGACGCTCAAGTAGAAATGTACGCGAAGAACAAATCTCCTAAAGATCTTAGCGAACTTCATTGCAAAAGAGATGGAAATTGAAGATCGGTGTTAAATAGATTCTATGTGTGTTTTAGGTGTGATTGAGTCTTATTTTAGTGTGTTGAATATCTAATGTGTGTATTACTTAAATTGTTTAAAGTGTGTTGTTGGATTTGAATGTTTGCTTTTAATATGTCATTGTTTGTGTTATTTATAAAACGATGAACCTTGATACAAGTATTGTACTGAAGATTGTTGAATTTGGAATGGATATTAGGATTTTGAATTTAAGAATTTGGATACATTTATGTGGATCTATGATATCATTCTAATTAATTGTGAAAAAAATTGGAGGTTATAAAATGGATTAACACTCTCATAAGAGTAATTAGGAGTCGAATTTGATAAGATTTGGTGGAAAATATTTAATTTAGATCAAATTTTTGGAAAGACGAGTTTGGCGCCTAGGCGCCAGAATTCAGAGCCTAAGAGCCAGTTTGGCCTGAACCCGAAAACTCATCACCATTTTTAACGCCTAAGTTTCCTTCTCCATAGTATTTTCACGAAAATACCACCTATTGATCCTATTTAGAGCCAAATTTTCAAGTTTTTGGGCTTGAAATCACCTGATTTCTTCATCTCGAGGTCAGATCTACATTTTAAACTCATTATTTTTTATTTTTACCATGGATTTTTCTCTCATTAAGAAAAAATGAAATTTTGAGAAAAATTTTGATTTTTTATGATCAAATTCATGGGTGTTTAAGCTATTTCAAGTTTGAAAAGCTTAAATTAGTTTATTTTCCTAGATCCGTTGAATTTATTTCGTGTTTTTCTTTCACGTTTAGTTGGCACCCAAATCTAAGCGAGGAAAGGAACCAGAAAACTTTGATCATAGCAAGTTCAGCACTGCTACTGCACACTTCCGATATAATGATTTTGCTACGACTCGAAAGTTTATCTCAGAGGGAAGTTATAATCCTGGACGAAGATTTGAAGAGGCAATCGTTGCACTCAACTGGCAACGATTTTTCTATTTCACTGATGTTCCAATTTCGTGGATAAGGTGGAATACAAGATTTTCGTTCGAGGAGTTGGAGTAGGATTCACTCCTGAATGCATCAACATTTTCTTTAGCTTGCCGCCAAACATTGAGTGTTATTACTCAGGTTTATCTCCATCTGAGGAAGATTTGGACATGATCATTGCCTACCTGACTGATAGTACTGGAGTCTGGAAGACTCGGAATGGAAAAAGGGTAAATTTTTCATCTTCTAAGCTTAATGGTGTTTTCAAGGCATGACACTACTTTATTTCTGCTCGTCTCCTTCCATCCAATCATCTGAGTGAAGTTACCAGAGATAGAGCTATTCTAAACTACTGTATTCAAGAAAAGAAGTCTATTGATGTATGGAGCATTATTTATGATTCTCTGGAGGCTACTGCTCCTTCTAGCACATCTATTGGACTTGGTTTTCCATCACTGATCTACTCTCTTTGTCAAAGTGCTGGAGTAGTTGCTGCGCTTTCTGAAGAAAAGCATAAGTCGACTAAGCCTATAGGAAGATAGAGTGTCAGCATTTATGATCGACTGCGAGGTAAGAGTTCTACTGCACCTACTGGTTCATTACCTACTTCAGGTAGAGCTTCTACTTCTAGACCATCTACATCTACTGAGCCATCTTCTACATTTTGGGAAACCTTGCATGATCAGTTCATAGAGCAGCAGCATGAGTTATTCTTAACTCACTGCAGAGTAGATACCATAGACAAGAAGGTTGATCATCTTTCTGAGTATACACAAAGAAAGAGTGATTATGATGCTGAATATTCAGAGTCTTTAGTGAGATTTCTGAAAAGTAAGCATGATGTTCAGTTCCCTACTTGTCCCAGAATTTCACTCTATGTTGATCCTAAGGACATGGAGTTCTCTTTTGGTGATGATGATGATGATGAAGCTACAGACAATGATTAGTAGCTTGATTTATCTCTAGAGATTATTGATTCTGTTTTTAGAGTGTTTTCTTATTTCTTGTACTGTTTATTGTGATGTTATTTGTTAGAGTTGTTGTAAACTTTTTATGTTAAAACTGTTTTTTTAGATTATCTGATGTGTGTTTAAGACTGAGATGTGAATGAATTTCTATAAAATTTTATTTCTGTTTCAGCCTATTGTTTAGTGTTCCTGAATAGTTAGTAAATTTGCATGTTCTAAAATAAAAAATTTTTTTAGAAAATAACTCCTGCTCTGCAAAACTTTTCTATATATGCATAATTATTTCTGTTATATTCATATTGAAGCATGTGTAGACGTAGAGTATAGTTTGTCCTTACTACATCATTGTTATACTTAGATTAATTCCGGTTTATTTCTTTCTCTCATGCTTTAGAAAATTTCATTATTCATATTTATACTAAAGCTGAAGTTTGGGGGAGGGAAAATATTTATCAATTTTAAATATTATTTGTCCTTAAAGAACTAATATTTTCTTTAAAAATATATTAATATAACATAAGGAATGAAAAATATATTGAAGAACACCTAAATTTTTGAATTTATAAATAATTTAGTAAACATAACTAAAATTTCAAAAATTTTGGTTGATTTTAAGAATATAATTATTCAGCTTAAAGAATAATAAGATGAAAATTTTTCTATTTATAGTAAAGAGAATTCTTTTTTTTTGAAATACTAAGGAATCAAGATTATTGCTTGAAAAAGAAAAAATTGAAATAAATTTTGAAAAATAATAAATCATTAATGTCATATTTATTAAGTAAGAATGTATAGGTTTTTGAAAATAAGTTAAGAATATTGATGTTCAAAATCATTAACAAGCTATCCAAAAATAGTAATCCTCACTTAAAAAAAAAGAAGAAAAAAAAAGGGTGAGGAGAAACTTGAGGAAATGCCCAAACAAAAATTTGCTTCACTTGAATTATCTTATAGTAAGAAAACTGATTACATTTTTAACTTAATTTCTATGTACATATATTTTTACAAAAAAAAATATTTCATGAAAATCTTTTTCTTGAAAATATTCTATGTGACCTAGATATGATGAACTATAATTATTCTTGAAATAAATGAAAAATTGGAAGTCTTATGATTTGGTAGTTAAATGTTCTTTAATTCTTAAAAATTAAACTTATTTAGTGAAATTTGGTTAATGATTTGCTAAAGTATTTATAAAATTAAAAACCATAAGGAATCTTAAATATTTTAACTTCATTCCAAATGTTATTTATTTATTTTATGTAATAAAAGGGTTACTTGAGGAAAAGTAACATTTAAGTTTGGGGGAATTTGATCCACTTAAAAAATACCCATTTTAATGGCTAATTTATGATTTAATTCTTAAGGATATTATGCTTTAATGAAAGGTATTTTCATATTTTTGGATGTAGATGATTAAAAAGAGCCCAAGAACGAAAAAAAGAGCAAAAAGGAGCAAAATTGGAGCTTATGGAGCAATTTTTAGAATATTGGCCTGGCGCCTAGGCGCCAGAGTCCAGCGCCTAAGCGCTAGTTTGATACAGACGATGTTAAGTTTTTTTGATGACTTTGGGCAGTTATTTTGATGGTGTTAAGTGGTTATTGGAGCATCTAGAAGACTGGAAATTACTCCTAATATATAAGATATGTGATACAATGTATTTGGACACAAGGAAATGGTCTGGATCGTGAAGAGGTGCGACCTAAAGTGAAGATGTGCGAACGACTTGATCACGAAGTCCGGCCCCTAGGAGCTAGATCCCGGCGCCTAGGCGCAAAGGTTACCTTCTAGAAGATACATTAAATTTGGAAAAATTTTGAAGAGGTGCCTTAAGCAACCCCTGGTCAAATTCAGAGCTCTATAAATAGGAGCCCATTCTACAGAGAAAATCACACCAAAACCCCCCCCTTTTAGTACACATACCCATTTTAGCCTATTCTAGTTTAATTTAGTCTCTTCCATACTTAGGGTTCCACTTTATTTTGAATCTAGTGAGTTTATTTTGAGTGTTTATTGTGTTTAATTGCTGTTGGAGTCTTTCATCATTGTGTTGGAGTCCATAGAAGTCAGCGGAGCTCTTAAAGGAACACTTCAGATGAGTATTTGTACTTTGGTTTAATGTTTTATAAATATGTTTTGTTGTGTTATTTTAATGAGTTCTGAGTTGTTAGTTATCTTTCTCCTTTCAACTATGTAAAAATTATAAATTAATTAAATTTCGTACGAGAAATTAAATATAAAATATTTAAAAATATTGTGATGATATTAATACCTGTTCTTAGTTTACTTTTTAAATTGGCCATTTAATTTGTTAAAACCTGTTGAAGAATTTTGAGACCTATCCAGAGATAAATTCTTAACTAGTTGATATCACATGAATCCTTAATGTAATCGAAGGCTTTACGCGGATTATTTAAGGTGAAAAGCAAATAAATAGGAAGATATTATTTAATGGGCGTAGAATTAATTAGTTTTTAGAGTGACAGACTAAATTCTAATAATTTGTTTTATAGAAAGGTAACGGGTCACTGGTAGGGCCGACCATAGCCACCCTTGGACATCTAGTAGTGTGAGCCTAGATTAACCCATTCTACTCATAACACATCCTGTGCCTAACTATTGATTAATCAATGTTCTTAACACCTGGACCAAAGGGTAAAGTATAGAAATGCTTCTATTTGGCACAATACTATAATCTTAATTCCCTACAAAAGATAATTAATCTATAATTCTTGGATTATTTGAAAAAGGAGAAAGTCGTTTTTATAATTGCATTAAATTACTGCTTACTTTACTTTCCTGCTTATTGCTTACTTTCTTTTAGTAAAAGTTATTAGTTAATTAAATTTGAATATATATATAAAATAAAATAAAGTATATATAATTTGCTTAAGAAAATTTCAAAATATTGTTTTTATATATTTTTACTTTTTTTTTTATTATCCCTGTGGGATCGATAACCAGGACTCCACTAGAGCCCTGTATTACTTGAACGATACGTATACTTGAATTTAAAATTGTGACTTTTACAATAATTAAATCTAATAAAATTATAAAATTAATCCTCGCGCATCAAGTTTTTGAAGCCATATTCCAGTAATTAAATCTTCTAAGAAGTGGTATCAAAATATTGTATTTTAAAGCTTAACTAAAGTCGCATCGCATCAATTATTATTGACATCTCTTTTTGTACTATTTTCAATATTATTAGCCCTTACTCTCTTCAAATATATTATTATCTAAAAATTGCTTTACAAAATATAAAGAAATAAGATTTATTGAAAATTAGGGCAATATTATAGATAAATAGAGTGGCGACTCCAAATCGACATCGATACCCAGAAAAATCTCCGACACGACGATGACACCGCCACTAACTACTACCGCTATAGTTGTCGCAGTTGTAAAGGAGTTTTATGCAAATCTTCATGGAATCAACCAATGATCAGTTTATGTGCGAGGTAAGTTTGTCACATTTACTCCTGCAAAGAATAATGATTTATACATGATAGAGAATGTGTCAATCTACCACTATTCGAATTTTAACCTGACGAAGGACAATATGAATGACATATACAGATATTTGAGAAATTAAAGTGATGAAAGGGAGAAAAGAGATAGCAGGTATGTAAGTTTCTCGACCACACTGTTAAATCCTACGTTGAAACACTTACATTATTTCATTTGTGCAAAATTGCTCCCAACAATGAAAATTAATAAGGTAACTAAGGAGGTGCTATTCTGAATTATTGTATTCAAATGGGAATGCCCATTGATGCTGGTTCAATAATTGTTAAGTCTGTTTTGGGATTGATTGTTCATGGATCAAAGTATGGGCTTGGAAATCCTTCCACTATATTGCTCCTCTACAGTTAGTCACAAGTGCCATATGAGGACTGGGAAAGAGTACTTCTACCTTCAAAGCCTATAGACCAAGTAGATGCATATAGTAACCAAGCAATTGGTGATATGAATGATATGAGCATTATTGAAGATCAACCATCTCAAAGTTCAACACCTATTCCTCCTTATTTTTTTGAAAGTTTACAGATCAACCTGAAGAAAATCAAGAAATTGGAGAAGAAAGTACAACATCTGATGAATGCAATCAATAATCTTTATGATTTCTTTGATCATCTGGATTGGAGAATGAAGGAGCACTTTGATCATTCTGGATACCTTCTAGAAATTTGAAGGAAGTTTGACAGATTTCTTTGATCATCTATACTAAAGAATTCTCATTTTGTCCATTCTACAATTTATTTGTCCATGCTCAATTGATGAGAGATCTTAGAATTGATGACAGTTCGGAGGAAGAAAGAAAACTTGATTAGTGTATTTATGTGTTTGTGTATCGGATTGCTTTGGTTTGCTTTACTTTATTTGGTTTGAATGTTTTATTAGGAGATGATTGTTTGTTTAGTTTTCAGCGTTATTGTGTTGTGGTTGTGTGTGACGCTGAATTTCAGATTATATGGCTTAAAAATATGTAATGTATAGTGTTGTGTGTATGTGTATGACTCATGAATTTTATATATGAAAGTAATGTTATGTGGTGTTTGTGTTAAAAAATATCATTTACCAAGGCTTTAAGATGTTATTTAATGTTTAATTAGACTAATTAAATATTAGAGCGGGCTTGAAATGATCAAAATTGCAACAGAAAGTCGGAAGCCTAGTTTTTGAACTGGTGCTGAACGGCGCTGTCACCAGCCCCAAAATTCAGAGGGTTTGGCCATTTCAGCAGAATAATGTGCTGAACGGTGCTGCTTCTAGCGATGGACAGTGCTCGAATGCGAAAAATGCCAGAAACTCCAAATTTTCGCAATTTAATCCTGGGACCCACCATTTTTGCCCCAATCTTTGTCTTCAACCTCCAGCCAAGGATGATTTTAGCACCTAGAGCTTACTACCAATTGGATTTGAAGCGATTTCATGGTCGGAAAAGTTTGAATTTCATCTTCTCTTGGTAAGAGCTACACTTTAACCTATAAATTTTTTATTTTGACCATGAGAATCTCCTGCATTAGGAAGATTTAGAATTTTGAAGTTTTTGGAGAAACTTTGGAGATTTTTGTGGATTTTGAGTTCCTATCTATTTAAATTTGACTTGGAGTCGATTGCATTGTAATTTTAAAACTGATTTGGAAATTTTTGATATTTATAGATAGATGGCTCCAAGATTGGCTAAGGGGAAGAGAAATTTTGAATATGATGAAAGTAAATTTGTGAATTTCAAAGCCTATTCAAGTTTTAGTACGTTTCTTAGCAATAAAAAATGTATTCATGAAAGAGCCTTTGAAAATCCTAGAGGAATGCTTGAAGAAATGATTGTTAATCGTCAATGGGAGATTTTCTGTTATTTCACTGTAAATGCGATGTTGGGTATTGTTCAAGAATTTTATGCTAATCTGTATTATTCTGAGAGTGAATTTATTCTGGTTAGAGGACAAATGGTTGAATTTACTCCTGCCAGCATAAATGCATTTTATCAGTTGAGAGCACCCTACCATTGTAAATATGAAAATTTTTCTATCACAAATCAAGCATTGGATGAGATTATAAACTTTTTTACTCACGGAAAAGGGGAATGGAAAATTAAGTAGAGAATGTTAATTTTCCCCTTTCTATTTTGAATCCTGTAACAAAAGTCTAACATTATTTCATTTCTGCAAGATTGTTACCTACGAACCATGACAGTGATGATACTGTTTATAGAGCTGTTCTGAATTATTGTATTCAGAACATGAAGAATATAAATATTGGGGCTATTATTCATAAAAATATTTTATCAAGCTCAAAAGGAGAGACTACAGGAGGACTGTGACACCCCAATCTGATTCATGCTCTATGTATTCATGCAGGTGTAATGATTGAAGATAATGATGAGCTAGTCCACCCCCTAAAGCCCATTACTAAATTAAATCTAAAAACTTATGAAGCCCACGTAGGATGGAAATGGAGTAGAGGGACTAGAAGTAAGCAACAAAATTAATGATGATTATCAAGTGCGATGGAGAGAATATGAGATAGCTTATCATGACGCACAGTTGAGATTTTTCGGGGGAGACACTGATACTGTATTTCCTACTTACCTTGAGTATACTCGACACCAGCCTGAGGAACATGATGATGGTGAAGCTCCTACAGAAGATGAAGATTGGTAGTTTGTGTATTTCTATTTTTATCTTTCATTCAACTTTGTGATGTATTTTTGTTTTGTATTTGTGATGTACTTGAGACTTCTTAAGATTTGTATTTGAGATGTTATATGTGTGTTGGATGTACTTGTAGTAGACTTTGTTGTTGATTAGTGATGTATGTGATTCGATAGTGAAGCTTTTATGGGTTTGGATCGCTAGTTTAATTTGTACAAGTAACAGTTGGATGTTAATGTTATGTGCACTATTTAATGTGTTTAAACTTCTTTATAAACTTTTAACCCATATTTGTGTATAGAAATTCTTCTTAATTATTTCAGGTCCATTGTTCTACTTTATGAAGAAAAACCTGTGTTGACCTCATTTTACAATGAGTCGATACCGTCTGACCTAAAAAGTCAACTTTGGTCAAACTGGTCAAACCAGACCCAATGACCAACCCTGTTGACCCCATAGGTCAACCTTATGACCTAAAAAGTCAACTTTGGTCGAACTGGTCAAACCAGACCTAATGACCTACCCTGTTGACCCCATAGGTCACCCTTATGACCTAAAAAGTCAACATTGGTCAAATTGGTCAAACCAGACCCAGTGACCAACCCTGTTGACCCCACAGGTCACTTTTATGACCTAAAAAGCAACATTGGTCAAATTGGTCAAACCAGACAAAATGACCTACCCTGTTGACCCCATAGGTCACCCTTATGACATAAAAAGTCAACTTTTGTCAAACTGGTCAAACCAGACCCAGTGACCAACCCAGTTGACCCCATAGGTCAACCTTATGACCTAAAAAGTCAACTTTGGTCAAATTGGTCAAACCAGACCTAATGACCTACCCTGTTGACCCCATAGGTCACCTTTATGACCTAAAAAGTTAACATTGGTCAAATTTGTCAAACCAGACCCAGTGACCAACCCTGTTAACCCCATAGGTCACCCTTATGACCTAAAAAGTCAACATTGGTCAAATTGGTCAAACCAGACCTATTGACCTACCCTGTTGACCCCATAGGTCAACCTTATGACCTAAAAAGTCAACATTGGTCAAATTGGTCAAACCAGACCTAGTGACCAACCCTGTTGACCCCATAGGTCACCCTTATGACCTAAAAAGTCAACATTTGTCAAATTGGTCAAACCAGACCCAGTGACCAACACTGTTGACCCCATAGGTCACCCTTATGACCTAAAAAGTCAACATTGGTCAAATTGGTCAAGCCAGAGCTAATGACCTACCCTGTTGACCCCATAGGTCACCCTTATGACCTAAAAGTCAACATTGGTCAAATTGATCAAACCAGACCAAGTGACCAACCCTGTTGACCCCATAGGTCACCCTTATGACCTAAAAAGTCAACATTGGTCAAATTGGTCAAACCAGACCTAGTGACCAACCCTGTTGACCCCATAGGTCACCCTTATGACCTAAAACGTCAACATTGGTCAAATTGGTCAAACAAGTCAACATTGGTCAAATTGGTCAAACCAGACCCAATGACCAACCCTGTTGACCCCATAAGTCACCCTTCCTAAAAAGTCAACATTGGTCAAATTGGTCAAACCAGACCCAGTGACCAACCCTGTTGACCCCATAGGTCACCCTTATGACATAAAAAGTCAACATTGGTCAAATTGCTCAAACCAGACCTAGTGACCAACCCTATTGGCCCCATAGGTCACCCTTATGTCCGAAAAAGTCAACATTGGTCAAATTGGTCAAACCAGACCTAGTGACTAACCCTGTTGACCCCATAGGTCACCCTTATGACCTAAAAAGTCAACATTGGTCAAATTGGTCAAACCAGACCTAGTGACCAACCCATTTGACCCCATAGGTCACCTTATGACCTAAAAAGTCAACATTGGTCAAATTGGTCAAACCAGACCTAGTGACCAACCCTGTTGACCCCATAGGTCACCCTTATGACCTAAAAAGTCAACATTGGTCAAATATGGTTAAACCAGACCCAGTAACCAACCCTGTTGACCCCATAGGTCAACCCTATGACCTAAAAAGTCAACTTTGGTCAAAATGGTCAATCCAGACCTAATGACCTACCCTGTTGACCACATAGGTCAACCTTATGATCTAAAAAGTCAACTTTGGTCAAATTCGTCAAACCAGACCCAATGACCTGCCCTGTTGACCCATAAGTCAACCCTTTCACCCAATGACACATTTAAAGCCCCACAATGACAAAATCACAAGTATTTGACATTTTCAAATTAAATTGATCAATTTGGGCTGACTTGGGTCAACCCAAGTCAAAATTGGTCAACACCTATCTATTTTGATTAAAATAGATAAAAATGAAATAAAAATAACAAAATTAATCAAATAATTAATTTCAAAATTATTTTGATTAATTAGAATGATCAACGATTTAATTTTCAATATTTTAATTAAATGACATAATTATTTAAAATGAAAATTAAATTAAAATCATAAAATCATAAAAATGATAAAATTAATCAATTAATTAAATTTAAATTATTTTCAATTAATAAATTAGTTAATAAAATATTTTCCAACAATTTTAATTTATAAAATAATTAATTAAAATGGAAATTAAAAAGAAATGAAATGAAATACAACCTCCTCATAATTAATTAGGCTAAACTCATCTTAAGGCTTAATTAAGCCCACATTAAGACCACTTTGCCATGTGTTAATACCCATCATCATGCATGGGGTGAGGTGTCACTCTCTCCTCCACCCTAACCCTCATTCATCCATGAGGTGGTCGGCCAACATGAGGCCTCACCACCCACCTCCCAAGCCACCCAATGGAAGGGAAAACCATGCATGAAATCCCCCCCCTTACCATGGTTAGAAGCAATGATGAGGGACGAGCTTGTGTGTCACCATTTGCCAAGCTTAAGAAATGAGGTGTAAGCTCCCTAAGAAGAGAAGTGGCAGCTCACCTTGCACCTCTCACATGAGCCAATGGATGAGAGACAAAATGATGAAGATCATCATGGCAAACTTAGGGAGAAGCATCAATGCCTATCTTCAGCCAATTCCTTCATCCAATGGGCTGATAGAGGAGGTAAATACTCCCCAAGAACACCTTAAGCTAAGCCATAACCTCCCCTTGCTATAAATAAGACCCCTGGCCGAAAATAGCAAGAAGAAGAAAAAAAATTAGGGAGAACTATAAGCTGCCCAAATCCATCTGCTCCCAACATAAAAAGTCTTCCTAAGAGTCCCAACAATCTTTTAGGATCGAATCCAAGCCATAGTTTGAGCCCATTTGAGCCAATTTGATCAAATTTCAAAAACAGCCCCAATTTAGGCACTTCTTCAAAATTCCTCCCCAAGCCCGACTTCTGGATCAAATTGCTGCAGCAATAACTTGCTATTGGAGTCCTAGAAGGCAACCATAAGGTCTGATCTAGCTTGATTTGCTTGTGGAAAAGGTATGAAATTTTTTATTACAAAATAAATCATGTTTCCGATATATCATGTGTTATACTAGTCCAGAAGTGCATCATCACCATATGGATGGATACTTCTCATCCAGATGATCATTTTAAAAAAAAATCACTCAATTTCATCAAGAAATGAGTGAGATATTGAGGTTTAACTTTTAATGGCTCGAAATAATTCAGATTTTTATCCGAATTATCTCGGCCGTCCGATCCCGCGCTTTAGGGATGGACGCGGATCGTACCTCGCAGGTGTCCGCTGTTCGGCCCCCGCAAGGGATACTCCCGCCCGTTCGACGCGTCCGAGGACACGTGTCGGCGGGAGGGAAGTTTGGCGGCGCGATATAGGTTAAAAATTCATTTTAACCTTAAAAACTTCAAAAATCAATATCTTTTTATCCAGAGGTCATAAAAATAAAATAAAAATACTTCTGGAAAGCTCTTGAAGAGAAGAAAATTATGAGAAGTATTTAATTTTTAAATTAATTAAATAATCTCTGGAGTATTTTAATTATTAAAAATTATTTATAAATTAAAAAATTTAGAAACTTTGAGGCATTTATCTTCATGTTCTTAGGGACCTTCCATAATTTTTCCAAGGACGAAAACATGCCTAGGACACTTTTCTTTAATTTTCAAGTTTCTTTGTAATTATTTCAAATAATAATTATAAAAATTGAAAATTAAGAAAAATAAAAATGCAAATGGCTAGAAATGATAGGGCAACAGACAATAACCCCAAGAAAATTATTTCTATGTCATAGAAATCATTTTGAATGGTATTTTGAAATTTAGGGTTAAAATCATTTATTAATTAAATAATTTCAATCCTAAAAATACCCCTTTATAAATTTAACCTATTTTCATCAACAATCAAAGTTTAAAAATGGTTCTAGTCTATGATAGACTAATGAGAAATTTCACTTAAGTCTAAAATGACCAAATTGGACATAACTAAATTTAAAACAATATTTAAACCTATTAAACCTTACTTAAATTAGGTTTAATATAAAAATCAAATCTTAATTAAGACATATTAAACTTAATTAATCAAAAATTAAACCTTTTAATTAAGTTTAAAGACATAATAAACTTAATTAACTCATTAAACCTTACTTAAATTAGGTTTAATATAAAAATTAAATCTTAATTAAGTTTAAAGACATATTAAACTTAATTAATTAAAATTTAATCTTTTAATTAAGTTTAAAGACATAATATACTTAATTAACTTATTAAACCTTACTTAAATTAGGTTTAATATAAAAGTTAAATCTTAATTAAGTTTAAAGACATATTAAACTTAATTAATCAAAATTAAATCTTTTAATTAAGTTTAAAGACATAATAAACTTAGTTAACTCATTAAACCTTACTTAAATTAGGTTTAATTTAAAAATTAAATCTTAATTAAGTTTAAAGACATATTAAACTTAATTAATCAGAAATTAAATCTTTTAATTAAGTTTAAAGACATAATAAACTTAATTAACTCATTAAAATTTACTTAAATTAGGTTTAATATAAAAATCAAACCTTAATTAATTTTAAAGACATATTAAACTTAATTAATCAAAATTAATCTTTTTAATTAAGTTTAAAGACATAATAAACTTAATTGACTCATTAAACCTTACTTAAATTAGGTTTAATATAAAAATTAAATCTTAATTAAGTTTAAAGACATATTAAACTTAATAAATCAAAAATTAAATCTTTTAATTAAGTTTAAAGACATAATAAACTTAATTAACTCATTAAACATTACTTAAATTAGGTTTAATATAAAAATTAAGTCTTAATTAAGTTTAAAGAATTTTAAATATTAAACTTAATTAATAAAAAATCAAACCTTTTTAATTAAGTTTAAAGACATAATAAACTTAATTAACCCATTAAACCTTGCCTAAATTAGGTTTAAATATAAAAATCAACACTTTTAATTATGTTTAAGAATATGTTAAACTTAATTAATCAAAATCAAACCTTTAATTAAGTTTAAAGACATATTAAACTTAATTAACCTCCTTACACATTAGGTTTAATAAAACCTAAACCCTAATTAGGTCTAACCCATTAGACCTAATTAAACCATTAAACCTTAACTAACTAAGGTTTAATCAAACATAAACCCTAATTAGGTCTAACCCATTAGACCTTAACTAACTAAGGTTTAATCAAACTTAAACCCTAATTAGGTCTAACCCATTAGACCTAATTAAACCATTAGACCTTAACTAACTAAGGTTTAATCAAACTTAAACCCTAATTAGGTCTAACCCATAGGCCAAATTAAACCATTAGACCTTAACTTACTAAGGTTTAATCAAACTTAAACCCTAATTAGGTCTAACCCATTAGACCTAATTAAACCATTAGATCTTAACTAACTAAGGTTTAATCAAACTTAAACCCTAATTAGGTCTAACCCATTAGACCTAATTAAACCATTAGACCTTAACTAATTAAGGTTTAATTAAACTTAAACCCTAATTAGGTTTAACCCATTAGACCTAATTAAACTATTAAGTCTTAACTAAGTAAGACTTAATCAAACACAAATCCTAATTAAGTCTACTACATTAGACTTAATTAATTATTAAACCTTAATCAACTAAGGTTTAATTAGACCCAAATCCAACCTTTTAGTCCAAATTCAACATAACCTAAACATAAACTTAAACCTAACTTGAGTCCAATCTAACTTGAACTCAAGTTAACCTAAACCTTAGGTTCAACCCACATTGACCTAACTTAAACCTAACCTAACTTGAGTCCAACCTAACTTGAACTCAAGTTAACCTAAACCTTAGGTTCAACCCACATTTAACCTAACCTAAACCTAACCTAACTTTAGTCCAACCTAACTTGAACTCAAGTTAAACTAAACCTTAGGTTCAACCCACATTGAACCTAACCTAAACCTAACCTAACTTGAATCCAACCTAACTTGAACTCAAGTTAACCTAAACCTTAGGTTCAACCCACATTGAACCTAACATAAACCTAACCTAACTTGAGTCCAACCTAACTTGAACTCAAGTTAACTCTAAACCTTAGGTTCGACCCACATTGAACCTAACCTAAACCTAACCTAACTCGAGTCCAACCTAACTCGAACTCAAGTTAACCTAAACCTTAGGTCCAACCCACATTGAACCTAACCTAAACCTAACCTAACTTGAACTCAAGTTAACCTAAACCTTAGGTTCAACCCACATTGAACCTATCTTAAACCTAACCTAACTTGAGTCCAACCTAACTTGAACTCAAGTTAACCTAAACCTTAGGTTCAACCCACATCGAACCTAACCTAAACCTAACCTAACTTGAGTCCAACCTAACTTGAACTCAAGTTAACCTAAACCTTAGGTTCAACCCACATTGAACCTAACTTAAACCTAATCTAACTTGAGCCCAACCTAACTTGAACTCAAGTTAACCTAAATTTTAGGTTCAACCCACACCGAACCTAACTTAACTTGAAACCTTAGGTTCAACCCACACCGAACCTAACTTAACTTGAAACCTTTGGTTCAACCCATATTGAACCTAACCTAAATGAAACTAAACTTAAAGTTCAATCCAACTAGAACCTAATCTAATTCAAGTCAAACCAAAACTTAGGTTCAACCTAACATGAACCTAACCTAGAAACCTAACTTAAGTCTAACCCATATTTGACTTAAGTCAAACTATACTTAGGTTTAACGCGATATAAACCCAAGTCTAATTTAAGCCTTAGATTCAACCTAACTTGAATCTAAACTAAAGCCCGGCTTAAGTTCAATCCTAAGTCTAGGTTTAACTTTAAATAGACTTAATTAAAACTTAGGTCTTATCTAAAAGGGACTTAGATGGTCTGCAAATCTAATCGAGTCTAATTTATTAGACTTGATTAACCTTTAAGTCCTATTTAAACAAGACTTAAAACTTAATTAAATATATTCTAAACCAAACCTTTTAACTTGAATTCAGACAGACATGAATCAAGTTAAATAGATTCAATCAACATTGAATCTAACTTAGGTTTAACCAGACATCAACCCAAGTTAATTCGATCAATATTGAATCTAATTTCAAATCTTTTAACTTGAATTCAGACAGACACGAACTCAAGTTAAATAGATTCAATCAACATCGAATCTAACTTAGGTTTAACCAGACATGAACCCAAGTCAATTCAATCAATATTGAATCTAATTTCAAATCTTTTAACTTGAATTCAGACAGACACGAACTCAAGTTAAATAGATTCAATCAACATTGAATCTAACTTGGGTTTAACCAGACATGAACCCTAGTTAATTCAATCAATATTGAATCTAATTTCAAATCTTTTAACTTGAATTCAGACAGACACGAACTCAAGTTAAATAGACTCAATCAACATCGAATCTAACTTAGGTTCAACCAGACATGAACCCAAGTCAATTGGATTAATATTGAATCTAATTTCAAATCTTTTAACTTGAATTCAGATAGACACGAACTCAAGTTAAATAGATTCAATCAACATCGAATCTAACTTAGGTTTAACCAGACATGAACCCAAGTCAATTCAATCAATATTGAATCTAATTTCAAACCTTTTAACTTGAATTCAGACAGACATGAATCAAGTTAAGTAGATTCAATCAACATTGAATCTAACTTAGGTTCAACTAGACATGAACCCAAGTCAATTCAATGAATATTGAATCTAATTTCGAATCTTTTAACTTGAATTCAAACAGACATGAACTTAAGTTAAATAGATTCAATCAACATAAAATTTAACTTAGGTTTAAGCAGATATGAACCCAAGTTAACTCAATCAATATTGAATCTAATTTCAAACCTTTTAACTTAAGTTCAAACAAACATGAACTCAAGTTAAATAGATTCAATCAACATTGAATCTAACTTAGGTTTAACAACACATGAACCCAAGTTAATTCAATCAATATTGAATCTAATTTCAAATCTTTTAACTTAAGTTCAAACAAACATGAACTCAATAGATTCAATCAACATCGAATCTAACTTAGGTTCAACCAGACATGAGCCCAAGTCAATTCGATCAATATGAATCTAATTTCAAGTCTTTTAACTTAAATTCAGACAGACACGAACTCAAGTTAAATAGATTCAATCAACATCGAATCTAACTTAGGTTTAACCAGATATGAACCCAAGTTAACTCAATCAATATTGAATCTAATTCCAAACCTTTCAAACAGACATGAACTCAAGTTAATAAATTCAATATTTTAAAACCAAAATTGACATAATCAACAAAAAAAATGACATTTCAAAATAATTCGATATAAATTGACATCCAAGACATATCCAAATATTCTGTGACATTATTTCTGACAATGTTTTCTTTGCAGGGTGAAAGCAAGAAATTTCGTTTAGATTTTCTTTGCATGTTATAGGATGTGCTAACTCTGTTTTGCAGGAGGTCGACGACGGGACAAAAACAAAACCAAAACTTTTAGGGTAGACATATAACCTGAAATTTTTCAACAAATCAACAACATTGACAACAAAACCAAAACATTTAGGTTATACATATAACCTGAAACTTTTGACCATATAACCTGAAACTTTTTATTTAATTTAATTTAAATTTTAATTTAATTAAATTTTAATTTAATTTTATTTTAAATTTTAATTTAATTTAAATTTTAATTTTATTTTATTTTTTATGCTTTAAGGATGATTTAATTTTAATTGTTAAAGTATTAATTCAATTGAAATTTTAAAAGGATTTAATTTAAATGTTTTAACTTCAATTTAATTTAATGATTAAGTCTTTTAGCATTTTAAATTTTGAATTTGGATTATCATTTTAATTAGGAATTAAATATTACTGAGGTGATTAATTTAGGGATTCTTGAATTAAAGAATAAATTTCTTCCTAATAATATCCCTATTTTAATAATTCCAACTTTTTTATTATTCTTCCAAATTTAATTAATTATTTAACTAAGGTTTATTTTAATTATTTTCAAACTATTTGGTAGGTTTCTACCCCTTAACTACCTAAGTTTCAAACATCCAAAATCAACTTAGTATCAAATATTTTACCCACCCTTTTAATTGAACCTAAAATTTTTAATTATAGGTTAAAATTTTAATTACCATTTTGCCCTTTAAACTTACTAATTTCATAACTCACTAAATTGAGCTTAAATTAATTTAAAATTTTTATGTGACTTCACTCATATGTCAATTAAGACATTGGAGGAGAAAATGTGATTTTTCTGTATTTAATTTATTTATGTAATTATTTTTGGTGGAAAATAGGGATTTTCAAGGAAAATTCAATAATATGACCAAGGGAAAGTTACTGTCCTTAAGAAAATTATGAGGCATTCCTAACGACCAGAGGACCACTTGGACCAATTTTAGTGATTTTTTGAATTATAATATTTTTATTATAATTATTTTGAGTTTTTGAGTATTAATTAATTTAAAAATAAAATAAAGGTTGAAAAATGAATTTTATATTTTTCAAAAATCTATCTGATATCAAGGAAACTAGAGAACCAATTTTTATAATTTTCTAATTTTTCTTTGATTTATTAGAATTATTTTAGTGGAAATGCTAGAAAATACATTTTTTTAAATTTTAAAATTACCTTAGGGCTTTAAAATTTAATATCTCATCATAGAGACTTAAGAAAAATATGGGGTTTGTTCCTAAGTGATTAAAATTCAATATGTGACATTTTGGTGAATTTCATTATTTTCGTGATTTTTATTATTTTTTAATTATTAAAAATATTAAAACAATGCAAAAAATCAACTTTCTTGGAAAATTGCAATTTTAATTTTCTTAAATTCCCCTGATATCAAAGAGGCTCCAAATCCAATTTGGTGAATTTTTTAAAAGTATTTTGAAAGTTATGAATTTTTGAAGTTTAGGTTTGGCTAAATGGCTTAATCAACCCATTTGATAGGGCTAACCAAGTCCAATTGACTTCAAACTTTTATGGTGAGTTCCTCTGATCCTAAAGGTCAGTGGAGAATTGGTTTCAATTCAATTTGATGTATGATTAGCTCTAATTAATTAAAGCCCCATTTTGGGTGTTTAACCCAATTAAGGTTATTACAAGTGAGTTAACTCAAAAACTATTTTCCCTAGGGTCCTCTGGTCATAAGAAACATCACCAAATTTTCCTATAATTTATTTCACAATATGCTAATTATTGAAATTAAAATACTCAGAATAGTGACCTAGAATTGAAAAATCAATAACTCTTCATAGGGATGGCCTCTGACTTTGGAAAATTCAGGGAATGTTCCCAAATTCAGAGGCTTCAAAAGCCCTATGGTCTCATGCCATGGTGAATTGTATACATGCATGGATAATTGAAAATGTGCAGAGAGTAAATAAATAATTAAAAATAAAATACTTGATGAAATTACATGATTTCTTTTCCACATTATTCTCCTCTGTTCACTGAGCAAGAGGATATTTTTATTTTATTCTTAGGATTTTTCTACATAAAGTTACGAATTTTCAAAGTTCTGGTAATTAAATAAATAGGAAATAGCCCTAATTTCCTACTTATCCATGCGGCGCCACGCCATCCTCGGCAGCTCCGAAAGGCCACGCGTCGTCTCCTGATTCGGTGCCGCCATTTGACTCAGCTCTCTAGGGACCCACGGTTCATGTACCATCGCGCTGTCTGGCTCGATCCAGACCGTCCGCTCGATACACGTTCGATCCGACGGCTCCCAATCATCGTCTACGACTGGTGTGCACCCGTGACAGTTAACCTTCTAACCCTAATTTCTCACTCGATTCTCAACGGATTTTTGTGTTCTTATGCTCTATGGATTTGTCTTGAGGAGACGAACACATCCATATGGTAAACATGCATTGAAATTGATTCAAATTAAATGGAGAATCTCTGTAAGCTCGGGAAGAAAAGTGAGTCCATACCTCTGCTCAGAGAAGTGAATCTTCGATCTGAGAGTTGTTTCACCTTCGATTGGGTCCAAGCAAGCTCCAGATGAAGTCCCTTGGCCTGGTGAATTCTACAGGTATGATTTCGACCACAGCCGATTACAAAGCTTGAAGTCTGGAACAGATGGGTGGCCTGGAGAGGGGGCTTTCAATGGGGAACTCCTTCTCTTGGTCTTGTGTAGGTGTGGGTGAGTTTAATTTGACTTTGGTAGAGGATTTGAGAGTGTACTGTTCTGGCCTAAGAATTGAGCTCCAAAATTGAGCTCAGTTAGTGGGGATTAGGGCAAGAGAACAGTGGGGATCAAATGCTCTAAGTGTGGGGGAGAGTCTGGAGTGATTTTGGCAGAGTTTCCTTAAGGTTGGTTCAGCACCTCTCATGGCCGAGAGGAGGTGGGGTTTAAATAGGAGAGGCTCGGAGGGCCTCCCGGGGGAGTTAGGGACCGGGATCGAGCTGCTCCATGCAAGAGAAGAACAACCATGGTGGCCACTTGGACTTGGGGCGGCTCGAGCGAGGGAATTTCAATGTTGGCTCACATGTGAGCTTTCGGCCATGGTGTTTTCCGGTGGCCTGGTGGCTGGCCGGCCAGGCATGGGTCACCCTCAGGTTAAGGTGGGTCAGGGCTTGATGTTTGTGAAGTCAATTGGTGGCTGCCATGTGTAAAGGGTTTGAATCAAAGTGGAATGGGGTAAGGGTGTATTTTGGCTCAAATTGGTCAAATGCATGGATTGGGCTAGGTGCACCTTCCCATGGCTAGTTTGGGTCTGAAGATAAAGTGGTTTAGGTTAGCATAATTAGTGGGGAAGGGTCACCATCCAAGTACAATTAAGTTTAAGCAAGGTTTAGTGGAGTCATGGAAGTGGCTAATCCCCTTAAGGGAATGTGGAAAGGGCCTCTTCCTCTTGCCATCTTGGGTATGGTGAGGTGGAAAGTAGATCCCATGGCTCTCATGTTGCTCATGCATGGCTTCATGGCTCATCTTTGGCTTGGGAAAAGTTTAGTCAACTTTCATGAGGAAGGGTGTTGGAATTTTTGATGGATTTAAGGAGAATTGTCATAAGGCTTGATTTGGATTTATTTGGTGATAGATTTTAGAACTTAGGAAGTGTTGTAAATCAAAGGGATGATGAGAGAAATTTCATGTGGGCTTTGTCATGGACTTTGGGCTTTTGAATTTGTCTTGGATGGGCTATGAAATTGGGAATATTTGGGATTTTCTGGAATTTTCTGGGAATTTTCTGAATTTTTGGATTTTTGTGTCAAGAGGGGCATTTTGGTAATTTGGAGGGTATTGGTGGTATTTTTTGGAATTTTGAGTATTTTGGGTAAAAATGGTCAATTTGAGTGGTGGGAGAATGTTTGAGATTTATTTTGAGGAATTTGGGTGATTTTGGAGAATTTTGAAAATTTTGGGTAATTTCAAGGGTTTTTGGGTAGGTTAGGCGGGTCGGGGTCCCGGGGGTCAAAAATTGAAAATTTGGAAAATTGAAGATTGGGTAAATGTAAGTGGAATCAAATCATTTTGGTTGAGCCATGAAGCCATATCAAGCCCACATGAGCCATGAAGGGACTCATTTGAGGCATTCACTATGCTGTTCCTAACCCTCTTAACCAAGGGCTTAGGGGTTAAGGACCATCCATGTGAATCACCTGCATGAGTCAGGAGGTCAAGTTGGGTATGGGTGTGGTTTTAGGAGGTGTGTGAAAGTGTAGTGTATAAGTATAGTGTGTGTGTAAGTCAGCCCTTCACCAGACCAGACCAGACCACCCGGGGCAGTCCTAAGGCTAAAGAGTCCTATAGGAGCTCATCCTTTAAACTTCCACATTTGATTTCAACCCTCTAGGTGATTAGGGGTCTACAATCAAGCTTGTGGGGTTTGCAAGGAGTCAAGAGGTGTTTGGACTTCTAAAGGGTGGGTTCCACTTCTAGTCCTCTAAGATAGTCAAAGGAAAAGCCTAAGGCTAGATCCTAAGTACTAAAGAGAGAAAAGAAGACCTCATGAAAAATGAGGTCAACAGGAGATTAGCAAGATGGGCAATGATCTTGTTACAATTCAACATAAAATTTGTACCGTTACGTGCTATTAAAGGACAAATCCTAGCAGATTTCTTAGCGGCACACCCAATTCCAACGGGATCACCCCTTAATGACGATCTACCTGATGAACAAATATCAGAAGTAAAAAATTCTAACATGCAACGATGGGAAATCTACTTTGACGGAGCTTCGTCTGCATGGAAAGACAAAGAAAAGCAGACAATCATACTAGGCAAAGCTGGAGTAGGATTAATTTTCATTACTCCAGACAAAATGATGATGCCATTTTCCTATCATTTGACCGAACCATGCACGAACAATGAAGCCGAATATGAAGCGCTCATAACCTGTCTAGAATTGACAATATTAATGGAAATTAAGAATATTGATATCTATGGAGATTCCGAGTTAATTATCAATGAAATTGCTGGCAAATACAAAGTTTTGAAACTACGACTTGAACAATATTCCCGTTACACTTTGAAATTACTTCAACAAATTCATGATGTAACATTTTTCTTAATCCCGAGACGAGAGAACTCTCTAGCGGATGCTCTCGCAAAACTTGCAAAGGAATTTGCGTGTCCAGAAGAAGATGACATACCGATTTCTATAAAAAGACAACAAGTTCTTTCTCAAATTGATATGGATAATTTGCATAAAATCGGTGAAAATATGACAATGACAAAAAGTGACGAGAAGGATGATTGGCGACAACCAATCATCCAATATTTACAAACTGGAAAATTACCTGAAAATAGTTCTATTGCCAATCAAATTAAACAAAAAGCATTATCATATGCTCTAATAAATGACGTCCTTTATAAACGATCTTTTGATCAAATGTGGTTAAGATGTTTAAACCAAATTGAAGCCCGAGAGATTGTTAAGGAAGTTCATTCAGGTTTATGTGGTGCACATCAATCTGGGCCCAAAATGAAAATGAAAATAAAAAGATTGGGTTATTATTGGCCAACAATGATGACCGACTGTCTTGACATTGCAAAGAAATGTCATCGATGTCAAATACATGGAGTAGTTTTACATCAACCTCCAAATGTCCTACATCCGACCATTGCATCATGGCCATTTGAATGTTGGGGTACTGACATAGTGGGCCCTATAGATCCTCCATCTTCGAAGGGCCATAAATTTATTTTGGCAGCTACTGACTATTTTTATAAATGGGCAGAAGCAATACCCCTTCGAGAAGTCAAGGCAGAACAAGTTCTCCACTTCTTTAAAACACATTTAGTTTATAGATTTGGGATTCCTTGAAGAGTCATATGAGATAATGGGTTGGCCTGCAAAAACACAAAAATGAATCACTTTATCCAGAGACATGGGATTGACTGGAGATATTCCACAATCTATTACCCTAAAGCCAATGGATTAGCTGAAGCTTTCAATACAACATTGGTTCAAATCTTGAAAAAGACGTTAAGTAATAGCCCGAGACACGGTGGCATGAACGACTAATAGAAGCTTTATGGGCTTATAGAACTACATACCGAACTCCAACACGGTATACACCATTTTCTTTGGTATATGGTTCTGAAGCCATTTTGCCTCTAGAAGTTCAAATTCCTTCTCTCAGAATCGCAATAACGGATAAAATAACTGAAGAAGAAAATGTCAAGTTGCGACTTGAAGAACTTGAAAATTTAGAGGGAAAACATCTGCAAGCCTAACAAAATCTTAAATTGTATCAAGCAAAAATGATACGAGCTCACGACAAACTAGTTCGTCCTAGAACCTTTCAAATCGGTGAATTAGTTTTAGTTCTTCGAAGACCTATACTAGCTCATCGAAAGATAGGTTGCAAATTCGAACCGATATGGGAAGGTCCATATTTAATTGAAAAGACATATTTCGGAGGATCCTACCAATTGGTGGATTGTCAAGGAGAAAGAATCCTACCTCCAATCAATGGGACTTTTCTAAAGAAATACTACGCGACATAAAAAAAAAGAAATGAATAAAGACTTATTTGTAAACTGGGACAATAAATTCTTCTTTCAAAAAATCATCTTTGATGTTTTGTGACATCTCTTTCATTTGTTAAACAAACATTTGAAAATCTAAAATGATATTATGTCTTGATATTTTTAGGAAAAATGTCTTAAGACAGATTATTTTTCTCATTCCGAAATAATATGACTTTTGCCTTGGACCGTCGACATATAGACGCGGGGACCAGAGTTCACTTTGACTTCGACCTATTGCAGGTTGAATCCATATATCATGGATCGTTACTTTATCTAGTGAATCACAGTGAAGTTAATCTGCAAACACCTTTAATAGAATTCAAACTCCTACAACCCGAGGAATATAACTTCACAATCAGTGATAGCTCAGATGAAGCAGAATTCATGACTGCCCCGGTACAAGGAGCATCAACGTCAGGAACCAAAAATCCGACGACAGGATTCACCAGATCGCAAAGGCGAAATCACAATAAACTACTAAAACGACAAAAACAATTACAAGAGAAACAAGACTGGAAGATATGAGTCAGTTAAAATCGCGAACTATCAATACTCCGTTTGAGGAAATAATATCAGAAACGACAAATCTAGACATTACAGAAAAAGAGGATGGCAAAGTAGTCATCGCTCCACCATTGGTCACACCTGCTCAATGTTTAAGAGTATCAGACAAAAAGAATCACTCGGAGGAAGAGATACGACGAATTCGCGCCATTGAGTGGAGAACCTTCGGACAATATAAATATGTGAATAAAAGAACAATAAATATTATGGATGGTCTTAAACTTTTTACCAGAATATTTGATGAAACTGAACAAGCTGCTATCATCAATCACATCATAGAAGCCCGAGATCAGGGTAGGGCTAGACGCCTTCGAAGGAGGACCTATTCTGAACCTAGTAAATGGATTCGCGGTAAGGGTAGGCAAACCATTCAATACGGATGTTGCTATAACTATGCAAGAGACGGAGAAAGAAATCTTCCTGGGATTTTACGACATGAACAAGTCGACCCTTTACCCGTTGTGATAATCCAAATTATCAGACGACTTGTTACTTGGGGGATCATACCTGCGGATGTGTTCCCGATAGCTGCATCATTAATATGTATGATAAAGGGGATTGTATCCCGCCTCACATCGACAGTCATGATTTTGAAAGACCATTTTGTACTCTGTCTTTAATGAATCGTTGCTCCGTGATATTCGGAAGAGAGATAAAAATCTTGAGAATCGGAGAATTTGAAGGGACATGTCGCGTCCTTTTAACCCGAGGATCAGTTCTTCTGTTCCAAGGGAACGGTGCAGATTTTGTAAAACACTGCATACCCATAGTTAACAAGCCACGAATCTCCATCACGTTGCGACGAATGAAACCTGACAAACGACCAGACGGATATCAACCAATACCAGAGCTCGAAGGACTAAAGCCTTTGGAACTACTGTGATCCCATAAATGTCTGAACACCTGAAACATGTTCGACGAATGATGTTTTGGAGTGTAGGACGTTTATGGACGATCTGATAATCTCCAAATCTACGACATGATGTGAAGAACTCCCAACATATAATATATCTATAGTTGTCGATGTGTGATATATCCGTAGCTGTTGACATGTAAAATATCAGTAGTTTATTGCAGCGTGCTATATGATATGTACATATGTATGTACTGTAAGCTTTTGTTTGCAATAAATATGTACTGGTGACTTTTTATGGAAATAAAATGAAGTGTTAAAAAAAATATATCCCCATTGTCTGTGATATGTCGACAGGTCCTGAAATCAATAAATGACAAAATGAATAATTTATGATAATCAAACATGAGAATTAACTTTCGACCTATATAGATCAAAACCCCAGCGGATATTCCCACCAAAAATATTAATGAGTTTGCCACTCTCTTTGGTTATTGGATATAAGTTCTTTCCTGATACGGAAATTACGATTTTCCTTTAACCAAATCTTGACATCGACATTTTGAGGAAAATAGAAAATGACATCTATTTTCTCTCTTCGGTTATTGGATATAAGTTCTTTCCTGATACGGAAATTATGATTTTCCTTTAACCAAATCTTGACATCGACATTTTGAGGAAAATAGAAAATGACATCTATTTTCTCTCTTCGGTTATAGGATATAAGTTCTTTCCTGATACGGAAATTACGATTTTCCTTTAACCAAATCTTGACATCGACATTTTGAGGAAAATAGAAAATGACCTATTTTCTCTCTTCGGTTATTGGATATAAGTTCTTTCCTGATGCGGAAATTACGATTTTCCTTTAACCAAATCTTGACATTGACATTTTTGAGGAAAATAGAAAATGACATTTATTTTCTCTCTTCGGTTATTGGATATAAGTTCTTTCCTGATGCGGAAATTACGATTTTCATTTAACCAAATCTTGACATTGACATTTTGAGAAAAATAGAAATTGACATCTATTTTCTCTCTCCGGTTATTGGATGTAAGTCCTTTCCTGATACAGAAATCATGGCTTTCCTCTAACCAAATATTGACATTGACATTTTGAGAAAAGGAAAAAGACATCTATTTTCTCTATCCGGTTATTGGATATAAGTCCTTTCACGATACGGAAATCACGGCTTTCCTTTAACCAAATCTTAAATATCGACATTCCGGAAAATAGAAAATGACATCTATTTTCTCTCTCCAGTTATTGGATATAAGTCTCTTCCTGACACGGAAGTCGTGACTTTCCTCTAACCAAATATCAACATCGACATTTTTAGAAATGGAAAATGACATCCATTTTCTCCCTCCTGTTATACGATATACGTCCTTTCCTGACACGAAAATCACGACATTCCTTTAGCAAAATATCGACATCGACATTTTGAGAAATGAAATATGACATCCATTTTACCTCCCAATAAATTTCTTTTCAAATACAAGAAGAAAATCTCTTCTTAAGAACCAACTTAAAAGACATCTGACATCCTCTAGGACCGATATGACATCCCCTCCTTTCCTAATCATTATGAGACATCTCTTAGACCACTTCGGTCAACGCCAATATGTGCAGAATACTTATATAGTATTACACACATATTGGGGGCCCTTTTGTTGACCTCATTTTACAATGAGTCAATACCTTTTGACCTAAAAAGTCAACTTTGGTCAAACTGGTCAAAACCAGACCCAGTGACCAACCCTATTGACCCCATAGGTCAACCTTATGACCTAAAAAGTCAACTTTGGTCAAACTGGTCAAACCAGACCTAATAAACTACCATGTTGACCCCATAGGTCACCCTTAGACCTAAAAAGTAAACATTGGTCAAATTGGTCAAACCAGACCCAGTGACCAACCCTGTTGACCCCATAGGTCAACCTTATGACCTAAAAAGTCAACATTGGTCAAATTGGTCAAACCAGACCTAATGACCTACCCTGTTGACCCCATAGGTCACCCTTATGACCTAAGAAGTCAACTTTGGTCAAACTGGTCAAACCAGACCCAGTGACCAACCCTATTGACCCCATAGGTCAACCTTATGACCTAAAAAGTCAACTTTGGTCAAACTGGTCAAACCAGACCTAATGACCTACTCTGTTGACCCCATAGGTTACAATTATGACCTAAATAGTAAACATTGGTCAAATTGGTCAAACCAGACCCAGTGACCAACCCTGTTGACCCCATAGGTCACCCTTATGGCCTAAAAAGTCAACATTGGTCAAATTGGTCAAACCAGACCTAATGACCTACCCTGTTGACACCATAGGTCAACCTTATGACCTAAAAAGTCAACATTGGTCAAATTGGTCAAACCAGACCTCGTGACCAACCCTCTTGACCCCATAGGTCACCCTTATGACCTAAAAAGTCAACATTGGTCAAATTGGTCAAACCAGACCCAGTGACCAACCCTATTGACTACATAGGTCACCCTTATGACCTAAAAAGTCAACATTGGTCAAATTGGTCAAACCAGACCTAATGACCTACCCTGTTCACCCCATAGGTCACCCTTATGACCTAAAAAGTCAACATTGGTCAAATTAGTCAAACCAGACCTAGTGACCAACCCTGTTGACCCCATAGGTCACCCTTATGACCTAAAAGTCAACATTGGTCAAATTGGTCAAACCAGACTTAGTGACCAACCCTGTTGACCCCATAGGTCACCCTTATGACCTAAAAAGTCAACATTGGTCAAATTGGTCAAACCAGACCCAATGACCTACCATGTTGACCCCATAGGTCACCCTTATGACCTAAAAAGTCAACATTGGTCAAATTGGTCAAACCAGACCCAGTGACCAATCCTGTTGACCCCATAGGTCACCCTTATGACCTAAAAAGTCAACATTGGTCAAATTGGTCGAACCGGACCCGATGACCAACCTCGTTGACCTCATAGGTCACCCTTATGACCTAAAAAGTCAACATTGGTCAAATTGGTCAAACCAGACCTAGTGACCAACCCTGTTGACCCCATAGGTCACCCTTATGACCTAAAAAGTCAACATTGGTCAAATTGGTCAAACCAGACCTAGTGACCAACCCTGTTGACCCCATAGGTCACCCTTATGACCTAAAAAGTCAACATTGGTCAAATTGGTCAAACCAGACCTAGTGACCAACCACAGTTGACCACTATAGGTCACCCTTATGACCTAAAAAGTCAACATTGGTCGAATATGGTCGAACCGGACCCGGTGACCAACCCTGTTGACCCCATAGGTCAACCCTATGACCTAAAAGTCAACTTTGGTCAAAATGGTCAAACCAGACCCAATGACCTACCCTGTTGACCCCATAGGTCAACCTTATGATCTAAAAAGTCAACTTTGGTCAAATTGGTCAAACCAAACCCAATGACCTACCCTGTTGACCCATAAGTAAACCCTTTTACCCAATGACACATTTAAAGCTCCACAATGACAAAATCACAAGTATTGGACATTGTCAAATTAAATTGATCAATATGGGTTGACTTGGGTCAACCCAGGTCAAAATTGGTCAACAGCTATCTATTTTGATTAAAATAGATAAAAATGAAATAAAAATAACAAAATTAATCAAATAATTAATTTCAAAATTATTTTGATTAATTAAAATGATTAATGATTTAATTTTCAATATTTTAATTAAATGACATAATTAATTAAAATGAAAATTAAATTAAAATCATAAAATCATAAAAATGATAAAATTAATCAATTATTTAAATTGAAATAATTTTCAATTAATAAATTGGTTAATAAAATATTTTCCGACAATTTTAATTAGTAAAATAATTAATTAAAATGGGAAATTAAAAAGAAATGAAATGACATACAACCTCCTCATAATTAATTAGGCTAAACTCATCTTAAGGCTTAATTAAGCCCACATTAAGACCACTTAGCCATGGGTTAATACCCATCATCATGCATGGGGTGAGGTGTCACTCTCTCCTCCACCCTAACCCTCATTCATCCATGAGGTGGCCGGCCAACATGAAGCCTCACCACCCACCTCCCAAGCCACCCAATGGAAGGGAAAACCATGCATGAAATCCCCCCTTACCATGGTTAGAAGCAATGATGAGGGAAGAGCTTGTGTGTCACCATTTGCCAAGCTTAAGAAATGAGGTGTAAGCTCCCTAAGAAGAGAAGAGGCAGCTCACCATGCACCTCTCACATGAGCCAATGGATGAGAGACAAAATGATGAAGATCATCATGGCAAACTTAGGGAGAAGCATCAATGCACTATCTTCAGCCAATTCCTTAATCCAATGGGCTGATAGAGGAGGTAACTACTCCCCAAGAACACCTAAGCTAAGCCATAACCTCCCCTTGCTATAAATAAGACCCCTTGGCCGAAAATAGCAAGAAGAAGAAAAAAATTAGGGAGAACTATAAGATGCTCAAATCCACCTGCTCCCAACATAAAAAGTCTTCTTAAGAGTCCCAACAATCTTTTAGGATTGAATCCAAGCCATAGTTTGAGCCCATTTGAGCCAATTTGATCAAATTTCAAAAACAGCCCCAATTTAGGCACTTCTTCAAAATTCCTCCCCAAGCCTGACTTCTGGATCAAATTGCTGCAGCTATAACTTGCTATTGGAGTCCTAGAAGGCAACCATAAGGTTTGATCTAGCTTGATTTGCTTGTGGCAAAGGTATGGAATTTTTCTTTACAAAATAAATCATGTTTCCGATATATCATGTGTTATACTAGTCCAGAAGTGTATCATCACTGTATGGATGGATACTTCTCATCCAGATGATCATTTCAAAAGAAAATCACTCAATTTCATCAAGAAATGAGTGAGATATTGAGGTTTAAAGTTTAATGGCTCGAAATAATTTGGATTTTTATCCGAATTATGTCGGCCGTCCGATCCCGCGGTTTAGGGATGGACGGAGCGGATCGTGCCTCGCAGGTGTCCGCTGTTCGGCCCACGAAGCAGATCCTCCCGGCCGTTCGACGCGTCCAAGGACATGTGTCGGCGGGAGGGAAGTTTGGCGACGCGATTTAGGTTAAAAATTCATTTTAACCTTAAAAATTTCAAAAATCAATATCTTTTTATCCAGAGGTCATAAAAATAAAATAAAAATACATCTGGAAAGCTCTTGAAGAGGAGAAAATTATGAGACCAAAATCATAATTTTCTTCTAAGTATTTAATTTTTAAATTAATTAAATACTCTCTAGAGTATTTTAATTAATAAAAATTATTTATAAATTAAAATATTAGGAAACTTTGAGGCTTTTATCTTCATGTTCTTAGGGACCTTCCATAATTTTTCCAAGGAAAGAAAACATGCCTAGGACACTTTTCTTTAATTTTCAAGTTTCTTTGTAATTATTTTAAATAATAATTATAAAAATTGAAAATTAAGAAAAATAAAAATGCAAATGGCTAGAAATGATAGGGCAACAGACAATAACCCTAAGAATTATTTCTAAGTCATAGAAATCATTTTGAATGGTATTTGAAATTTAGGGTTAAAATCATTTATTAATTAAATAATTTCAATCCTAAAAATACCCCTTTATAAATTTAACCTATTTTCATCAACAATCAAAGTTTAAAAATGGTTCTAGTATCATGATAGACTAATGAGAAATTTCACTTAAGTCTAAAATGACCAAATTGGACTTAACTAAACTTAAAACAATATTTAAACCTATTAAACCTTACTTAAATTAGGTTTAATATAAAAATCAAATCTTAATTAAGACATATTAAACTTAATTAATAAAAAATTAAACCTTTTAATTAAGTTTAAAGACATAATAAACTTAATTAACTCATTAAACCTTACTTAAATTAGGTTTAATATAAAAATTAAATCTTAATTAAGTTTAAAGACATATTAAACTTAATTAATCAAAATTTAATCATTTAATTAAGTTTAAAGACATAATAAACTTAATTAACTTATTAAACCTTACTTAAATTAGGTTTAATATAAAGTTAAATCTTAATTAAGTTTAAAGACATATTAAACCTAATTAATCAAAATTATATCTTTTAATTAAGTTTAAAGACATAATAAACTTAATTAACTCATTAAACCTTACTTAAATTAGGTTTAATTTAAAAATTAAATCTTAATTAAGTTTAAAGACATATTAAACTTAATTAATCAAAAATTAAATCTTTTAATTAAGTTTAAAGACATAATAAACTTAATTAACTCATTAAACCTTACTTAAATTAGGTTTTATATAACAATCAAACCTTAATTAAGTTTAAAGACATATTAAACTTAATTAATCAAAATTAATCTTTTTAATTAAGTTTAAAGACATAATAAACTTAATTGACTCATTAAACCTTACTTAAATTAGGTTTAATATAAAATTTAAATCTTAATTAAGTTTAAAGACATATTAAACTTAATTAATCAAAAATTAAATCTTTTAATTAAGTTTAAAGACATAATAAACTTAATTAACTCATTAAACCTTACTTAAATTAGGTTTAATATAAAAATTAAATCTTAATTAAGTTTAAAGAAATATTTAACTTAATTAATCAAAAATCAAACCTTTTTAATTAAATTTAAAGACATAATAAACTTAATTAACCCATTAAACCTTGCTTAAATTAGGTTTAAATATAAAAATCAACACTTTAGTTTAAGTTTAAGAATATGTTAAACTTAATTAATCAAAATCAAACCTTTAATTAAGTTTAAAAACATATTAAACTTAATTAACCTCCTTACACATTAGGTTTAATAAAACCTAAACCCTAATTAGGTCTAACCCATTAGACCTAATTAAACCATTAAAATATAACTAACTAAGGTTTAATCATACATAAACCCTAATTAGGTCTAATCCATTAGACCTAATTAAACCATTAGACCTTAACTAACTAAGGTTTAATCAAACTTAAACCCTAATTAGGTCTAACCCATTAGACCTAATTATACCATTAGACCTTAACTAACTAAGGTTTAATCAAATTTAAACCACTAATTGAGTCTAACTTGATTAGACTAATTAAACCATTAGACCTTAACTTACTAAGGTTTAATCGAACTTAAACCCTAATTAGGTCTAACCGCATTGGACCTAATTAAACCATTAGATCTTAAGCTAACTAAGGTTTAATCGAACTTAAACCACTAATTAGAGTCTAACCCATTAGACACTAATTAAACCAATTAGACCTTAACTCAAGCTAAGGTTTAATTAAACTTAAACCCTAATTAGGTCTAACCCATTAGACCTAATTAAACTATTAAGTCTTAACTAAGTAAGACTTAATCAAACACAAATCCTAATTAAGTTTACTACATTAGATTTAATTAATTATTAAACATTAATCAACTAAGGTTTAATTAGACCCAAATCCAACCTTTTAGTCAAATTCAACATAACCTAAACATAAACTTAAACCTAACTTGAGTCCAATCTAACTTGAACTCGAGTTAACTCTAAACCTTAGGTTCGACCCACATTGAACCGAACTTAAACCTAACCTAACTTGAGTCCAACCTAACTTGAACTCAAGTTAACCTAAACCTTAGGTTCAACCTACATTGAACCTAACCTAAACCTAACCTAACTTGAGTCCAACCTTACTTGAACTCAAGTTAAACTAAACCTTAGGTTCAACCCACATTGAACCTAACCTAAACCTAACCTAACTTGAGTCCAACCTAACTTGAACTCAAGTTAACCTAAACCTTAGGTTCAACCCACATTGAACCTAACCTAAAACTAACTCTAACTTGAGTCCAACCTAACTTGAACTCAAGTTAACCTAAACAGCAAGTTCAACCCACATTGAACATAATCTAAACCTAACTTATCTTGAGTCCAACCTTACTTGAACTCGAGTTAACCTAAACCACTAGATTCGACCCACATTGAATTTAACTTAAACCTAACTTAACTAGAGTCAACCTAACTTGAACTCGAGTTAACCTAAACATTAGGTTCAACCCACATTGAACCTAACCTAAACCTAACCTAACTTGAGTCAACCTAACTTGAACTCGAGTTAACCTAAACATTAGGTTCATCCCACATTGAACCTAACTTAAACCTAATCTAACTTGAGCCAGACCTAACTTGAACTCGAAGTTAACCTAAATTCTAGGTTCAACCCACGCCGAACCTAACTTAACCTGAAACCTTAGGTTCAACCCACACCGAACCTAACTTAACTTGAAACCTTAGGTTCGACCCATATTGAACCTAACCTAAATTGAACTAAACTTAAAGTTCGATCCAACTAGAACCTAATCTAATTCAAGTCAAACTAAAACTTAGGTTCAACCTAACATGAACCTAACCCAGAAACCTAACTTAAGTCTAACTCATATTAGACTTAAGTCAAACTATACTTAGGTTTAACGCGATATAAACCCAAGTCTAATTTATGCCTTAGATTCAACCTAACTTCAATCTAAACTAAAGCCCGGCTTAAGTTCAATCCTAAGTCTAGGTCTAACTTTAAATAGACTTAATTAAAACATAAGTCTTATCTAAAAGGGACTTAGATGGTCTGTAAATCTGATCGAGTCTAATTTATTAGACTTGATTAACCTTTAAGTCCTATTTAAACAAGACTTAAAACTTAATTAAATCTATTCTAAACCAAACCTTTTAACTTGAATTCAGACAGACATGAATCAAGTTAAATAGATTAATCAACATTGAATCTAACTTAGGTTTAACCGGACATGAACTCAAGTTAATTCGATCAATATTGAATCTAATTTTAAATCTGTTAACTTGAATTCAGACAGACACGAACTCAAGTTAAATAGATTCAATCAACATCGAATCTAACTTAGGTTCAACCAGACATGAACCCAAGTCAATTCGATCAATATTGAATCTAATTTTAAATCTTTTAACTTGAATTCAGACAGACACGAACTCAAGTTAAATAGATTCAATCAACATTGAATCTAACTTAGGTTTAACCAGACATGAACTCAAGTTAATTCGATCAATATTGAATCTAATTTCAAATCTTTTAACTTGAATTCAGACAGACACGAACTCATGTTAAATAGATTCAATCAACATCGATTCTAACTTAGGTTCAACCAGACATGAACCCAAGTCAATTCGATCAATATTGAATCTAATTTCAAATCTTTTAACTTGAATTCAGACAGACACGAACTCAAGTTAATAAGATTCAATCAACATCGAATCTAACTTAGGTTCAACCAGACATGAACCCAAGTCAATTCAATCAATATTGAATCTAATTTCAAACCTTTTAACTTGAATTCAGACAGACATGAATCAAGTTAAATAGATTCAATCAACATTGAATCTAACTTAGGTTCAACCAGACATGAACCCAAGTCAATTCAATGAATATTGAATCTAATTTCGAATCTATTAACTTGAATTCAAACAGACATGAACTTAAGTTAAATAGATTCAATCAACATCGAATTTAACTTAGGTTTAATCAGATATGAACCGAAGTTAACTCAATCAATATTGAATCTAATTTCAAACCTTTTAACTTAAGTTCAAACAAACATGAACTCAAGTTAAATAGATTCAATCAACATTGAATCTAACTTAGGTTTAACCGGACATGAACCCAAGTTAATTCAATCAATATTGAATCTAATTTCAAATCTTTTAACTTAAGTTCAAACAAACATGAACTCAATAGATTCAATTAACATCGAATCTAACTTAGGTTCAACCAGACATGAACCCAAGTCAATTCGATCAATATTGAATCTAATTTCAAATCTTTTAACTTGAATTCAGACAGACATGAACTCAAGTTAAATAGATTCAATCAACATCAAATCTAACTTAGGTTTAACCAGATATGAACCCAAGTTAACTCAATTAATATTGAATCTAATTCCAAACCTTTCAAAAAGACATGAACTCAAGTTAATAAATTCAATATTTTAAAACCAAAATTGACATAATCAACAAAAAATTGACATTTCAAAATAATTCGATATAAATTGACATCCAAGACATATCCAAATATTCTGTGACATTATTTTTGACAATGTTTTCTTTTGCAGGGTGAAAGCAAGAAATTTTGTTTAGATTTTCTTTGGATGTTATTGGATGTGCTAACTCTGTTTAGCAGGACGTCGACGACGGGACAAAAACAAAACCAAAACTTTTAGGGTAGACATATAACCTGAAATTTTTCAACAAATCAACAACATTGACAAAAAAACCAAAACATTTAGGTTAGACATATAACCTGAAACTTTTGACAACAAAACCAAAACTTTTAGGTTAGAAATATAACCTGAAACTTTTGACAATAAAAAAAAACAAAACCAAAACTTTTAGGTTAGACATATAACCTGAAAATTTTCAACAAATCAACAACATTGACAATAAAACCAGAACCTTTAGGTTAGACATAATACCTAAAGTATTTAATAACATGGTATAACGACATTCGGGAGTGATAGTGGGTACATCTCTCCTTAAAATAAATTTTTAGAAAACAAATGATTAACATTAATCAGAAGTTTTCTTAAACAATTGAAAATTGTTTAAGATGTAATTAGCTATAGAGGCTTGCCTCTATAGGAGATCTAAAAGAACCCGAAATAGAAATCATCTGGTTTACCATGATTTTCTTAATATGAAAATTCTAGAATATGTTATTCTAGAATATCCTCGTATAAGAATTATCATAAACATCCTTTTCTACTATTAGTCCTAAAAATTCTCTAAATCCTTCATAGGATTTATATGAATAAAACTAGGCTAATATTAGATGGCGACTCCTTGACATTGACATGATACAGAAATGGATGGCGATAACATGACCTCATCCGCACCAAGGACATGAAATTTATATATATATATATATTCCATCGCCACCAACCTGCTGAAACTCAAAGGTATGAAAAGCCAGCATATTGAGGTACGAGTTATATATTTACATTTTTTTCTTTCTTCCATGTAAACTATATTCAAAAATATAAGTTTGGAGTAAGGGAAAGAATTACCTGTTAATTTTTTTTATTTAAAATTATTTTCAAAAATTAGTAACATAATTTCCTGTAATAGAGCTTAATTTTAGATAACTATATTTTGATTTTATTTAAGTATTTTATAAAATTGAATGAAAGTGTTCAGTAATGAAAAACAATTTTGTAATGTAAGATATTTGGTATAAAAGTATAGGACTATAGTCAACTATTCAAAGTAAGAAAAATCGTATGTTTGAAAAATTAAGAATCTTTAAATTCTATGTGATATGAAAGGATTTAGACTCTGTGATGAATCATTAATAAGCTAAAGAAGTGCCTATAAGGTAAGGAATGTGGTAAGTTTCAAATTTAGGGTTAGAAGGGTGAAGTTCAAAATCAGTAAGGCTATCCAGATATCGTAATCCTCACTGAAAAAAAAAAAGAAAAGCAAAAAACAGAAGAAAAGAAAAGAAAAGAAAAAAGAAAAACAAAAATAAAAGAGAAGAGAAGTGAGGAGAAGCTTGAGGAGATACCTAATGAAAAGTTGGCTTCACTTGGACCTACATAAAGGGGAAAAACATAATTACTATCCTGAACTTATATGTATGGATTAGCATATTTACTAGTAGTGTTCTCATATACTTCTTTTCATGTAATCCTTTTAAGTGCATTAATAGAACAATCTACAGCCATTTTTGAAATGAATAGAAAGCTAGAACTCTTATACTTGATTATTAAATACTCTTACACCTACAGAATTTATTAGAATTAGTCAAATATCTTTCTGAAAATTTTTGTCTTGTACTTATCTAAATCAAAATCATGGTATTCTAGAAAGAAAGTTCATTGCAGTGGATCATAATTTTATGTATTAACTAGAATTACTTGAGGACAAGTAAAAGTTAAGTTTGGGGGATCTTGATCCACTGAAAACTTGATAGCTTTTTTCTATTCATTTCATACCTATTTTTGATAATAATTCACTTTAAAGGAAGATATTTTTGATGATTTCATGCAGGTACAATGATTTTAAGCCTTTAGAGCAAAAGGAAGTAAAAAGGAGCAATTTTGGAGTGAAAAAGGATAAAAGTGCATTTTATTAAACTAGCGCTGAACGACGTTCTCACCAGCATTGGACAGGGCCAGTTTCTAGAGAGTTACAACGTTTTGGAGGAATAATGCGCCGAACAACACTCCTACTAACGCCAGAGAGAACCCTATCCCGATTTTGAAATAGATTCAATGTATTTGGCTAAATTTTGAAAGGTTGCTTGAGGAAACTCTTATAAATTTAGTTTTGGCCGAATTTAAACACTTTTGGAGCCACATTTAAAAGGGGCGAGAAAGGAAGAGGAGAGTTTAGAGTTTAGAGAGTGAGTTCTTTCCATTTTGTGTATGAAGTTAGGTTTGTGTTTTTCTCTTCTAAGGAGTGTGAAAGGAGAGGGAAAGTGAGAGATTTCATCTTCCTTACTATTCTAAAGAGAGAATTGTGTGCTATTGTAAAGAAAGAAGAGGAGTCAAAGGAATTCCTTGAGATTCGCTTGGGGAAGAGTTTGAGATAAGTAGTCTTTACTTTACTCTGTTTGTGTGACGTTGTTTTTATATATGAAATCCATGTTTTGTCATCTTTTCCTCACAAGTCTTGAGTAAACTTTTTTTTTCTCATTTTCATGTGATGTGTTAATGTTGTGAAATGGAAATGATGTGCTGATTTATTATGAAGAATTTGTGATGACCTTTTCACGTAGAACTTCATTTACTTTTTGATCTGACCAATTGAATTATTAAAACTTGTTGGGAAACATCTATTTTGAAAAGATTATGAGTTCCACAAAAAAGTGAAGGTCACATTCAAATTCCATAAATGGTGAAGTTCATGGGGGTTGAGTGCAAATATATAGGGAAATATACTTTAATAGGCATATAATTAGAGATTTCTGAGTGACATGATGAAATCCTCAATTTGGTCCTAATGTTTAGAAACTGAAGCAAGAGTTAGCCTTCAGGTGAGGGAAGTGGGAGCTCTGGAGTGAGAGCCAGTATCCTCCTAGCCTAACCACGGATTTGGGGACTAAACTTAGTATTAGCCAATGTTCTTTATACGCTAAAATATGAGTAAAGAATAAGAATGCTCCTATTTAGCATAACACATTTGCATCACTGATCTATGTCATAATAATCATCACATTATGAATGGAAAGGAGGAAGACTCTTTCTTGCAGCTGAATTTGGTTATAAATTTAGTCTTGTGTTAGTTTAACTTGCTAGAGTTTAGAACGTGCTTTGGTAGATATAGTAACTGAACATGTTTGACTTTACATCAAGAATTAAACAACTTGCATTTATGTTGTGATTCGATAAGAGATTTTTATGCTACGCCATAAAAGTAATGCCTCCATGTGGGATCGATATTCCAGGACTCCACTAGAGCCCTGTATTACTTGAGTGATACGTATACTTGCGTTAATTGTGTGACTCATTATCATTTAAATCAATAAATATATTTTTGATGACATTGCACTTTAGTAGAAGGTATTTTATGTATTTTTCTTGCAGATATGATTAAATGGATGAATCTGATAAAAGAGGTGAAAAAATGATCAAATTTTGAGCAAAATTGAAGAAAATTGAAGAAGTGATCTGGGCGGCTAAGCGCCTGAATCCGTGCTTACACACCAAGGCTCCGCAGTTATCCGACAAGAGTTGGAGCTTACACACCAGATGACCCGTGGCTAAGAGCCGGAACCTAGCGCTTGTGCACTAGTTACAAAAGAGGAGTTACTTAATTTTTGGCATGATTTTGAAGAGGTTTTTTAGGCATCTCTTGGTAAGAACGTGGGTAACTTCCTATTGGTGCCAAATTCCAATCAAAATACTCTTGAATGGATTCATCTTTTGAAAGATATGTTGAATCTTACACAATTTGAAAAGATATGAAGGCACCTGTTGAACAAGTATTAAAAAATAGAGTTGAAGATCAGTTAGTGTGTGTGTGGTTAGAGGTCTTAGAGAGTCTAGTGAGACAGTAAATTAAAGTGTTTTAGTGTGGTTGTTACAGTGTGTATTTATTGTAAGAGTGTTCTTTCATTAACTACTACTTCACTTCACCATTTCTACTTAAATCAATTAGTATTAGGATTAGATTAGAGATTTGGAGTCTTCGGAGTTGGGCGCTAACCTCTAAGAAGCATTATGAAGAATATAAAAGTTTCAAAGGAACTTTATAAGTGTTGTGGAGAGGATTTATAGATAAGTGTTTATATTTTTTCTTATTACATTTGGTTTTTAATTAAGGCTTCTTGTGTTTTCACTATAATTTGTTATTTAAACCATGTTATGATTGTATTTTCTTCATGAATTATAAGTAGTTTTCTTTATCTTTTTTTAATAAGACGAAGTAATAAAGTTATAGAAGAATGTTGTGTGAAGTATAGGATTTCAATGCTGGAAGTTGTGATGATTCAGAACCTTGCACTTCATTTACTTCTTGATTTGGCTAATTAAGATGTGAAAATATGTTGTGAGAACCTGTAAGAACCAGTATGGTATTGTCTCAATCCACAATTGAAAAGAATCACATGAGATTATATGGATGACAATGTAATTCATATGGTTGAGTGCAAATAAATAGAGAGATATATTTTAATGGGTGTGGATTAGAGGATTTTAGAGTGACAGGATAAAGCCCCCAATTCGATTTATTGTTTTATATTTTCATACGAGATGTTAGCCCCAGGGTGTAGGGAATCGAGGAAACTCTAGAGTGAGAGCTAGTATCTTTCCTGCCTAACTCATCTTCAAGATTTATAAAACAATAGATTAACCTATGTTCTTTATAGCATCTCTAGTAAGGGTAAAGAATAAATTTGCTCCTATTTGACACAACACATTTTAGATACTTCCACAATAATAATTTCTATGACGTGTCACTGATTCATAAGAAGGAAAAAGATAATTTATTTGCATTTTCTTGCATCTTATAAACGTTTAGTTAAATTTGTTCACTTTTTTTCAAATTATAACAATTAACAAAAAGAATCAAATTTTATTTCCTAGAATATTTTCTTTAGTTTAAGTGAGATCTTTCTTAAAATGTAAAAAGTAATTTCTAGTTCGTTTTTTAATACTTTCCCTGTGGGTTCGATATCTCGGGGCTTAATCAGAAAGTCGTATATTACTTGATAACAATATGTATACTTGTGTAGAATCCCATATCATAATATCATTAAGGAAAAACATCAATTCATATATAAAACGTAAGCACAAATATCAGGGACTAGTCAACGCCCATTCTGGCGTCTTCGGGTCCCAAATTTTGAGTTCCAAAAATTTCGTGATTTTAATCATCTCCATGTTATGTCAGCATCTAATTAGCCTTTTTAAGAATCCAAATTCACTAATAAGTGATGAACTAACATCAGTATTGCACAAACAACACCAAACATCACTTTTATATATAAAATTCAAAGTTACAAAGTTACACACATCACAGTCTTCTACATCATAAACTCAGCATCACTATCAAACCACAACACTCTAACGCTAAAAACATAACTAAGATTCAAATATTAAGCATAATTTATCTCAAATCTCACATAAACAAACCAAATATAAATTAAACTCAAGCAAATAAAGTCCAAATACTTAATAAAGTAGATAAAGATAGAGAATTACTACTCCTCATCCACATTAGTACTATCATTTTTTATATCTCCCATGAATTGGTGGTGCACAAACAAAGTGTAAAATGGTCGATACAAGAATTCATCAGTTGAATTCTTTTCAATCAATGTATTCTTCTTCATTAATCATATCAATCCTTCTTCCAAACGCCTAGTATGATCAAACTATTCCTTCACCCTTCAATCCATATTATCAACTAATTCAGATATATTATTAATAGCATCCATAATATTTTTTACCTCTTTCTCCAGTTTTTTTATTTTTCTCAAAATTAACCGTTTATTTTCAGGAAATCAAGGTTGAAGAGGTAACAAACTCTGAGATGGTTGGTCTACCGTTATACTCAGATCATTTTCATCCCTATTTGCTAGACAATCATAAACGTTAGTTGGGACCATGGGCTTCCAGGGAAGAAGCACTTTTTTTTAACTCTCATATAGTACTTGTGACTGACTGTAGAGTAGAAATATTGTATAAGGATGTCTTAAACAGTAGTTTGATCAATACACAATGAATTCCAAAATAGATTTCATAATTATAGTGTCAATACCAATTGGTCTATTAGTCTGAATGCAATAAATTAATATCACACTTTCCTTCATCAATTTACTAATTTTCATATTCAAAATTAATTTAGAAGATAAAATAATGTCATTGCTTTGAAACAGTATTAAATAAGGTTGTAGAGAAATTGACATACCAGTCGTCTCTTATCTCTCAATCTTCACTTTAGTCTGTCAGATATCGATAGATGTCTTTCATGTTGTCCCTTGTAGGGAAGAAATTTGTGTAATGGAAAATTGGCTCATTCTCTACGATAAAAATTTCATTAATCTTCGAAGTTGTGAATGTTATCCACCTACCTCGCACATAGACGACTCCTTGGTTGATTCCATGAAGATTTGCATAAAATTTATTCAACATAAGAATGACTACTATAGCAATGGTGTAACAAAACACTTCCCAACGCCTTTGCATAATAATTTCTTCAACACGAGTACTAGGAACATTCATACCTTGATGTATAAAGCCTTTTTGTCTGATAAGCATCCTCTTTATAAGGACTTTGTCACAAAGTCACTGCGCCTCGAAACGGATGAACTTCCTCCAATTGAACACTCTAAATCTTGGAGATTCTAAGAAGTTAGAAGCCTTGGAAGGCAAGTTTTAGAACTTCCTTTTCATTTTTTCTAGAGTTAGTGGGCTTAAAACTGAGTTTAGGGAATTATAAGCTCGAACCAGCCAAATCCCATCATTTGAAACTCCAAAAACCCTTCTCTGGTCGTCAACACAGTCGACACCGAGGTTCCGAAAAAATAAGTTGCTCTCTGGAAAAATCCACCATCGATGCTGGTTTGGGTGTCATCAGTGTTGGATCAGGCGCTGTCAGCACTGGTTTGAGTGTCATCGGTGCCAGTTCACAACTTTGCTCCAACGCCTTTTTTGTCCAAATAATCTCCAAATCTTTGATTCAATCCAAAAAAAATTAGCACCAATGAGATAATTTTGAGAGAGTAGGACTCAAATATAAGACTCTAATAATGACACAAACTATAACTCAATAAAAATAAACTAAACAACACAAATAACTATGTGTTGCCTCCCATAAAGCGCTTATTTTAATGTCGTTAGCCCGACAAACATTAGTTTCAATCATAAAACTTAGCATTAAAACCTCCTTATAATTTTGTTGTGATCCTTCAAAATATGGTTTTAATCGATTCCCATTAACTTTAAATGTTCTCCCAGTTTTTGGATCTTCAATATCAACAACTCCGAATTGGTAGACTTTTATCACAGTGAAATGTCCTATCCACCTATAGTTAAGTTTTCCAGGAAATAATCTTAATCTTGTATTATATAACAAAACTTCTTGTCAAGGTTCAAATCTATTTTTAATAATTTTTTGATCATGCCAAATCTTGATTTTTTTTCCTTATTAATTCTTTCATTATCATAAGATACATTTCTCATTTCTTCTAATTCATTATGTTGCAATAATCTTTTCTCACCAGCATCTCTTACATTTAAATTGAACTCTTTAATTGCCCGAGTTGTCGGCCGTTTTAAAATATTCACGGTTTCGTTGAAAAATATGTTTTTGTGGGTGTTTTATTTTAAAAAGGATGCTAATTTTATAAAATAGGAATTCAATTTAATATATATATATATATATATATATATATATATATATATATATATATATATATATATATATATATATTATATAAAATTAATATTTTTATTTTTGAAGAATATGAAATCGAACTGATCTCATATAAATAATAGTTTAAATAATCAAGCATTTCACATAAAAACATGAATTTATCTCGAAGAATGAGTACATGGTTTGAGGTGAAGCTTGATCAAATAAACTAAAGAATTCATGACATCCGTTTGGATTGTGAACCATTGTTGACTGACAATTTCCCCTATCTAATATGAAGGAATTAGATAGGGTTTATATTAATCTGGGGTCTTTAAGTTTCCTATAAGGGTAAGCCCCTATAATTAATTACATCTTAGATAACTGAAGTCACCTAAGAAAACTCTTGATATAGAACAGAAAATATTTATATTCATTACTTCCAAAGGTAAGGTTTTCCAAGAAAATGTCATAGTAAGAACTTCAATAGGTGAATGGCTCAAAATTTAGAACATTTTAGCTTATCAGAATTCAAAGGAGAGAAGGCTAGGGGAAGAACATAGATTCAAGGGAAACCTTGATGTCCTCCCAAACTATCCTATTAGTTTGGCTTTAAATCTTGGAAATGAATTTATTTAAACTTTCAATCTTGCCAATTAATTATAGGATTACATTTGCATAATATCTGATTATGCAAACAACCTGGAAGATGGGAGGATTTATGTCGTATCGGGCAACAACCTTGGAATCCTAAAGCAAATTAGAGCTTATATTGCATGGTAGTGTTGTGCAATATCCTAAAGAAGAGGTGAGGGTTTATGCTGCATTAGACAAACTACCTTGAAGTCCTATGGCTTGTTCTTTAAACTAGGGAAAGGTTTTGCTGATGTAGACAAGTTTTGCTATTGAAGATGGCCGTGATGCCCACCGTGCATGCTCCAAGCTCCTTATCATAGCAGGTTTAGTTTAAAGATATGTCAATTGAGGAGAAGAGGGAAGTCTCATATTTTAGAAATATTTAAATTGAGATGTCTTAAAATTTTATTAGGGGGAACATTAAAGCTAATTACAGCAACACCGGTTAAGATCCCACGGTTCCATCATCTCGACACCGCTATTTTCATCAGATTCACATAGTCTAAATGAATTTACTAAACTCAACTTAATGAGTTTCATACTTTCATTCAGACCGTCAGAAAATCCTGTTAGCAACACGTGGGTTACCTCCTCCAAGGAATTCTTGATCATCCAATGAGACATTTTAATTTAGTTGCAATTGCAGTTTTTATTCTTTTTGTGATTAAATTTTGAGTTGTTTTATATTTTGAATGTTGTGGCAGTGAATTTTATCTTGTTGTGATTTTTTAATTTAGTTTTGGTTTTTGGTTTTGTGGCTATCATAAATGTTTCAGTATTCATGCAGAGTGACATTGTTGTTTATCATGCAAGTTACGAGAAAAATAAAGTGCAGTAAAGAAAACACGGGAAAAGAAAATGCTGTAAACTTACAAAAGTGTACCTGGCAAGTCTTCTCATTCCTCAACCTGAAACTTTACTATTCTTTGCAATAAACATTTATATTTGCAGGGAAGTAATAACTTATGGATACGTTCATCATAGGCCTACAAAGTCCTAGGTCATAACCCGACGGGTCCTATTTGTTCGTTTGAGAGATATTTTTATTCAATAAATTTGATCGGTTCAGTTGTCTTGCAAGGTGTCCAAAAGACTTGTGAAGAGCCTCTACAAGATACTTAGATGTTTCACAATTCTTTTGAGCTTCCTTGAGATCATTTTGAACCTATCATAATTATTAAATAATCTATCTATTTTATACACTTATGCTCAGTGAGTTAGTGTTTTAATTAACCTGAAAGACGGGCTAGTTATCATTTGTTATTTCATATAAATATTATGTGGGTGAAAACCCTTTTAGGAAAAGTTAATTTTTCGGGAAAATTAGCTAATTTATTTAATAACTGACCTTGTATTATTTTCAGGTATTTAGAATTTGATTATGTTTGCTTTTCTAAACTTCTCTTAGCAAGATTGATTAAGCCTAGCTCACTACCAAGCCCATAAAGTTTTGATGGACACATTATTAATTCATTTTGGAAAGAGTTCAATGAGTTTAATCAATTTTTTTCCAAAATATTGGGCTATCAATTAATATATCAAATAGAGTGTGAGTTAATGGATTTTTAACCTCCAAGATTAACACCTAACCCTAAGAATCATTTTGTTTAATTATCTTCCAAATTAAAACTAATTAGGAAAATCCGAACATTATTTCTGATATTACAAAATTGTAGTTGGTTTCTACCACTTACCCCTTTAATGTCTCAAATATCCAAACATATCATTTAGTATCATTAATTGCCCATTTTACCCTTTGATTAAGCCTAAATATTAATTAAGGCTAAAAAAAACTTTTAAAATTACAACTTTGCCCTTGGGGTCCTATCACTCCATAATTTCTTAAATTCAATTCAAATGACTTTGCAATTTTTAGGTTACCTTACTAATGACTTAATTAAAACATCAGAGGAGAAAATGTGATTTTTCAAATTTTAATCTAATTAATATATTTATTTTAATGCAAAAATATAGATTTTTAGTGAAAATTCAATAACTTGATCAAAACAAAATATTTTACTTTGAAATTTTTACTTGGACTTAAATTAGACTAGAAAACAACTTTTCCAAATTTCATAATTTCTGGAGTTTTAATTAATTATAAAATATTTTAAAAGTTAAAATTTTTATTTTATTTTTTTTCAAAAATCTCTCTGAGGTCAGGGAACCGAGAGAAATAAATTTCATATTTTGTGTATTCAACATTTTCAAATTATTTAAATATTAAAATTTGTTCAAAAATGAAAATTTATTAAAAAGTCCAATTTTATTTTGATAAAATTTGTCTGATCACAGAGAACTCCCAAAACGAAATTTATATATTTCTGAGTGGTATTTTAATTATTAAATTTCATTTAAGTGCCAAAAATGTCATTAGGCTTAAGAAAATCATTTAGCTGATTAAATTAGTTCCAAATGACTTCAAAATTTTTAGGGGCGTTCATCTATCACTGAAACACAGTGGAGAATCATTTGTAGGTTATTTTGATTTTTATTTTATCTTAATTAATTAAGAGTTTATTTTAGGTCAAGTTGATGATTAGTGCAGATCTTAGTGATTTAGACCATGAAATAATTATCCTAGAGTCCCCTGATTATAAAAGATCTACAAAAATTTACATTACATTTTTCTGATCATTATTTTAAATATTAAAATTTTTATACAAAAACAAACACAATAACTTGAAAAATAGAGATCTCCTCACAAAGATCCCCCCAGACTTTGGAAAAATCAAGGAAGATCCCTTATGACAGATAGAATAAGACCCCCAAAGATCAAGCCATGATGAAATGTATGGGTCAGTGGAGAATTAAATGAATGAAGTTAGTATTTAAATCATTAAAAATAAAATATGCATAAAAAATACTTCAAACCATTTCCACATTGTTCTCCTTTGCTCACTGAGCAACAAGGTATTTTTCTTTTATTTTTCTGATTTTTTTAGGCTAAGATATTGATTTTTTTAAAGTTTTGGTGATTTAAATAATTCAGAAAATAAGGATTTTTTTACTTAACCATGTTCGCGCCACACAAACCTATGACTTGTCAAAAGCACACGCATCTCCTTCTGGTTGGGCACCGCCTTCTGAGTCAGCACTATGCGGCTCCGCGGTTCTACTTCATCTTCCCATCCGGCGCCATCCTAGCCTTCCATTTTATACACATATGATCCAACAGTGCTCCTTCATCATCTTCGATAGGTTCATCACGAGAGCCATTCCCACTAAAACAATAATATCTCAGCCTAGACTCAACCAAATCACTTCAGGTTTGATCCTATGGACTCATTTAAGCATGGCGAACATATCCATACGATTAATCATAGTTTAAATTAACCCGAATTATATAGGGAATCCAGAGAATCTCGGGAAGAAGAAGGAGGTAATACCTTGGCTCTGAGAAGTGAAGCTTCATACAGAGATGCTCTACAGCTTTGTTGGTGTCCTAGGAGCTCCGGGATGAAGCCTCTTGCTGGTAAATTGCCTAGATATGAAAGTGACCAGACCTGATTTCAAGCTTTGATGGAATTCTGGTACAGAGGTCTTTTGTGATGGGGCTTTGATATGGGATCTGCTTCTTTCACTGCTCTGAAGGTGTGGGCACAGTTAACTGAGATTTGGTGCTGTGTGGAGGTGTATTGGAAAGTGTCCTAGTTCTGGAAAATTTTAAGCTCTGAAATTGAGCTCAGGCAGTGAACCCCCAGAGGGGGAAAATGGCTGGAATGGTCTTAGGGATGTCTGGAGGTGCTCTGGTGAGATTTTGGCAGAGTTTTGTTAAGAAAATTTTAGCACCCTCCCCTAGGCCATGAAGGGTGGTGGCTTAAATAGCCATGGCTGGGGTGGCTGCCAGGCTCCATTTCATGTGCAAAGAGCAGCCCAGGTGTAGTGTAGAGGAGCTCTGGTGGCAATTTTGGGTTGATTTGGCCATAGGGTGGTGTTTAGATTTGGCCAAGAGGGAGGTGGCTCTCAGGTGCACCAGTGGGCAGGCCATGAGTGCAATGGGTTTTAATGGTTAAGGCATTATGGCAAACATCTATTGGATTTAACCATTTAAGGGATGGATCCCCTAATTTGGGGGACCTTTGGTCTATGGCTCCACTAGAGTGGGCTAGGTGGGTTTAGTCCAGTCCCTAGGGTCAACTTAGTGGCTGTGGAGAGGTTGGTTTGGTCACATTTGGTTCAATATGCTTAGATTGGGTCATGGGTTCATTTTGGTCACTTTGGGTTCAATTTAGGCTAACTTGGGTTTGAGCTTGAATGAGGTCCAAGTATCTTGAGCAACATTGTGTTTATGATTGCAATGAAGATTTTTCATGAAGACATGGAGTGGTTTTGTGTTCATTTGGGGTTTCAATTTGGTGGATTTTGGCATTTTGGCCAATTTGGGGAAAGTTGGGTCAACTTGGGTTTAGGTTGAGCTAGGGTTGGGTCCAAGGCTAATTGAAAGCTCCAAATGGTCTACAGGAATGTGGTGAAGAGTTCCCAACAACAATTGGGTGGAAATTTTAAGGTTAGGCCAATCAATTTGAGAGATTTTGGGAATATGGTATGCTTGGGTAAAATTGGGTATTTTTGGATTTCAAGTGGATTTAGGTGAGACTTAGGCTCAAATTAGGGGCAATTTATGATTCAATTTAATTTAAGGGAGTGTTATGAAGGGTTTAGGATTGAAACTTGGGGGAATTAATTGACAATGGGTCAATTTGTTGATTTGGATCATTAGGTAAAATTGGGGATTTTATATTTCAAGTGGAATTAAACTAAAATGTGGGTCAAATTGGGCTTGGATTTGGTTTAGATTGGTATTGGAGATGTTTAATTAAAGTTTGGAGTTGAAATTAGGCAAGATTAGGGTCAATTGTGTAGACATTGGGTTTAATTTGGGCATTTTAGGTTAAATGGGCCAAATTAGGGATTTTCGTTAAATTGGGTTAAATTGGCTAAATTGGGTTATGTGGTAGTTGAGAGAAATGAAATTGGTAATATTTTGTAGGTTTTGGGAATTTATGGGAATTTGTGGAATTTTTAGAATTTTGTGCTAATAGGGGCATTTTGGTCATTTTGGGGATTTTTTTTGGGAAACTTGGTAGTTTTGAGCAATTTTAGTTAATTTGAGTGGTAGAAAGTATTTTAGAATAATTTTTGGGAAATTATGAGTAATTTGGGTGATTTTGGAAATTATGGGGGATTTTAGGGTTTTGGGGGCATTTTGATTATTTTGGTTATTTTGAGCATTTTGGGGCAAAGGGGTTAGAAATTTGGAATGTTTGGGCAAATTGAGATTGGTTGAAGATGAGTACTATGGGCTTGTTTAGATTGAGTCATGTACAAAGGGTCACCCTCATTTCGTCCTCTATGTATTGGTACTAGCCAAACCCTAGCCTGAGACTAAGAGCTTGGGAAAACAACTTACATGAGTTTCCAAAGATTTAGGGGATCAAAAGGTGATCTATCTTTTTTAGGGTTGTGAGTGTGTAGTGTGTGCTCCAGACCTTCTAGGGTAGATCCTATGGCCTTACCATGTATGGGAGACTTCGTCTGGGCTTCCTTATGCTTGGTCTCTTCCTCCCAAATTTGGAGGTTAGGCCTTAAGCATATGAAAACTCCCAGTGAAGTAAGAAAATTTTGAATTTCTATGGGGAAGGGTTCCATGACTAGTCTTCTATGAAGGTCACCAGGAGAGTCCTATGGCTAGACCCTAGGCTATTCTAAAGATAGATTAGACCTCAACTAAATGTGAGGTCAACACCAGTATGCTTTATTTTCCAATTCAACTCGTAAATGACAGGTTTTTCGAAAAATTAGTCTATAAGAAGACATTCCTATAGGAGTTTTAGAAGCAATCCTATATGCTCATACTGCAATATCTAATATCACAGACCAATTTCAATTATAAGGATTTAAAGATTTCTCCAAAATTCATTTAATTTCACGATTACATACTTCAACTAAACCACTTTTTTTGGGAAGATAATCAGTAAATTCAATACATAATATTATATTTTCCGTTCAATCTCTAAATCAGATTATTTCTAAAATGGGATCCACCATCAGTAATAATAACTCTTGGCATGCCATGTCTAATAAAAATATTTTTAATTAAAAATTTTCAAACACTTCGAGCGTCGCGTCTGGGTAAAGCTCTAGCTTCAATCCATTTTGATATATAATCGATAGAAATCAATTTATATATATTCTTAAATGAAGGAATAAATGGTCCCATAAAATCTAGTCCCCAAACATCAAAGATTTCAACTTCTAATTTAAAATTTAGGGGCATTTCATTTCTTTTAGTGATTTTACCTACTCGCTAACATCGATCAAATGTTTTAATATATCTATTAACATCTCTAAAATGAGTAGGCCAATAGAAACCATATTGTAAAATATTATGTGCAGTTTTATCAGTTTCAAAATGTCCCCCAAATTCAGAATCATGGCATCTCTGAATATTTGGTTCAATTTTTTCATAAGACACGCATCTCCTAATACTTAGGTCCTTGCATTGTTTATATAAACAAGAGTCATCCAAAAAATAAAATTTGGCATCATGGATAAATTTTATCTATTTTTTCTTTAGTAAATCAAGTGGTAAAATATCACGAACAATACAGTTCACAAAATCAGCATACCTCAGTAAATTCCATTCCTTAATATTGTAAAGTTTTTTATCAGGAAAAGTTTCTATAATTTCATCTTCAAAATCAGATAGATCATGCTATTCCAGCTATCAAAGTGATCAGCTATTTGGTTGTCAGATCTTTTTCTATCTGCTATAACAAAATCAAATTATTGCATTAGAAGTACCCATCTAATTAATCTTAGTTAAACATCATTTTTTTGCATTAAGTACTTGATAGCAGAGTGGTATGTATGCACTATACGTTTAGTCCCAATTACATACGACCTAAATTGTTCAAAAGCCTATACAATCGTATCGGCCGTTTTAAATTCCTATGTTTTTTTTTTTTGGTTGAAAAATATGTTTTTGTGGGTGTTTTATTTTGAAAAGGGTTTTAATTTTATAAAATAGAAATTTGATTTAATTTAATTTAAACATATATGGATTTTGAAATTAATATTTTTATTTTAAAGAATATGAAATCAAACCGATCTCATATAAATAATAGTTTAAATAATCATGTATTTCACCTCAAGACATGTATTTATCCCGAAGAATAAGTACATGGCCTAAGGTAAAGCTTGATCAAATAAACTTAAGAATTTATGACGTATGTTTGATCTACGAACCATTTTTTACCGACAATTTCTAGTATCTAATATGAAGGAATTATATAGGGTTTATATTAATCTGGGGTCATTAAGTTTCCTATAAGGGCAAGCCACTATAGCTAATTACATCCTAGATAACCGAAGTTACCTAAGAAAATACTTGATATAGATCTGGAAATATTTATATTCATGACTTCTAAAGGTAAGGTTTTCTAAGAAATTGTGATAGTCAGAAATTCAACAGGCGAATGGCTCAAATTTTGGAACATTTCATTGTATCAGAATCCAAAGGAGTGAAGGCTAGGGGAAGAACATAGATTCATAAAGTCTTGATGTCTTCCCAAACTATCCTATAGTTTTGCTTCAAATATTGGAAATGAATTTATTTAAATTTCAATCCTGCCAATTAATTATAGGGATTACATTCGCATAATATTCAATTATACAAACAACCTGGAAGATGGGAGGATTTATGTCGTATCGGACGACAACTTCAGAATCCTAAAGCGAATAAGGGCTTATATTACACATCAAGTGTGTACAAAAGCCTAAATAAAAGGTGAGAATTTATACTGCACTAGGCAAGCTACCTCAAAGTCCTTTGGTTTGTTTTTTTAAATTAAGGAATGGTTTTGCTGGTGTATACAAGTTTTGCTATTGAAGATGGCGTGCTGCCCACTATGCATGCTCCAAGCTCCTCGTCGTAGCAGGTTTAGTTTAAAGAAATTTCAATTGAGGAGAAATGAGAAGTTTTGTGTTTTAGAAACATTTGAATTGAGGTGTCTTTATATTTCATAAGAGGAAATTAAAGTTTATTATAGCAACACCGGTTAAGATCCCACAGTTCCATCATCCCGGTACCGCTATTTTCATCGGATTCACTTAGTCCAAATGAATTTACTAAACTCAACTTAATGAGTTTCATACTTTCATTTAGAGCGTGGGAAAACCTTGTTAGCAACATGTGGGTTTCCTCTTCCAAGGAATCCCCGACCATCCAACGAGGCATTTTCATTTAGTTACAATTGTAGTTTTTGTTTTGTTTGTGATTAAATTTTGAGTTGTTTTATATTTTGAATGTTGTGAGGTGAATTTTATCTTGTCTTGGTTTTTAATTTAGTTTTGGTTTTTGTTTTGTGGCTATCCTAAAGGTTTCAGTTTTCATTTACGGTTATCTTATTGTTTAACATGCAAATTACAAGACAAGTAAAGTGCGGTAAAGAAAACACAGGAAAGGAATATGTTTTAAACTTATAAAAGTGTACCTGGTGAGTCTTCTCGTTCCTCCACTTGAAAATTTAGTATTATTTGCAATAAACATTTATATTTGCAGATAAGTAACACATTAGGGATATGTTTGTCACAGGCCTACCAAGTCCTAGGTCATAACCAGGTGAACTCCTATTCATTTGTGAGATATTTTCATTTAATAAATATAACAAATACAATAGTCCTACAAGGTGTCCAAAAGACTTGTGAAATGGTCCAAGAGAAACCTAGATATTTCACAATACTTTTGAACTCCCCTGAGGTCTTTTTTGATTTATTATAGTTATTAGACGATTTATCCCTTTCATAACCTTATGCTTAGTGAACCAATGTTTTAATCATTTCTAAGGGCAGGGTAATTCATCATTTATCATTTAATTTAAAAATTATATGAGTGAAGACCCTAAAGAACTAATTAAGGTTATTAAGGTACTTAGTCAAATTTTGATTTGAGACTTATAGTGCTTTCTGGCATTTAGAATTTGATTATGTTTGCTTTTCTAAACTTCTCCTAGCAAGATTGATTAAGCCTAGCTCACTACCAAGCCCTTAAAGCTTTGATGGATACATTTGTAATTTTTTTATAAAAAGTTAAATGAGTTCAATCAATTTTTATCAAAATATTTGGCTATCATTTAATATACCAAATAGGGGTGCAAGTTAATGGATTATTAACCTCCAAGATTAACCCCTAACCATAAGGATCATTTTGTTTAATTATCTTTCAAATTAAAATTAATTAGGAAGATCAACACATTTTAATTTTGATATAAAAAAATTGAAGTTGGTTTCTACCATTTATCCCTTTAATGTTTCAAACATCCAATCATATCATTTAGGATCATTAATTGCCCATTTTACCTTTTGATTTGGCCTAAATATTAATTAAGGCTAAAAACCCTTAAAATTACAACTTTGTCCTTGGGGCTTTATCACTTCATAATTTCTCAAATTTAATTCAAATGACTTTGGAATTTTCATGCTACCTCACTAATGAGATAATTAAAACATTAAAACATTCAAATGACTTTGGAATTTTCATGCTACCTCCACTGTGATTTTTAATATTTTTTGTGATTTTTCAAAATTTTTATTTATTTAAATATTAAAATATGATTTAAAATGTAAATTTTAAAAAAAATCCAATCTTTTTTTTAGAAAATTCCTTTGATCATTAAGAACTCCTAGAATTAATTTTATGAATTTTTTAGTGGTATTTTAATTATTAAAATTCATTTAAGTGTCAAAAATGTCATTGGACTTAGACAAATCATTTAACTTATTATATTAATTCTAAAATACTTCATAATTTTTAGAGGAGTTCCTCTGTCGCTGAAGCACAGTGGAGAACCATTTTTAGGTTATTTTAATTTTTATCTTATCTTAATTAATTAAGTATTTATTTTAGGTCACGTTGATGATTAGTGCACATTTTAGTGATTTAGCCCATGAAATAATTATCCTAGGGTCCTCTGGCCATAAGAGACCTACCAAAATTTACTTTGCATTTTTTTTATTATTATTTTAATGATTACAATTTTTATACCAAAACAGACGCAATAACTTGAAAAACAAAGATCACCTCATAGGGATGTCCCTTAAATTTGGAAAAATCAGGGAAGATCCCTTATGACAGATAGAACAAGACTCCCAAAGCTCAGGCCATGGTGAAATATCTGGGTCAATGGAGACTTAAAAAATTGAAATCCCTATTTAAATTCTTAAAAATAAAATATACATAAAAAATACTTCAAACTATTTCCACTTCGTTCTCCTCTGTTCAATGAGACATAAAGTATTTTTCTTTTATTTTTCTGATTTTTCTAGTCCAAGACATGAATTTTTAAAGTTCTGGTGATTTAAATAATTCAGAAAATATGGATTTTCCAACTTAACAACGTCGGCGCAATGCAATCATGCAATGGGTCGAAAGCATACGTCTCTCCTTCTGGTTGGACACTGCCTTCTGAGTCAGTGCCATGCGGCTCCGCGGTTCTGCTTCATCTTCCCATCTGGTGCCATCCTAGCCCTCCATTTAATACACAGATGATCCAATGGCGCTCAAGCTTCGTCCCCGACTAGTTCATCCCGAGAGCCATCCACACTAAAACCCTAATATCTTAGCCTAGACTCAACCAAATCACTTCGGGTTTGATCCTATGGACTCTTCTAAGCATGGAGAACATATTTGTACGGTTTAAATTAAGCCTAATTATATAGAGAATCCAGAGATACTCAGGAAGAAGAAGGAAGCAATACCTTGGCTCTGGGAAGTGAGGCTTCAATCAGAGATGCTCTACACCTTTGTTGGAGTCCCAGGAGCTCAGGGGTGAAGCCTCTTGCTTTGGTGAATATTCTAAGTATGAAAGTGACCAGACCCGATTTCAAGCTTTGATGGAAGTTTTGTGCAGAGGCCTTCTGTGATGGGGCTTTGATGGGGGACCGTCTTCTTTCACCGCTGAGAATGTGTGGGTGCAATTAATTGAGATTTGGTGTTGTGTGGAGGTGTATTGGAAATTTTCCTGGTTTCCGGCCAAGTTTAAGCTCTGAAATTGAGATCAGGCAGTGGGAACTAGAGCGGGAAAGTGGCTAGAATGGTCTTAGAGAGGTGTGGTGGAGCTCTAGTGAGATTTTGGCAGAGTTTGGTTAAGAGATTTTTGGCACCCTCATTTGGCCGTGAAGGGTGGTGGCTTAAATAGCTATGGCTGGGGTGGCTGCCAGGGCTTCAATTTAGGTGCAAAGAGCTACCTAGGTGGAGTGCAGAGGAGCTTTAGTGGCAATTTTGGGCTGAGTTGGTCATAGGGTGGAGTTTGGGTTTGGCCAAGAGGGAGGTGGCTCTCAGTTTTGGTTTTTTCCGGCCACCAGGCCGGCCAGCTAGGCCAGAAGAGGTAGCCAAGTGGTTCAGGTGAGCCAGGGGAGGATTAATGATGATTAACCCCCAATGACATGTGATGATGGTGGGGATATCTTGCTTATGGCCCAAATATGGGGTGAAATCCCCTAATTCAAGGGACCTTTAGTTTGTGACTCTCATAGGTTGGTTTAGGTGGGCTTGGGTCAGTTCTAGGGGTTGAAGTGTGGGCTGTGGTGGAGCCAATTTAGCCTCATCAAGTCACAATTGGCCACATTTAGCCATGGGTTCAATTTAGTCCATTTGGGTTCAAGTTGGGCTAACTTAGGTTTAAGCTTGAATTGAGGCCAAGTATCTTGAGCAACATTATGTAGATGATTGTAATGAAGATTTTTAATGAAGATTTGGAGTGGTTTAGAGTTCATTTGAGGGTTCAATTTGGTGAATTTTGGGATTTTTGGCAAAATTGATGTTTTTGGATTTTAAGTGAAATTGAACTCAAATGTGGGTTAATTTGGGCCTGGATTTGGTTTATATTGGTATAGGAGATGTTGAATTAAAGTTTGGAATTGAAATTTGGCAAGATTGAAATTAAATGGGTAGACATTGGGTTTAAAGTTTGAAGATTTTAACTTTATGTGAAAATTTTGAGTGTAAAGGGCAAATCAAAATTTTAGTACCGATCCCCGAAGGATAAGAATAGCAATTTAGCTTCCAAGCTCAAAAATAAGAATCGGAATTTCAATGCCAACCTTGAGATTTCGTGGATGTGGAAAAATTTCTAGAAAGCGAAATGGAAAGTTAAGGAATTTCAGGGGAATTAGGTGTCTATGCTATGTTCCTGGAATTTCATGGAGGGCGGAAAAATTCCTCGGAAGGATTGTGGAAAATTAGGGAATTTTGGAAAATCAAACGACTAAGCTCCATTCCTGGAATTTCATGGAAGGCGAAAATTTTTCTCGGAAGGATGATGGAAAATTTAGGGAATTTGAGGGGAATAAGACGACTAAGCTCCGTTCTCGAACTTTCATAGAAGGCGGAAAATTTTCTCAGAAGGATGATGGAATATTTAGGGAATTTTGAGGGGAATCAGACAACTATGCTCTGTTACCAAACTTTCATGGAAGACGGAAAAATTTCACTGAAGGATGATGGAAAATAAGGGAATTTTGGGAAATCAGACGACTAAGCTCCGTTCCCGAACTTTCATGGAAGGCGAAAAAATTTTCTAAGAAGGGTGATGGAAAATTAGGGAATTTTGAGGGGAATCGAACAACTAAGCTCCATTTCCGAACTTTTATGGAAGGCGGAAAAATTTCTTAGAAGGATGATGGAAAATTAGGGAATTTTGGGAAATCAGACGACTAAGCTCCGTTCCTGAACTTTCATGTAAGGCAGAAAAATTTCTCGGAAGGATGATGGAAAATTAGGGAATTTTGAGGAATCGAACAACTAATGTACTAGCCAAACCCTAGCCTAAAGCTAAGAGCCTAGGAAAACCACTCACTTGAGTTTCCAAATAGTTAGGGGATCAAAGTGGTGATGTGCTTTGTTTAGGGTTGTGTGTGTGTAGTGTGAGTGTGGTGTAAGCTCCAGACCTCCTGGGGTAGATCCTATGGCCTGACCACCTATGGTTGACTTCCCCTGGGCTTCCTTATGCTTGGTCTCTTCCACCCAAAATTGGAGGTTAGTCCTTAAGCATATGAAAACTCCCAGTGAAGTCAGAAAAGTTTGAATTTTTATGGGGAGGGGTGCCATGACTAGTCTTCCAAGAAAAGTCACTAGGAGAGTTCTATTGCTAGACCCTACGCTATTCTAAAGGAAGACTAAACCTCAACCACAAGTGAGGTCAACAAATGGACCCCCAATAGGTGTGGTGTGCTGGGCAAGCATACTGCATGTATTGGTGTTGACCTATGAGAACAACAAACCCAACATAATTGTCTGAGTCAAAACTTAAGACTATATAAAATTCAGCGAGGAAGTTTCTGCTTGGGATTACGAGATATAACTTCAAGTCCCAGGAACTCTCACTGGGGAAGGAAAATGGAAAACCTTCATAAGAGAAGCTATGGATTTCAAGCATTCAAACTCCAACGGAGTCCGATCCGAATCGATTTGAAGTTGGAATTTGGATTTAATTTTGAGTTTCAAATTTTGGTTTCAAGCTTTATAGGATTCGTGGAAGTTTCAAATTTTATGGAGTTTTAAATTTGAAGATTTTAACTTTATGGGGAAAATTTTGAGTGTAGAGGGCAAGTACCAATTCTAGAAGGATGAGAACTGAAATTTAGGTTCCAGCCTCCGAAATGAGAATCGAAATTTTAATACCAACTTTGAGATTTTGTGGATGTGGAAAAATTTCTAGAAATGGAAATGGAAAGTTAGGGAATTTCGGGGGAATCAGATGTCTAAGTTCTGTTTCTGGAATTTCATGGAGGGCGGAAACATTTCTTGGAAGGATGATGCAAAATTAATGAATTTTGGGAAATCAAACGACTAAGCTCCGTTTCCGAAATTTCATGGAAGGCGAAAAAATTTCTTGAAAGGATGATGGAAACTTTAAGGAATTTGAGGGGAATCAGACAACTAAGCTCTGTTCTCGAACATTCATGGAGGGCGAAAAAATTTCTCGGAAGGATGATGGAATATTTAGGGAATTTTGAGGGGAATCGGACAACTAAGCTCCGTTCTCGAACTTTCATGAAAGGCAGAAAAATTTCACCAAAGAATGATAGAATGTAAGGGAATTTTAGGAAATCAGATGACTAAGTTCCGTTCCCGAACTTTTATGGAAGGCGGAAAATTTCTCGGAAGGATGATGGAAAATTAGAGAATTTTGGGAAATCGGTTGACTAATCTCCATTCCCGAACTTTCATGTAAGGCGAAAAAATTTCTCGGAAGGATTATGAAAAATTAGAGAATTTTGAGGAATCGGACAACTATGCTACATTCCCGAACTTTGATGGAAGGCGAAAAATTTTCTCAAAAGGATGAAGGAAAAATAGGGAATTTTCAGGAAATCTTGGGGAGGAAAGCTCAAGGACTCACATCCGGCCCAAGGTTTCACATTAGGAAGGAAAGCTCAAGGACTCAAATCCAACCTATGAGGTGACAGAGGGGAATCGGACAACTAAACTCCGTTCCCAAACTTTCATGGAAGGCGGAAAAATTTCTCGGAAGGATGATGGAAAATTTAGGGAATTTTGACGAAATCTTAGGGAGGAAAGTTCAAGGACTCACATCCGGCCCATGGTGTCACATTAGGATGGAAAGCTCAGGGACTCATATCCAATCTAAGAGGTGACAAAGGAGAATCAGGATTTAGGTACTGATCCCGAAATTTCATTTGGGAAGAATTAGGTAAAACATGGTAAATTGACTTTCAAAGAAAGCGATTTGGTGCAATTCTGCCAAGATCGGCAGCCGTTAAAAGATTTGCAGAATTTCAAGATATTTCGAATTTGTGAGAAGTGACACTGTGTGAAAAGTGCCAAATTTCACGAAGTGCCCACGAAGGTGATGGATTTGACAACGAGTGCAAAGACTCGGGATCTCGAGAGAGAGGAAAAGAGAGTATTATCATTTTTTTTCAATTCATCATTTTCTTTCAATTTATTTTGTTTTAATTCATTTTGTTTCATTCTATTTCATTTAATTTTACTTTCGACTTTGAATTTTGATTTAATTTCATTTTTGCTATCGTTTTATCCTTTTCTGTTGCATTATATTTTTGTCCTTTTCATTTTGGAACCAAACACATGGTTCAACGGATTTCGACTATCGCGCTGAAAAAGATAGTTTTTTGAAATATAGATCTTCATTAATTTTGCTGAAAGTAGTACAAGTGATCAAAACAAAATATTTTATTTTGAAATTTTTACTGGAGGTAAACCTAGACAAGAGGACCACTTGGACCAATTTCATGATTTTTTGAAATTTATTTTAATTATTAGAAGTATTTTAATTTATGAAGATTTAATTAATAATAAAATATTTTAAAAGTTGAAAATTAAATTTTATATTTTTCAAACTCTTTGTGGTAAGGGAACCCAGAGAAATAAATGTCATATTTTTCTAATTTTTATTTTAATTCTTAGAATTATTTTAGTGCAAAATTAAGGAAATTCATTTTTTAGCCTTTTAAAAATTCATTTAAGCCTTTAAAAATTAATATCTTAACTTAGAGACTTAGGAAAATTATGGGGATGGTTCCTAAGTGATTAGGAGACCAAAAGTGACAATTTGGTGATTTTTAATATTTTTGTGGTTTTTATTTATTTTCATTTGTTTAAATATTAAAATATGATTTCAAATGTAACTTTTATAAAAATTCCAATCTTATTTTTAGAAAATTCCTGTAATCACAGAGAACACCCAAAATTAATTTTATGAATTTTCTAGCGGTATTTTAATCATTAAAATTCATTTAAGTGTCAAAAATGTCATTGGAGTTAGAAAAATCATTTAACTTGTTAAATTAATTGCAAATGACTTCAAATTTTTAGGAGAGTTCCTCTGTCTCTGAAGCACAGTGGAGAATCATTTTTAGGTTATTTTAATTTTTATTTTACCTTCATTAATTAAGTGTTTATTTTAGGTCAAGTTGATGATTAGTGCATATCTTAGTGATTTAGCTTATGAAATAATTATCCTAGGGTCCTCTAACCATAAGAGACCTACCAAAATTTCCATTACATTTTTTTTATTATTTTAATTATTATAATTTTTATGCTAAAACAGACACAATAACTTGAAAAATAGAGATCCGCTCATAGGGATGCCCCCTGACATTGGAAAAATAAGGGAAGATCCCCTTATGACATATAGAACAAGACACCCAAAGCTCAAGCCATTGTGAAATGTCTTGGTCAATGGAAAATTAAGAGATTGAAATCAGTATCTAAATTATTAAAAATAAAATAAACATAAAAAATACTTCAAACCATTTCGACATTGTTCTCCTTAGTTCACTAAGCAATAGGGTATTTTTCTTTTATTTTTCTGATTTTTCTAGGCCAAGATATGAATTTTTAATGTTTTGATGAATTAAATAATTCAGGAAATATGGATTTCCTACTTAACCACGTCGGCGCCATGCAATCCTTTGGCAGGTCAAAAGCACACCCGTCTCGTTCTGGATGGACATCGCCTTTTGAATCAGCGCCACTCAGCTCCACGATTCTGCTTCATTTTCCCTATCTGGTGCCATCCTAGCCCTCTGTTTAATACACAGATGATCCAACAGTGCTTGAGCTTCGGCCCTGACTGGTTTATCCGGAGAGCTGTCCACACTAAAACCCTTATATCTCAGCTTAGACTCAACCAAATCACTTCGGGTTTGATCCTTTGGACTCGTCTCAGCATGGTGAACATATCCATATGGTTAATCCAAGTTTAAATTAACCCTAATTACATGGAGAATCCAGAGAAGCTCAGGAAGAAGAAGGAGGCAATACCTTGGCTCTGAGAAGTAAAGCTTTAATCAGAGATGCTCTACACCTTCGTTGGAGTCTAGGGAGCTCGGGGATGAAGCTTCTTGCCCTGGTGAATTGTTTAAGTATGAAAGTGACCAGACCCGATTTTAAGCTTTGATGGAAGTCTGGTGCAGAGGCCTTCTATGATGGGCCTTTGATAGGGAACTTCTTCTTTCATTGCTGGGAAGGTGTGGGTGCAATTAATTGAGATTTGGTGTTGTGTGGAGGTGTATTGGAAAGTATCTTGGTTTCCAGCCAAGTTTAAGCTCTGAAATTGAGCTCAGGCAGAGGGAACTAGAAGGGAAAGTGGCTGGAGTGGTCTTAGGGAGGTCTGATGGAGCTCTAATGAGATTTTTTGCAAAGTTTTATTAAGAAAATTTCAGCACCCTCATTTTTTTGTGAATGGTGGTGGCTTAAATAGCCATGGCTGGGGTGCTTGCCACCACTTCAATTCAAGTGCAAAGCGCTGCCTCGGTAGAGTGTAGAGGAGCTCTAGTGGCAATTTTGGGCTGAATTGGCCATATGGTGGAGTTTCGGTTTGGCCAAGAGGGAGGTGGCTCTCAGTTTTGGCATTTACCGGCCACTAGGCCGGCCAGCCAGGCCAGAGGAGGTGGTCAGGCTATTCAGGTAAGCCAAGGGAAGATTAATGATGATTAACCCCTAATGGCAAGTGACGATGGTGGGGATATCTTGCTTAAAGCCCAAATATGGGTTGAAATCCCCTAATTCAAGGGACCTTTTTTCCATGACTCTCATAGGCTAGTTTAGGTGGGCTTTGGTCAGTCCTAGGGGTCGAAGGGTTGGATGTGGTGGAGCCAATTTAGCCTCATCAAGTCACAATTGGCCACATTTAGCCATGGGTTCAATTTAGTTCATTTGGATTCAAGTTGGGTTAACTTAAGTTTAAGCTTGAATTGGGCCCAAGTATCTTAAGCAACATTGTGTAGATGATTATAATGAAGATTTTTCATGAAGTGGTTTTGAGTTCATTTGAGGGTTCAATTTGGCAAATTTTGGGATTTTAGGTAAAATTGGGGTTTTTGCATTTTATGTGAAATTGAACTTAAATGTGGTTAATTTAGGCTTGGATTTGGTTTATATTGGTATAGGAGAAGTTGAATTAAAGTTTGGAATTGAAATTGGGCAAGATTGAAATCATTTGGGTAGACATTTGGTTTAATTTGGGCACTTTTGGGTTAAATGGGTAAAATTAGGGCTTTTGGGTAAGTTGGGCTAAATTGGCCAAATTAGATCTTATGGTAGTTGAGAGAAATGAAATTGGGAATATTTGGGATGTTTTAGGAATTTATTAAAATTTTTGAAATTTTGGGCTAAGAGGGGTATTTTGGTCATTTTGGGGATTTTTGGTCAAATTTGGCAATTTTAGGTAATTTGATCAATTTGAGTGGTAGGGGTATTTTGGAATTATTTTTCGAGAATTGTGGTTAATTTGGGTGATTTTGGAAATTTGGGGGATTTTAGGGCTTTGGGGGTATTTTAGGTATTTTGGGAATTTTAAGTATTTTGGGGCAAATGGGTTAGACATTTGGAATGTTTGGGCAAATTGAAATTGGTTGAATGTGGGTAGTATGGAATGGGAATGTTTGGGCAAATTGAAATTGCTTGAATGTGGGTAGTATAGAATGGTTTAGATCGAGCCATGGACGAGAGGTCACCCTCATTTAGTCCTCTATGTGTTGGTACTAGCAAAACCCTAACATGAGGCTAAGAGCTTCTGAAAATCACTCACATGAGTTTCCAAATAGTTAGGGGATGTGCTTTGTTTAGGGTTGTGAGTGTGTAGTGTGAGTGTGGTGTAAGCTCTAGACCTTCGGGGGTTGATCCTATGGCCTGACCACCTATGGTTGACTTCCCCTTGGCTTCCTTAAGCTTGGTCTCTTCCTCCCGAAATTGAAGGTTAGGACTTAAGCATATGAAAACTCCCAGTTAAGTGAGAAAAGTTTGAGTTTCTATGGGGAGGGGTGCCATGGCTAATCTTCTATAAAAATACACCAGGAGAGTCATATGGCTAGACCCTAGGCTATTCTAAAGCAAGACTAGACCTCAACCAAAAGTGAGGTCAACAAATGGACCCCCAATAAGTGTGGTGTGCTGGGCAAGCACACTGCACGTATTGGTGTTGACTGACGAGATCAACAAAACCAACACAATTGTCTGAGTCAAAACTCAAGAAAAAATAGAATTTAGTGAGGAAGTTTCCGCTGAGATTAGTAGATATAACTTTAAGTCCCAGGAACTCTTATCGGGGAAGGAAAATGGAAAACCTTCATGAGAGAAGCTATGGATTTCAAGCTTTCAAACTCAGAAGGAGTCTGATTCTAATCGATTTGAAGTTGGAATTTGGATTTAGAATTAGGATTTGAAATTTGGATTTATAATTTCAGTTTAATCTTTGAGTTTGAATTTCAATTTAAATTTGAGTTTCAAATTTTTGTTTCAAGCTTTTTTGGAATTAGTGGAAGTTTTAAATTTTATGGAGTTTTAAATTTGAAGATTTTAACTTTGTGGGGATAATTTTGAGTGTAGAGGGCAAATCAGAATTTTAGTACCGATCTCGGAAGGATGAGAACTAGAATTTAGGTTCCAACCTCAGAAATGAGAATCGGAATTTCAATACCAACCTTGAGATTTCATGCATGTGGAAAAATTTCTAGAAAGGGAAATAGATAGTTGGGAATTTAGGGGGAATCAGATGTCTAAGCTCCATTCCTGGAATTTCATGGAGGGTGGAAAATTTTCTCAGAAGGATGATGGAAAATTAGGGAATTTTGGGATTTCCGGATGACTAATCTCCATTCCCAGAATTTCATGGAAGGGGAAAAAATTTCTCGTAAGGATGATGGAAAATTTAGGGAATTTGAGGGGAATCATACAACTAAGCTCCGTTCCTGAACTTTCATGGAAGGCGGAAAAATTTCTCGGAATGATGATGGAATACTTAGAGAATTTTGAGGGGAATTGGACAACTAAGATCCGTTCCCGAACTTTCATGGAAGACAGGAGAATCAGACAACTAAACTCCATTCACAAACCTTTATGGATAGCGAAAAAATTTCTCAGAAGGATGATGGAAAATTAGGGAATTTTGGGAAATCGGACGACTAAGATCCATTCCCAAACTTCAATGTAAAACTGAAAAATTTCTTCGAATGATGTTGGAAAATTAGGGAATTTTGAGGAAACAGACAACTAAGCTCTGTTGTCGAACTTTCATGGAGGGAAAAAAATTTCTCAGAATGATGATGGAAAATTAGAGAATTTTGAGGAAATCTTGGGTTAGAAAGCTCGAGGACTCACATCTGGCTCAAGGTTTCACATTAGTAAGGAAAGCTCAAGGACTCTTATCCAACCTAAGAGGTGACAGAGGGGAATCAGACAGCTAAGCTCCGTTCCAAAACTTTCATGGAAGGCGGAAAAAATTCTTGGAAGGATGATGCAAAATTGAGGGAATTCTGAGGGAATTTTGGGGAGAAAAGCTTAAGGACTAACATCCAGCCTAAGGTGTCGCATTAGAAAGGAAAGATCAAGGACTCATATCCAACCTAAGAGGTGATAGAGGGGAATCAGTATTTAGGTACTAATCCCAGAATTTCATTTGAAGAGAATTGGGTAAAACTTGGTATTTGACTTTCAAAGAAAGCAATTTGGTGTGGTTCAGCCAAGATCTGTAGCCGTTGTAGGATTTACAGAATTTCAAGATATTTCGAAATTGTGAGAAGTGGCGCTGTGTGAAAAGTGCCAAATTTTGCGGAGTGCCCGTTGATCACAGGAAAATGTATTGAGAAAATTCATACCAATTTTATATGAAATTGCACTTTAAAGAAACGTATTTTCTATGTTTTATTGTAGGTATGAAGAATTATAGGTAATGGGAGCAAAAAAGATCGAAAAGAAGTGAATCTGGAACAAAAAGGACTAAAAGAGCTGAAAATTGAACTATCCCGCCAACGGCGAGGAATGTGCTACCGACGGCGTGATTTTCCTGAAAGTTTTTGAATAAATTATAAATGAGCCCGCTGACGGCTAGATCGAGCTTGCCGATAGTAAGTGTTAGCAGTTGGCCAATGTTCTAGAAGCCCGCCGATGGCGCTATCAAGCCAGTCGACGACAAGAAGGTCGATTCAAGCAAATGTTAAATGAATCTGGATGCTTTTTGAAGAGGTGCTTAAGCAACCTTTGGAAATATTTCTCCCGCTTTAAATAGAGACAAATTTAGGCCGAAAAGGTGCGTTCTTTTGGTGAGTGTGTTCTTTTGGTGTGCGTGGTTCTTTTTGTGTGTGTGTCTTAATCAGAGTCTCGAGAGTCTGAGTCTGGAGATTTTGTAGTGTGTGAGTGTGTTCTAGAGAGTTCATTAGTAAGTTTAATTGAGTGTGTTGTACAAGAAGGAAGAGTCAGAGGAGCTTCAAGGAGTCTTCTTGGGGAGAAGATTCGAGATAAGTTTTTGTTTATTGTTTTATAGCTTTAAATGAAATTCGAGTTTTGTGTTATTCTTCCTATGCATTCTGAGTAGTTTTCTCAGTCGTCCTCCTTGTTGTTGAGATTTTGTGAAATGGAAAATTGAATTAGTTGTGCCTTAAATATTAGATAAAAAATTGTGATAATCTTTTACTTAAATCTCAATTTCGCCAATTGAACTGTTAAAATATGTTGAATTATCAGCTATAGTAAAGATTACATCCAAAATTTAGGGAAATCAAAAGCCTTGAAAGGAGGGTGCAAATAAATAGGGAAATATTATTTATCGGGCGTATAATTGGATATTTTAGTGTGACAGACTAAAATCTTCAAATTCGGTCCTATCGTTTGGGAGCTGAAGTGTAGATGTTGGCCCTCAGGCGAGGGGAAAGTGGGAGCTCCGAAGTGGCAGCTGGTAACCACCCAGCCTAGCCGCAGATTCAGTAACCAAGCATAGGAATAGTCAATGTTCTTTATGCCTGGGCCAAAGGGTAAAGAATAAGAATGCTCCTATTTGGCACAATATAAATCTAACTAAATTAATTAACCATTCACTTAATTCTCTTAACAAGGAGAAAGATTATTTTTTTTAAATTGCAATCTTCCATTAAGTAATAGAGTTTAGTATAAGCGTTCTTTATTTCTGTATACTAGATAGTAATTTCATCTCCTGAAATTAGTTCTTAATCTCTAAACTTCCCTGTGGGATCGATATATAGGACTCCATTAAAGCCCTTTATTACTTGAACGATACGTATACCTGCATTGATAAAAAGGGGCACATTTGCTATTTTTTACTCTATTAAACACTTATATAGTTATAAAGCTCCGCAGACATATCCACCCTATGCGTGCCACCTGTGTAGACAAGTTTTTAGCACCGTTGCCGGGGAAGTAAAGTAATTATTAAGGTAATTAAAAAAATAATTATTTAAGATAATTACTAGAGTAACGGACTATTTTAAAATCTACTTAAGTTGTGTATGCATAAATTTGGAACCGAAAGTTTAATACCTTACGATTTAGAATTAGAGCACACTATTAAAAGAATTAGAAAACAGAAAAAAGAAATTATAAATTTAAATCAAATGGCAAATAATCCAGCAATTGAAAATACAAATAAACTAAGTCCTTTAAGAGATTACGCTAACTCTACATTAGATGAAACTCACTTAACTATCCAAAATCCTGATGTAGCGGCCAATTCATTTGAGCTTAAACCTGTAATTATCCAAATCATACAAAATAATCAATTTAGTGGTTCACCAAACGAAGATCCTAATTTACATCTTGCTAGTTTTTTGGAACTTTATGCTACTTTTAAATATGACGGAGTATCTAATGATGCTGTTAGACTTAGGCTTTGTCCTTTTTCTTTAAGGGATAAGGCTAAGATGTGCTTAAATTTGTTAGCACCTGGATCTATTATAACTTGGGGAGAATTGTCACAAAAATTTCTATCCAAATACTTTCCTCCTTAAAAAACTGCGAAACTTAGAAATGACATAACATCTTTTAGTCAGTTTGATGGAGAATCAATATACGAAACTTGGGAGAGATTTAAATATCTTCTTAGGAAATGCCCACATCATGTGTTACCAAATTGGTCAATTATTCAAACTTTTTATAATGGATTAGTAGGATCTCTTAGATCTATTATAGATGCTGCTGTTGGAGGTTCATTAATGTTAAAACCATTTGATGAGGCTTATTCATTAATTGAAGAAATGGTTACCGACAATTTTCAATGGCCTTTTGAAAGGTTAAATCCTAAAAAAAATAAAGCTAGTATCCATGACTCTGATGCAATATCTATGTTAGCTTCTCAGATTGCTGCTATATCTAAGAAATTATATCATTTTTGAATGAATTATTCTCCTAATATAATAGAAGAAAATTCATCTGGACAACTTATAGATGCTCAAACTTCATATGAAACTTTAAATGCTATTAATAATAGACCTAATAATCCTTATGCAAATTATTACAACCCTGGTTGGAAGAACCATCCAAATTTTAATTGGAATAACAACTCTGCTAATCAATAATGGATGAATAACTCAGTAAACCCATTAGGAAATCCATCTAACCAAGGAAATTCTAATTATAAACCTTCTTATCCACTTAGATTTAATAATAACTCTCAATTTAAGGAAAAGAAGTTATCTATGGAAGAATTAATATTAAATATGGGTTAGCTTTTGCAGAATCAAGGAAATCAGCTACAAATTCAAGGGAACCAATTACAAAATCAAGGAACTGCAATTAAAAATATTGAAACTCAACTTGGACATATCACTACTGCACCTAATAATAGAATTCCTGGAACTTTCCTAGTAATGTGGAAATAAATCCTAAAGATCAAGGAAAAGAACAAATCAAAGTGATACAGTTACGAAGTGGAAAAGTGTTAGAAACAAGAATGCAAAAAGAAACAGAAATTGAAAAAGAGAAAGTGGAAAATGAAAAAGAAAAGGATCAGCAAGATCGAAATTTAGAATATCCACTAATACCTATGAAAATTTTTGTAGAGAAACAACCACCACCATTTCCCCATTGATTAAAGCACATAAAAAGGATAAGCATGAAATCCTGAAGAAATTAATGCTGAACATTCCTTTTGTAGAAGCATTAGAACAAATGCCCATTTATGTGAAGTTTATGAAATATATTTTAAAGAAGAAGAGAAAGTTCACTGACAATGAAACTGTTGCACTTAGCGAAGAGTGTAGTGCAATTATTCAGAAAAAGCTTCCTGAGAAAGTTAAAGGATCCTGATAGTTTCACTATACCTTGTGCTATTGGAGAAAAACTTTATGGAAAAGCTTTATGTGACTTGGGAGCCAGCACCAATCTTATGCCTCTATCAATTTTTAAAAGATTAGGATTGGGAGAAGTCCCAAATACTTCAGTAACTCTTCAATTAGCTGATCGTTCAATGACATATCCTAAGGGAGTTATTGAAGATGTGTTAGTAAAAGTGGATAAACTTATCTTCCCTGTGGATTTTATTGTTTTAGATATGGAGGAAGATAAATAAATACCTATAATTTTAGGGAGACAATTCTTAGCTACTAGAAGAGCTATGATTAAAGTTCAAAAAGGAGAATTAACTATGAAGTAAACGATCAAGAAGTAACTTTTAACATTACAAAATCAATGAAATATCCTGCTATAGAAAAATATGATGAATGTTTTCGAATGGAAATTCTTGAACATCTACGACATGAACATTTAAAGAATACTTTGAAGATAAACCAGAAATAAAAATATATAATTAATTGAATAAACAGACAATATATACAAGAAAGATTTGAGATGTTGGATATTACGGAAAAAGCTAAAAAGAATATAGTTCTGTCGATTATTAAACCTTCTGAACTTGAGTTAAAAATTTTACCTACTCCTTTGAAGTATGCTTTTTTAGGTAACTCTTTAACTTTACCGGTTATTATATCGTCAGAATTAAATGAATCACAAGAGCAAAAACTACTGGACAAATTTAAAAAGTATGAGAAAGCTTTTGGTTAGACCTTAGCAGATATTAAAGGAATTAGTCCTTCAATCTGTATGCACAAAATTATTTTGGATAATGAACATAAACCAAGAGTTGATCCCCAAAGGAGATTAAACCCAATAATGAGAGTTGTAGTCAAGAAAGAAATATTAAAATGGTTAGATAATGGTATTATATATCCTATTTCGGACAGTGCTTGGGTAAGCCCAATTCATTGTGTTCCTAAGAAAGGAGGAGTGACTGTTGAAGCTAATGAAAATAATGATTTAATACCTATAAGACAAGTTACTGGATGGCGTATATGTATTGATTATAGAAAATTAAATGCAGCCACCAGGAAAGATCACTTCCCTTTACCATTTTTAGACCAAATGTTGGATAGACTAGCTGGGCACAAATACTTTTGTTTTTTAGATGGATATACTGGCTATCATCAAATTCCTATTACTCCTAAGGATCAAGAGAAAACTACATTTACCAGTCCTTAAGAAACATTTGCTTTTCGAAGGATGTCTTTTGGACTATGTAATGCACCTGCAACATTCCAGAGATGTATGATGTCTATATTTAGTAAATTAATTGATGATGGAATAGAAGTATTTATGGATGATTTCTCTGTATTTGGAACATCATTTACAACATGCTTAGATTATCTTGAAAAAGTTTTGGAGTTATGCAAAAAAACTAGCTTAGTTCTAAATTGGGAGAAATGTCAATATATGGTTGCAGGAGGAATTATATTAGGGCATAAAATTTCAAAAAATGGCATGGAAGTAGACCCTGCAAAAATTCAAGTTATAGCTAAATTATCACCTCCTACTATAGTGAGAGAGGTACGAAGTTTTCTTGGACATGCCGGATCTTACAGACGCTACATAAAAGATTTTTCAAAAATTACTAAACCTCTATGCCAACTTTTAGAAAAAGATATGAAATTTGAATTCACTATAAAATGCTTAAATGCTTTTGAATTATTAAAAGATAAATTAATCACAACACCTATAATAGTTTCACCTGATTGGGAGAAACCATTTGAACTTATGTGTGATGTTAGTGATTATGTTATAGGAGCTGTTCTTGGTCAAAGGTATGATAAAATTTTTAGAGTTATATACTATGCTAGTAAAACTCTCAATCATGTTGAAATTAACTATACTTACAGAAAAAAATTATTAGCATTTGTATATGATTTTGATAAATTTAGATCTTATTTAATTGGAACTAAATGTATTGTGCATATTGATCACTCTGCTATTAATTATTTAATGCAAAAGAAGGATACCAAAACCAAGATTAATCAGATGGATATTACTAATGCAAGAATTTGATTTTGAAATAATTAATAGAAAGGGAACTGAAAATCAAATTGCAGATCATTTGTCGTGACTAGAATATAATGAATTATCTGACACTGACAATGAAATTACAGACAGTTTTCCTGACGAACAACTTTAAAATATAAATGAGTGGAAAATACTATGGTATGCTGATATAGTTAATTATATTGTAAGTGATATTTTACCACCCATGCTAACTCTGCAACAACATAAGAAATTCATTCACGATGCTAAAACGTATTTTTGGGATGAACTATATTTATATAAAAAATGCAAGGATCTAATTATTAGAAGATGTGTGCCTTTTAAAGAAACTGAACAGATCATTCAAAAATGTCACAATTCTGAATTTGGAGGACATTTTAGAACTGATAAAACTGCTTATAAAATTTTACAATCTCGATTTTATTGGCCTAATCTTTTTAAAAATATTTATAGATATATCAAAACTTGTGATAAATGCCAAAGAGTAGGTAATATATCTAGAAGAAATGAAATGCCTCTGAATTTTATATTAGAAGTTGAAATTTTTGATGTTTAGGGATTAGATTTCATGGGACCATTTATTCCTTCATTTGGAAACTCATATATATTAGTTGTTTTTGATTATATTTCTAAATGGATTGAAGCACAAGCCTTACCTCGTTGTGATGCTAAGAGTGTTTCAAAATTTTTAATGAAAAACATTTTCACAAGATACGGAATGCCGAGTGTGATTATCACTGAAGGATCATCCCATTTTAGGAATAAATATATTCAGAAATTGGTAGATAAATTCAACATTATTCATAAAATATAGACTGCTTTTTCATCCACAAACCAGTGGATTAGCTAAAGTTTCTAAATAAGAAATTAAACGAATTCTAGAAAAAACTATAAACCCTAGTAGATTAGATTGGTGTACAAGACTAGACACTGCATTATGGGCATACAGGACTGCTTATAAAACTCTGATTGGAATAACTCCTTACAGACTTATTTATGGAAAAACTTGTCACTTACCAGTTGAATTAGAGCATAAAGGGTATTGGGCGATAAAGAATTTAATTAGAATTTAAAAGATGCTGGTGAGAAGAGATTGTTGCAGATGAATGAATTAAAAGAATTAAGGAATGAATCCTATAATAATGATAGAATTTATAAGGAGAAGATGAAATTATAACAGGATCGGAAGATTAACCAAAACAATTTTGAACCAGGACAAGAAGTTTTGCTTTATAATACAAGATTGAAATTATTTCTTGGGAAAATGAAATCTCGATGGTTCTATAACTCAAATATTTACATACAGAGCTATAGAAATTGAAGATCAAAAGACTGGACACAGATTTAAAGTAAATGGACATAGATTAAAACCATATTTTGAAGGAAAAAGACTAAATTTTAAAGAGGTTTTAGTGCTCAGTCAACCTGATTAATAACTAGAATAGGTCGGGCTGACGACGTTAAACCAAGCGATTTATGGGAGGTAACCCATAGTTATCTTTATTTATGCATAATGATTATACATTTATTTGATTTTTTATTAATTATGATATAAAATGAATTCTAGTACTCATATTTATCTTTATATTCATCACGATATTGGATCCATAGAAAGAATTGGAAAGCATTTAGACCAGAGCGAAACTGGGCAAATTTTGCCTTAGCCGCTGACGGCGAGATCATTGTCGCTGACGGTGAGATTGGTGAATGAACAGCTTAGGGAGTTATTTTGACGGTTTTTGACAATTCTAAGTGTTTTAACTCTTTAAAAATGCCTATAACTCGAATTCTAAACCATTTACTTCATAAAAACGATTTGAAACTCCACAAAAACTCATTATTATGGCATCCAATCACCTTGAAATCACTAGATCTCGAGTGTTCAATCGAAGAAAATTTGTCAGTTATGAGGCCCAGTGAATCTTCAACAAAGTAATGATGAAAAAGAGACTAATCAAAGAAAAAGGATTCGTCAATAGAGGAGTGGAGAATTCGATAATGCCTATTGAGGAGATGATTGTGCGACGACGTTGGGAGGTATTATGCTATACAGCTTCTGCAGTAGTCATCCCTGTAGTAAAAGAATTCTACTCCACTCTTCACGGAATCAACAACAGAAGCGTCTATGTGCAAGGCAGATGGGTAAATTTCACTCCTTCTAGAATTAATGAGTTATATTGAATTGAGAATACACCCGTTTGCCACTATTCCAACTTTGTTCCTACAAGAAATAATATGAATAAGAAGTTTGGGAAATAAGAGAAGACGAGTATGTTAGCTTTTCTGCATCACTTCTAAACCCCATCTCTAAACACTAGCACTTCTTTATTTCTTCAAAATTATTACCCACTATGAGGGTAAATAAAGTTTCTAAGGAGTGTGCGATTCTGAATTATTGTATTCAAGCGGGATTACCTATCGATGTTGGTTCAATTATTGTGAAGTCTACTTTAGGCCTGAATGTTCATGGATCGATTTATGAGCCAGGACATCCTTCAATAATTTTTGCACTACGCAGTCAGTACCAAGTTTCATATGAAGCCTGGGAAATGGTACTTTTGCCTTGGAAACCCTTAGATCCAACTGATATGTTTCCTACTCTAGATAATGATAATGAAACAACCATTATTAGAGATTAAGTATCTCAAAATTCTCTTTCAATCAGGTCCTTTACTGATAAAACAAATATGATCGTATGGAAACTCAACAGATTGGAAAAAGAGGTACAAAACGTGATGAATTCAATTAATAACATCTCTGATTTATTTGATCATATTGATTGGAGGATGAAGGAACACTTCGATCAGTTTGGACATCTTGAGGCTAGTTTCATACTGCTTTTGAGAAAGAAAGGATGGATTGAAGAAGATTCTACAGAAGAATTTTCTTACAGGCCTTTCTACAATCTATTCATTCATTTACGTTCTATTAGAGATATCAGAGATGAGTTTAGTACAGACCCTGACGAGTAGAAGACATTCATAATTGTTTATGTGTTGAGTTAGTTTGAATTTAATTTTTATGTAATTTACACTTTTGATATTTTAGATTTTAAGATTTGATCTCAATATAGATGAGATTATATGTTGTTTGTTTATATTCAGCATTTTGAGTATTGTGGTTTGGATTGCGATGCTGAATTTGGTGTGTTAAGGTTGTAAAAATACCTTGTTAGTAATGTGGTGTACGAATATTGTAAACACTTGGATTTTATATAAAATTTGTGATGTTTTGTGTTGTGTGAATTTAATTGAGTTAAAATAGTATCTAATCACAGTAAAATATATTTAATTGATTGATTAGACATTAACGAGATTTAAAATGAATTGAAAACATTATAAAATATTAAAAATATTAATTTCTGAAAAATCCTGCAGACAGCGAGATAGACGCTGTCGACGGAGACTTTTTCCAGAGACTTTAAGTCTATTTGAATTAATTAGCTCGCCGACGGTGAGATTTTTCCCGCTGATGGCGAGATCCCAAAAAACACTTTTATTTAACCGGTCAGCCGTCACCATTTATCGTCCCCTTCCTCAAAACTTCGAAAAAACTGACCTAGGGCTTGAGAGATCTTGGATTTGGAGCAATTTCAACATATTTTGACACCAGATTTTATCTTCCCTTGGTAAGAGCTTCACTCCCATGCAAAATTTTTTTTTATTTTCACCGTGTATTTCTTCCACATTTGGGGATTTTGAAAAAAAATAAATTATAGAGAAAATAGTTGGAAGAAATCTATGGAATTCATTTTAGATTATTTTAAGTCACCTTTGGAAGCCATTCTAGTATTATTTTGGAATTTAGTTGAGATTTTTGTAAATTTGATAGATTGAGAAATGGCTCCACGACAGAAGAGGCGACTAAATTTTGATGAGACATGATTTATCAATGCTAAAGCTCAATCAATATACAACTTTAATATCAAAGCAAGAAATGCATTCAAGATAAAGTTTTTAAGAATCCGGGAGGAGAAGTGGAACAAACGATCAAAGAGAGAAGATGGGAAAATTTTTGTTATACGAAAAATAAAGCTGCAGTTGAAGTCGTAAGAGATTTATGCCAATTTGACCCAGATAGAGGATGGGCCTATAAAGGTTAGAGGATTTTTAGTCGATTTTAATGTTGCACGTATAAATTCTTTCTACGGAGTACAAGATCTTCATACCAGTGAGTACGATACATTTGGAACAATTGAAGGACCGCTGGAGGAGGTGATTAACTTTCTCACTGATGGGAAAGGGACTTAGAAAATTAAGCAGCGTGAACCGGTAAACTTCCCCCTTTCTATGTTAAATGCAACCTCTAAGGCTTGGCATTATTTTATTTGCTCTACTTTTCCACCCACTTATCACCATAGTGAAGTTATAAGAGATAGAGCAGTTCTGAAATTTTGTATTCAGAACCACAGAAGTATAAATGTGGGGAGTATTATTTATAAAAATATATTAGACATTGCAAAAAGTGAAAGTGGAGGAGGACTAGGCAGCCTGGTCTAATTTATGCACTCTACCAATTGTCTGAGTAGAGGTGAGAGATGATGAGGAATGGGTTGAACCTATGAAACCCATTACCCAAGCTAATATAAAGATTTATGAATCCCACGAAGGATGGAGATCTGGGACTAGGAGCTATGCACCTTCAACTAGGAGGGATATTCCCTCTACCAGTTATGACCCTCCTACCTATAGTTCTCCTACCCTTTATGATTTGATGAATGAAATGACTCTGCAGTCGAAAAGTTTTGAAAAGATTAAAGAAAAATTGGAGCATATTGATCAGAGAATTGGAGGATTAGAGCGGAGGCATGATTATGGCAGTGATTATCTCCAGAGGCATTCTGAATTTGAGATAGCCTACTATGATGCTGAGAATCATTATCGGAGAGGAGAGCTTGATGTTACATTTCCTGAGTGCCCCCGTTATACTCACTACCGAGCTTATTCCACTCGTCGAACAAGGAGATGAGGATATAGTTTGGGATTTTAATGTTGATGATTAGATTCTATGATTAGATATTTATGTTGTGTATTTGTTTAGTTGTTTAGTTTATGTATTTTGATTATTATGTTGTGTAAGACATTTAAACTTTGTTGTATAAGTTAAATTTGTGTAGTTTTAAATTTTAATATTTCAAATTGTGATTGTAACTCTGGAACTGGATTAGTAAAATGTATGTGGATGTTGTGTTAAATTGTGCTTAGTATTATAATTGGTATAAATTGTGTTAGTATTTTGTACTTATTTCAAAACTTCTTAACCCAGCAATTTCTTTGATATTATATATGTGCAGAAAATTATTAACAGTACAGGTTAATTAAGTGATGAAAAGAACCTGCAGAACTTCAAAAGGAAAAATAACTATAGCACGAAGGTATGATTCAAATTTACAATTTGTTTTCTTTTCACCCTATATAAATAGATAGAAAAATTTAAGTTTGGGGGAGGGAAAAACAAAAATTTAATTATTAAATCATTCTCAATTTATATTTTTAAAATTTTTTATAAAAATGATTTTCTGTAGTAAATTTAATTCAGTAAACTAGAATTAATTTATTTAATTATTATAGAATGTTAAAAGAAATACTTTTAGTGATTAAACAAATTTTGTAGATTAAATTATTTGGAATAAATGATAAGAATATAGTTAACTATTTAAAGTAAGGAAAATTATATTTTAAAATATTAAATTCTGAGGTATTTAGAGGAGAAAGAAAAGATTGAAACTCAATGAAGTGAAAACTATGAAATACATATAAGATAAAGAAATATTTCAAGTTTCAAGTTTAGGAAAAGGAATATGAAGTTCAAAATTATTAACAGGCTATCCAGATACTGTAATCCTCACTTGAAAAAAAAAGAAAAAGGATTGAAAATCAATCCAAAATGAAAAGAAAAGAAAAAGGAAGTGAGGAGAAGCTTGAGGAGATGCCTTATCAAAAATTGACTTCATTTGAATCAACCTAAAGGGTAAAACTTAGTTATATTTCTAAACTTATATATATACATTAGTATTTTACTAAATAGTGTTTTCATGAATTTCCAATCATCTGAATATCATAAGTAATCTAATATTGCAAATATAGTCATTCTTGAAATGAATAAAAGACTAGAACTCTTAAACTTGATAACCAAATAGCCTTATATCTACAGAATTAATTTAATTTTCTAAAAATTTTTCTAATAAACTTTACTGTAACACTTATTTAAATTAAATTCATTGTATTTCTGAATTAAAACTTTACTACAAATAATCATTACTCTTATGTAGTATTAAGATTACTTGATGACAAGCAATAGTTAAGTTTGAGGGATTTTGATCACAGGAAAATTTATTGAGAAATTCATACCAATTTTATATGAAATTTAACTTTAAAGAAAGGTATTTTCTATGTTTTATTGCAGGTATGAAGAATTACAAGTAATGGGAGCAAAAGATCGAAAAGAAGCAAATCTGGAACAAAAAGGACTAAAAGAGATGAAAATTGAACTATCCCGACGACGGCGAGGAATAGGCCACCGACGGCATGATTTTCCTGAAAGTTTTTTAATATATTATAAAGGAGCCCGCCGACGGAGAGATCGAGCCCGCGGACAATGATTTTTAGTAGTTGGCCAATGTTTTAGAAGCCCCCTGACTGCACCATCGAGCCCTCTGACGGCGAGAAGGTCAGTTCAAGCAAATGATCAATGAATCTGGACGCTTTTTGAAGAGGTGCTTAAGCAACCTTTGGAAATATTTCTCCCTCTTTAAATAGAGACAAATTTAGGCCGAGAAAGTTTGTTCTTTTGGTGAGTGTGTTCTTTTTGTGTGTGTGTTGTTTTGGTGTGTGTGTCTTAATCTGAGTCTGGAGAGTCTGAGTCTGGAGAGTCTGTAGTGTGTGAGTGTGTTCTAGAGAGTTCATTAGTAAGTTTAACTGAGTGTGTTTTACAAGAAGGAAGAGTCAGTGGAACTTCAAGGAGTCTGCTTGGGGAGAAGATTCGAGTTAAGTTTTTGTTTATTGTTTTATAGCTTTAAATGAAATCCAAGTTTTTTGTTATTCTTCCTATGCATTCTGAGTAGCTTTCTGTCTTTCTCCTTGTTGTTGAGATTTTTTGAAATGGAAAATTGAATTAGTTGTGCCTTAATTATGAGATAAAAATTATGATAATCTTTTACTTAAATCTTAATTTACTTTCAATTTGGCCAATTGAACTGTTAAAATATGTTGAATTATCAACTATAGTAAAGATTACATCTAAAATTCAGGGAAATCAAAGGCCTTGAAAGGAGAGTGCAAATAAATAGGGAAATATTATTTATCAGGCGTATAATTAGATATTTTAGTGTGACAGACAAAAATCTTCTAATTCGGTCCTATCATTTGGGAGTTGAAGTGTAGATGTTAGCCCTCAGGCGAGGGGAACGTGGGAGCTCCGAAGTGGCAGCCGGTATCCTCCTAGCCTAGCCGCAGATTCAGTAACCAAGCATAGGATTAGTCAATGTTCTTTCTGCCTGGACCAAAGGGTAAAGAATAGGAATGCTCCTATTTGGCACAATATAAATCTAACTAAATTAATTATCCATTCACTTAATTCTCTTAACAAGGAGAAATATACTTTTTCTAAATTTCAATCATCCATTAAGTAATAGAGTTTAGTATAAGCGTTCTTTATTTCCATATACTAGATAGTAATTGCATCTGCTGAAATTAGTTCTTAATCTCTAAACTTCCCTGTGGGATCGATATCTAGGACTCCATTAGAGGCCTTTATTACTTGAATGATACGTATACTTGCGTTGATAAAAAGGGGCACATTTGCTATTTTTTACTCTGTTAAATACTTATATAGTTATAAAGCTCCACAAACATATCCACCTTGTGTGTGCCACCTATACAATCACCCACAAAAATGAGGGATTTGATGATGAGTGCAAAGACTCAGGATCTCGAGAGAGAGGAAAAGTGAATATTATCATTTTGTTTTGTTTTCAATTCATCATTTTCTTTTAATTTATTTTGTTTCAATTCATTTTGTTTCATTCTATTTCTTTTGATCTAAATTTTGACTTTGACATTTAATTTTATTTCATCTTTGCTATTGTTTTATTCTTTTCTTCTGCATTATATTTTTGTCTTTTTCATTTTGGAACCAAACACGTGGTTCAACAGTTTTCGACTATCGCGCTGAAAAAGATAGCGTTTTTGAAAACATAAATCTACATTAATTTTGCTGAAAGTAGTACAACTGATCGAAACAAAATATTTTATTTTGAAATTTTTACTGGAGGTAAACCTAGACCAGAGGACCACTTGGACCAAATTTCATGATTTTTTGAAGTTTGTTATAATTATTTGTTATTTTAATTTTTGAAGTTTTAATTAATTATAAAATATTTTAAAAGTTGAAAATTTATTTTTATATTTTTTAAAAATCTCTCTGAGGTCAGAGAACCAAGAGAAACAAGTTTCATATTTTTCTAATTTTTATTTTAATTTTTAGAATTATTTTAGTGCAAAATGAAGGAAATTCATTTTTTTAGCCTTTTAAAAATTCATTTAAGCCTTTAAAAATTAATATCTTAGCTTAGGGACTTGGGAAAATTATAGGGATAGTTTCTAAGTGATTAGGAGAGCAAAAGTGACAATTTGGTGATTTTTAATATTTTTGTGATTTTTAATATTTTTTTTATTTATTTAAATATTAAAATATGATTTAAAATGAAAATTTTCTAAAAAAATCCAATCTTATTTTTAGAAAATTCCTCTAATCACAGAGAACTCCAAGAATTAATTTTATGAATTTTTTTAGTGGCATTTTAATTATTAAAATTCATTTAAGTGTCAAAAATGCCATTGGACTTAGAATAATCATTTAAATTATTAAATTAATTCCAATTGACTTCAAAATTTTTAGGGGACTTCCTCTGTCCCTGAAGCACAGTGGAGAATCATTTTAATGTTATTTTAATTTTTATTTTATCTTAATTAATTAAGTGTTTATTTTAGGTCAAGTTGATGATTAGTGCACATCTTAGTGATTTAGCCCATAAAATAATTATCTTAGGGTCCTCTGACCATAGGAGAGCTACCAAAATTTACTTTGCATTATTCTAATTGTTAATTTAATTATTAAAATTTTTATTCCAGAACAGACACAATCACTTGAAAAGTAGAGATCTCCTTATAGGCATGTCTTTTGATTTTAGAAAAATCAAGGAAGATCCCTTATAACAAATAGAACAAGAACCCCAAAGCTCAAGCCATGGTGAAATGTCTGGGTCAATGGAAAATTAAAAGACTGAAATCAATATTTAAATTACTTAAAATAAAATTTACATCAAAAATACTTCAAACCATTTCCAAATTGTTCTCCTCTATTCACTGAGTAGTAGGGTATTTTTCTTTTATTTTTTTTATTTTTCTAGGCCTCATGAGTAATAGGGTATTTTTCTTTTATTTTTTTTATTTTTCTAGGCCAAGATATGAATTTTTAAAGTTCTGGTGATTTAAATAAGTCAAAAAATATGGATTTTCCCAGTTAACCGCATCGGCGCCACGCAATTCTACGGCGGGTCAAAGCACACACGTCTCCTTTTGGTTAGACACTGACTTCTGAGTCAGTGCCAAGAAGCTCAGCGATTCTGCTTCATTTTCTCATGCGGCGCCATCCTAGCCTTCTGTTTAATACACAGATGATCCAACAGCGCTCGAGCTTCATCCCCGACTGGTTCATCCCGAGAGTTGTTCGTACTAAAAGCCAAATATCTCAGCCTAGACTTAACCAAATCACTTTGGGTTTAATCCTATGGATTCTTCTAAGCATGGTGAACATATCCATATGGTTAATCATATTTTAAAGTAACCCTAATTACATGGAGAATCCAGAGAAGCTCGGGAAGAAAATGGAGGCGATACCTTGGCTCTGGGAAGTGAAGCTTAAATCAAAGATGCTTTACACCTTCGTTGGAGTCCCATGAGCTCAGGGATGAACCCTCTTGCCCTGGTGAATTGTCTAAGTATGAAAGCGACCAGACCCGATTTCAAGCTTTAATGAAAGTCTGGAGCAGAGGCCTTCTGTGATGGGGCTTTAATGGGGATCTTCTTCTTTCACTGCTGGGAAGGTGTGGGTGCAATTAATTAAGATTTGGTGCTATGTGGAGGTGTATTGGAAAGTGTCCTGATTTCCAGCCAAGTTTAAGCTCTGAAATTGAGCTAAGGTTGTAGGAACTAGAGCGGTAAAGATGCTGGAAAGGTCTTAGGGAGGAATGGTTGAGCTCTGGTGAGATTTTGGCATAGTTTGGTTAAGAAATTTTCAGCACCCTCTGTTGGCATCATTTTTTTTATATATTACATGCATGGGATATCCATTCGAGCATACCAAGGTCGACAGGTGTTACTCGAAGCGTCACGCGGGAAATTAGCTCAAATTGGCTCATCCACCTGCGAACTTGTTCAGATGACCTCGAACGATGAAACGGACCACGCGAGTGCGTCTGGGACATCAATATTACCTAGGGAGGATATCCATTTTGCTACGGCTTCGCGGGCGGGGTAAAAGTTGTGCAAATTATCATTTTTAACCTGATCGTCAAAAATCACCCAAACGACTCTGGATGATGAAACGGATCATACGATTGTGTCCGGGACGTCGAGTTTACCTGCGGAGGATGTTCATTTTGCTACGACGTCGCAAACGGGCTTAAAATATACTGATTATTCTTTTTGTCCCATTTGCTCAAAAAGTGGCTCGAGCGGCCCCGAATGACCCCGGATGACGAAACGGACTGCGCCATTGAATTCGGAACTTCAATTTTAGCTAGGAGGGACATCCACTTCGCTGTGAGGACGTGTACGTGTTAAAAATTTTCAGAGGATAATTATGATAATAATAATAATATTATTATTATACAATATATATTATATTATTATTATTATCCTAAAACCTACGTATACCCTATCTCTCCCTCTCCCAGCCCGATTCCCATCTCACGCGAAAACCCCCGATCGCGAAACCCTCGCAACCCAGCCGCCACGACGACTTCGCGAGCCCTTGCTTGTCGGCCGTCTCCCTACTCGCCGGATCTCTCCCTTTGCCGGCGAAGCTTGCGGTCGGATCTTCCTCCTCGCCGCCACTCCTCCAGCCGACAGCCCGCTGCCAGCCCCGTTCGCGAAACCTAGCTAAACCTCGCCGCACCTCGGGCCGCCGGCCTCGCCGCTAGATCTCCCCTCCGACCTGCACCGTCTCCTCCAGCGGCCGATTGAAGTCGCCGACTTCCTCTTCCAAGCGTCGAGCCGGACCGTCGGCTCTTTTCATTCTTCTTGGCCGGCCGATTTTGGCTTCCTTCGCTCGCCGGACCTCTTCCCCACCGACTTTTGCCTCGCCGGCAACGCATTTACGCCGGAGAAAAATCAGCGAGGAGAGCGTCAAATTTTGAGCTCTCCTCCGCATTTTCTTTGCTCTTGGTGTGCGCCATCGACGAGCTAACCCCTCTTTCGCCGTCTTCGAGCGACCCCTTCTCGAAGGTATATGTGCCGTCTCGTATTTTTTCCTATGCTTAAATTATTTATTTTTGGTACTTTACATACCTCACGTATTCCTCCCTTGTTTGCATGGTTTTGTTGTGAGGTGTGTCTCTTGCCCTCAATGAGTCTTTGTCTCGTTCCCTGCATGCTAGACGAGGTACATATTGCAAGGCGTGTCGGCACGTGGATCGAACACCGGCGGTTCGCCGGAAACGTGGGCTCTTCTTCAGCATAAAGAGAACACGTCTTAAACCTTCGCGGCGGTGAGATTTTCTTATCCCTTAGCCGACCCTAGGTTTAGTCCGGTCTAGGCGTGTGGGTTCGATCGCCGACACGGGGTGCGTGCGCCAGCGTGAGTTGGGGTGTTGACGTGCCTATGTGATGGATCGTTGATTTACCTAGAGTGAGCCGTAGGTTAGGGATCCTATGCGTTGTCCAGTCATATTCGTAGCCTGGCGATTCCCTGTTCTGAGCTATAGATTGTAATCCTGGTGGGTTGGAATCCCAATTTCCCACAGTTTTGGCGCTCCTAATCTCCCTTGGAGGGATTAGTTGAGTTCGATCTTAGAGGACGGGAAAAGCTTTGTAGCTAGTCCGTCCTATAAGATCGGGGCGTTCGTAGAGAGGAAAAAGCTTTGTAGCTAGTCCGCCCTACCAACTGTGGCGAGTTTCCCCCACGAGAAATCAGAGCGGGAAGCCCTCCACGTAGCCACGCCAAAGCTGGAGGCGGCGATGCCGCACATCCAAGAGCGTCGACCCTAGGTACCTATGTGAGGTCGTTAGCACGAGTTCGACATGCCGTCGAGTGTTGGGGTTGTGTTGCATGTGCATGCTCCATCTTGTTGCATTTTACATGTGACCACTTATTTCATTATATTGCATGTTTGTATGTTTGTGCATGTTGGTCTGGTTGCATGTTGCACCATATTCTGTGTTTGCATTTCCATTTGCACCGCACTTTTATGATTCTCCCTGGTGAGATTTATTCCACCTTCGGGTCACTGCCTCCCCGGCATACCCATCCTTTTGGGCCGCTGCCACTACGACATGCCCACTTGTCGGCAAATTTTAATTTAATTTAAATAAATAATTTGAAAAGTAATATTTGATTTTGAAAATAATTTTAAATTTGAAAATTTTAAGATATGAAATCAAACTGATCTCATATCCCGAATAGTTTATATAAACGAGCACCGCATCAATAACTATGTATCCATCCCGAAGAATAGACACATTGCTTGATGATGGGGCTCGATTAAATAAACTAGAAGATTTGTGACATCCGTTTGGTCTACGAACCAATTTTATAAGCCGACAAATTCCACTGCTTAATATAAATGAATTAAGCAGGGTTTATATTACTCAGGTTCTTAAAATTCCCTATAAGGGCAAGCCCCTATAGTTAATTACATCTTAAGTGACGGGAATCACCTAAGAAAACTCTCGATAATAATCAGTAGTTCTTCTCTCAAGAATTTCAAAGTTTAAGTTTTCAATGGATTAAATTTTGGAATTTCAATAGGGAATGGATCAAATTTTGAACATTTTTTATTTTGGGAATTCAAAGGAAGAAAGGTAGGAGAAATCACAGATTCGAAGCGAACTTCGGTAATTTCCCGACTATCCTATTTGTTTGGCTTGAATTTAGGAAGGTCCTAATGTTTATTTAATGTTTTGATCTTGCCAATTTTAATTAATTAGGACTTATGTTTGCATGATGTGATCACACAAATAGCCTCGAAGGTGTGAGGGTTTATGTCGTAGCGGACGACTACCTCGGAACCCTAAGGTCAATTAGGACTTAATTTGCAAAGCAAATGCCTAACAAGAAGGTTGAGGTTTTATGTTGCACTGTGCAAACTACCTCGAAGTCCTATGAGTTGATTGTTTAAACTAAAGAAAAGTTTTGTCGAAGCGGATTCATGTTTTGCTGATGACGATGGTCGTGCTGCCCATTAAGCTCCAAGCTCCTTGTTGTTGCAGAGGTTTAGTTGTAGAAGGTGATAAATCAAGAGATGAGGGAAGTGTTTGGTTTTAGAGAAAGTCTTAATTTCCATGTGTCTTTAATGTTTTAATTAAAACAGGTCTTAAAGTTGATTAAACAGAACCGATTAAGATCCCACGGTTCCGTCATCCCGGGACCGTTATTTTCATCGAATTCACTTAGTCCAGATGAATTTGCTAAACTCAACTAAATGAGTTCCGCACTTTCATTTAGACCGTGGGAAATCCCGTTAGCAACACGTGGGTTACATCATCCGAGGTATTCCCGATCATTCAATGAGACGTTTTAATTTAGTTGTAGTTGTAGTTTTGTTGTTCTGTTTGTGATTAAATTTTGAGTTGTTTTATATTTTGAATGTTGTGGCGGTGAATTTTATCTTGTAGTGTCTTTTAATTTAGTTATGGGTTTCGCTTTGGTTTCTGTCCTAAAGGTGTAGGTTTTCATGCAACTGTTGTTTATCATGCAAGAAAGGTAAAGTGCAACACGAGTAAATGAATTGCAGTAAGATAAATTGCAATAAAATAATAGCGTACCTGGAGGGTCTTCCCGTCATCCCAAACTGCACTTAAAATACAATTTAGAGCATTTAAGCATTTATAGCAATTTCCTAGGTAAAGCTAAGGGAAGGGTTATGGTTTTCTACCAAAATCCTAATCCTATAGCTAGTCATTCCTATGACGTCTAGGTCTTCAATTTTGGTTTTAAGGATGATTTTCTTCACCAAAGAACAACTAAGCTCAATTTGTTCTTAAGGACATTCCATCATATTGAGGAAGTGTTTAAGACGAATCTTAAACATCTTTTCAATATTTCGGGAATTGTCCTAAGTCCAAATGAATTCTATCGTGCAGGTGAATTAATCATCCGAGGTGTTTAAGTTAAGTTTTATTTCTTGCTCAGTGAATTAGGATGTTTGAATATCCTTATGAGTGAAGTGACATTTCACTTGATACTCCATTTAAGAGTTATAATAGTAAAAGCTCCTAAGGGCAAAATGATATTTAATGATTTGTGATTCAAATTTAAGTTCAAATTAATGATTTAAGTTTGGAATAGTGTTCAAGTTATTTTAGATTCATTTCTGAATTCTTCATGTCTTAGGTGATGTTATATTTAATTTAATTCAATTTAACTTAACTTAATTTAATTTAATGTGGTTTAATTTAATTTAATTTAATTTAAGTTAATTTAATATGATATGCTTTAGCTTAATTTAATTCAATTTGATTTAATTTAATTTGATTTATTTTTAATTTAATTTAATTTTATTTTATTTTATTTTATTTTATTTAATTTAATTTAATTTAGTTTAATTTTATTTAATTTAATTTAATTTAATTTAATTTAATTTAATTTAATTTAATATGACTTAATTTAATTTTAATTTAATTTAATTTTAATTTAATTTGTTTTAATTTAATTTAATTTAATTTGTTTTAATTTAATTTAATTTAATTTAATTTAATTTAATTTAATTTAATTTAATATTTTATTTTAAAGGGATTTGCTTTAAATAATTTAACCTTAACTTAATTTAATGATTAAGTCTTTTAGCATTTTAAACTGTAAACTTGGATTATCATTTTAATTAGGAATTAAATATTATTGAGATGATTAATTTAGGGATTCTTAAATTAAAGAACAAATTTTTTTCTAATAACATCCCTATTTTAATAACTCCAATTTTACTATTCTTCCAAATTTAATTAATTATTTTAACTAAAGTTCATTTCAATTATTGTTGAATTGTTTAATAGGTTTCTACCCTTTAATTATTTAAATATCAATCATCCAAATCAGATTAGGATCAAATATTTTACTCTTTAATTTTATTAAGCCTAAAGTTTTAATTAAGGGTTAAAATTTTAATTACCATTTTGCCCTTCAAGCTTAATAATTTCATAACTCACTAAATTGAGCTCAAATGAATTTGAAATTTTTATGTGACTTCACTCATATGTCAATAAAGACATTAGAGGAGAAAATGTGATTTTTCTGAATTTAATTTATTTGTGTAATTATTTTTGGTGGAAAATAAGGATTTCCAAGGAAAATTTAATAATATGACCAAGGGAAAGTTTCTGTCCTTAAGAAAATTATGAGACATTCCTAATGACCAGAGGACCATTTGGACCAATTTTTGTGATTTTTTGAATTACATTTTATTTATTAAAATTATTTTAAGTTCTGGAGTATTAATTAATTTAAAAATAGAATATAAGTTGAAAAATGAATTTTATAATTTTTAAAATTCTATCTGATATCAAGGATTCCAAAGAATCAAATTTTACAATTTTCTGATTTTTCATTAATTTATTGGAATTATTTTAGTGGAAATACTAGAAAATGTATTTTTTAATTTAAAAATTACCCCAAGGCTTTAAAATTTAATATCTCAACCTAGAGACATAAGAAAAATATGGGGTTTGTTCCTAAGTGGTTAGAATTCAAAATGTGACATTTTGGTGAATTTTATTATTTTCGTAATTTTTATTATTTTTTAATTATTAAAATATTAAAATAATGATAAAAAATCAACTTTTTTAGAAAATTACAATTTTAATTTTCTTGAATTCTCCTAATATCAGAGAGGCTTCAAAACCAATTTGGTGAATTTTTGAAAAGTATTTTGAAAGTTATAAAATTTTAAAGTTTAATTTTGGCTAAGTGTCTTAATCAACCCATTTGATGGGGCTAACCAAGTCCAATTGACTTGAAATTTTTATGGTGGATTCCTCTGATCCTAAAGGTCAGTGGAGAATTGATTTCAATTCAATTTGATCTATGGTTAACTCTAATTAATTAAAGTTCAATTTTGGGTATTTAGGCCAATTAGGGTTAATCTGAGTGAATTAACTCAAGTCCTATTTTTCCTAGGGTTCTCTGGTCATAAGGAACATCACCAAATTTTCCTAGAATTTATTTCACAACATGCTAATTTTTGGAATTAAAATACTCAAAACAGCAACATGCATTTGAAAAATCAATAACTTTTCACAGAGATGGCCTCTGACCTTGGAAAATTCAGGGAATGTTCCCAAGTTCAGAGGCTTCAAAAGCCCTATGGTCTCATGCCATGGTGAATTGTATGAATGCATGGAGAATTAAAACAATGCTTCAAAAGCCCTATGGTCCACACTCTAACCCTAAGAACTCACTCGATTCTCAACGGATTTTCGTGTTCTTATGCTATATGGATTCGTCTTGAAGAGACGAACACATCCATACGGTGAACATGCTATGAAATCAAGCCAATCAAAATGGAGAATTGACTGAAGCTCGGGCAGAAGAGGGAGTTCATACCTTTGCTCAGAGAAGTGAAGCTTCGATCCGAGGGTTGTGTCACGTTCGATTGGGTCCAAGCAAGCTCCGGATGAAGTCCCTTGGCTTGGTGAATTGTCTAGGTATGATTTCCACCGCAGCCGATCACAACCTTTGGAGTCCGGAATAACCGGGTGGCCCGGAGAGGGGCTTTCACTCTGGAAAACTTCTTCTCTTGGCTCGGTGAAGGTGTAGGTGAGTTTAATTTGATTTTGGTGAAGGATTCGGGAGTGTCCCGTTACGGCTCGAGAATTGAGCTCCAAAATTGAGCTCAATCAATGGGGATTAGAGCAGGAGAACGAGTGGGGATCAATTGCTCTAAGTCTGGAGGGGAGTGAGGAGTGATTTTGGCAGAGTTTTGGTATGGTCTGGTTCAACACCTCCTTTGGCCGAGAGGGTGAGGGGTTTAAATAGGAGAGGCTGGAGGGCCTCCCGTGGGGAGTCGAGGGCTGGGATCATCTGCTTAGGTGAGGAGAAGAACAGCCATGGTGGCCATTGGGCATGGGGCAGCTCAAGCACGGTAGAATTCCAAAGCTTGGCTTCTCCCGAGGTCTCGGGCATGGTGTTTTCCGATGACCGGGTGGCCGGCCGGCCGAGCATGGGTCACCCTCAAGGTCGGGTGGGTCGGGGGTCGGGACTTGGTGCAAGCAATTGGCAATTGCCATGTGTAAAGGCTTTGATCCAAAGTAGAATGGGGCATGGCTAGTTTTGAGTCTAAATGGGTCAATCCACCCATTTGGGCTTGGTGCACCCTTCAAGGTGGCTTCGGGTGCTGTTGGGGATCAAAGGGATCAGCTGGTTTGGCATGGAGAAGTCTCCATCCAAATATATTTGGATTAAATTTAAGTTTAGGTGAATCATGATTAAGGCTAATGAGCTTTAGGGATTAAGGAAAGCCCTCCCTCTTCTTACCCAATATGGCATGGTGGAGTGTCCAAGGCTCTCATGGCTCACATGTGGCTCATGCATGGCTTCATGGCTCACCTTTGGCTTGGGGAAAGGTTTAGTCAATTTCATGAAAATGGGTTTTGGGATTCTTTTGATAATTTAATGAGAACTTGGATAAGGCTTGATTTGGGATGATTTGATGATGAATTTAGGACTTAGGTATTGAGTTTAATTGAAAGTATGATGAGGGGAAATGTCATATGGGCTTTGGGACCAATTTTGGGCCTTTGGATGTGGTAAAAGATGGGCTTTTAAAATGGTTTAAGGAATGGGCCTTTAAGTTTAAAAATGAATTTATGGATGGGAATTTTGTAAAGAAGTTGGGCCAAATAATTGTTGAGTTTGGTTTAGGGATGTGTCATGAGTGGTTTGAAACAAGTGTGGGGTGATTTGGGTTTGGATTGGGTTGAATTTGGGCTTTTTGGTAAAGAGGCTAAGCTGGGCCAAAATGGGCTACCATGGGCCAAAGTTGGGCTAAAGTTGAAATTGATGTAAAATTAATGTTGAGAAGGGTTTGTGGGGCTGTTTTAAAGAAGTTTCAATTTTTGGTTGGGTTTGGATTTTGGGACTTGGGCCTATTTGGGTTGGGTTTGGGTATAGGCCCATTTAAGGAATTTTGGTTTTGGGTTGAATTTGAATAGGGTTTGGGTCAAAATCTTGGGCAAATCATGTTAGTGTTTGTTTATGGGGATGTTAAGGAAGGTTTAGAAAAGATTTGGGGTTAATTGGAGTTGAATTGGGTGAGTTTGGGCTAAGTTTGGGTCATGGGTCCAAATTGGGCTTTAAGGCCAAAAGTGAAATTGGATCCCAATGCCAATCAAATTGGGCTTGGATTTGGTCTAGATTGGTGTTGGGCATGTTGAATTGAAGTTTAGAATTGAATTGGACCAGAATTTTGGTCAATTGGGTAGGTTTGGTTTGACATTGGGTTCACTTTGGGTTAAAATGGGTCAAATTGGGGGTTTTGATAAAAGTGGGGTAAATTGATAAAATTGGCCCATGATGGAATTAGGAATTATTTGGGATTTTCTGGAATTTTCTGGGAATTTTCTGAATTTTTGGATTTTTTGGCTAAGAGGGGCATTTTGGGTATTTGGAGGGTATTGGGAGGTATTTTTGGAATTTTTGGTATTTTTGGGTACGGATGATTAATTTGATTGGTGAAGAAATGTGTAGGAATGTTTTTGGGGAATTTTGGGTGATTTGGAAATTTTGAAAAATTTGGGTAATTTTAAGGGTTTTGGGTAGGCTAGGCGGGTGTAGGGTCCCGGGGGTCAAAAATTGAAAATTTGGAAAATTGAAGCTTGGGTAAATGTAAGTGGAATGAAATCATTTTGGTTGAGCCATGAAGCCATATCAAGCCCACATGAGCCATGAAGGGACTCATTTGAGGCATCCACTATGTTGTTCCTAACCCTCTTGCCGAGGGCTTAGGGGTTAAGGACCATCCATGTGAACCACTTGCATGAGTCGGGAGGTCAAATTGGGTATGGGTGTGGTTTTAAGAGGTGTGTGAAAGTGCAGTGTATAGGTGTAGTGTGTGTGTAAGTCAGCCCCTTCACTGCACCGAGGCCACCTGTGGCGGTCATAAGGCCAAAGAATCCTATAGGAACTCATCCTTTAAACTTCCACATTTAATTTCAACCCTCTAGGTGATTAGGGGTCTACAATCAATTTTGTGGAGTTTGCAGGGAGTTAAGAAATGGTTTGAATTTCTAAGTGGTGGATCCCAATTCTAATCCTCTAGGATAGTCAAAGGAAAAGCCTAAGGCTAGATCCTAAGTACTAATGAGAGAAGAGAAGACCTCATCAAAAATGAGGTCAACAAATGGACCCCCAATAGGTGTGGTGTGATAACCAAGCACACCGCGCGTATTGGCGTTGACCGAAAAGATCAACAAAACCAACACAGATGTCCAAGTGACAAACTTAGGACGAAGTAGAAGAATTTCCGCTGGGGAGTGTCAAGTGCATCTCCAAGACTTGAGATCCCTGAACTCTCGCTGGGGAAAGGAAAAGGAGGTGAATCCCAACTCACATGATCTGGGGGAATTTCGATTTAGATTTTCGTTTTGTTTTAGTTTACGTTTTGATGTGTAAGTTTAGATTTTGAGTTTCAATTTAGATTGAAGTTTGGTTTAAAATCAATTTGAGGAAATTTGGATTTGAAGTTTGGATTCGAAAAGAGGTTCCAATCCCGGGATTGTGGAGAAAAGTGGAATCGGGGTACCAGCCGCAGAATGAGAATCGGAGTTTAAGTGTTGATTGAAGGGGATGAGAATCAGAATTTAGGTACTGACCTCGAAAGTTTAAAGAGAACTGGAATCGGGTTCTAGTCTCGGAGGTTTAAAGAGAACTGGAATCTGGTTCCAGTCTCGGAGGTTTAAAGAGAAATGGAAACTGGTTCCAATCTCAAAGGTTTAAAGAGAAATGGAAACTGGTTCCAATCTCAAAGGTCTAAAGAGAAATGGAAACTGGTTCCAATCTCGAAGGTCTAAAGAGAAATGGAAACTGGTTCCAATCTCAAAGGTTTAATGAGAATTGGAAGCCGGTTCCAATCTCGAAGGTCTAAAGAGAAATGGAAACTGGTTCCAATCTCAAAGGTCTAAAGAGAAATGGAAACCGATTCCAATCTCGAAGGTCTAAAGAGAAATGGAAACCGGTTCCAATCTCGAAGGTTTAAAGAGAAATGGAAACCGGTTCCAATCTCGAAGGTCTAAAGAGAAATGGAATCGGTTCCAATCTCAAAGGTCTAAAGAGAAATGGAAACTGGTTCCAATCTCGAAGGTCTAAAGAGAAATGGAAACTGGTTCCAATCTCGAAGGTTTAAAGAGAAATGGAAACTGGTTCCAATCTCGAAGGTCTAAAGAGAAATGGAAACTGGTTCCAATCTCGAAGGTCTAAAGAGAAATGGAAACTGGTTCCAATCTCGAAGGTTTAAAGAGAAATGGAAACTGGTTCCAATCTCAAAGGTTTAATGAGGAATGGAAACTGGTTCCAATCTCGAAGGTTTAAAGAGAAATGGAAACTGGTTCCAATCTCAAAGGTTTAATGAGAATTGGAAACTGGTTCCAATCTCGAAGTTCTAAAGAGAAATGGAAACTGGTTCCAATCTCGAAGGTCTAAAGAGAAATGGAAACTGGTTCCAATCTCAAAGGTCTAAAGAGAAATGGAAACTGGTTCCAATCTCAAAGGTTTAAAGAGAAATGGAAACTAGTTCCAATCTCGAAGGTTTAATGAGAATTGGAACGAGGTTCCAATCTCGAAAGTTTAATGAGAATTGGAAATGGATTCCAATCTCAGAAGTTTAATGAGAATTGGAAAAGGATTCCAATCTCGAAAGTCTAATGAGAATTGGAAATGGATTCCAATCTCGAAAGTTTAATGAGAATTGGAACGAGGTTCCAATCTCGAAAGTTTAATGAGAATTGGAAATGGATTACAATCTCGGAAGTTTATTTATGTGAAGAGAGACCCAGTCCCATGTCATCAGAACCAAATCAGATAAAGCTCGTGGCTCCGTGTCAATAGACCTAGTCGATCTCCATACAGGAAGAAAGGTAGGCCACAAAAGTCGAAATGATTTTGATGTGACGAAAAAAAGGTTTAGGGTTCTGAAATTGAAGTGTGGGTCTCTTGTGAGGAAGAGTTGTCCCGACAGAGAATTTCAAAGCTTCTTGAAATAAATTTCGATTTGGAGTTGATTTGAAAATGTTTGAAAAGATGAATTTAGAGTGGGATCCGATTTGAGATTCATTTTCATTCTGTTTGTCCTTTAACTTTCAAAATTTTTTAGCCGTGTACTTAATGTTCATGTGAATTTTATTTAACATTCACGTGGATTTTGAAGTTATTTTTATGTTTGGATTTTTAAGGAAAAATAATTCTCATTTATTATTTATATTTTTATATTTTTTTATTTTATTTTTATTATTATTTTATTATTATTAATTTTTTTTCTTTCTCGTTCTTTGTTCGAAGTTCGTTTGAATTTAATGGCGTTTCCCAGTCAATTTGCACAAAAGAGGTGAAGGCCAAAAAAATGTGACATCATCACTTTCATTCCAATCATGTTGAAGATACATCATACAACTCGATCTGGAATACATCTCATACAATCCATATAGACTTAAAACGGACTATGTATGATCTTTGTCGATCCATCCAAAAAGGTATCTGTCAAAAATCCATGTCTGAATAGTGAAGTACATGGTCAATAACATCACCTTCCAAGCCATCCTTGGCGAGGATGCCGTATGGATGTACGTTGGAGGTGTGATATTTTCCATGTAACACACAGCTCGTAAGGTCGGAGGCTCTCTAGCTCCGGGTCTGGCTGGAAGTGGTAAGGTGCTTTCCTGTCGTCCATCCTTCTGAAAGTAGCCGAGATCCGCTTCATCGGCACTCCCGGTATGCAATGTTTAGCGACATCTCGCTCCGTTGCCCTTCGGTATCATGACGGAACCTACCGGTAATGGTATCTTTATCGGCCCTCGGAACTCACCCGGGCTCGCTATCCGGAGGTCGGATCCGAACATGATATTACACTCATTCGAAAAGAAGCCGTGCGAAAGGTCCGACAAAGTCGTGATGATCTATGTGTGGGGGAATGCGATCACCCTTCTTGTAAATGTTAATGATGCAACCGTTGGGTATGCAATCCGCGGCGGTACTCCTCCATGTTATCATTCTTTTTACCATCCTTTTAATGACTAATGGCATTGGATCCACCTGGCCATGACGGAGTATCCCCGGTGGGTTTCCCTTCCTGTCTTCTGCGAAGTTGTAGCAGCATACACATTGTATTGTAATTCTCCCCTTCCCTGGCATCCATCTCCGGGGTTCTGAGTAAGTGTTTTCTCTTAGGCGGCCCGCTCGACCCATCTTTTTCAAATCCCGGATGCAGTCCACGATTTGTTGTTGTTCGTATTCTGAGAACATGTCTGTATGTAACTCGAGGCCTTCTAGTATATTGATCCTCCTGCCTCTGATTCTCTCGAAGTATTCAAAAGTTTTCTTCTGGACATTTTGTATTCTTTCTAGCTCGTATTCGGGATAATTTGCAAATGGCGAGGCTCGGTGACGTACTGTGGGATATATGGCTCGATCCCTTCACGTTCTCCTGTATACCTCGGCTCCTCGGGGATGATGTCCGTCGGGACCTCCTCCGGGGTTGCTTCTGCAACAAGGTCATGCATTACCGGTGGCTTTGTCTGGTGGCATTATAGCCTTCTTTCTTCTGTTCTTCTCGAGATTTCTCTGGTTTCTTCTGTCATCCTGGGAGCTGGCTTCCTTCCTTCAAGTTCCTGGCGAACCGGTATCCTCGAAGTATATGTCTGCGGTAGCAAGCATCGCCTCGTCGAGCCGATCTGCTGTTAATTTAGTTAACATCTTGCGAATACGGCGATTTTTATTCCTTCGCTGAGTTGCTGTGAGAGTAGCTCTTCGTATTTCCTGAGTCTCTGTGGGTGCGGCGCTGACAAGCCTGCCCTCTGCTGTAGCGACTATAGACTTAATTCTCTTGTCTCCTTCAGTGTCTGTTTTTCTTTTCTTCTTCGCTCGGATTGGTGGCTCGGGCCACCCACTTTCATTACCGTCCGACTGAGCGGTTCCTCTCGATCGATCGGGACCCGGTCACTTTCCTCGTATTGCGAGTCCGTCGGTGCGAAGTACGAGTCAATCTCTATTATCGCTCCATCTTTCACCCTCTTTTCATCGAGTGCAAGGCTTACGCCATTTCTAAAGTTCGGGACCAACCGCCCGTTCGACATTTCCTCGCGAAAAGACAAGGAAAAGGATCGGGGGCTGTACTTAAGAACAAGAACATTAAGAAAATGTTTATTAAAGACAAATTTTTTTTATTTTTATATTTTTTTAAATTCAACAGGAATGAAGTAGGAAAAGATCAGGAAAGAGATTTTGATTTGGAAGAGAGAAAACAAGGAAAACTTTATTATCATGATTTTATTTATTTTAGCACATTTTTTATTATTTTGGGTTCGGACCCAGTCATAAGTAATTACTTCACCCATGCTTCTAGGGATGGAAAATTCATTCCTTCGAAACATCAGGTAGCGTAATACTTTTTCAAGTATCGTCCATTGATCGGAAGCATATGTCATTCTCCTTGGCAGTTCACTAGCTGGTAGGAGCCTCCCGAGTAGATCGCCTCAACCACAAACGGTCCTTCCTAAGTGGGTTCAAATTTTCCTCCTATCTTGCGGTGTGCAAGAATAGGTCTTTTGAGAACAAGAACTAAGTCACCAACTTTGAAGGTTCTTGGGCGGACCAGTTTGTCATGGGCTTGAACCATCTTAGCTTGGTATAGTTCTAAATTCTGTCATGCTTGCAAGTCTTTTCCTTCCGGGATTTCCAATTCTTCTAGTCGCAATTTGGCATTCTCTTCGTGGTGATCTTGTTTGCAGCTGCAATTCGAGTGAAGGAAGCTGGACCTCTAAGGGTAACATCGCCTCGGACCCATACACCGGAGCGTAAGGTGTTGCTTAAGTAGGAGTTCCGAAGGTTGTCCGGTAGGCCCATAAGGCTTCTAATAACTTCTCGTGCCAATTTCTCTTATTGTCGTCTAAAGTCTTCTTTAAAATTTGAACGAGAGTTTTATTAAAAGCCTCGACCGAGCCGTTTGCTCTTGGGTAGTAAATTGTTGAATACCGCCGGTCGATTCCGTGTCTCACGACAAAATTATTGATTTGCGTGCTTCGAATGCTGACCCATTATCCGAGATGATCCTGCACGGCACCCCGAAATGGTAGACAACTTGGTTCTTGAAAAATTGTAGCACGTGATGTGCTTTTACTTCTCTAAGTGGAACTGCCTCTGCCCACTTGGAAAAGTAATCTGTAGCCGCAAGAATGAAGCGATGTCCTTTTGAAGATGGTGGTTCTATTGGACCCACTATATCCGTGCCCCAACATTCGAATGGCCGCGACGCAATTGTCGGATGTAGCACATTTGGGGGTTGGTGTAGAACCACTCCGTGCACTTGGCACCTGGTGACGGCTCTTGGCGATTTTCATGCGATCGGTCATCATCGAGGGCCGGTAGTACCCTAGTCTTTTAATTTTCATTTTCATCTTTGGACCCGTCGGTGAGCGCCACGGAGTCCTGAATGCACCTCTTTAACAATTTCATGAGCCTCGGACCCGCTTAGGTACCTTAGCCACATTTGATCAAAAGACCTTCTGTATAATGTGTTGTTTATTAATGCGTAGGACAGAGTTCTTTTCTTGATCTGGTGGGCTAACGACCTATCGTCTAGTAGTTTTCCTGTTTGCAGGTAATCTATTAATGGTCGTCGCCAATCTTCCGTGTTTTTCGTCACTGCTCTTGCATCGATCCTTTTTCTCTTTCGATTTGTGTATTGTGTCTATGTCGAGTCGTGATAGGACCCGACGTCCGTGAACCGACACTTCCATCGATTCATCTTGTAAACGAGGAAAATTCTTTTGCGAGACGAGCTAGCGCATCCGCTAAAGCGTTTTCTTTTACGGGAATTTTGTAGATTGTCACATTCGGAATCCGTTCCAACAGTTGTATGGCATACTTGGAAGTATTGCTCGAGTCTTGGTTTTAAAATTCCGTATTGTCCGGTGATCCGTTGAATGATTAACTGCGAATCCCCGTAGATGTTGATGTCACGTTATACCCATTTGAATAGTTAATTCCGGTCCCGTTATGAGGGCTTCGTATTCGCTTCGTTATTTGTACACGGCTCTGTTAAGTGGTAGGAATATCTTAACACCCCCCGCTCCGGTGTTATAAATATTAGTCTGATCCCTGCCTTACCAGGCACTATCACTTGCGATTCTTCATCTTTGTGTGCTGAAGATGCTCCGTCGAAATATAATTCCCAACGTCGATCATCAGGGTCTTCTAGGTTCATTATTTGTTCATCTGGCAAATCTTCATTAAGAGGAGATTCTGCCGGCAAAGGGTGTGCTGCGAGGATGTCTGCTAGGACTTGTCCCTTTACGGCACGAAGAGGCACGAAAGTTATATCGAATTGCAATAATATCATCGACCATCTGGCAAGTCTGCCGGAAAGCGTTGGGCGGGTCATCAAGTATTGCAATGGATTAAATTTCGAGATAAGGTTGACCTTATGAGAAAGCATGTAATGCCTGAGCTTTTGAGCGGCGAAGATCAGAGCTAAACAATGCTTTTCAATTGCGGGATACCTTATTTCCGTCGGAAGTAAACGACGGCTTAAGTAGTAAAGAGCATTTTCTTTACCCTCATCATCGACTCAGGCTAACGGGGCTCCGAGAGAGTCATCTAAAGCCGCGGTATAAAGTATTAGCGGTCTACCCGAGAATGGGGTTGCTAAGACGGGAGGTGTCATTAAATATTGTTTAATGTCCTCGAAGGCCCCTCCGGCATTTCTCTTCCCAAATAAATTTGGCGTCCTTTTTAACTAGTGCCGAGAAAGGCTGACACCTACCTGACAAGTTTGAGATAAAGCGTCGAAGATATGCTAGCTTCCCTTGAAAAGATCGTAGTTGTTTTAAGGTTCTGGGAGGCGGCATTTCTAAGATGGCTTTAATCTTTTCCGGGTCGATTTCAATTCCACGATGTCGGACAACGAATCCTAAGAATTTCCAGGAGGTGACGCCGAAGGCGCATTTTAAGGGATACATCTTAAGGTTAAATTGTCTTAATCGTTCGAAAACAATTCTCAAATCATACGAGTGGTTTTCCTTTACTTTGCTTTTGATGACCACATCGTCCACGTAGCATTCGACTTGATTGTGGATGAGATCATCAAAAATTCTTGTCATCGCTCTCTGGTAGGTTGCTCCTGCATTCTTCAGTCCAAATGGCATCACTGTGTAGCAATATACTCCGATCGGCGTTCTGAATGCTGTAAGTTTTTCATCTTCTGGAGCCATTTTTATCTGGTTGTATCCTGAAGATCCATCCATGAATGAGAATATTTCATGTGTTGAAGCAATGTCGATCATTAATTTTGGGATCGGTAGAGGAAATTCATCTTTTGGACATGCCTTGTTTAAATCTCTGAAATCCACACAAATTCCGATCTGTCCATTCTTCTTCCCGATCGGTACCACGTTGGCTAACCAAGTCGGGTATTGTTCTTCACGGACAAATTTAGCGTCTATTAGCTTTTTAACTTCAGCTATGACTTGTTGTTCGATTTCTAGACGCATTCTTCTCGGGACCTTGTCCGACGGAACGAAGCGGGATCCACCCCTAGCTTATGGACTGCGACCTCGCGGAGCTAAACACGGCATCTCATCGTAGCTCCAAGCAAAACGAGTCTTTAAATTCCATTAATAACTTAATTATTTCTTCGGAGTCTTCTTTATTGAGTAAGGAGCTAACAAGGGTAGGTCTAGGTTCTTCGCTAGTACCTAAGTTAACTTCCGTTAACTCATCTATTGTAGATTTGATCTCTTCTTCGAATTCTGGTGGAGCATCTCCAATTTGTAAATCTTCGAGTTCTTCTGTAGTTTCCATGCAGTTTTCATTAGACTCGCAGGTGACAACCAAGCAAAATTCAGTATCGTCAACTGATCCTACTGTGCCGAATCCGAGACCATGTTTTGCATTGGGTGGACGACCGGAGTTATTCCATAATTTTTCAAAACGTTGTGATTGACCTTTTGTCCATTGTCGAGGTAAGAAACCACGCTGAATTAAATTTTGAACACGGGGAGAGTACCACTCAAAAGGCAATTCCATTAATTCGATGAAGTAGCATCTTCAAATTGTACATTATTTTCGGCTTTGGAGGGAGGAGCACCACGGTATAATTTGATTGGCTTTGCACCATCGCTACGTACCTCTTTGACCTCCATACCCTCGATCTTATTAGAATGGATCGGGGTCGTGGTCATAGAGCGTTGAACGACGTTTCGAATCAATTATGTGAAATTTCGCGGTTGTCTTTGCTAAGTCACCGGTCTTCATTAGCAGTGTTATTGATCCGAGGGCTCTTTCTCCTTTCTGGTTGAATCCTCTTAATAACATTTTGTCCGCTTCGAGCTCGCGAGCATCAATTTCCAAGTATGCTAGCGTTCGAAGATTCATTATATTGATTGATGCTCCTGGATCCACCAATACTCTGGAGAGTGTAAACTTCCCAATTGTAACTGAAATGTACAACGGTCGGTTGTGGTCTGCTGTCCCAAGTAATAGATCATTGTCCGTGAAGGTAACACCTCGCTGTTCCTTTAACGAGCAAACCTCATCTAAGGACTCTCCGGCCATTTGAGCTAAGCAAATTTCTGGATCAAGTAAGGCCTTGATCAGAGCTTCTCTCATCTCCTTTGATAAGATGAGAGCATCGTAGATGCTCAGTTTGGTCGGTAGTTTCCTAAAATGGGCTAGCACGTTGTAGTCCACTTTGTTTTCATGTGCCTCGTTTTCTTCTCGAATGGGTATTTCTTCTGCCGGGGTTGGTTCTTCCTGAACAACCACCTGCTTTCCTTTATCCTTTGGACCCATTCTCGGAGGTAGAACTCTTCCACTTCTTAAGTTGACTTCTGTTATTTCTTCGAATTTAGCATCGAGTTTGCTTGGTGTCTCCTTCCGAATTGGAATGACAAGTTCTTCGAGATTAGCTTCGGAGTCCGAAGGCTCTAACTCTATTGTGATTGGAGCTCCTCGAAATTCGCAAATAGACTCGTTGCTTGTTGAACTCTCGTAGTCTCCCTGGTGGATGTCTTCTTTGTCATTGTGATCGTCGAGATTGTGTATGATTTGAGAATCGTTATTTGTATCGGAATCGACGTCCGGATTAGGTTGATTGTCGCTAGTTACGTAATCGTTAGAAACAGTCAAAACGTAGCCAATGCCATAACCCTCATCATTATAAGATCCCACCGGAGTGGGCGGATAATCATACGTAGTCAGAGGTTCGAGGGATTTCTCCCCCGAATCGGAAACAACTATCCTAGGATAAGCAGCCCCTAGTCTAGCCTTAGGTGCCTCGGTCTTCTCTTCTTCGTCAATTTTCTTCTTTTCTTCAATTGTCTCTTGTTGAGGCGGTTCTTCTATCGCAAGTGATAGCGCCGACTTGACAGTTTTCGAACTTTGAATTGAAGCTCGCACCGAAGCGGTTTGGATGTGATCTAAAATCTTCTTCGAAGACTTTGTCCAAGCGGTAGTCCATCCATCATCAGTCGCATAGGGATCTATCGGAACAATGAAATCCGTCGAGATAACATTGACGGAACCTCCTTTCGGGGTTCCTTCATCTATTCTTTCGGGATCGTTATATTCCCTTTCCGAAGATTGTCGTTGAGCCAACTCTTGAAGGTAATACAATCTTCTATCTTGTGCCCAAGCATCCGGTGGTAAGGGCAAAAGTTGGGATCACCTTTCTTGTCGACTTCTTCTGGTCTTTTAGGCTCTGGCAGTTGGAAATCTGGAGTCTTCATTAGGTCAGTGGAACATTTTCGGCACTGCCTCATTCTTGAACGGATACTCCCTGCTCAGGAACTCCCTAAACGTCCGTTGTGGACGAGGCGGTTGTTCATATTGTTGAGATGATTGATAGCTGGGTCGGGGTTGCTGGTAATTCTGTTGAGGTTGCTGCGGCCGTTCTGACGATATTTGTATCGGTTGCTTGCCTTTATCGACTCGCTCGCGACGATCCCGGACTTCTTTTCAAAAGTTTTCACGGGCTTCGTTTGTCCGTTTTATTGGTGAAACTTAATTGCTTCGCCTCCTCTTGCAAGCTTCCGGCCTTGCTTAACAACTTCTCGAAAGTCTTAATAGTAAATCCCTTGAGCGAAGTGCTATCGGGCCATGGATGCTTTTTAGTAAAATGCCGATCGCATGCTTGTTCTTGTAACCGTGGCTCACACTTCATACTTAGGTTCCTCCATCGAAGTATGTAGTCCACCGAGGTTTCATTCGGCTTCGCTTCTCTACCACTAAATCACCTATAGTGATGTGGTGCTGAGCTCCGGCAAATCGCTTGATGAAGAGGTTCTCTAATTCTGAAAATGTCTTTACCGATCCGTTTGGTAATTCCGCATACCAATCAAAGGCGATCCCTGACAGGCTGCTGACAAATTGTCGGAAGAGTAAAGCATCACTTCCGCCGCATTGCAACAACCGGCACGAAAATGTGCAACATGCTGCCGAGGGTTTCCGGTTCCATCAAAGGTCTTGAACAGAGGTGATACAAAGCCTTTCGGATATTGGACAGCGTCGAATTCTTCAGGGTAAGGTCTACCCGTCCGAATGGATGTTCCGCTCTTTGATTGCGCCAAGGCTTCTCGCACCTGCTATTCCACCAAGCTCTTGATATCCTTTTCCGGAATCATACTTTGTGTTGCATCCTTCTTTAATTGATCATCCTCGTTGACGGATGTAATCTCCTTTCCTCCGTCTACAATGTGAATAACTTCTGGGGGTGTTTCTCTTTGGGGTTGAACTTCGACTCCGGAGAGTGGCTAGGGCTACGACCATCTCTTCCATCCTTTTTGCCATTTGGGCGATCGTATCATCTTTCTCTTGAAGCCGCCTCCTCATTACTTCCGGCTCCTCTCTTCTGCGGCCGCAGGAGCACCTTGTGAAGCCGACGAAGCTCGCGTTTCAACCATGTTAATTTCTCGCATATTCATCATCCATGAATTCTGACGAGTCAACTTCATCTCCGAATTTCTCTTCTCTTTCCCTTGCTAGTCGCCGAATATCAGTTCTTAGTTTTTCCATAGCATCTTCCAGTGGTCTTTTCTGTACATCCTTGCAGTTGTCATGTGACAATTGTCGAGTTTCTTTCTCATGAGTCTCCTTTACTGCAGTAGCACTTTCCTCGGACTCAAGTCTCCTGACGAGACTTTCCTTTTCTGGTCGTTGTTTCGGTCTTAATTGGCCGGTAGTGGGACGCCATACCATCCTTCTAGTAGTAGAATGCCTAGGACCGGATGGTCCGTCGATCCGAATGTCTGGAAGGTGGTATCCTCCCTGATCTGTAAACCTGAAACAACAACAGGTGGACTAGCCTTCATCTTCTTATTAGGCTCTTCTGCAGCGATAGCAGATTCTACTCGCGGCCCAAGACGGGATTTGGCCGGCACCCACCCTATCCTTCTTAAAATCTCCGATACGGGGCATTTTTCTTTCTTCGCTAACTTCTCAATCACAGTCTGTAGTCGGGCAAATGGTGTAACCCTAGCCCTTTTCCTTTTGTTGTCGCTATAGTATGCGGGTCGAGGTAATGTAGAAGCAATCCTGCGGACATTTTCCTCGTCGACCTGCGGCGGAAAGGGGATGGAATCTACTTCCTTCCAAAAGGGGTGTATACTCGGACAATGGTATGTATTCGAGTAGTGGTGTGTACTCGGGGATTTCTTCTAAGAAAGCGACTTCGGCGGCCTCCGGCCTTCCGGCAATCTTCCCCGCCTCTTGTTTCTCCTGCGAGTCCGTGTTAGGGGTGGAACCCTCGAGCTGGACCCAATTTCAAAACGAAGGTCTTGCACGGAAATCCGTACCCTCCACGGTAACATGTTCGTTACAAATTTGAACTTCCTTCCCCTTCAGTTTGGTGGGAGCCGGGGTAGGTGCAGAGACGACTAGACCAGTGGGGGTAGAGATAACGGTCCTTCTATGGACAGCGGTACTCCTCTCAGCTGGAACCCTTTGTAGAGGAGGAAACTCTTGAGTTGATTTAAGGTTGAACTCAATCATGGGTTTCTCAGTTTCTGACACTTTGTCCATCAGTGCGAAGAGAGTAACGTCAGCGATTTTGACATTTGTGTTCTCGAATCCTCGTCCAAACCGGATGATCCCATTGTCGGGCAGCTCATCCTTGTAAACAGCGAAGTCCAGTCCATTGGTGAAGGAGAAAATTAGTTTTGGGGCTTCCATTTCTGCAAGATAGATTTTGATTGTCAGTCCCAAGTTATGCTTCTTCTCATCAGGACGAAAAGAAAGGAATCGAAAAGAGTCCGAACACATTCTTGTTCATGTATATTTATTAAAAGAGTCATTCATTAGAGGGTTTGTTTATTTAGAACGGAATGTTCAAAGGTGTAGAGAAGGTAATGAATCCGATTCGAATTGGAAAGGAAAAGAAAGTCTTATGCAAGACTTCTCGACTCGAAGGATCACTCCTAAACTAACACCTATTGGGGTCCACCTCACCTTAGAAATGAGGTAAAAGGATCTCGGAACCTCTCTCGTTTAGGGGTGTCTAAACAATGGCTCCTAGATCCGAGAGAATGTTGGCTATACTCATTCAAGGTAAAAATGAACATAGTATTCCAACGGAAAGAAGGGTAGTTTGATCCATTAGGGACATGGATACACTACCGTTTTTTGAAAGCGGAACTATTTGATTAAAAATGGAGAGAGGAATTATCCCCAGCGGAGTCGCCAGAAATGGTCGGTGAATTTTAATTTAATTTAAATAAATAATTTGAAAAGTAATATTTGATTTTGAAAATAATTTTAAATTTGAAAATTTTAAGATATGAAATCAAACCGATCTCATATCCCGAATAGTTTATATAAACGAGCACCGCATCACAAACTATGTATCCATCCCGAAGAATAGACACATTGCTTGATGATGGGGCTCGATTAAATAAACTAGAAGATTTGTGACATCCGTTTGGTCTACGAACCAATTTTATAAGCCGACAAATTCCACTCGCTTAATATAAATGAATTAAGCGGGGTTTATATTACCAGGTTCTTAAAATTCCTATAAGGGCAAGCCCCTATAGTTAATTACATCTTAAGTGACGGGAATCACCTAAGAAAACTCTCGATAATAATCAGTAGTTCTGCTCTCAAGAATTTCAAAGTTTAAGTTTTCAATGGATTAAATTTTGGAATTTCAATAGGGAATGGATCAAATTTTGAACACTTTTATTTTGGGAATTCAAAGGAAGAAAGGTAGGAGAAATCACAGATTCAAAGCGAACTTCGGTAATTTCCCGACTATCCTATTTGTTTGGCTTGAATTTAGGAAGGTCCTAATGTTTATTTAATGTTTTGATCTTGCCAATTTTAATTAATTAGGACTTATGTTTGCATGATGTGATCACACAAATAGCCTCGAAGGTGTGAGGGTTTATGTCGTAGCGGACGACTACCTCGGAACCCTAAGGTCGATTAGGACTTAATTTGCAAAGCATATGCCTAACAAGAAGGTTGAGGTTTTATGTTGCACCGTGCAAACTACCTCGAAGTCCTATGAGTTGATTGTTTAAACTAAAGAAAAGTTTTCGTCGAAGCGATTCATGTTTTGTTGATGACAATGGTCGTGCTGCCCATTAAGCTCCAAGCTCCTTGTTGTTGCAGAGGTTTAGTTGTAGAAGGTTATAAATCAAGAGATGAGGGAAGTGTTTGGTTTTAGAGAAAGTCTTAATTTCCATGTGTCTTTAATGTTTTAATTAAAACAGGTCTTAAAGTTGATTAAACAGAACCGATTAAGATCCCACGGTTCCGTCATCCCGGCACCGTTATTTTCATCGAATTCACTTAGTCCAGATGAATTTGCTAAACTCAACTAAATGAGTTCCGCACTTTCATTTAGACCGTGGGAAATCCCGTTAGCAACACGTGGGTTACATCATCCGAGTTATTCCCAATCATTCAATGAGACGTTTTAATTTAGTTGTAGTTGTAGTTTTGTTGTTCTGTTTGTGATTAAATTTTGAGTTGTTTTATATTTTGAATGTTGTGGCGGTGAATTTTATCTTGTAGTGTCTTTTAATTTAGTTATGGGTTTCAGCTTTGGTTTCTGTCCTAAAGGTGTAGGTTTTCATGCAATTGTTGTTTATCATGCAAGAAAGGTAAAGTGCAACACGAGTAAATGAATTGCAGTAAGATAAATTGCAATAAAATAAAAGCGTACCTGGAGGGTCTTCCCGTCATCCCAAGCTGCACTTAAAATACAATTTAGAGCATTTAAGCATTTATAGCAATTTCCTAGGTAAAGCTAAGGGAAGGGTTATGGTTTTCTACCAAAATCCTAATCCTATAGCTAGTCATTCCTATGACGTCTAGGTCTTCAATTTTGGTTTTAAGGATGATTTTCTTCACCAAAGAACAACTAAGCTCAATTTGTTCTTAAGGACATTCCATCATATTGAGGAAGTGTTTAAGACGAATCTTAAACATCTTTTCAATATTTCGTGAATTGTCCTAAGTCCAAATGAATTCTATCGTGCAGGTGAATTAATCATCCGGGTGTTTAAGTTAAGTTTTATTTCTTGCCCAATGAATTAGGATGTTTGAATATCCTTATGAGTGAAGTGACATTTCACTTGATACTCCATTTAGGAGTTATAATAGTAAAAGCTCCTATGGGCAAAATGATATTTAATGATTTGTGATTCAAATTTAAGTTCAAATTAATGATTTAAGTTTGGAATAGTGTTCAAGTTATTTTAGATTTATTTTGAATTCTTCATGTCTTAGGTGATGTTATATTTAATTTAATTCAATTTAACTTAACTTAATTTAATTTAATGTGGTTTAATTTAATTTAATTTAATTTAAGTTAATTTAATATGATATGCTTTAGCTTAATTTAATTCAATTTGATTTAATTTAATTTGATTTAGTTTTAATTTAATTTAATTTTATTCTATTTAATTTAATTTAATTTAATTTAATTTAATTTAATTTAGTTTAATTTTATTTTATTTTATTTTATTTTATTTAATTTAATTTAATTTAATTTAATATGATTTAATTTAATTTTAATTTAATTTGTTTTAATTTAATTTAATTTAATTTGTTTTAATTTAATTTAATTTAATTTAATTTAATTTAATTTAATTTAATTTAATTTAATATTTTATTTTAAAGGGATTTGCTTTAAATAATTTAACCTTAACTTAATTTAATGATTAAGTCTTTTAGCATTTTAAACCTTAAACTTAGATTATCATTTTAATTAGGAATTAAATATTATTGGGATGATTAATTTAGGGATTCTTAAATTAAAGAACAAATTTTTTTCTAATAACATCCCTATTTTAATAACTCCAATTTTACTATTCTTCCAAATTTAATTAATTATTTTAACTAAAGTTCATTTCAATTATTGTTGAATTGTTTAATAGGTTTCTACCCTTTAATTATTTAAATTTCAATCATCCAAATCAGATTAGGATCAAATATTTTACTCTTTAATTTTATTAAGTCTAAAGTTTTAATTAAGGGTTAAAATTTTAATTACCATTTTGCCCTTCAAGCTTAATAATTTCATAACTCACTAAATTGAGCTCAAATGAATTTGAAATTTTTATGTGACTTCACTCATATGTCAATAAAGACATTAGAGGAGAAAATGTGATTTTTCTCTATTTAATTTATTTGTGTAATTATTTTTGGTGGAAAATAAGGATTTTCAAGGAAAATTTAATAATATGACCAAGGGAAAGTTTCTGTCCTTAAAAAAATTATGGGACATTCCTAATGACCAGAGGACCACTTGGACCAATTTTTGTGATTTTTTGAATTATATTTTATTTATTAAAATTATTTTAAGTTCTAGAGTATTAATTAATTTAAAAATAGAATATAAGTTGAAAAATGAATTTTATAATTTTTAAAATTCTCTCTGATATCAAGGATTCCAGAGAACCAAATTTTACAATTTTCTGATTTTTCCTTAATTTATTGGAATTATTTTAGTGGAAATGCTAGAAAATGTATTTTTTAATTTTAAAAATTACCCCAAGGCTTTAAAATTTAATATCTCAACCTAGAGACATAAGAAAAATATGGGGTTTGTTCCTAAGTGGTTAGAATTCAAAATGTGACATTTTGGTGAATTTTATTATTTTTGTAATTTTTATTATTTTTTAATTATTAAAATATTAAAATAATGATAAAAAATCAACTTTTTTAGAAAATTGCAATTTTAATTTTCTCGAAATCCCCTGATAGCAGAGAGGCTTCAAAACCAATTTGGTGAATTTTTGAAAAGTATTTTTAAAGTTATGAAATTTTAAAGTTTAATTTTGGCTAAGTGGTTTAATCAACCCATTTGATGGGGCTAACCAAGTCCAATTGACTTGAAATTTTTATGGTGGATTCCTCTGATCCTAAAGGTAAGTGGAGAATTGATTTCAAGTCAATTTGATCTATGGTTAACTCTAATTAATTAAAGTTCAATTTTGGGTATTTAGGCCAATTAGGGTTAATCTAAGTGAATTAACTCAAGTCCTATTTTTCCTAGGGTTCTCTGGTCATAGGGAACATCACCAAATTTTTCTAGAATTTATTTCACAACATGATAATTTTTGGAATTAAAATACTCAAAACAGCAACATGCATTTGAAAAATCAATAACTTTTCACAGAGATGGCCTCTGACCTTGGAAAATTTACGGAATGTTCCCAAGTTCAAAGGCTTCAAAAGCCCTATGGTCTCATGCCATGGTGAATTGTATGAATGCATGGAGAATTAAAACAATGCAGGGAGTAAATAATTAATTAAAAATAAAGTACTAGACAAAATTAATTAATTTCTTTTCCACATTATTCTCCTCTGTTCACTGAGCAAGAGGGTATTTTTATTTTATTTTTGTGATTTTTCTACACAAAGATATGAATTTTTGAAGTTTAGGGGATTAAATAAATAAGAAAATAACCTATTTTCCTACTTATCCACGTCGGCGCTGACTCAACCTCGGCGGCTCCGAATCGACACGCGTCGCTCCCTGGTTCGGCGCCGCCATCTGACTCGGTTGTCCGGGGCCCCGCGGTTCACGTACCATCTGCCGGTCCGACGCAATCCAAGCCGTCCATCCGATACACGCGAGATCCGATGGTTCCTGGTCATCGTCTACGACTGGTGCGATCCCGTGACTGTCCACACTCTAACCCTAAGAACTCACTCGATTCTCAACGGATTTTCGTGTTCTTATGCTCTATGGATTCGTCTTGAAGAGACGAACACATCCATACGGTGAACATGCTATGAATTCAAGCCAATCAAAATGGAGAATTGACCGAAGCTCGGGCGAAGAGGGAGTTCATACCTTTGCTCGGAGAAGTGAAGCTTCGATCTGAGGGTTGTGTCACGTTCGATTGGGTCCAAGCAAGATCCAGATGAAGTCCCTTGGCTTGGTGAATTGTCTAGGTATGATTTCCACCAGAGCCGATCACAACCTTTGGAGTCTGGAATAACTGGGTGGCCTGGAGAGGGGGCTTTCACTCGGAAAACTTCTTCTCTTGGCTCGGTGAAGGTGTAGGTGAGTTTAATTTGATTTTGGTGAAGGATTCGGGAGTGTCCTCGTTCGGCTCGAGAATTGAGCTCCAAAATTGAGCTCAATCAATGGGGATTAGAGCAGGAGAACAGTGGGGATCAATTGCTCTAAGTCTGGAGGGGAGTGAGGAGTGATTTTGGCAGAGTTTTGGTATGGTCTGGTTCAACACCTCCTTTGGCCGAGAGGGTGAGGGGTTTAAATAGGAGAGGCTGGAGGCCTCCCAGGGGGAGTTGAGGGCTGGGATCAGCTGCTTAGGTGAGGAGAAGAACAGCCATGGTGGCCATTGGGCATGGGGCAGCTCAGCAAGGTAGAATTCCAAAGCTTGGCCTCTCCCAAGGTCTCGGGCATGGTGTTTTCAGGCGACTGGGTTGCCGGCCGGCCAGGCATGGGTCACCCTCAAGGTCAGGTGGGTCGGTGCTGGGACTTGGTGCAAGCAATTGGCAATTGCCATGTGTAAAGGCTTTGATCCAAAGTAGAATGGGGCATGGCTAGTTTTGAGTCTAAATGGGTCAATCCACCCATTTGGGCTTGGTGCACCCTTCAAGGTGGCTTCGGGTGTTGTTGGGGATCAAAGGGATCAGCTGGTTTGGCATGGAGAAGTCTCCATCCAAATATATTTGGATTAAATTTAAGTTTAGGTGAATCATGATTAAGGCTAATGAGCTTTAGGGATTAAGGAAAGCCCTCCCTCTTCTTACCCAATATGGCATGGTGGAGTGTCCAAGGCTCTCATGGCTCACATGTGGCTCATGCATGGCTTCATGGCTCACCTTTGGCTTGGGGAAAGGTTTAGTCAATTTCATGAAAATGGGTTTTGGGATTCTTTTGATAATTTAATGAGAACTTGGATAAGGCTTGATTTAGGATGATTTGATGATGAATTTAGGACTTAGGTATTGAGTTTAATTGAAAGTATGATGAGGGGAAATGTCATATGGGCTTTGGGACCAATTTTGGGCCTTTGGATGTGGTAAAAGATGGGCTTTTAAAATGGTTTAAGGAATGGGCCTTTAAGTTTAAAAATGAATTTATGGATGGGAATTTTGTAAAGAGGTTGGGCCAAATAATTGTTGATTTTGGTTTAGGGATGTGTCATGAGTGGTTTGAAACAAGTGTGGGGTGATTTGGGTTTGAATTGGGTTGAATTTGGGCTTTTTGGTAAAGAGGCTAAGCTAGGCCAAAATGGGCTACCATGGGCCAAAGTTGGGCTAAAGTTGAAATTGATGTAAAATTAATGTTGAGAAGGGTTTGTGGGGCTGTTTTAAAGAAGTTTCAATTTTTGGTTGGGTTTGGATTTTGGGACTTGGGCCTATTTGGGTTGGGTTTGGGTATAGGCCCATTTAAGGAATTTTGGTTTTGGGTTGAATTTGAATGGGGTTTGGGTCAAAATCTTGGGCAAATCATGTTAGTGTTTGTTTATGGGGATGTTAAGGAAGGTTTAGAAAAGATTTGGGGTTAATTGGAGTTGAATTGGGTGAGTTTGGGCTAAGTTTGGGTCATGGGTCCAAATTGGGCTTTAAGGCCAAAAGTGAAATTGGATCCCAATGCCAATCAAATAGGGCTTGGATTTGGTCTAGATTGGTGTTGGGGATGTTGAATTGAAGTTTAGAATTGAATTTGACCAGAATTTTGGTCAATTGGGTAGGTTTGGTTTGACATTGGGTTCACTTTGGGTTAAAATGGGTCAAATTGGGGGTTTTGATAAAAGTGGGGTAAATTGATAAAATTGGCCCATGATGTAGTTGAACAAAATGAAATTAGGAATATTTGGGATTTTTTAGAATTTTCTGGGAATTTTCTGAATTTTTGGATTTTTTGGCTAAGAGGGGCATTTTGGGTATTTGGAGGGTATTGGGAGGTATTTTTGGAATTATTGGTATTTTTGGGTACGGATGATTAATTTGATTGGTGAGGAAATGTTTAGGAATGTTTTTGGGGAATTTTGGGTGATTTGCAAATTTTGAAAATTTTGGGTAATTTTAAGGGTTTTGGGTAGAGTTGGCGGGTGTAGGGTCCCGGGGGTCAAAAATTGAAAATTTGGAAAATTGAAGCTTGGGTAAATGTAAGTGGAATGAAATCATTTTGGTTGAGCCATGAAGCCATATCAAGCCCACATGAGCCATGAAGGGACTCATTTGAGGCATCCACTATGTTGTTCCTAACCCTCTTAGCCAAGGGCTTAGGGGTTAAGGACCATCCATGTGAACCACTTGCATGAGTCAGGAGGTCAAATTGGGTATGGGTGTGGTTTTAAGAGGTGTATGAAAGTGCAGTGTATAGGTGTAGTGTGTGTGTAAGTCAGCCCCCTTCACCAAACCAGGCCACCCAGGGCAGTCCTAAGGCCAAAGAATCCTATAGGAACTCATCTTTTAAACTTCCACATTTAATTTCAACCCTCTAGGTGATTAGGGGTCTACAATCAATTTTGTGGAGTTTGCAGGGAGTTAAGAAATGGTTTGAATTTCTAAGTGGTGGATCCCAATTCTAATCCTCTAGGATAGTCAAAGGAAAAGCCTAAGGCTAGATCCTAAGTACTAAAGAGAGAAGAGAAGACCTCATCAAAAATGAGGTCAACACCACTCTTTCTGAGTCACTTCCTTCACGGTATACTCCACCTTAACCACTTTGGTGCATCCTCTTTGCATGTAGCATCCTTGCATTTTGCATGATGTGTGTGCTTGCCCTTTTGGGCCCCCATTATGATTGTTCCGTACTTCAGTCGAGCAATCACAATGTGGGCTTCTTGCATGACTGTTTGCTTACCCATTCTTTGATGACTTGTCCTACTCGTTCGGAGAGTGACCATGTGTTGGTCGCGATGCCTTAACGAGCATTGCTTGCTGGGTTGAGCCCAATGAGCAATGCGAGTTAAGTCATCGGGATCGACACAAGTATGACTGTGCTTAGGATCCATTAAATCTAACTTGTGTCACCCCTCTTCGTGACGCCCTTTAGATCCTTCGGATCTTTAGGATGGGGCCGGTATGGTGACCCCGTCAAAGTCATACTATACCCAGACTTACCCTGCACTTAGGCACTAGGTTTGTGCACTTTCGTTAGATGGTGTGCTAGGCTAGGACTTAGGTTGCTAGGTAGTCTTTTTGATGCCTGGCTATTGTTCTTTGATGGATTGGTTGCCCTAGCCAGGTATCTTTCTTCTGCACTTTGCCTGTGATGTGATTGCATGCTTCATATGTATGGTAGTGTGTTAGGGCGCTTTTCTGCAGGGAGCCATGCTTATTTATACACACACACAAGTACCGCTATGGGGGGAGCAAGTGATGATTTCTGACATTTTTACTTGCAGGTGCTATTAGCTCCCCCATTTATAAAGCATGGATCAGTATACATCATTTGCATGTGAGCTTTCTCGCTAACACTTGTTTTCATGCAGGATTAAGTCTTGTTATTTTCCTTTGTACTTTTAGAGTCTAGGAGAGTCCTATAGCAGAAATAAGATACGGGCACGGGTTCTGAGGCGTTTGAAGTAGGAACCACGTGGAGGGGACTAGGAGCTAATGCTCGTGCCCCGTATCTTAATTCTGCATTTTCATATTAATGTGTAGAATTAGGATCGGGCCTGTATATGAGGAGTCCGGCCGCATTTTTCTTTTTCTGGATTATGTTGCCGGTCCAGCGGCATTTTGGCCTCTTTTATTTTGTTATGGAGTGCTTTCTTTCTTGCTTTTATTGCATATTTGCATGCCTGCATGTGTTTTCCTTGTTTATTTCTGTGATATGGGATTTCACGATATCATTTAGGCTCTTTAAGGACCCTAAAATTGTAAATTTTATACGTTAAAAAAAATCCTAATAAAATATTCAAGATAAATGAATTTTAGGATTAAAATATTCAAGATTTTAAAATATAAACTTTTACTTTCTTGCATGGCCTTCGGGCCAGATTTTTCAATGGGTTGCATTGCATGGCTATCACCCAAGTCATACTAATAGGGCCTCCACATTACTTAAGGACTGCTCTAGATAACTGCATTCATATTTGCATGTCCCGAGGAGGAGTCCCCGTGCTTCTCCAATTTGACTGGCCCAGCATACTTTTATAGGTGGTTGTCTAGTGCGCCTAGGGTGTTAGAAGGCTCCCTGACACAGACGGGGTGTAAGTCCTTTTGGTTGGAGAGTTTGCAGCTTTGTAGCTGAACCTCCCTTTCTCTTCTTTCCTGAGGCATTTGCCACTTTGGCAGGTGTGAGACCCACCTCTTGGAGCTCCAGCTTATAGTCATAGGATAGAGTTTCCTTCCTTTGACCTTAGGGCTACCGAGGTCCCCGTGGATAATGCAATTCTTGGATTGCTGACCGGGGATCTCAGGATGTGTTGGGTCGACTACCTTCACGTTCGGGTAGACTTAGGGTCCTACTTGCTTTGGATGACGGGTCTGTGGTACCACGACTTGGCTACCTCTACCCCTTTAGGATTACTCCTTCCTTCCTTTGACTACCCCTGTCGAGCCCTTTCGCTCCTTGACTTCGTTGATATCATTTTGACGGCCCGATGCCAATGAGCTGTCGCCCGTTTGGGATACGACGATTTGTCCTCTGCCCTTATGGGCCGGACGTGCTTTGACGTGTTGGGATACCCCCGTCAAGATGATTTAGGTTATTTTGTGGGTTTCGTATGCTGATGAGCCGCTACCCCATTTGGGATGTGAGAGACTCACTCTCTGCCTGATAGCTTAGCGAGAGCTTTGAAGAGTCGAGACTTTCCCACACCGAAATATCTCCCTTTGATTGCCTATACCCCAGGTCTATTATAATATAAAGCGAAACTCCTTTTATCGAGAGTATTCTTGGGTATCCCCTAAGATGTAATTAACCAGTAGGAATACGTTCCTCTGGGAGTGCTCTTGACCCCAGAACAGGTACATACACTTGACTCTCTGGTTATGGGTAGTCTACGTAGATACTTCTTTCGCGGATATTGGTTCAAGTTGCCTCTGCCCGATCTTGTTCGGGCGGACATGCTTGACTTATCCTTGCGAGGTTTATCGTACGTAGACTCTCCATGTTTTTCTTTTCTATTGTTTGTCACTTTGTCGTATGTCCCTTCTTAATCGTTTCCTCTCCTCTTCGAATCACTTATTTGATTCGGGAGGGAGATTTATTCGAATAGGGGAAGTATACGACGACTGACAAGCTGAAGACTCCTTTTAAAATAAAAAGAGAGAAAAAGAATGGCGAAAACACCCTCATTTGGTCTTGAATGGTGGTGGCTTAAATAGCCATGCCTGGGGTGGCTTCCAGGGCTTCATTTCAAGTGCAAACAGCCACCTCGGTGGAGTGTAGAGGAGCTCTAGTGGCAATTTTAGGTTGAGTTGGCCATAGCGTAGAGTTTAGGTTTGGCTAAGAGGGAGGTGGCTCTCAGTTTTGGCATTTTCTGGCCACTAGGCCAGCCGGCAAGGCTAGAGGAGGTGACCAGGTGGTTCAGGTGAGCCAGGGGAGGATTAATGTTGATTAACCCCCAATGGCATGTGATGATGGTGGGGATTCTTGCTTAAGGTCAAAATATGGGGTGAAATCCTCTAATTTAAGTGACCTTTGGTCCATGGCTCTAATAGGCTGGTTTAGGTGGGCTTGGGTCAATCCTAGGGGTCCAAGGATTGGCTGTAGTTGAGTAATTTGGCCTCATCAAGTCACAATTGGCCACATTTAGCCATGAGTTCAATTTAGTCCATCTAGATTCAAGTTGTGCTAAATTGGATTTATTCTTGAGTTGGGCCCAAGTATCTTGAGCAACATTGTGTAGATGATTGTAATGAAGATTTTTCATGAAGACTTGGAGTGGTTTTGAGTTCATTTGAGGGTTCAATTTGGTGGATTTTAGGATTCTAGGCAAAATTGGGGTTTTTGGATTTTAAGTGAAATTGAACTCAAATGTGGTTTAATTTGGGCATGGATTTGGTTTATATTGGTAGAGTAGATGTTGAATTGAAGTTTGGAATTGAAATTGAGCAAGATTGAAATCAATTGGGTAGACATTGAGTTTAATTTGGGCACTTTTGGGTTAAATGGGTCAAATTGGGGCTTTTGGTTATGTTGGGCTAAATTGGCCAAATTTGCTCTTATGGAAGTTAAGTAAAATAAAATTGGGAATATTTGGGATGTTTTGAGAATTTATGGGAATTTTTGGAATTTTTGGAATTTTGGGCTAAGATGGGTATTTTGGTCATTTTTTGGATTTTTGGGGAAATTTAGCAATTTTGGGTATTTTAGTCAATTTGAATGGTAGGGGTATTTTGGAATTATTTTTGGAGAATTGTGGGTAATTTGTGTGATTTTAGAAATTTGGTGGATTTTAGGGCTTTGGGGGTATTTTGTGTATTTTGGGAATTTTATGTATTTTGGGGCTAAGGGGTTATACATTTGAAATGTTTGGGCAAATTAAAATTGGTTAAAGGTGGGTAGTATGGAATGGTTTAGATTGAGCCATGAACCAAAGGTCACCCTCATTTGGTCCTCCTTGTGTTGGTAGTAGCCAAACCCTAGCCTGAGGCTAAGAGCTTGGGAGAACCACTCACAAGAGTTTCCAAATAGTTAGGAGATCAAAGTGGTGATGTGCTTTGTTTAGGGTTGTGAGTGTGTAGTGTGAGTGTGGTGTAAGCTCCAGACCTCCCGGGGTAGATCATATGGCCTGAACACCTATAAGTGACTTCCCTAGGCTTCCTTTTGCTTAGTCTCTTCCTTCCAAAAAATTGGAGGTTAGGCCTTAAGCATATGAAAACTCCCAGTGACGTTAGGAAAGTTTGAATTTCTATGGGGAGGGGTGCCATGGCTAGTCTTCTAAGAAAAGTCACCAGGAGAGTCCTATGGCTAGACCCTAGGCTATTCTAAAGGAAGACTAGACCTCAACCAAAAGTGAGGTCAACAAATAGACCCCTAATAGGTGTGGTTTGCTGGGCAAGCACACTGCACGTATTGGTGTTGATTGACAAGATCAACAAAACCAACACAATTGTCTGAGTCAAAACTCAAGAAAAAATAGAATTTAGAGAGGAATTTTCCACTGGGGATTATGAGATATAACTTCAAGCCCCATAAACTCTCGTCGGGGAAGGAAAATGAAAAACCTTCATGAGAGAAGCTATGGATCTCAAGCTTTCAAACCCTGAAAGAGTTTGATCAGAAATGATTTGAAGTTCGAATTTGGATTTAGAATTAGGATTTGAAATTTGGATGTAGAATTTCAGTTTAAATTTTGAGTTTGAATTTCAATTTAATTTTGAGTTTCAAAATTTGGTTTCAAGCTTTATGAAATTCGTGGAAGTTTCAAATTTTATGGAGTTTTAAATTTGAAGAATTTAACTTTGTCGAGAAAATTTTGAGTGTAGAGGGCAAATAGGAATTTTAGTACCGATCCCGGAAGGATGAGAATTGGAATTTAGGTTCCAGACTCAGAAATGAGAATCGGAATTTCAATACCAACCATGAGATTTCGTGGATGTGGAAAAATTTCTAGAAAGGGAAATGAAAAGTTAGGGAATTTCGGGGGAATCGAATGTCTAAGCACCGTTCCTGGAATTTCATGGAGGGCAGAAAAATTTCTCGGAAGGATGTTGGAAAATTAGGGAATTTTAGGAAATCAGAAGACTAAGCTCTGTTTCTGAAATTTCTTAGAAGCCGGAAAAATTTCTTCGAAGGATTATGGAAAATTTAGGGAATTTGAGGGGAATCGGACAACTAAGCTCCGTTCCTGAACTTTCTTAGAAGGAGAAAAAATTTCTCGGAAGGATGATGGAATATTTAGGGAATTTTGAGGGGAATTGGATAACAAAGCCCCGTTCCCAAACTTTCATGTAAGGCGGCAAAATTTCTCGGAAGGATGATGGAAAATTAAGGAATTTTGAGGGGAATCGAACAACTATGCTCCGTTCCCAAACTTTTATGGAAGGCGGAAAAATTTCTTGGAATGATGATGGAAAATTAGGGAATTTTAGGAAATCGAACGACTAAGCTCCGTTCCTGAACTTTCATGTAAGGCGGAAAAATTTCTCGGAAGGATGATGAAAAATTAGGGAATCTTGAGGAATCGGAAAACTATGCTCTGTTCCCGAACTTTCATAGAAGGCGGAAAATTTTTTCGGAAGGGTGAAGGAAAATTATGGATTTTTGAGGAAATCTTGGGGAGGAAGCTCAAGGACTCACATCCAGCCCAAAGTGTCACATTAGGAAGGAAAGCTCAAGGACTCATATTCAACCTAAGAGGTGACAGAGGGGAATCAGACAACAAAGCTCCGTTCTCGAACCTCATGGAAGGCTGAAATTTTTCTCATAAGGATGATCGAAAATTTAGGGAATTTTAAGGAAATCATGGGGAGGAAAGCTCAAGGACTCACATCCGGCCCAAGGTGTCACATTAGGAAGGAAAACTCAAGGACTCATATCCAACCTAAGAGGTGACAGAGGGGAATCAGGATTTATGTACTGATCCCGGAATTTTATTTGGGGAGAATTGGGTAAAACTTGGTATTTGACTTTCAAAGAAAGCGATTTGGTGCAATTCAGCCAGGATCGGTAGTCGTTGCAAGATTTGCAGAATTTCAAGATATTTCGAATTTGTGAGAAGTGGCACTGTGTGAAAAGTGCCAAATTTTGCGGAGTGCCCGCGAAAGTGAGGGATTTGACGACGAGTGCAAAGACTCAGAATCTTGAGAGAGAGGAAAAGAGAATATTATCATTTTGTTTTGTTTTTAATTCATCATTTTCTTTCAATATATTTTCTTTCAATTCAATTTGTTTCATTCTATTTCATTTGATTTAAATTTTGACATTGAATTTTGATTTAATTTCATTTTTTGCTATAATTTTATCCTTTTATTTTGCATTATATTTTTGTCATTTTCATTTTGGAACCAAACATGTGGTTCAACAGCTTTCGACTATCGCGCTGAAAAAGATAGCGTTTCTGAAAACAGAAATCTTCATTAATTTTGCTGAAAGTAGTTATGCTGATCGCAAGAAAATATTTTATATTGAAATTTTTACTGGAGGTAAACCTAGACCAAAGGACCACTTGGGCAAAATTTCATGATTTTTTTAAGTTTATTTTAATTATTAGAATTATTAATTAATTTCTGAAATTTGAATTAATTATAAAATATTTTAAAAGTTGAAAATTTAAATTTATATTTTTAAAAAAATCTCTCCGAGGTCGGGGAATCCAGAGAAACACATTTCAAATTTTTTGTAATTTTTATTTTAATTTTTAGAATTATTTTAGTGCAAAGTTTAGGAAATTCATTTTTTAGCCTTTTAAAAATTCATTTAAGCCTTCAAAAATTCATATCTTAACATAGGCACTAAGGAAAATTATGGGGATTGCTCCTAAGTGATTAGGAGACCAAAAGTGACAATTTGGTGATTTTTAATATTTTTTTATTTAAATATTAAAATATGATTAAAAATGTAAATTTTATAAAAATTCCAATCTTATTTTTAGAAAATTCCTCTGATCACAGGGAACTCCCAGAATTAATTTTATGAATTTTTTGCGATATTTTAATTATTAAAATTCATTTAATTGTTAAAAATGCCATTGGACTCAGAGAAATCATTTAACTTATTAAATTAATTCCAAATGACTTCAAAATTTTAAGAGGAGTTCCGATGTCCTTGAACCACAGTAGAGAATCATTTTTAAGTTATTTTAATTTTTATTTTATCTTAGTTAATTAAGTGTTTGTTTTAGGTCAAGTTGATGATTAGTGCACATCTTAGTGATTTACCCGTGAAAAAATTATCCTAGGGTCCTCTGATCATAAGAGACCTACCAAAATTTACTTTACATTTTTCTGATTATTATTTTAATTATTACAATTTTTTTACCAAAACAGACACAATAACTTGAAAAATAGAGATCTCCTCATAGGGATGTCCCCTGACTTTGGAAAAATTAGGAAAGATCCCTTATGATAGATAAAACAAGACCCCCAAAGCTTAAGCCATGGTGAAATGTCTGGGTCAATGGAAAATTAAATGACTGAAATAAGTATTTAAATTATTAAAAATAAAATATACTTAAAAAATACTTCAAACCATTTTCACTTTGTTCTCCTCTATTCACTAAGAAATAGGATATTTTTTCTTTATTTTTTAGATTTTTTTAGGCCAATATATGAATTTTTAAATTTCTCGTGATTTAAATAATTCAGAAAATATGGATTTTCCTACTTAACCACGTCGGCACCACGCAATCCTACGGCAGCTCAAAAGCACACGCGTCTCCTTCTTGTTGGACACCGCCTTCTGAGTCAGCGCCACGCGGCTTTCCAATTCTGCTTCATTTTCCCATCTGGCGCCATCCTAGCCCTCTGTTTAATACACAGATGATCCTACAGCGCTTGAGCTTCATCCCCGACTGGTTCATCCCGAGAGTTGTTCACACTAAAACCCTAATATCTCAGCCTAAACTCAACCAAATCACTTCGAGTTTGATCCTATGAACTCATCTACGCATGAAGAACATATTCATATGATTAATAAAAGTTTAAATTAACCATAATTACATGGAGAATCTAGAGAAGCTCGGGAAGAAGAAGGAGGCAATACCTTGGCTCTGAGAAGTGAAGCTTCAATCAGAGATGCTCTACACCTTCGTTGGAGTCCCAGGAGCTCAGGGATGAAGCCTCTTGCCCTGGTGAATTGTCTAAGTATTAAAGTGACCAGACCCGATTTTAAGCTTTGATGGAAGTCTCGTACAAAGACCTTCTATGATGGGGCTTTAATGGGGGATCTTCTTCTTTCACTACTGGGAAGGTGTGGGTGCAATTAATTGAGATTTAGTGTTATGTAAAGGTGTATTGGAAAGTGTCCTGGTTTCCGGCCAAGTTTATGCTCTGAAATTGAGCTCATGCAGTGGGAACCAGAGGGGGAAAGTGGCTGGAATGGTTTAAGGGAGGTCTGGTGGAGCTCTGGTGAGATTTTGGCTGAGTTTGGTTAAGTAATTTTTAGCACTCTCATTTGTCTGTGAATGGTGGTGGCGTAAATAGCCATGGCTGGGGTGGCTGTCATGGCTTCAATTCAAGTGCAAAGAGCTCCCTCTGTGGAGTGCATGATTGCGATGAAAATATATGGATCGCATGTCGTCGCCATCAATTCCTGTATCATGTCAATGTCAAGGAGTCGCCACTCTCTTTCTCTACCTATCGCCCTAATTCTTATCCTTCCTATACTTATTGTCAGAAGTATTTGGAGAATTTGAAGAAAGATTAATCATGATAGAGATTGAGATAAAAGGAGATCAAATGATAATCTCACAGAACAAGTCTTCAGATTGTGTAATTACTGAAGTTTTTTTTATATGAGGAAATCATATGAAGATTTTGGGTAACCAGAGAGGTTTTATAGGTAAAATACCTATCCTGAGTTCTTTAATCTCCTATAGGAGCAAGCTCCTATAGTTAATTACATCCTGAGCAATTAATACTGCCTAGGAAAACTCCCAATTAAGTTTAACATTTATCCTCGAAAAAGTGTAAGTGTTTTTGTGGCAGTGTGCTTCTGAAGAATTGATACTACCAAAACTTTTGTTTATGCTGGGTGTATGTCGTTGCTTTGTTGTGTTTTGTTTTGTTGTTGTAATGTCATTCAGTCATCTTGTATGTCATGTCATATGTCATGTCGGAATGTCGTAGTTTGTATGTCATGTTGTTTTATGTCATGTCGTAATGTCATAAGATGTCGTGATTAATATCTCGATTTTTCATGAGATAGTTTATCTTCTATAAGAAGATGTCGTTATTATATCATGAGATACCTTCTATGATGTCAAGAAGATATCATTATTTTTTTATTTTTGTTATCTTGTTTATGATTCCATTTTGTTTTAAATTTTGGTTTTGTCATGTCATTTTGTCACGTCAAGATAAAAGAATAAAGAACAAGTAAAAGCAATTCAACTGAGAAGTGGAAAAGAATTGGAAGGTAGAGTTCAAAAAGAAACTTAAGTAGAGAAAGAAGAGAATGAAAGACTTAAAGAGGACGCTCCAAAAGGTTTCGAAAGACCTATTTCTCCACCTAAGGTTAATTTAGAAAAACAACCATCTCCATTCCCTCAGAGACTTCGTCAACAAATGTTGGATAAGTAATTTTCAAAATTCTTGGAGATATTAAAGAAGCATACCATTAATATTCCATTTGCTGAAGCCCTAGAACAAATGCCAAGCTATGTGAAATTTATGAAGGATATTCTTAATAAAAAGAGGAATTTTGAAGAAAATGAGACTGTTACACTTAGTGAGGAGTGCAGTGCGATAATTCAGAAAAAGCATCCTGAAAAACTTAAAGATCCTAGTAGTTTCACAATTCCATGTGCAATCGGGGAAAGATTCTGTGGAAAAGCTTTATGTGATTTGGGTGCAAGCATTAACCTTATGCCTCTATTAATATTCAAGAGACTGGGACTAGGAGAAATAACCCCAACTACTGTAACTCTGCAATTACCAGATCGTTCGATTACATATCCTAAAGGAGTTATAGAAGATGTTTTGGTAAAAGTGGAACAATTTATTTTTCTTGTGGATTTCATTGTATTAGATATGGAGGAAGATAAAGAGATACCCAAAATTTTGGGGAGACCTTTTCTAGCTACAGGCAAAGCCAAGATAGATGTGCAAAAAGGTGAATTAACGATGAGGGTTAATGATCAGACTGTTACATTTAATATTTCAAAATTGATGAAATATCCTGCTAGAGGTAAAGAAGATGAGTGTTATAGAATGGATATTATTGAATATTTAAGTGAATGCCATTTCAAATCAACTTATGAAGAGAAAGCTGAAAGAGAAGAATTGGATTATAAGCAAGAAGATGAGTTATTTGATTCTAAAGATTTTCAAGAGGAAGATTTAAAGTATGTTCATGAAAGTTTTGAATTGTTGGATATGACTGAAAAAGATGAATCTTATGTTCCATCAATTGAAAAACCTCCTGAACTTGAGCTAAAAATGCTTCCTGATCATTTGAAGTATGTTTCTTTAGGTGAATCCTCAACCTTGCCTGTTATAATTTCTTCTCAATTAACTGAAAAAGAAGAAGAGAGGTTGCTTAAAATTTTGAAGAAGCACAAGAAAGCCTTTGGATGGACAATTACTGATGTTAAAGGAATCAGTCCTTCAATTTGTATGCATAGATTCTTATGGAAGATAATTGCAAACCGCGGGTTGATCCCCAAAGGAGATTAAATCCTATCATGAAAGACGTTGTTAAGAAAGAAATTTTAAAATGGTTGGATGCTGGAATTATCTACCCTATTTCAGATAGTGCATGGGTAAGTCCTATTCACTGTGTTCCTTAGAAAGGAGGAGTAACTGTAACTGTTAATGAGAAAAATGAAATAATACCAACAAGACAAATTACAGGGTGGCGAATATGCATTGATTAGAGAAAATTAAACCTTGCCACAAGGAAAGATCATTTTTCACTCATTTTTCTAGATCAAATGTTGGATAGACTGGCTCGGCATAAATACTATTATTTTTTGGATGGATATACTGATTACCACCAAATTTAAATTGCTTCTGAGGATCAAGAAAAAACTACATTTACGAGTCCTTATGGTACGTTTGCTTTTAGAAGAATGCCCTTTGGTTTATGTCATGCCCCTGCTACATTTCAGAGATGTATGATGACTCTTTTTTGTGATTTAATTGAAAATGGGATTAAAGTTTTTATGGATGAATTTTCAGTGTTTGGAATTTCATTTGAATCACTAAAGGTATAAAACGCTGTGAAAAAACTAATTTGGTCCTTAATTGAAAAAAATGCCAATTTATGGTAGCAGGAGGAATTGTTTTTGGACATCAGATTTCAGATAAAGGTTTGGAGGTAGGTCCTGCAAAAATTCAAGTTATATCTAATTTACCTTGCCCAACCAATGTAAGGGGAATTAGAAGTTTTTTAGGACATGCTGGATTCTACAGGCGTTACATCAAAGACTTTTCAAAGATTACAAAACCTTTATGTTGTTTACTGGAAAAGGATACAATTTTTAATTTTGATGATGATTGCCTCAAAGCCTTTGAAACATTAAAAGAAAAATTAATCACCGCACCTGTAATAATTTTACCAAATTGGGAAAAACCTTTTGAATTATTGTGTGACGCTAGTGATTATGCTATTGGTACTGTTTTAGGTCAGAAATATGATAAAATTTTCAAAGTAATTTATTATGCCAGTAAAAATCTTAATGAAGCTAAAATTAATTATGCTACTACTGAGAAAGAGTTATTACCTATAGTATTTGCCTTTAATAAATTTTGATCATATTTAATTGGAACTAAATGTGTGGTGCATACTGATTATTCTGCTATTAAATGCTTAATGAAGAAAAATGATGCAAAACCGAGACTGATAAGATGGATTCTTCTTTTGCAAGAATTTGATTTTGAGATAGTAGATAGGAAGGGTTCTGATAATCAAATTGCTGATCATTTGTCAAGGCTTAAAATTGAAAAATCTGTGATATTGAAGAAATTAATGAACATTGTTCTGATGAAAAACTGTTCACGGTTAAATAATGGCGTGTTTCGTATGCAGACATAGTAAAATTTATTGTTAGTAATATTATACCTTATGGTTTGACATACTAAGAAAAGAACATATTTCTGTCTGATGCTAAGACTTATTTTTGGGATGACCCATTTTTATATAAACAAGAAAAGGATCTAATAATTCGAAGATGTGTACCTTCGGAAGAGACTTATGAAATTATTCAAAAATGTCATGATTCTCATTATGGGGGACATTTTGAAAGTGATAAAATGGCATATAGAATATTACAATCAGGATTTTATTGGCCTACAATTTTTAAGGATGTGAATGTTTATATTAAAAATTGTGATAGAAGTCAGCGTGTAAGCAATATTTCTAGAAGAAATGAGATGCCCCTCAATTATATGTTGGAAGTTGAAATATTGATATTTGGCGACAAGATTTTATGGGACCATTTACACCATCTTTCAAAAATGTTTATACTTTAATAGCAGTAGACTATGTTTATACTTTAAAAGTGTTGTAAAATTTTTAGAAAAGAATATATTTTGCAGATTTGGAATACCTATAGTAATCATAACTGATGGGGGAAGTCATTTTAAAATTCCGATTATTGGGAAGTTAGCAAAGAAATATCATACTAATCATCGCATTGCTACTGCTTATCATCCACAGACAAGTGGTTTGATTGAGTTATCCAATCGTGAAATTAAAAGAATATTGGAAAAAAAATGTTAATCCAAATAGAAAGGATTGGTCAATCAAACTGGATTATGCTTTGTAGGCCTATAGGACTGCTTACAGAACACCTATAGGAATGTCCCCATATAGGCTGATTTTTGGAAAAGCTTGTCATTTACCTTTTGAATTTGAGCATAAAGCAAATTGGGCTATTAAAGAGTTCAATTATAATTTGAAAGATGCTTCTGAAAAGAGATTATTGCAATTGAAAGAACTTGAAGAAATAAGAAATGAATCTTATGAAAATGCTAAGATTTATAAGGAAAAGATGAAGTTATGGCATGATCGGAATATTCTTACTAAAAATCTTGTACCAGGACAAAAAGTTTTACTGTATAATACTAGATTGAGAATATTTTTTGGAAAACTTAAGTCCAGGTGGATGGGTCCATTTAGTGTGATAAAAGTTTATTCTTATGGAGTAGTAGATATTCAAGATCCTAAGATTGAAAAAATATATAAAGTTAACGGACATAGACTTAAACCAAATTTTTTAGTCAATAAATCTAAATATGATAATAATTTGATACTGTGTCACTCAGAATGAGTTCTGGGTATGTCAGGCTGAAGACGTTAAAACAAACGCTTTGTGGGAGGCAACCCATAATTATCAGTGTGCTTTGCTTTTATGTTTATTTTGTGTGCTTTGTTGGCTTTGTTTGGTTTTTTTTATGTTTTTAGTGGTAGTGATTTAGAGTTTTTAAACTATAGTAGAGTTTATTTGACCTTAATTGATGATTTAGAGAAGTCAGACCTGTGCTAGATTGAGCATTGGCAGCTAAGTGCCGACTAGTTGGCTCTTAGGCTCCACAGTTATGAAAAAATGTGAAAAATGAGGTTCTAGAAGCCTAGATCGTGGGGGCGTAGTTTTGGAAGTTATTTTGGAGTTTTAAAACATCTTGGGGGCAGATTTAACACTTCCCAAGTTTATAAAAAGGACCTGATTTAAGAGAAACACTTGCCCCAAGTCCTATTTTCATTTCTGAGTCTTAAGAAGAGAGTTTTGAGTGCATCATGTCTTCCTGGGAGGATGAGATGAAGAAGAAGCAAGATTCTGACAAAAGTAAGTTTATTAGTGATAGTGCTAAAGAATTATTCAATGGATATCTCACTGTTAGTATTCAAGGTATTGCAGAAATGATTGCAAATATTGAAGCTCGAGTGACTTCAATGGAAGCAAAGATCAATGAAACTAACTTACGGTTGGAGCATATGGGATGGTAACTCAAAATGCAATTAAGTCATTCAAGGTGCGTGGAAGAAGCGGATAAGGTGATGTTTGTAATGAACAAATGAATTGAAGAAGAAGATGTAAGAATGAACAATTATCACCCGTTCTATCAAATTTATATTTTGAAGGGTCAAATGAGAATAATAGTGGTCCTGGATATAATCTGCCTAATGGGGAATGGAATTAAGACTGCTTTGTTCTTAATTGTTTAGTGTTCTTATGTGTTATGTTCAGTGTTTATGTGTGTTATGTTTGGTGTGTTTAGTGTTTATATTTAAGTATTAACTAAACCTGATGATGTGATGGTTACATCCTAGAGATGTATACTTATCAGTTTGAGATTAAAGTCTCTTATATTTAGAGAATTTCATCATTTATGTGTGGATAGAAATTCTAGATATGTTTGTTTTAATATAAGTTTGTGTTTTTGTGAAATTTGTGTGGAATCAATGGATATTAAATTTTGATTTGGAATATTGGAAGATTTATGAGGGAAGAAATAATTATTCTAGAGTAATTAAGGGTGATTAACCAAGTTATTTAAGTGCATGTACCTTAATTGTGAAAATCTGGGTCATGGCGGCTAAGCGCCAAAGTGTCGGCGCTTTAGCGCTGATACACCTAAAATATATAGTATTTTTATGCAAAATTGTATACCTATTTTTAATGATATTGCACTTTAAGGGAATAAATTTTGTGTTTTTCTTGCAGGTATGATGAAAATGGATGGTCATGATGAAAGGAGCAAAATTGGATCAAATTTGGAGCAAAAATAATGAAAAATCAAAATTTTGGCACTGGCAGCTAAGCGCCGCTGGGCCGGCGCTTAGCCGCCATAGTTAAAAATTGAAATCTTCATGTATTTGACACCAATTTCAAAGGGGATGGGATGCAACTCTTGGTGTTAACTACCATAACTTCCTTTGGGCAGCAAGTTTGATTGAAGGGGTGCGTTCCTTGGTAGATACATCGAATCTAGACACATTTGGAAGAGACACCAAGGCACCTTTTGGTTTACTATTTAAAGAGAGTCTTAGGAATGACTAAGTGCTCTTCCGCTTGCATTTTGAAGAGATTTTTTACAGTATTTTACTTTTATTTTGTGAGAGTTTTTATTAAGAGTAGGAATAGAGAGTAGAAAGGAGAAAAGGGTCGGAGTGACGTCTTTTTCTTCCCACTTCTTTTCTTTATTTAATTTAGTTTTTATTGAAGTCTGAAGTCTGTATTCTGAGTCATCGGAGTTGGGAGACTTGCTCTGAGGAGTAGTTTAGCAAAGAGTCAAAGTTTCAGAGGAACTTCCTTAGTCTTGTGGAGAGGATTTTCATATAAGTGTCTACTTTTAATCTTTTTATTAATACTTGCTTTCGTTTGTTATTTTTCTTATTGTTTTCAATTTCAAATTAATGTGTTTTTGTATTTTCTCAATGCATTCTAAGTAGTTTACTTTATCTTTTTCTTTCTTAAATGGAGAAGTAATTAATTTTTAAAGAATTGTTGTGGAAAGTATAAGTGTTTAAAAGTTGGAAGAAGTTCTGAAGATTGATTCTAAAAACTTTGTTTAATTCTTAATTTAGCTTGTTAAGTTGTAAAATTTCTTGAGATTATGTAAGATCCAATGCGGTATTGTCTCATAAAAGTTAGTAAGAATCACATGCAATTATATGGGTGAGAATTGTATTCCATATAATTGAATGTAATATTAGAAGATATTTTTATGGAAGGGAGTAAAATTTGAGGATTTTAGAGTGACAGGCTAAAACTCCCCTAATTTGGTTTGATGTTTTGAGTTTTGTTATGAGAAGTTAGCCCTCAGTTGGTGGGAATCGAGGGAACTCTAAAGTGAGAGACCGGTATCTTCCTTGCCTAACCATATTCAAAATGATAAAAATTTCAAATTAACCTATGTTCTTTATAGAACCAAGCAAGGGTAATGAACACATTTGCTTCTATCTGTCACAACAAATTTAAATACTTCCACAACAATACTTTAAGAATTATTACTACTTCATAAAAGGAAGGAAAAAGATATTCTAGTTAATATTATTTTACATACAGTATTTTTTTTAGTTATTATAATTTTAATTTCTTGCTTAAAATTTTATTAAGGAAATTTCAAAAGACAAATCAACTTTCAAAACCTTTCAAAATCAACACATACTTTCAAAATCCATAACAAAAGTAAAAAGATATTTTTTTTGATTTCTTTAAAGATTTAACATTTTCCCTGTGGATTCGATATCTCGGGGCTTAATCAGAAAGTCCTATATTACTTGATAAACGATACGTATACTTGTGTATTATCCCATATTATAAAATCATAATTTTCATATCTAAAATCATCGGCGCATTTATCCAGTGGAGTCAAGTTTTTGGTGTCGTTGCATTTACCGGATGGTACCAAGTTTTTGGCACCGTTGCATTTATCGGGGAACAAGTTTTTGGCGCCGTTGCCGAGGAAAACAATTAAATTGCATTTTAAAGAGGATTAAGAAATTTTAAATTTTTACTTTTCTTCGTTTTTGTTAGTGTGTTGTGTTTTATTTTGTTTTATTGTTGTATGCGTAGTTCATGTTCTGAGGGACATGTGCCTTACGATTCTGAATTAGAAAGAACTATCAGAAAAATCAAAAAAAGTTAAAAATACAGAAAATTATAAAAATATTCAAGAAATGACAAATCATCAAAATTAAATTGTAGGCCTCCATGAAGAATTAAGACCTTTAAGAGATTATATTAACCATACAGTTGATGAATTTCGTGGGAGTATTCAAAACCCTGCTGTAGCCGCTAATTCTTTTGAGCTTAAACCCGCTATTATCCAAATAGTGTCTAATAATTAGTTTGGGGGAGCAACAACTGAAGATCCTAATTTGCATCTTGCTAATTTTCTGAAGTTGTGTGCTACTTTTAAATATGATGGTGTTTCGGATGATGCTATTAGACTTAGACTTTTTCCTTTCTCAGTAAGGGATAAAGCTAAAATATGGTTACACTCGTTACAACCTGGATCAATTAGAACTTGGGGTGAACTGTCACAAAATTTCCTTGCTAAATATTTTCCACCATCTAAGACTGCTAAGTTAAGAAATGATATAACAAATTTTTGTCAGTTTGAAGGGGAATCAATATATGAAGCATGGGAAAGATTTAAAGATCTCCTCAGGAAATGTCCACATCATGTGATACCAGATTGGTTAATAATTCAAACTTTTTATAATGGATTAGTTGGATCTCTTAGATCAATCATCGATGCTACTGCTGGTGGATCATTAATGTCTAAACCATTTTCTGATGCTTATGCTTTAATTGAAGAAATGACTCTAATAATTTTCAATGGCCTTCTGAAATGTTAAATCCTAAAAAGGTAGCCAGTGTTTATGAGAATGATTCTTTTACAATGTTAGCAAATCAAGTTGCTGCTGTATCAAGGAAAATAGACCAATTTGGGATGAATTTTTCTCATCCAAATCTCATGATTGAAGAAAATTCATTAGGCCAAATGGTTGATTCTTATTCTTCACCAGAAACAGTGAATGCTATAATCAAACCTAACAACCCATATTCCAATTATTATAACCCAGGTTGGAAGAATCATCCAAATTTTGACTGAAATAACAATAATTAGGGTGGTTTACAATGGGGGAACACTCAAGTAAACCCAATGGGGAATTGGAACAACCAAGGTAATAATAATAATAATAGATTGACTTATCCTTCAGGTTATAATAATGCTTTACAAAATAGGGAGAAGAAGTTGTCTATGGAAGAAGTAGTATCACATATGGGAAATCAATTACAAATTCAAGGAGCAACTATTAGAAATATTAAAAATCAATTGGGACAAATTGAAAATGCCTTAAGTAATAGATCCCAAGGAATGCTTCGAAGTAATACTGAAGTGAATCCAAGAGAAAAGAATAAAGAACAAGTAAAAGTAGTTCAACTGAGAAGTGTAAAAGAATTGGAAGGTAGAGTTCAAAAAAAAACTTAAGTAGACAAAGAATAGATTGAAAGACCTAAAGAGGACGCTCCAAAAGGTTTGGACAGACCTATTTCTCCACCTAAGGTTGATTTAGACAAACCACCACCTCCATTTCCTCAGAGACTTCGTTAACAAAAGTTGGATAAGCAATTTTCAAAGTTCTTAGAGATATTAAAGAAGCTTACCATTAATATTCCATTTGCTGAAGCCCTAGAACAAATTCCAAGCTATGCAAAATTTATGAAGGATATTCTTAATAAAAAGACGAAGTTTAAAGAAAATAAGATTGTTGAACTTAGTGAGGAGTGCAGTGCGATAATTCAGAAAAGCTTCCTGAAAAACTTAAAGATCCTGGTAGTTTCACAATTCCATGTGCAATCAGAGAAAGATTCTGTAGAAAAGCTTTATGTGATTTAGGTGTAACCATTAACCTTATGCCTTTATCAATATTCAAAAGACTGGGACTAGGACAAATAACCCCTACTACTGCAACTCTGCAATTAGCAGATCGTTCGATCACATATCCTAAAGGAGTTATAGAAGATGTTTTGGTAAAAGTCGATCAATTTATTTTTCCTATGGATTTCATTGTGTTAGATATGGATGAAGATAAAGAGATACCCATAATTTTGGGGAGACCTTTTCTAGCTACAGGTAGAGCCATGATAGATGTGCAAAAAGGGGAATTAACGATGAGGGTTAATGATCAGACTGTTACATTTAATATTTCAAAATCAATGAAATATCCTGCTAGAGTTAAAGAAGATGAGTGTTATAGGATGGATGTTATTGAATATTTAAGTGAATGTCATTTCAAATCAACTTATGAAGAGAAAGCTGAAAGAGAAGAATTTGAATATAAGCAAGAAGAGGAGTTACTTGATTCAAGAGGATGATTTAAAGTTTGTTCGTGAAAGTTTTGAATTGTTGGATATGACTGAGAAAGATAAATCTTATGGTCCATCAATTGAAAAACCTCCTCAACTTCAGTTAAAAATGCTTCCTAATCATTTGAAGTTTGTTTTTTAGGTGAATCCTCAACCGTGCCTGTTATAATTTCCTCTCAATTAATTGAAAAAGACGAAGAGAGTTTGCTTGAAATTTTGAAGAAGCACAAGAAAGCCTTTTGATGGACAATTGTTGATATTAAAGGAATCAGTCCTTCAATTTGTATGCACAGAATTCTTATGGAAGATAATTGCAAATTGCGGGCTGATCCCCAAAGGAGATTAAACCCTATCATGAAAGACGTTGTTAAAAAAGAAATTTTAAAATGGTTGGAAGCTGGAATTATCTACCCTATTTCAGATAGTGCATGGGTTAGTCCTATTCGCTGTGTTCCTAGGAAAGGAGGAATCATTGTGACTGTTAATGAGAAAAATGAAATGATACCAACAAGACATGTTACAGGGCGGCCAATATGCATTGATTATAGATAATTAAACCTTGTCACAAGGAAAGATCATTTTCCACTCCCTTTTCTACATCAAATGTTGGATAGACTGGCTGGGCATAAATACTTTTGTTTTATGGATGGATATAGTGGTTACTACTAAATTCAAATTTCTCCTGAGGATCAAGACAAAACTATGTTTACCAGTCCTTATGGTACGTTTGCTTTTAGAAGAATGCCCTTTGGTTAATGTAATGTCCCTTCTACATTTCAGAGATGTATGATGGCTATTTTTTGTGATTTAATTGAAAAAGGGATTTAAGTTTTTATGAATGACTTTTCAGTGTTTGAAATTTCATTTGAATCAGGTTTAGAACATCTATCTAAAGTTTTAAAATGCTGTGAAGAAACTAATTTGGTCCTGAATTGGGAAAATGCCAATTTATGGTAGCAGGAGGAATTTTTTTGGGACATCGAATTTTAGAAAAAGGTTTGGAGGTAAATCCTGCAAAAATTCAAGTAATATCTAATTTACCTCGCCCAACTAATGTAAGGGGAATTAGAAGTTTTTTAGGACATGCTGGATTTTGCATGTGTTACATCAAAGACTTGGGACATCGGGATGATTGCCTCAAAGCCTTTGAAACATTAAAAGAAAAATTAATCACTACACGTGTAATAATTTCACCAAATTGGGAAAAACCTTTTGAATTAATGAGTGATGCTAGTGATTATGCTATTGGTGTTGTTTTAGGTCAGAAATATGATAAAATTTTCAAAGTAATTAATTATGCTAGTAAAACTCTTAATGAAGCTCAAATTAATTATACAACTACTAAAAAGAGTTAATAGTTATAGTATTTGCTTTTGATAAATTTTGATCATATTTAATTGGAACTAAATGTGTGGTGCATACTGATCATTCTGCTATTAAATACTTAATGAAGTAAAATGATGCAAAACGAAGACTGATAAGATGGATTCTTCTTTTGCAAGAATTTGATTTTGAGATAATAGATAAGAAGGGTTTGATCTCATGGCAGTAATTGTTATAAATATAAGTATTCAGCACGATTACTAAAAGATATAAATCCCTAGCAATAACGCTAAAAACATGACTGGCTTGGGGGAGAGCTGGGCAGAAATTTGAGGGTATATATGTTTGTTAAGCTATATAAATGTTTTTCAAGTAAAATAGTAATTGTACTCCCTCCCCTATTTATCAACGCAAGTATACATATCGCTCAAGTAATAAAGGGCTCTAATGAAGTCCTAGATATCGATCCCACAAGGAAGTTAGAGACTTAAGGACTAAATTCAGCAATTGTAATTACTAATCTAGTATACGAAAATTAAGAACGCTTATACTAAAAACTATTACTTAAAGATTAAATAGAAGATTGCAAATTAGAAGAGTATCTTTCTCCTTATTAAGAGAATGAAGTGAATGAAGAACTAAATAAGTTTAGAATTATATTGTGCCAAATAGGAGCATTCCTATTCTTTGCCCTTTGGTCCAGGTGCACAGAACATTAACTAATCCTATGTTTGGTCATTGAATCTGCGGCTAGGCTGGGAGGATACCGGCTGCCACTTCAGAGCTCTCACATTCGCCTCACTTGAGGGCTAACATCTACACTTCAGCTCCCAAACAATAGGACCGAATTGAATATTTTAGTCTGTCACACTAAAATGTCTAATTCTACGCCCGATAATTAATATTTCCCTTTTTATTTACACCCTCCTTCCAAGGCTTTTGACTTCCCTGAATTTTGAATGTAATCGTTACTATAGTTGATAATTCAACATATGTTAATAATTCAATTGGCCAAATTGAAAGTAAATTAAGATTTAAGTAAAAAAATTATCACAATCTTTATTTAATTTTGTTAGGCACAACTACTTTAATTTTTCATTTCACGAAATCTCATCAACAAGGAGAAAGACAAAGAAAACTACTCAGAATGCATAGGAAGAATAACACAAGACTTGGATTTCATTTAAAGTTATAAAACAATAATCAAATATACTTGTCTCGAATCTTCTTCCCAAGCAGACTCCTTGAAGTTCCTTTGACTCTTCCTTTCTTGTACAACACTTTTAAACACACTACTGACTTTCAGAATGCACTTAACGACACTTAATTACACTTAACTACACACTTAATGACGACTTAACTACGACTTAATGACGACACCATGACACAAAAGTCATTCCTATTTATAGAAGGAGTCATATTGCCAAAGGTTGCTTAAGCACCTCTTCAAAAAGCGTCCAGATTCAACGTATTTGGCTTGAATCAACTGTCTCGCCGTCGGCGGGCTCGATCTCGCCGTCGGCGGCTCGATCTCACCGTCGGCGGGCTTCTAGAAGAATGTATAACCGTTCAGTCTCGCTGTCGGCGGGCTCGATCTCGCCATTGGTGGGCTCCTTTGTAATATATTCAAATTCTCTCAGGAAAATCTCGTCATCAGCGCCCTCTTCCTCGCCGTCGGGGGGATAGTTCAATTTTCATCTATTTTAGTCCTTTTTTGCTCCAGATTCGATCCTTTTTATCTTTTTGCTCCCATTACCTATAAATCTTCATTCCTACATTAAAACATAGAAAATACATTTCTTTAAAGTGCAATTTCATATAAAATGGGTATGAATTTCTTAATACATTTTCTTGTGGTCAAAATCCCCCAAACTTAACTATTACTTGTCCTCAAGTAATTTTGATACTACATAAAAGTAATGATTATTTGTAATAAAACTTTAATTCAGAAATACTATGAATTTGATTTAAATAAATATTATAGTAAAGTTAAATAGAAATATTTTTAAACAATTAAACTAATTATATAGATATAAGGCTATTTAGTCATCAAGTTTAAGATTTCTAGTCTTCTATTTATTTCAAGAATGACTATATTTTGCAATATTAAATTACTTAAGATATTCAGATGATAGGAAATTCATGAAAACACTATTTAGTAAAATACTAATCCATATATATAAGTTCAGAAATGTAACTGAGTTTACTCTTTAGGTTGATTCAAATGAAGCTCAATTTTTGATAAGACATTTCGTCAAGCTTCTTCTCACTTATATATATATGTATATATATATATATGTATATATATATATATATATGTATATATATATATGTATATATATATATATATATATATATATATATATATATATACATACATATATATATATATATATATATATATATATATATATATTCTTTTCTTTTTCAAGTGAAGATTACTATTTTGGGTCAGCTTGTTAATAATTTTGAACTTCATTTTCCTCTTCCTAATTTTGAAACTTGAAACATTTACTTACCTTATATGTATTTCAATGTTTTTTACTCGTTGAGTTTCAATCTTTTTCTTTTCAACTAAATACTTAAGAATTTTCATATTTAAAATATAGTTTTCCTTACTTTAAATAGTTAACTATATTCTTATTCTCTTATACTAGATATCTTAATCTACAAAATTATTTTAGTTATTAGAAATATTTTGTTCAACCTTCTATAATAATTACATAAATTAATTCTAGTTTACTGAATTAAAAATTACTAGAGAAAATCATTTTATAAATTTTTGAAAATATAAAATGAGAACAATTTAATAATTAAATTTGTTTCTTTTTCCCTCCCCCAAACATAAAGTTTTCTATCTATTTATACAGGGTGAAAAGAAAATAAAATGTAAATTTAAATCATACCTTTGTGCTTTAGGTATTTCTTCTCTTTGAAGTTCTCCAGGTTCTTTCCATCATTTAGTTAACCTGTACTGTTAATAACTTTCTACACATATATAATATCAAAGAAATTGCTGGGTAAAGAAGTTTTACACAATACTACCACATTTTATACTAAAACATCACACTACATCCACATACATTTTACTAATTCAATCCAAGATTACAATAGCAGTCTGAAAATATTAATAATTTAAAAACAACGTACATTTAATTTATACAACCATATTAAAATGTCTTACACAACATAACAAAACTAAGTTCACAAACTAAACATCAATACTGAATTTAAGAAAACAAACAAACAAACACACAACACATATATCTAATCAGAAAATCTAATCATCAACACTAAAATCCCAAACAATATCATCATCTCCTTGATCAGCAGGTGGAGTAGGTTGATAATGAGTATAGCGAAGGCACTCAGGAAATACAACATCAAGTTCTCCTCTCCGATAACGATTCTCAGCATCATAGTAGGCTATCGCAAACTCAAAATGTCTCTGGAGATAATCGCTGTCATAATCATGCTTTCGCTCTAAGCCTCCAATCCTCTGATCTATATGCTCCAATTTTTCTTCAAATTTTCAAAACTTTTCTGCTGCAAAGTCATTTCGTTCATCAAATCATAAAGGGTAGGAGAACTATAGGTAGGAGGTTCATAACTGGTAGAGGGAATATCCCTACTAGTTGAAGGTGCATAGCTCCTAGTCCCAGATCTCCATCCATCATGGGACTCATAGGTTTTTATATTAGCCTAGGTATTGGGTTTCATAGGTTCTATCCATTCCTCATCATCTCTAGTCTCTACTCCAGACAATTGGCAGAGTGCATAAATTAGACCAGGATGTCCTAGTCCTCCACCACTTTCACTTCGTGCGGTGGCTAATATATTCTTGTAAATAATACTTCCCACATTAATACTTTTCTGGTTCTGAATACAAAAATTTAGAACTGCTCTATCTCTTGTTACTTCACTATAGTGATAGGTATGTAACAAAGTAGAGCAAATAAAATAATGTCAAGCCTTAGATGTTGCATTTAACATAAAGAGAGGGAAGTTTACTCGTTCACGCTGCTTAATCTTCCAAATTCCTTTCCTATCAGTGAGAAAGTCAATCACTTCATCTAGCGGTCCTTCCATTGTTCCAAAAGTATCATATTCGCTGGTACGCAGATCTTGTACTTCATAGAAAGCATTGATTCTTGCAGCATTAAAATCAACTAAAAATCCTCTAACCTTTATCTGTGCATCTTCTATCTCAGTCAGGTTGGCATAAAATTCTTTAACGACTTCAACAACAGCTTTATTCATTGTATAACATAAATTTTCCCATCTTCTCTCTCTTATCGTTTGTTCTACTTCTCCTCCTGGATTTTTTAAAGACTCAATCCTAAATGCACTTTCTTGTTTTGATATTGAGGTTGTATCTTGATTGTGCTCTAGCATTCACGAATTGTGTTTCGTCAAAATCTAGTCGCCTTTTATGTCGCGGAGCCGTTTCTCGATCTATCAAATTTACAAAAAAATCTTAACTAAACTCCAAAATAACACTAAAATGGCTTCCAATGGTGACTTAAAACAATCTAAATCAAGTTCCATGAACTTCTTCCAAGTCTTTTCTCTACATTTTCACATTTTCCAAAATTACTCAATGTGGAAGAAATCAATGGTGAAAATCAAAAATTTTTACATACGAGGGAAGCTCTTACCGAGCAAAGATAAAATTTGATGTCAAAATGAGTTGATATGGCTCCAAATGCAAGATCTCTCAAGCCCTAAGTCGATTTTTTGAAGTTTTGGGGAAGGGGACGATGAAAAGTGATAGTTGACCGGCCAAAATATATATATTTTTTAAGATCTTACTGTTGGCGAAAAAATTCTCGCTATCGACGAGATAATTAATTCAAAGAGGTCAAATGTTTCTGGAAAATCTCGCCGTCGGAGGGATTGTTCTCGCTGTCAGCGGGATTTTCAAAAATTTTAAGTTTTTTTTATTTATAATGTTTTAATTTATTTTAAGCCTCAATAATGTCCGATCAATCTATTAAATACATTTCATTGTGATTAGATATTATTTTAACACATAAATTCACACAACACAAAACATCATAACTTTATATATGAAATCCAAGTGTTTAAAAATTTAACACACACTACATTACTAACAAAGTTCTTTTAAAATCTTAATACACACAATTCAGCGTTGCAATCCAAACCATAGTACTCAAAACACTAAGACTGAACAAATAACACGTAATCTCATCTATACTGAGATTAAATTTCCAAAGTGAAAATAACATATAAAACTAAATTCAAACTAACATAACACACAGATAAATACGAATTAATATCTTCTACTCATCAGGATCGGTACTATAATCATCTCTGATATCTCCGCTAGAACGTAATAGAAAGGCCTGTAAGGAAATTCTTCTGTAGAATCTTCTTCAATCCATCCTTTTCTTCTCAAAAGCCGTATGAAACTAGCCTCGAGATGTCCGAAATGATCAAAGTGTTCTTTCATTCTCTAGTCAATATGATCAAATAAATCAGAGATATTGTTGATAGAATTCATCACGTTCTGTCTATCCTTCTCCAATCCTTTGAGTTTTCGAAAGATCAGATTAGTTTTATCAGTAAATGGCCTGATTGAAAGATTGCTTTGAGAAGCTTGATCTGCAATAATGGTTGTATCATTATCGTTATCCAAAGTAGGAAACATATCAGTAGGATCTAATGGTTTCCAAGGAAAAAGTACTTTTTCCCAGGCTTCATAGGAAACTTGGTACTGACTACATGATGCAAATATTGTTGAAGGATGTCCAAGTCCATGAATCGATCCATGCATAATCAAGCCTAGGGCAGACTTCACAATAATAGATCCAACGTCGATGGGTAATCCCATTTGAATACAGTAATTTAAAATCGCACACTCCTTAAAACTTTATTTACGCTCAACGTGGGTAATAATTTTGAAGAAATAAAGAAGTGTCAGTGCTTAGAGATGGGGTTAAGAAGTGATGCAGAAAAACTAACGTACCCATCTTCTCGTATTTCCCAATCTTCAGATTCGTCAGTCAAATATCGGTAGATCTCAGTCATATTATATCTTGTAGGAATGAAATTGGAATAGTGACAAACAGGTGTATTCTCAATTGAATACAACTCATTAATTCTTGAAGGAGTGAAAGTTACCCATATGCCTCACACATATACGTTTCCATTGTTGATTCCATGAAGATTGGAGTAGAATTCTTTGACTACGGGGATGACTACTGCAAGAGTTGTATAGCATAATACTTCCCAAAGTCATCAAACAATCATCTCCTCAATAGGTGTTGTTGAATTCTCCACTCCTCTATTGACGAATCCTCTTTCTTTAATCAATCGCTTCCTCATCATAACTTTGTTGAATATCCGCTGGGCCTCATAACTGACAAACTTTCGTCGATTGAACACTCGGGATTTAGTGATTTCAAGTGGATTGGATGCCATAATACTATGTTTTTGAGGGGTTTCTCTTTGTTTCTAGGAAGTATAATGTAAAGATTTCGAGTTCTAGGCATCCTTTAAAGAGAAAAATACTTAGAATTGCCAAAAACCGCCAAAATAACTCCCTAAACAGCTCCTTTACCAGTCTCACCATCGTGGCAACGATCTCGCTATCAGTGGGACAGTTAATAATTTAAACTGAATTAGGCGCGCAGATCTCGCCATCGGCGGTGTCGATCTCGCCGTCGGCGAGCTAAGGCAAAATTGCCCGCTTCGCTTAGGTCCGAATATTTTCCGATTTCTCTCTATAGACTTAATTTTGTGACGATTACAAAGATAAATATGAGTAGTAGAATTTATTCTATATTATAATTATTAATTAATCACGTAAATAGATTATAATTAAAGACTACTATGGGTTGCCTCCCATAAAGCGCTTGGTTTAACGTCGTCAGCCCGACCTATTCTGGTTATTAATCAGATTGACTGAGCATTAAAACTTCTTTAAAATTTGGTCTTCTTCCTTTAAAATATGGTTTTAATTTGTGTCCATTTACTTTAAATCTGTGTTCAGTCTTTTGATCTTCAATTTCTACAGCTACGTATGTGAATATTTGAGTTATAGTGAAAGGTCCTAACCATCGAGATTTTAGTTTCCAAGGAAATAATTTCAATCTTGTGTTATAAATTAAAACTTCTTGTCCTCATTCAAAATTTTTTTGGTTAATCTTTTGATCATGCCATAATTTTATTTTTTTCTTTATAAATTCTATCGTTATCATAGGATTTATTTCTTAATTCTTCTAATTCATTCATCCGCAACAATCTCTTCTCACAAGCATTTTTTAAATTATAATTGAATTCCATAATTGCCCAATATGCTTTGTGTTCTAATTCAACTGGTAAGTGACAAGTTTTTCCATAATTAAGCCTGTAAGGAGTCATTCCAATCGAGGTTTTATAAGCAGTCCTGTATGCCCATAATGCAGTGTCTAGTCTTGTAGACCAATCTAACCTACTAGGGTTTACAGTCTTTTCTAAAATACATTTAATTTCTCGATTAGAAACTTCAGCTAATCCACTGGTTTGTGGATGATAGGCAGTTGATATCTTTTGAATAATGTTAAATTTTTCTGCCAATTTCTGAATATATTTATTCTTAAAATGGGATCCTCCGTCAGTGATAATCACTCTCAGCATTCCATATCTTGTGAAAATATTTTTCATTAAAAATTTTGAAACACTTTTAGCATCAAAACGAGGTAAGGCTTGTGCTTGAATCCATTTAGAAACATAATCAACAACAACTAATATATATGAGTTTTCCAAATGAACGTATAAATGGTCCCATGAAATCTAATTCTCAAACATCAAAATTTTCAACTTCTAATATAAAATTTAGAGGCATTTCATTTCTTCTAGATATATTACGTACTCGTTGGCATTTATCGCAAGTTTTGATATATCTATAAACATCTCTAAAAATAGTAGGCCAATAAAATCCAGATTGTAGAATTTTGTAAGCAGTTTTATCTGTCCCAAAATGTCCTCCAAATTCAGAATCATGACATTTTCGAATGATCTATTCAGTTTCTTCATAAGGCACACATCTTCTAATTATTAGATACTTACAGTGCTTTTATAAATATGGTTCATCCCAAAAATATGTTTTAGCATCATGAATGAATTTTTCTATTGTTGCAGAGCTAGTATGGCTGGTAAAATATCACTTACAATATAATTTACTATATCAGCATACCATGGAAATTTCCACTCACTTATATTATAAAGTTGTTCGTCAGGAATACTGTCTGTAATTTCATTGTCAGTGTCAGATAATTCACAATATTCTAGTCTTGATAAATGATCTGCAATTTGATTATTAGTTCCTTTTCTATTACTTATTTCAAAATCAAATTTTTGCATTAATAATATTCATCTGATTAATCGTGGTCTGGTATCTTTCTTTTGCATTAAATATTTAATAGCAGAATGATCAGTATGCATGATACGTTTAGTTCCAATTAAATAAAATCTAAATTTATCAAAAGCATATACAATTGCTAATAATTCTTTTTCAGTAACTGTATAGTTAATTTAAACATGATTGAGAGTTTTACTAGCATAATATATGACTTTGAAATTTTTATCATATCTTTATCCAAGAACAGCTCCTACAGCAACATAAGTTCAAATGGTTTCTCCCAATCAGGTGAAACCATTATAGGTGTTGTGATTAATTTATCTTTTAATAATTCAAAAGCTCTTAAGCATTCATCAGTAAATTCAAATTTATTGTCCTTTTCTAAAAGTTGGCATAGAGGTTTAGTAATTTTTGAAAAATCTTTTATATAGCGTCTGTAAAATCCGGCATGTCCAAGAAAACTTCTTTCCCCTCTCACTGTAGTAGGAGGTGGTAATTTAGCTATTGCTTGAATTTTTGTAGGGTCTACTTCCATGCCATTTTCTGAAATTTTATGCCCTAATACAATTCCTCCTGCAATCATAAATTGACATTTCTCCCAATTTAGAACTAAGTTAGTTTTTTCGCATATCTCTAAGACTTTTTCAAGATGATTCAAGCATACGTCAAATGATGTTCCAAATATAGAGAAATCATCCATAAATACTTCTATTCCATCATCAATTAATTTACTAAATATAGACATCATACATCTCTGGAATGTTGCAGGTGCATTGCATAATCCAATTGACATTCTTCGAAAAGCAAATGTTCCATAAGGACTGGTAAATATTGTTTTCTCTTGATCCTCAGGAGCAATCGGAATTTGATGATAACTGGTATATTCATCGAAAAAACAAAAATATTTATGTCCGGCTAGTCTATCTAACATTTAGTCTAAAAATGGTAAAGGGAAGTGATCTTTCCTGGTGGCTGAATTTAATTTTCTATAGTCAATACATATATGCCTACCAGTAACTTGTCTTATAGGTATTAAATCATTATTTTCATTAGCTTCAACAGTAACTCCTCCTTTCTTAGGAACACAATGAATTGGGCTTACCCAAACACTGTCCGAAATAGGATATATAATACCATTGTCTAACCATTTCAATATTTCTTTATTGACTATTTCTTTCATTATTGGATTTAATCTCCTTTGGGGATCAACTCTTGGTTTATGTTCATTATCTAAAATAATTCTGTACACACAGATTGAAGGACTAATTCCTTTAATATCTGTTAAGGTCCAACCAAATGTTTTCTTATACTTTTTTAATGTATCCATAAGTTTTTGCTCTTGCGATTTGTTTAGTTCTGCCGATATAATAACCGGTAGGGTTGAAGAGTTACCTAAATAAGCATACTTCAAATGAGTAGGTAAAATTTTTAATTCAAGTTCAGGAGGTTTAATAATAGACGGAACTATATTCTTTTCAGCATTGTCTGTATTGTCCAACATTTCAAATCTTTCTTTTATATAATCTAATTCTTCGTCATATTTTTCTTCAATTAATTCCATATTTTCTATTTCTAGTTTTTCTTCAAAGTATTCTTTAAAATGTTCATTTTGCAAATGTTCAAGAATGTCCATTTGAAAACATTCATCATCTTTTTCTATAGCAGGATATTTCATTGATTTTGCAATGTTAAAAGTTACTTTTTGATCGTTTACTCTCATATTTAATTCTCCTTTCTGAACATCAAACATAGCTTTTCCAGTAGCTAAGAAGGGTCTTCCTAAAATTATGGGTATTTCTTTATCTTCTTCCTTATCTAAAACAATAAAATCCACTGGGAAGATAAATTTATCCACTTTTACTAACACATCTTCAATAACTCCTTTAGGATATGTCACTGAACGATCAGCTAACTGAAGGGTTACTGAAGTAGGTGAAACTTCTCCCAATCCTAATCTTTTAAAAATTGATAAAGGCATAAGATTTATATTGGCTCCTAAGTCACATAAAGCATTTCCATAAAATTTTTCTCCTATAGCACAAGGTATAGTGAAACTACCAGAACTTTTAATTTCTCAGGAAGCTTTTTCTTAATAATTGCACTACACTCTTCGCTAAGTGTAACAGTTTCATTGTCTGTGAACTTTCTTTTTTTATTTAAAATATCTTTCATAAATTTCACATAATTAGGAATTTGTTCTAATGCTTCTACAAAAGGAATATTTACCGTTAATTTCTTTAGGATTTCAAGAAACTTAGAAAATTGCTTATCTTTTTTATGTTGCTTTAGTCATTGAGGAAATGGTGGTGGTGGTTTTTCTACCGAAATTTTCATAGGTATTAGTGGATATTCTTCATTTTGATCTTGCTGATTCTTCTCTTTTTCAATTTACACTTCCTCATTCTGATTTTCCATTTCTTTTTGCATTTTTGTTTCAACTTCTTTTCCACTTCTTAACTGTATCGCTTTAATTTGTTCTTTTCCTTGATCTTTAGGATTTATTTCTACATTACTAGGAAAAGTTCCAGGAATTTTATTATTAAGTGCAGTAGCGATATGTCCAAGTTGAGTTTCAATATTTTTAATTGCTAGCTTCCTTGATTTTGTAATTGATTTCCTCGAATTTGTAATCGATTACCTTGATTTTGCAAATGTTTCCCCATATTTAATATTAGTTCCTCCATAGATAACTTCTTATCCTTAAATTGAGAATTATTATTAAATCCAGGTGGATAAGAAGGTTTATAATTAGAATTTTCATGGTTAGATGGATTTTCTACTGGGTTTACTGAGTTGTTCATCCATTGTTGATTAGCATAGTTGTTATTCCAATTAAAATTTGGATGGTTCTTCCAACCAGGGTTATAATAATTTGCATAAGGATTTTTGGGTCGGTTATTAATAGCATCTAAAGTTTCATACGAAGGTTGAGCGTCTATAAATTGTCCAGTTGAATTTTCTTCCATAGTATTAGGAGAATAATTCGTTCCAAAATGATCTAATTTCTTGGATATAGCAGCAATTTGAGAAGCTAACATAGATATTGCATCAGAGTCATGTATACTGGCTATTTTTTTAGGATTTAACCTTTCAGAAGGCCATTGAAAATTATTAGTATCCATTTCTTCAATTAATGAATAAGCCTCATCAAATGGTTTTGACATTAATGATCCTCCAACAGCAGCATCTGTAATAGATCTAAGAGATCCTATTAATCCATTATAAAAAGTTTGTATAACTAATCAATCTGGTAACGCATGGTATGGGCATTTCCTAAGAAGATCTTTAAATCTCTCCCAAGCTTCGTATATTGATTCTCCGTCAAACTGACTAAAAGAAGTTATGTCATTTCTAAGTTTTGCAGGTTTTGAAGGAGGAAAATATTTGGATAAAAATTTTTGTGATAATTCTCCCAAAGTTTTAATAGATCCCGGTGCTAACAAATTTAACCACTTTTTAGCCTTATCCCGTAAAGAAAAAGGAAAAAGCCTAAGTTTAATAGCATCATTAGATACTCCATCATATTTAAAAGTAGCACATAGTTCTAAAAAACTAGCAAGATGTAAATTAGGATCTTCATTTGGTGAACCACTAAATTGATTATTTTGTACCATTCGGATAATTACAGGTTAAAGCTCGAATGAGTTAGCCACTACATCAGGGTTTTGGATAGTTAAGTGAATTTCATCTAACGTAGGGTTAGCGTAATCTTTCAAAGGTCTTGGTTGGTTTGTATTTTCAATTTCTGGATAATTTGTCATTTCAGTTAAATTTATAATTTCTCTATTTCGTTTTCTAATTCTTTTAATAGTGCGCTCTAATTTTGAATCGTAAGGTATTAAACTTTCAGTTCAAAATTTACGCATACAATTTTAAGTAGAATTTAAAAATAGTTTGTTACTCTAGCAATTATTTTTAATAATTATTTTAGTGATTACCTTAATAATTAATTTATTTCCCCGGCAACGGTGCCAAAAACTTGGTCACACGGCAGTAATTGTTATAAATATAAGTACTCAGCACGATTGCTAAGAGATATAAATCCCTAACAATAATGCTAAAAACATGACCGGCTTGGGGGAGAGCAGGGCATAAATTTGAGGGTATATATGTTTGTTAAGCTTTATAAATGTTTTTCAAGTAAAATAGTAATTGTACTCCCTCCCCTATTTATCAACGCAAGTATACGTATCGCTCAAGTAATAAAGGGCTCTAATGGAGTCCTAGATATCGATCCCACAAGGAAGTTAGAGACTTAAGGACTAAATTCAGCAATTGTAATTACTAATCTAGTATACGGAAATTAAGAACGCTTATACTAAAAACTATTACTTAGAGATTAAATAGAAGATTGCAATTTAGAAAAATATCTTTCTCCTTGTTAAGAGAATTAAGTGAATGAAGAATAAAATGAGTTTAGAATTATATTGTGCAAATAGAAGCATTCCTATTCTTTACCCTTTGGTCCAGGTGCAAAGAACATTGACTAATCCTATGTTTGGTTACTAAATCTGTGGCTAGGCTGGGAGGATACCGGCTGCCTTCCCCTCGCCTGAGGGCTAAGATCTACACTTCAGCTCGCAAATAATAGGACCGAATTGAATATTTTAGTTTGTCACACTAAAATGTCCAATTCTACATCCGATAATTAATATTTTCTTATTTATTTGCACCCTTCTTCCAAGGCTTTTGACTTCCATGAATTTTTTATGTAATCTTTATTATAGTTGATAATTCAACATATGTTAACAATTCAATTGGCTAAATTGAAAGTAAATTAAGATTTAAGTAAAAAGATTATCACAATCTTTATTTAATATTGTTAGGCACAACTACTTTAATTCTTTACTTCACGAAATCTCATCAACAAGGAGAAAGACAAAGAAAATTATTCAGAATGCATAGGAAGAATAACACAAGACTTGGATTTCATTTAAAGTTATAAAACAATAAACAAATATACTTATCTCTAATCTTCTTCCCAAGCAGACTCATTGAAGTTCCTTTGACTCTTCCTTTCTTGTACAACACTTATAAACACACGACTGACTTTCAGATTGCACTTAACGACACTTAACTACACTTAACTACACACTTAATGACAACTTAACTACGACTTAACGACGACACCATGACACAAAAATCGTTCCTATTTATAGAAGGAGTCATATTTCCAAACGTTGCTTAAGCTCCTCTTCAAAAAGCGTCTAGATTCAATGTATTTGGCTTGAATCAACCCTCTCGCCGTCGGCGGGCTCGATCTCGCTGTCGGCGGGCTTCTAGAAGAATGGATAACCGCTCAGTCTCACTGTTGGCGGGCTCGACCTCGCCGTCGGCAGGCTCCTTTGTAATATATTCAAATGCTCTTGGGAAAATCTCGCCGTCAGCGACCTCTTCTTCGCCATCGGCAGGATAGTTCAATTTTCATCTATTTTAGTCCTTTTTGTTCTTGATTCGCTCCTTTTTGATCTTTTGCTCCCATTACCTATAAATATTCATTCCTGCATTAAAACATAGAAAATACCTTTCTTTAAAGTGCAATTTCATATAAAATGGGTATGAATTTCTTAATACATTTTCTTGTGGTCAGGGTTCTGATAATTAAATTGCTGATCATTTGTCCAGGCTTGAAATTGAAAAATCTCTCTTTGATATTGAAGAAATTAATGAACATTTTCCTGATGAAAAACTGTTCTGTTAAAGAATTACGTGTTCCATGGTATGCAGATATAGTAAACTTTATTGTTAGTAATATTATACCCTATAGTTTGACATACCATGAAAAGAAGAAATTTCTGTCTGATGCTAAGACTTATTTTTGGGATGTCCCATTTTTATATAAACAAGGAAAGGATCTTATAATTCGAAGACGTGTACTTTTAGAAAAGACTTATGAAATTATTTAAAAATGTCATGATTCTGATTATGGGGGACATTTTGGAAGTGATAAAATTGCATATAAAATATTACAATCAGGATTTTATTGGCCTACAATTTTTAAGGATGTGAATGTTTATATTAAAAATTTTGATAGATGTCAGCATGTATGCTATATTTCTAGAAGAAATGAGATGCCTCTCAGTTATATGTTGGAAGTTGAAATATTTGATGTTTGGGGACTAAATTTTATGGGACCATTTACACCTTCTTTCGAAAATATTTATATTTTGATAGCAGTAGACTAAGTTTCCAAATGGATTAAAGTTGTTACTTTACCTCAATGTGATGCTCAAAGTGTTGCAAAGTTTTTAGAAAAGAGTACATTTTACAGATTTGGAATACCAAGAGTAATCATAATTGATGGGGGAAGTCATTTTAAAAATGAGATTATTGGGAAGTTAGCAAAGAAATAACATATTAATCATCGCATTGCTACTGCTTATCATCCGCAGACAAGTGGTTTGGTTAAATTATCCAGTCGTGAAATTAAAAGAATTTTTGGAAAAAAATGTTAATCCAAATAGAAATGATTGGTCAATCAAACTGGATTATGCTTTTTGGGCCTATAGAACTGCTTACAGAACATCTATAGGAATGTCCCCATATAGGTTGATTTTTGGAAAAGCTTGTCATTTACCTTTTGAACTTAAGCATAAAGCATATTGGGCTATTAAAGAGTTCAATTATAATTTGAAAGATGTTGTTGAGAATAGATTATTGCAATTGAATGAGCTTGAATAAATAAGGAATGAATCTTATGAAAATGTTAAGAATTATAAGGAAAATATGAAGTTATGGCATGATCGGAAGATTCTTACCAAAAATCTTGTACCAGGACAACAAGTTTTGTTGTATAATGCTAGATTGAGAATATTTTCTGGAAAACTTATGTCCAGGTGGATGGGTCCATTTATTGTGATAAAAGTTTATTATTATGGAGCTGTAGATATTCAAGATCCTAAGACTAGAAAAATATTTAAAGTTAACGGACATAGACAAAAACCATATTTTTCAGTCAATAAATCTAAATCTGATGATAATTCTCAAAATGAGTTCTGGGTATGTCAGGCTGAAGACGTTAAAACAAGCGCTATGTGGGAGGCAACCCATATTTATCGGTGTGCTTTGCTTTATGTTTGTTTAATGTGTTTTGTTTGCTTTGTTTGGTTTATTTTTATGTTTTTAGTGATAGTAATTTGGAGTTTTTAAACTTAAGTAGAGTTTATTTAACCTTAATTGATGATTTAGAGAAGTCGGAATGAAAATATGAACACTTAGCAAACTTGTGCTAAATTGTGCACTAGCGGCTAAGCACCGACTAGTTGGCGCTTAGGTGTCAGAGTTATAAAAAATGTGAAAAATGTGGATCTAGAATCCTAGAACGTAGGGGGGAAGTTTTGGGAGTTATTTTGGAGTTTCTAAATGTCTTGGAACAGATTTAACACTTCCCAAGTTTATAAAAAGGACCTGACTTAAGAGAAACACTTGCCCTAAGTCCTATTTTCATTTCTGAGTCTTAAGAAGAGAATTTTGAGTGCATCATGTCTTCCTGGGAGAATGAGATGAAGAAGAAGCAAGATTCTGAAAAAAGTAAGTTCATTAGTGATAGTGCTAAAGAGTTATTTAATGGTTATCTCGCTGTTAGTATTCATGGTATTGCAGAAATGATTGCAAAAATTGAAGCCCGAGTGACTTCAATGGAAGCAAAGATCAATGATACTAACTTACATTTGGAACACATGGGATGTCAACTCAAGATGCAATTCAATCATTCAAGGTACGTGGAAGAAGTAGATAAGGTGATGTTTGTGTAGAACAAATGGATTGAAGAAGATGATGTAAGAATGTACAATTATCGCCCGTTCTATCAAATTTATATTCCAGAAGGGTCTAATGAGAATAATAGTGGTCCTGAATATATTCTGCCTAATGGAGAATGGAATTAAGAATGTTTTATTTTTATTTTTTTAGTGTTCTTTTGTGTTATGTTTAGTGTGTTTAGTTCTTATATATTAACTGAGTCTGATGATGTGATGGTTACATCCTAAAGATGTATACTTATCAGTTTGAGATTAATGTCTCTTGTATTTAGAGAATTTCATCCTCTATGTGTGGATGGAAATTCTAGTATTGTATTAAGTGTTATGTTTGTTTTAATATAAGTTTGTGTTTTTGGAAATTTGTGTGGAATCAATGGTTATTAAATTTTGATTTGGAATATTGAAGATATATGTGGGGAGAAATAATTATTTTGGAGTAATTAAGGGTGATTAAACAAGTGATTTTGTGCATATACCATTATTATGAAAATTTGGGTATTGGCGGCTAAGCGCCAAAGTGCCGGCGCTTAAGCGCCAAAGTGCCGGCGCTTAAGCGCCGATAATATGCGCTTAGGCTCCAGTTCGCAAAAATTGGTTCCCAACAGTTAAAAACCTGAAAATTCCATTTTTTTTAAACCGCTGCATCGCCTTCAACCTTCGGTCTATCGCGAAAGAGATGGCTCCAAAGTTAAAGCGTTCACGAGAAAAGACGAAGTTTGATTCTGACAAATTTGTTAGTTTGAGGACTGAGGAATGATATGTCGATGCATTGCAGTCACGTAAGTTGATTCCTGAGCGAGTGTATAGCAAACCAGGAGAGGTGATTGAAGAAATGATTGCTAGAAGGAACTGGGAAAATTACAGTTGCTTCTCCGTTGTTGCTGTTGTTTCTATGGTTCGAGAATTTTATGCAAATTTGCCTGCTGTAGAAGAAAATCAAGTGATGGTTAGGAGGAAAGAAGTTAACTTTTCTTCTGGAGCAATCAATACTTTTTATGGTCTACCTCCAGACATGTTTTGTTTTTATTCTAACTATCATCCTTCGGAAGGAGAGTAAGATGAGATCATGGATTTTTTGACTGATGGAAGAGGGTTATGGAAAATTACAAATGATAGAAGAGTAAACTTTCCTGCTTCATAATTGAATGTCATTTCTAAGGCATGGCATTATTTTATCTCATCTAAGTTGTTACCTTTGAGCCATACTAGTGAAGTAATGAGAGAAAGAGCTGTGTTGAACCATTGTATTCAGCAAAAGAAGCCTATTGACATTGGAGGATTAATTTATGATTATATTTTGAACAGTGCTAGATCCACCACTACTGCAGGTATGGGATTTCCTTCCTTGATTCATTCACTATGTGAATAATTTAGAGTGAAGTTTGAAACCTGGGAAGAGGTACTTCAGCCATTGAGACCTAATACCAGTGTAAAAGTTGGTTCTAACACTGTACATTTAGAGTTTGTTTGGAGAGGAGGAATTGGTAGGGCTTCTACTGCTTCTGCTTCTGCTACATCTACTTCTCATGCTTCTACTTCACGTGCATCATCATCTACTGATTCACAGACTGGTTTATTAAGAAAAATTTTGAAAAAAGTGAGTCTTACTCGTGAGCATGTTAGAGATATTGATGGTAAGATGGACAATGTAGAAAGATATATTGTGAAACACTATGAGTATGAGGAGAGTTATCAGCAATACTTGGATAGACTGATTAAAGGTGATCAGAGTGCTGAGATGCCACCTCATCCATTCTACATACCTTTTGTGCCATCCAGGGATTGGAACGAGCAAGACGATGATGATGAGGATGAGGAGTAGATGTATGTTGTTTGTTTTAGTTATTGTGTTTTTATACTGTTTTACTGTGTACTTTATCTAGTGTTTTGTTTGATGATTTTGTTGTGATGTGAACCTTGATAATATGCAAATTGTAGTTATACTATTTATCTGTTATGCATATTCAGGTATTGTTATTGTTTTATTGTGGATTTATATGTTGCTTTGTGATAGTGTGTATTAGTAAATGTTTTAATGTGTATGTTATGTCAGAGTTTTTAATAGTGCGTACCTTAATTCAAAAACTGTTAGGAGATTATAAACCACTATTGGGAACTTCTACTTAGGAAACTAAATGTTTAAAATTTTTCAAATTTCACTATCATCTGTTATCTGTATCAGTGTGTTATTTTAGTTGGTGTGTATTTGCTTGAAAACCTCCACTACTGTAGAAGTCTTCTGAAATTTTTACTTTTTATATTAATAATAAAAAAAATAAAAACTAAATTTGATTTCATTTTACTCCTGTTATTTAAATGGTTATACTTGCATATTAGGATATTAAAAATTCCTGCAAGCATGATATGTTAGTTTTTTATTTCTCACCCATATATCATTTCTTAGGCTTAAATGTTTTATATTAATTAAAAAAATTAAAGTTTGGGGAGGAATTTTAAAAACAAAGATTTTTCAAAAACCTAAAATTTTATTTGATTCTAAAGAATACATAAAAATAAATCTTATTTTTGATTGAGAATAATTATGTACATGAAGTTATATTAGGGGAACAAAATTTTGAATATAGAAATGAATAAAAGAATTTAGTTAAAATTTATAGTAATCATGAAAAACTTAAAGTTGAAATTTTCTTAATGAAGTGTTAAATAAAGTTAAACTATCTTTAGTAAGAAGTTTTGTATTTTTGGATAAATTGAAGATTTGACTTTTATTCTTCAAAGCATAAATTTCTTTTATTAAAGAATAATTTTCAAATATTATTATTATGATTTTTAAGTGAAAGATGTATGTCTGACCTTTATTTTAAATGAAAGGATGAAATTGAAAATCATTAAAGGTCTATCCAGATATAGTAATCTTTGTCCTTATATATATAAAAAAAAGAGAGTGAAAAATAGTATATGAAAAGGGAGGATAAGCTTGAGGATTTAAGGGCCTAATCAAAAATTAGTTTCATACCTAAAGTTTAAGATATAAGTTCAGAAAAAATCTAAAGCTTAAGGTTATAATATAGTAAGTAAAATTATTTTTCAAATAAAGATTTTTAAGTGAGAAAAATAAGTGTTTGACTCCTATATTTTGAAGAATCTACAAATATTTATGAATTAGATAGAAACTTATATTTGTCATTTTTCTATACTTAAGAACTTTCTAAACTTTAAGTTGGTTTTAATTACTGAAATGTTTCCTAAATTGGACTATTCCATTTCTAGAACAAAATTTTATTATCTTCCTAAGAAACTCATTGCATAATTTGCATGCTAAATGTTCTATGAGATTAATTTTCACTTGAGGACAAGTAACATTTTAAGTTTGGGGGATTTTGATACACCTAAAAAATATAGTATTTTTATGCACATTTTTATACCTATTTTTAATGATATTGCACTTTAAGGGAATGTATTTTGTGTTTTTCATGTAGGTATTATGAAAATTGATGGTCATGATGAAAAGTGCAAAATTGGATCAAATTTGGAGCAAAAAAAATGAAAAATTAAAATTTTGGCATCGTGCTAAGCGCCGTCGGAGCCGGCGCTTAGCCGCCAAAGTTAAAAATCGAAATTTTCATGTATTTGGCGCCAACTTTAAAGGGGATGGGATGCAACTCTTGGTGGTAACTACCATAACTTCCTTTGGGCGGCAAGTTTGAATGAAGGGGTGCGTTCCTTGGTAGATACATCGAATCTGGACACATTTTGAAGAGTCATCAAGGCACCTTTTGGTTTACTATTTAAAGAGAGTCTTAGGAATGACTGAGTGCTCTTCCACTTGCATTTTGAAGAGATTTTTTACAGTATTTTACTTTTATTTTGTGAGAGTTTTTATTAAGAGTAGGAGTAGAGAGTAGAAAAGAGAAAAGGGTCGGAGTAAAGTCTTCTTCTTCGCACTTCTTTTCTTTCTTTTAGTTTAGTTTTTATTGAAGTCTGAAGTCTGTATTCCGAGTCATCGGAGTTGGGATAGTTGCTCTGAGGAGTAGTTTAGCGAAGAGTCAAAGTTTCAGAGGAACTTCCTTAGTCTTGTGGAGAGGATTTTCAGATAAGTGTTTACTTTTAATCTTTTTATTAATACTTGCTTTCGTTTGTTATTTTTCTTATTGTTTTTAATTTTAAATCAATGTGTTTTTGTATTTTCTCAATGAATTCTTAGTAGATTATTTTATCTTTTTCTTTCTTAAATGGAGAAGCAATTAATTTATAAAGAATTGTTGTGGAAAGTATAAGTATTTAAAAGTTGGAAGAAGTTGTCAAGGTTGATTCTAAAAACTTTGTTTACTTCTTAATTTGGCCTGTTAAGTTGTAAAATTTCTTGAGATTATGTAAGATCCAATGCGGTATTGTCTCATAAAGTTAGTAAGAATCACATGCAATTATATGGGTGAGAATTGTAGTCCATATAATTGAATATAATATTAGAAGATATTTTTATAGAAGGGATTAAAATTAGAGGATTTTAGAGTGGCAGGCTAAAACCCCCTAATTTGGTTTGAAGTTTTGAGTTTTGTTATGAGAAGTTAGCCCCCAGGTGGTGGGAATCGAGGGAACTCTAGAGTGAGAGACTGGTATCTTCTCTGCCAAACCATGATCAAAATAATAACAATTTCAAATTAACCTATGTTCTTTATAAAACCAAGTAGGGGTAAAGAACACATTTGCTTCTATCTGTCACAACAAATTTAAATACTTCCACAACAATATTTTAAGAATTATTACTACTTCATAAAAGGAAAGAAAAAGATATTTTAGTTAATAGTATTTTACATACAGTGTTTTTTTAGTTATTATAATTTTAATTTCTTGCTTAACATTTTATTAAGGAAATTTCAGAAGACAAATCAACTTTCAATACCTTTCAAAATCAACACATACTTTCAAAAGCCATAACAAAAAGTAGAAAGATAATTTTTTTGATTTCTTTAAAGATTTCACATTTTTCCTGTGGGTTCGATATCTCGAGGCTTAATCAGAAAGTCCTATATTACCTGATAAACGATACGCATACTTGTGTAGTATCCCATATTATAAAATCATAATTTTCATATATAAAATCATCAGTGCATTTCCAGCGGAGTCAAGTTTTTGGTGTTGTTGCATTTACCACACAGTACCAAATTTTTGGTGCAGTTGCATTTATCGGGGATCAAGCGCCAGATTTCGTGACTAAGTGCCGAAGGGTTCGCGCTTAGGAACCAGTTCGCAAAAATTGGTTCCCAACAGTTAAAAACCTGAAAATTGCCAATTTTAAACCGTCCCATCGTCTTCAACCTTCGGTTTATCACGAAAGAAGAACCTAGGGCATCATATTGTGGATCATTTAAGAGCCGATCTCAACAAAAATTGTTAGATTTGGATTCCTTAAGGTAAGAGCACTATTTCTAAGTATAAATTTTTTATTTTCACCATGTATTTTGAGTACATTTTGGAAAATCTTAAAATCACTATTCATGTGAAAATTTGAGGAAAAACTTGAGAAATTGCTTGGATTTTGTGAAAATATCTTTTGGAAGATATTTTAATAAGTTTTGTTTGACTTTGGAATTTATGGTGAATTGTTTCGTGAATTTTTAGAGATGGCTCCAAAGTCAAAGCGTGCACGAGAAAAGACAAGATTTGATTATGACAAATTTGTTAGTATGAGGGCTGATGAACGATACATCAATGCATTACAGTCACGTAAGTTGATTCCTGAGCGTGTGTTTAGTAAACCAGAAGAGGTGATTGAAAATATGATTGCTAGAAGGAACTGGGAGAATTACTGTTGCTTCTCCGTTGTTGTTTTTGTTTCTGTGGTTAGAGAATTTTATGCAAATTTGCCTGCTGCATAAGAGAATCAAGTGATGGTTAGGAGGCATGAGGTCAATTTTTCTTCTGGATCAATACTTTTTATGGACTACCTCCTGACATGTTCTATTTTTATTCTAACTATCATCCTATGGAAGGAGAATTATATGAGATCATGGAATTTCTGGCTGATGGAAGAGGATTATGGAAAATAACTGATGATAGAAGAGTGAACTTTCCTGCTTCCAAATTGAATGTCATTTCTAAGGCATGACATTATTTTATCTCATCTAAATTGTTACCTTCGAGTCATACTAGTGAAGTAACGAGAGAAAGAGCTGTGTTGAACCATTGCATTCAGCAAGGGAAGCCTATTGATATTGGAGGTATAATTTATGATTATGTTTTGAACTGTGTTATATCAACCACTACTGCAGGTATGAGATTTCCTTCCTTAATTCATTCATTATGTAAATGATATGGAGTGAAGTTTGAAACCTGGGAAGAGGTATTTCAGCCATTCAGACCAATTACCAGTGTAAACGTTGGTGCTTACACTGTACATTCAGAGTTTGGTTGGAGAGAAGGATTTGGTAAAGCTTCTGCTTCTACTGCATCTACTTCTCGTGCTTCTACTTCACGTGCTTCATTATCTATTGATTCACAGACTGGTTTATTAAGAAAAATTTTGAAAAAAGTGAGTCTTACTCCAGAGCATCTGAATGATATGGATGGTAAGATGGATAATGTAGAAAGATATATTGTGAAACATGATGAGTATGAGGAGAGTTATCAGCAATATTTGGATAGACTGATTAGAGGTGATCAGAGTGCTGAGATGCCCCCTCATCCATTCTACATACCTTATGTGCCATCTAGGGATTGGAACGGGCAGGATAATGATGATGATGAGGATGTGAGTAGGTTAGTGTTATTTGTTTTCGTTGTGGTGTTGTTGTTGATGTATGTATGTTTTGTTTAGTATTTAGTTTGATCATTGTGTTGTGATGTGAACCTTGATAGTATGCAAACTGTAGTTTGTATTATTTTTCTGTTATGCATATTCAGATGTATTGTTGTTGTTGTATTGATGTTTTATATGTTGCTTTGTGGTAGTGATGTGTAATAGTAAATATTTTAATGTGTATGTTATGTCATAGTTTTTAGTAGTGTGTACTTTAATTTAAAAAACTGTTAGGAGATTATAAACCACTATTGGGAACTTCTACTTAGGAAACTACATGTTTAAAATTTTTCAAATTCCACTATCATCTGTTATCTGTATCAGTGTGTTATTTTAGTTAGTGTGTATTTGCTTTGAAAACCTCCACTAATGTAGAAGTCTTTTTGAAATTTTTACTTTTCTATTTATAAAAAATTTGTTTTGAAAAACTAAATTTGATTTCATTTCAATCCTGTTATTTAAATTGTTATACTTGCATATTAGGATATTAAAAATTCCTGCAAGCATAACATGTCAGTTTTTGATTTCTCACCCATGTATCATTTCTTATGCTTAAATGTTTTATCTTAACTAAAAATTTAAGTTTTGGGGGGAATTTTAAAAACAAAGATTTTAAAAAACCTAAAATTTTATTTGATTCTCAAGAATACTTAAAAAAAATCTTATTTTTTTATTAAGAACAATTATGTACATGAAGTTTTATTAGGGGAACAAAAATTTTGAATATAGAAATGAATAAAAGAATTTAGTTAAAATTTATAGTAATCATGAAAAAATTAAAGTTGAAATTTTCTTAATGAAGAGGTGTTAAATAAATTTAAACTATCTTTACTAAGAAGTTTTGTATTTTTGGATAAATAGAATATTTGACTTTTATTCTTCAAAGCTTAAATTTCTTTTATTGTAGAATAATTTTCAAATATTATTATTATGATTTTTAAGTGAAAGATATATATCTGACCTTTATTTTAAATGGAAGGGTGGAATTCAAAATCATTAAAGGCCTATCTAGATATAGTAATCCTTGCCTTATTAAAAATAAAAAAAATAAAAAAAAGAAGAAAAAAAAGAAAAAGTGAAAAATAGTATATGAAAAGGGAGGAGAAGCTTGAAGATTTAAGGGCCTAATCAAAAATTGGTTTCATACCTAAAGTTTAAGATATATGTTTAGAGAAAATCTAAAGCTTAAGGTTATAACATATTAAGAAAAATTATTTTCAAATAAAGATTTTTAAGTGAGAAAAATAAGTGTTTGAGTTCTATATTTCGAAGAATCTACAAATATTTCTGAATTAGATAGAAACTTATATTTGTCATTTTCCTTTACTTAAGAACTTTCTAAATTTTAAGTTGGTTTTAATTACTAAAATTTTTTCTAAATTGGACTATTCCATTTCTAGAACAAAATTTTGTTATATTCCTAAGAAACTCATTACATAATTTGCATGCTAAAATGTTCTATAAGATTAACTGTCACTTGAGGACAAGTAACATTTAAGTTTGGGGGATTTTGATACACCTAAAATATATAGTATTTTTATGCACATTTTTAAACCTATTTTTAAAGATATTGCACTTTAATGGAAGGTATTTTGTGTTTTTCTTGCAGATATGATGAAAATAGATGGTCATGATGAAAGGAGCGAAATTGGATCAAATTTGGAGCAAAAAAAGATGAAAAATGAAAATTTGGGCACTGGCGGCTAAGCGCCGCTGGGTCGGTACTTAGCCGTCACAGTTAAAAATCGAAATTCAAATGAATTTGGCTCCAATTTCAAAGGGAATGGGATGCAACTCTTGGTGGTAACTTCCATAACTCCCTTTGGGTGGCAAGTTTGAATGAAGGGGTGCATTCTTTGGTGGATACATTGAATCTGGACATATTTTAAAGAGACACCAAGGCACCGTTTGGTTTACTATTTAAAGAGAGTCTTAGGAAAGATTAAGTAGCTCTTCCTTTGCCTTTTTAAGGGCTCTTACACTTGCATTTTGAAGAAAGTTTTTATAGTATTTTACTTTTATTTTACGAGAGTTTCTATTAAGAGTAGGAGTAGAGAGTAGAAAGGAGAAAAGGGTCGGAGTCAAGTCTTCTTCTTCCCACTTCTTTTCTTTCTTTTAAGTTTAGTTTCTATTAAAGTATGAAGTTTATTCTGAGTCATCGGAGTTGGGAGATCCACTCTGAGGAGTAGTTTAGTAAAGAGTTAAAGTTTCAGAGGAACATCCTGAGTCTTGTGGAGAGAATTTTCAGATAAGTGTTTACTTTTGTTCTTACATTTAGTTTTTTAATTAATACTTTTTTTGTTTGTTATTTATCATATGGTTTTTAATTTTGAATCAATGTGTTTTTGTATTTTTTCAATACATTCTGAGTAGTTTACTTTATCTTTTTCTTTCTTAAATGTAGAAGTAATTAATTTATGGAGATTTGTTGTGGAAAGTATAAGTGTTTAAAGTTGGAAGAAGTTGTGAAGATTGATTCTGAAAACTTTGTTTACTTTTTAATTTAGGATGTTAAGTTGTAGAATTTCTTGAGATTATGTAAGATCCAATGCGGTATTGTCTCATAAAAGTTAGTAAGAATCACATGCAATTATATAGGTGAGAATTTTAATCCATATAATTAAATGTAATATTAGAAGATATTTTTATGGAAGGGAGTAAAATTAGAGGATTTTAGAGTGACGGGCTAAAACTCCCCCAAATTTGGTTTGAAGTTTTGAGTTTTATTATGAGAAGTTAGCCCCCAGTTGGTGGGAATCGAGAGAACTCTAGAGTGAGAGACTGGTATCTTCCCTGCCTAACCATATTCAAAATGATAAAAATTTCAAATTAACCTATGTTCTTTATAGAACCAAGTAAGGGTAAAGAACACATTTGCTTCTATCTGTCACAACAAATTTAAATACTTCCACAACAATACTTTAATAATTATTACTACTTCATAAAAAGAAAGAAAAAGATATTCTAACTAATAGTGTTTTACATACAGTGTTATTAGTCATTATAATTTTAATTTCTTGCTTAACATTTTATTAAGAAAATTTTAAAAGACAAATCAACTTTCAAAACTTTTCAAAATCAAGACATACTTTCAAAAGCCATAAAAAAAAGTAAAAAGATAATTTTTCTGATTCCTTTAAAGATTTTCAAATTTTCCCTATGGGTTCGATATCTCGGGGCTTAATCAAAATGTCCTATATTACTTGATAAAAGATATGTATACTTGCGTAGTATCCACATTATAAATCAAAATCATCAGCATATATATATCCGGCGGGATCAATTTTTTGGTGTCGTTGCAAATTTTCATATCATATTTGTAAGTATAAATATCAAGTGGATCATTGGTCTAAAGTTTGAATTTCCTTGATTATTCCAATTTTCGGTTGGATTAACTTGACTATTACTCCATTTTTTTATGTCCATTATTCCAATTAAAATTAGGGTGATTTTCCAACCTGGATTATAATTATTCGAATAAGGGTTATTAGTTTTACTAGCAATAGCTTGCAATGTCTCCATTGTTTGATAATCATCAATATTTACAGAATTATCATTACTTACATGCGATACGTTATTAGCAAAATTATCCAATTTCTTAGATATCGCAGCCACTTGTGAAGCTAAAATAGAAAATACTTCATTATCTTGAATACTTGCCACTCTTTTATGATTAACCCTTTCAAAAGTCCATTGAAAATTGTTGTAAGCCATTTCTTCAATTAAGGTGTAAGCTTAATCAAATGTCTTAGCCATTAAAGAACCACTAGCAACAACATCTATAATAGATCTGCTTGATCCAATAAGTCCGTTATAAATTTTTTGAATAATTAACCAATCTGGTAAAACATGATAAGGAAATTTTATTAATAGTTCTTTAAATCTTTCTCAGGTTTCATAAATTTTCTCTCCATCAAATTGCATAAATGAAGTAATATCATTTCTTAATTTAGCAGTTTTAGAAGGAGGAAAATATTTAGCAAGGAATTTTTGTGTCATATCTGCCCAAGTTTTAATAGAACCAGTTGCTAATGAGTTCAACCACATCTTTGTTTTATCTTTTAAGGAAAAAGGAAAGAGTCTAAGCCTAATAGCATCATCAAAAATATTATTATATTTAAAGGTAGCACAAAGTTCTAAGAAACTAGCAAGGTGTAAGTTTGGATCCTCATTTGGTGTTCCTCCAAATTGATTATTTTGAACCATTTGAATAATAGAAGGTTTAAGCTCAAAAGAATTAGTAACTATATCAGGCATTTGAATACTAATGTGAAGTTCATCAGTTGTAGGGTTTGCATAATCCCTTAATGGTTTCTAAACAATTTGTTCATTAATTTTTATTGGATTTTGATTATTGTTATGTAAGTTAGCCATTTCCTAATATTTTTGAATTTGTTTTCCTTTTCTAATTCATTTAACAGTTCTTTCTATTTCAGAATCAAAAGGTAATAATTCTTCAGATCCATAACTACACATAAAAATTAAATAAAAGAACTTGAAAATAAAATAAAATAAAATAAAATCTTTTTGGTATTTTTTTTAAATATTTTTGTATTTTTAAGAAATAAAAAGGTATATAAAATATTTTTAATTTAAAAAATCTAAAAATTGTCTTTCACTTCCTTCCTTCCCCGGCAACGACGTCAAAATCTTGAACCGACCTTTAGGACTATCTGTATGTGCAAGAATTTATGAACTTATATTTATATATTTATATTAATTTTGTAAAGTCACAATTTCAAACGCAAGTATACTTATCGTTTCAAGTAATACAGGACTCTATTGGAGTCCTGGTATCAATCCCACAGGGAAGATTAAAGGAAGATTAATTGAAGAAATTAATAAATAGATTTTCAAATTAAAAGTAATTATAACTTTTATTTCTTTTCAAAAATCAAATTTTAAGTTTAATGAAATTTCTATTAGATGTAAGTAAAGCAACAATAAAGTAAAGATTAATGCAATTATAAATTAAATAACTTTCTCCTTTTCAACTAATCCAAGATTTTTCAGAATAATTATCAATCGTGGAGAACTTGAGATTATGGTATTGCGCCAAATAGAAGCATTCTTATTCTTTACCTTCGCTCGATAGTATAAAGAACATTGGCTAATCTATAGATTAGTTCAGGATGTATTATTAGTAGAATGGGTTAATCCGGCTCACACATCTAGATGTCCAAGGGTGGCTATGATCGGCCTTACTAGTGACCCGTTCCCTTTATATTCATTAAGTAAGAATGTATAAGTTTTTGAAAATAAGTTAAGGATAGTGAAGTTCAAAATCATTAACAGGCTATCCAAAAATAGTAATCCTCACTTAAAAAAGTGATTGAAAAATAATCCAGAAGAAAAAAAAAGGGATTGAAAAACAATCCAGCAAAAAAAAAGTGAGGAAAAGCTTGAGGAAATGCCTAATCAAAAAATGGCTTCACTTGAATTATCTTATAAGAAGAAGACTGATTACATTTTTAACTTAATTTCTATGTAGATATATTTTTACTAGAAAAATATTTCATGAAAATCTTTTTCTTGTAAATATTCTATGAGACCTTGATATGATAAACTATAAGTATTCTTGAAATAAATGAAAAATTAGAAGTCTTATGATTAGGTAGTTGAATATTCTAAATTTCTTAAAATTAAACTTAATTAGTGAAATTTGGTTAATGATTTGCAAAATCATTTATAAAACCAAAAATTATAAGGAATCTTAAATATTTTTACATCATTCCAAATGTTATCTATTTTATGTAATTAAAAGGGTTACTTGAGGATAAGTAACGTTTAAGTTTGGGGGAATTTGATCTACCTAAATAATACTCATTTCTATGACTAATTTATGATTCAATTCATAAGGATGTTATGCTTTAATGAAAGATATTTTTATGTTTTTGGATGTAGATGATTTAAAAAGAGTCCAAGAAAGAAAGAGAAGGAAAAAGTAGCAAAAAGGAGCAAAAATGGAGCTTATGGAGCATAATTTTGGAATTATTGGTCTGGCGCCTAGGCGCCAATTTGATACAGACGCTGTCAAGTTTTTTTGATGACTTTGGGCAGTTATTTTGATGGTGCTAAGCAATTATTGGAGCTTCTAAAAGACTAGAAGTTACTCCTAATATATAGGACATGTGATGCAATGTATTTGGACACAAGGAAATGGTCTGGATCACGAAGAGGTGTGACCTAAAGTGAAGAGGTGCGAAAGACCTGGTCACGGAGTCCGGTGCCTAGGCGCCAGATCCCGGCGCCTAGGCGCGACAGTTACCTTCTAGAAAATACATTGAATTTGGACGAAATTTGAAGAGGTGCCTTAAGCAACCCCTGGTCAAATTCAGAGCTCTATAAATAGGAGCCCATTCTACAGAGAAAATTGCACCAAAACCTTCCCTCTTAGTACACATACCCGTTTTAGCATCTTCTCTCTCCTCCCTAGTTTTATTTAGTCTCTTCAAAACTTAGGGTGCCACTTTTTTTTGTATCTAGTGAATTTATTTTGAGTGTTTATTGTGTGTTATTGTTGTTGGAGTCTTTCATCATTACTTTGGAATCAGTAGAAGTCAGTGGATCACTTGAAGGAACACTTTAGATAAGTATTTGTACTTTGGTTCAAAGTTTTATAAATATGTTTTGTTATGTTATTTCTATGTGTTCTGAGTAGTTAGATATCTTTCTCCTTTCAACTATGAAAAGATTATAAATTAATTAAATTTTGTAGGAGAATTAAAAAAATTATTTTAAAACATTGTGATGATATTAATACCTGATCTTAGTTTACTTTTTAAATTGGTCATTTAATTTGTTAAAACCTGTTGAAGAATTTTGAAACCTATCCAGAGATAAATTCTTAACTAGTAGATATCACATGAATCCTTAGGTAATCTCAGGCTATACGCGGATTGTTTAAGGTGAAGTGCAAACAAATAGGAAGATAATATTTATTAGGTGTAAAATTAATTAGTATTTAGAGTGAAAGTCTAAATTCTAATAATTTGGTTTATAGAAAGGTAACGGGTCATTGGTAGGGCCGACCGTAGCCACCCTTGGACATCTAGTAGTGTGAGCCTAGATTGACCCATTCTACTAATAAAACATCATGAGCCTATCTATATATTAGTCAATGTTCTTTGCACCTGGACCAAAGGGTAAAGAATATGAATGCTTCTATTTGGCACAATACCATAATCTTAATTCCCTACAAAAGATAATTACTCTATAATTCTTGGATTAGTTGAAAAAGGAGAAAGTCGTTTTTATACTTGCATTGAATTTTAATTACTGCTTACTTTACTGCTTACTGCTTACTTGCTTACAGTAAAAATTGTTAGTAAATTAAATTTGAATATATATATATATATATATATATATATACATATAAAAGAATATATAAATTTCATTTGAAAACTCCAAAATATTACTTATATTTCTTACTTTTTATAAATTCACTATCCATGTGAGATCGATAACTAGGACTCCACTAGAGCCCTGTATTACTTGAACGATATGTATATTTGTGTTTAAAACTATAACTTTTACAATAATTATTATAAAATCTAAATATAAATTAATAAAAGTAAACCTCGCACATCAATTTTTTGAAGCCATTTGATGGACATTAAATATTCTAAAAAGTGGTATCAAATTCTTGTATTTTAAAGCATATATAAAGTCACATCACATCAGGAGGTCTAGTGGAGCTCTGGTGAGATTTTGGCAGAGTTTGGCTAAGAAATTTTCAGCACCCTCATTTGGCCCTGAAGGGTGGTGGCTTAAATTTTCATGGCTGGGGTGGCTACCAGGGCTTCATTTCAGGTGTAAAGAGCTGCCTAGGTGGAGAGCAAAGGAGCTCTGGTGGTAGTTTTGGTATGAGTTGGCCATATGGTGGAGTTTGGGTTTGGAGAAGAGGGAGGTAGATCTCGGTTTTGGCATTTCTAGCCACTAGGGTACCCGGCCAGGCCAAGCGAGTGTGGCCAGGTGGTTCAGGTGAGCCAGGGGAGGATTAATGATGATTAACCCCCAATGGCAAGTGATGATGGTGGGGATATCTTGGTTAGGGCCCAAATATGAGGTGAAATCCCTTAATTCAAGGGACCTTTGGTCCATGGCTCCCATAAGCTAGTTTAAGTGTGCTTAGGTCAGTCCTAGGGGTCTTAGGGTTGCCTGTGGTGGAGCCAATTTGGCCTCATCAAGTCACAATTGGCCACATTTAGCCATGGGTTCAATTTTTTGTCAATTTGGGTTAAAGTTGGGCAAACTTGGGTTTAAGCTTGAATTGAGCCCAGTATCTTGAGCAACATTGTGTAGATTATTGTAATGAAGATTTTTCATGAAGACTTGGAGTGGTTTTTAGTTCATTTGAGGGTTTAGTTTAGTGGATTTCGGGATTTTAGGCAAAATTGAGGATCTTGGATTTTAAGTGAAATTAAACTCAAATGTGGATTAATTTGGGCTTGAATTTGGTTTAGATTGGTATAGGAGATTTTGAATTAAATTTTGGAATTGAAATTGAGCAAGATTGAAATCAATTGGGTAGACATTCGATTTAATTTGGGCACTTTTGGGTTAAATGGGTCAAATTGGGCCTTTTGGTTAAATTGGGCTAAATTGACCAAATTGGGTCATGTGGTAGTTGAGAAAAATGAAATTTGTAATTTTTGGGATTTTTAGGAATTTATGGGAATTTTTGGATTTTTTGGAATTTTGGGCTAAGAGGGGTATTTTGGTCATTTTTGGGGATTTTTGGAAAAATTTGGCAATTTGGCAATTTTGGGTAATTTTGGTCAATTTGAGTGGTAGGGGTATTTTGGAATTAATTTTGGAGAATTGTGGGTATTTTGGGTGCATTTAAAAATTTGGGGGATTTTAGGGCTTTGGGGGTATTTTGGGTATTTTTGGAATTTTGAGTATTTTGGGGCAAAAGGGTTAGACATTTGGAATATTTGGGCAAATTGAAATTGTTTGAAGTGGGGTAGTATGGAATGGTTTAGATTGAGCCATGGACCAGAGGTCACCCTCATTTGGTCCTTTATGTGTTGCTACTTGCCAAACCCTAGCCTGAGGCTAAGAGCTTGGAAAAACCACTTATATGAGTTTCCAAATAGTTAGGGGATCAAAGTGGTGATGTGCCTTTTTTAGGGTTTTGAGCGTGTAGTGTGAGTGTGGTGTAAGCTCCAGATCTCTTGGGGTAGAACCTATGGCCTGACCACCTATGGGTGACTTCCCGTAAGCTTCCTTATGCTTGGTTTCTTCCTCCCAAAATTGGAGGTTAGGCCTTAAGAATATGAAAACTCTCAGTGAAGTGAGAAAAGTTTAAATTTCTATGGGGAGGGGTACCATAACTAGTCTTCTAAGAAAAGTCACCATGAGAGTGCTATGGCTAGACCCTAGGCTATTCTAAAGGAAGACTAGACCTCAACCAAAAGTGAGGTTAACAAATCGCTAATAAATCTCTTTCAGTAGTGGTATAATTACTTTGAGCTTCGTTAAGAGTTTAACTATCATAGTATATAACTTTGAAAAGTTTATCATACCTTTATCCTAAAACAGCTTCAATTGCATAATCACTGGCATCACACATAAGTTCAAATGGTTTCTCCCAAGGGGCAGTGATTAGTTTTTCTTTCAAAAGTTCAAAAGCATTTAAACAATCTTCGTTAAAGTCAAATTTCTTATCTTTCTCTAAAAGTTGGCATAGAGGATTAGTAATTTTTGAAAAATCTTTAATATAACGCTTGTAGAACCTAGTATGTCCTAAAAAACTTCTAGCCACTCTTACAGTAGTTTGAGGTGTAGTTTCACAATATTTTGAATCTTTGTAGGGTCTACTTCCATGCCATATTCAGAAATTTTATGCCCAAGCACAATTCCTCCTACAATCATAAATTGACAATTCTCCCAATTTAGAACTAAATTTTTTTTTTCACTTAACTCTAAAACTTTTTCCAAATTATTTAAGCATATTTAAAATGAAGTTCCAAATATGAAAAAATCATCCATAAAAACTTATATTCCATTGTCAATCAGTTTATTGAATATAGACATCATACATCTTTAGAATGTTACTGGTGCATTACATAATCTAAAGGGCATTCATCGAAAAGCAAATGTTTCATAAGAACTAGCAAAGGTAGTCTTTTCTTGATCCTCAAGAGCTATTGAGATGATAGCTAGTATATCTATCTAAAAAGCATAAATATTTGTGCCCAGCAAGCAATCCAACATTTGGTATAGAAAAGGTAAAGGAATGTGATCTTCCTTAGTGGTGCTATTTAATTTTCTATAATCAATAAAAATTTGCCAACCAGTAACTTGTCTCATAGTAATTAATTCATTTCTTTCATTAGTCACAACAGTAACTCCTCCGTTCTTAGGAACACAATGGATCGAACTCACCCATGCACTGTCTGAAATGGGATATATAATTCTTGTATCAAAACATTTCAGAATTTCTTTCTTTGCTACTTCCTTCATCAATGGAATCAGCTTTAGGTTTATTTTGTCCATCCAACAAAATTCTTTGCATACAAATCAAAGGACTGATTCCTTTAATATCAACTAATGTCCAACCAAAAGCTTTTATATCTTTTCAAAGTTTATAGCAATCTCTGCTCTTTTATATCAGTCAAATTTGATGAACCAATAACTGGTAAAGTAGATAAATCTCCTAATAACACATACTTTAAATGGTTTGGAAGTATCTTTATCTCAAGTTCAGGGGGTGTTATGATAGATTGAATTAAACTTTTATCATCATTTTCTGTAATATCCAACATTTCAAATATTTCCTGAAGATATCCATTTCTTCATTATCTGTCTCATCATAATTTTCTTCCATTTCATTTTTTTCTCATCTTTAGAATTTTGTCGTTAAAGTTCCTCTTCATACATCTCCTAAAATAAAATAATTGGTTTCTAAATAATCACAAAATTCCATTCGAAAGAATTCATTATCTTTTTCTATTGCTGGATACTTCATAGCTTTTGATATATTGAATGTAACTTCTTAATCATTAACTCTCATACTTAACTCTCCTTTTTTAACGTCGATCATAGCTCTTCCAGTCACAAGCAATGGTCTTCCTAAAACTATAGAGATTTTTTTATCTTCCTCCATATGTAAAACAATAAAATCTACAGGAAAGGTAATTTTATCAACCTTTACTAAAACGTCTTCAACAACTCCTTTAGGACAAGTAATAGAACAATCAGCTAACTAAAGAGTTATTAAAGTAGGAGAAATTTCTCCTATTCCCAACATTTTGAAATTTGATAGAGGTATAAGATTAATGTTGGCTCAAAGATCACATAAGGCTCTTCCAAAAAAATTTTCTCCAATAACACAAGGTATAGTGAAGCTACCAGGATCCTTGAGTTTTTCAGGAAGCTTTGTTCTGAATAATTGCACTACACTCCTCACTGAGTGCAACAATCTCATTATATGTAAAGTTCCTTTTTTATTTACTATATCCTTCATAAACTTCACATAATTAGACATTTGTTCTAATGCTTCAACAAAAGGGATGTTTACTGATAAATTTTTTAGGATTTCAAGGAATTTTGTAAATTATTTCTCACTCTTTTGTTGTTTTAATCTTTGAGGAAACGGAGGTGTTGGTCTTTCAACGGTAATTTTCATTGATTTAAGCAGATATTCTAAATCTGGATATATGTTATCATTACCTTTATCAGTTTCCACCTTCACTTTTTGACTTCAACTTCTTTTTGCACCCTTGATTCTAATTTTCTTCCATTTCTCAATTGTATTGTTTAAGTTGTTCTTTATTTTGATCCTTTGGGTTAATCTCAACGTTACTAGGGAAGGTTCTATGAGGTCTACTACCGAGTGCAGTAGCAATATGCACCAATTGATTTTCAATATTTTTAGTAGCAGATCCTTGACTTTGCAATTGAGTCTCTTGAATTTTTAACTAATTGCCTTGACTTTGCAATTGATTCCCTTGACTTTCCAATTGATTACCCATATTTAATATTAGTTTTTCCATAGAAAACTTCTTCTCCTTGAATTGTAGGTTACTTTTAAAGCCTGGAGGATAAGAAGATCAATAACTAGTGTTTCCCTAGCTGTTTGAATTTCTCAATGGGTTCACAGAATTGTTTCCGCACTGCGGGTTAACAACAGTAGTGTTATTATTCCAGTTTAAATTTTGGTGGCTCTTCCAACCGGAATTACTTTAATTAGCAGAAGGATTGTTGGGAATATTATTATATAGCATGTAAAGTCTCGTAAGATGATTGAGAATCTACTATTTGTCCGAATGAGCTTTCCTCTAACATCTGAGGCATTTGAGAATAATTCATTCCATATTGATCTATTTTCTTTGAAATCGCAGCAATTTAAGAAGTCAACATAGATATTGCATCAAAATCATGAATACTAGCTACTCTTTTTGGATTTACCCATTTTGAGGGCCATTGAAAATTGTTAGTAGTCATTTCTTCAATTAAAGAATATGCCTCATTAAAAGGTTTTAACATTAATGATCCACCAGCAGCAGCATCAATAATCGATCTAATAGATCCCACTAATCAATTATAAAATGTTTGAATTATTAACTAATCAGGTAAAACATAATGTGGACAATTCCTAAGGAGAACTTTAAATCTTTCCCATGCTTCATATATTTATTCTCATTCAAACTGGCAAAAAGATGTGATATTGTTTATATGTTTAGTAATTTTTGAAGGTGAGAAATATTTAGATAGAAATTTTAGTGATAATTCTCCTCAAGTTCTAATAGATCCAGGCGCTAACGAATTTAATCATGACATAGTTTTATTCCTCAGTGAAAAAGGAAAATTTCTAAGCCTGACAACATCATTCGACACTCCATTATATTTAAATGTAGCACACACTTCCAGAAAGCTAACAAGATGCAAGTTAGGATCTTCATTTTGTGTACCATCAAATTGATTATTTTGTACCATTTGGATAATAGCAAGTTTAAGCACAAATGAATTAGAAGGTACATCAGGATTTTGAATAATTAAATGTAATTCATATGTTCTAGGGTTCACATAATTTCTTAAAGGTATAGGTTGATGTTCATTTTTATTTCTTTGCTTATTGAGATTGTTTTCCATTTTCCTCAAAATTTTAAATTTTTTTTGTTGTTTTCAAAATTTTCTAATAGTACATTCTAACTCTGAATCTTAAGGTATTAAACCTTCGGATCCAACACTATGCATACACAAATACAAGTTAAAGGTTTTCAAGTAATACTAAATTTATTATTACCTCCTCGGTAACGGTGCAAAAAACTTGACCGGCAGCTGTTGCAAATAAGAAGTAACAATTTTTCTCAAATAGTTTCAATTTAGACACAAAATGTAATCAGTTTAATAAGGTAGCAGTCAATCTATACGTAAGTATACGTATTGTTCAAGTAATACAGGGCTCTAGCAGAGTCCTGGTAATGAATCCCACAGGAAGGAAGCAAACCTTGAAGCACAGCACAGAAATCCAATATTCAAATTGCAAAGCACTTATGTTTTACCACAAATGCTACAGTTTAACGATGCTAGATAATTTTAAAATTGGTAAAGTACTAAATAAACTTCAAATTAAAGTAACTACTATAATAAGTTTTTGTAAAGCAAGGTTCAAATTTAGAGAATGTATCCTTCCCCTTACAATGATATTTTGGTGAGTGAATAATATAAATTAGTTTAATATATGTATTGTACCAAATAAGAGCATTCCTATTCTTTACCCTCTTCCAAGTGCTATAAAGAACACCAACTAATCCTAGGTTTAGTCCCTAAAACTGTGGTTAGGCTGGGAGGATAATCTCTCTCACTACAGAGCTCCAATTTCCCTACCTTTGAAGGCTAACTATCACTTTATTTTTCGAACATCAGAACCAAATTGGGAATTTTAGTTTGTCACTTTAAAATCTCCAATTCTGTGCCCAATAAATAAATTTCCCTATTTATTTGCACCCAACCCCCATGGATTTCACCATCTATGGAGTTTTAATGTAATCTCCACTTTTGTTGTAGAAAGCATAGCCCTTTCAGATTGTATGTTTCACAACGTATTTTAATAAATCAATTGTTCAGATTAAAAAAATAAATTAAGAACGAAGTGGAAAATCATCACAATTCTATTCTCTTTCTTATGACACATCTAACCTAATTTTCACATCACCATTTATCATTACAAGGAGAAAGACAAGGAAATCTACTCAGAATTCATGGAGAAGATATGACACAACAAAGATTTTATATATAAAATCAAAGTCATACAAACAGTAAGAAGTAAATACAACTTATCTAATTTTTTTCCCCAAGAAAATCCTTTGAAGTTCCCTTGAATTTCCTTCCCTCTTTCAACAACACACAATTCCCTCTTGGAATAGTAGGGAAGAAGAAATCTCTCACTTTCCATCTCCTCCTATAACTCTTTTGAGTAGAATCCCTCACAATACATTACAAAACATCAAACCCTAGACTCTAAACACTCTCTAATGACTTCCTCTTCACTCACACATACTCCAAACTAACTCTCCAATGACTCCACCCACACATTTAAGTCACCCAAACAGTTTAAATTCATCTAGGAATGAATTTCCCAAGAGTTGCCTCAAGAATCACTTCAAAAAGCATCCAAATACATTGAATCTAGCTTGAACCGACATTGGGTACCATTGGCAGGCGATAGGGCGCCGTCGACGCCCTATCCCATCTATTAATTCTGGCTTATCTGGAAAAACGCACCGTCAACGCTGGTTTGGGCGCCGTCGGCACTGGTTTGGGCATCGTCGGCACTAGTTTGGGCTCCGTCGGTGCTAGACATTCCAAAATCTAGTTTTTGCCTTTTTTCGCTCCAAATTCGTTTATTTTCGCTTCCTTTTGCTCCTTTTGCCTAATATCATTATACATGCATCAGAACATGAAAAATATCTTCCACTAAAGTGCAATACACAAAAAATGAATACAAAATATATATGAAAAATCAAACATATTTTTGGTGCATCAGCCACCATATGGAAATGCATGGATATCTAAGCCCAGGGAAGATGATATGATGAAGAACCAAAGTCGTCAATGCTTCACTTTATTTTTTTGGCCTAACATCTTGAACCTACCAAGAGAGGAAAATTGTACATAACCTTTTAAACAAACTCGGAATGAGAAACAATATATATTAGATGCTCTCTTTCGATGATTGTCCTGAGTCTGGAACCTGTGTCTCAGTCCTATCATCTTATGTTGTCACCAAAACTAGTCCCCACTAATGCTTCTCTTCTAGTGAGGATGCCTATGATCTCATGCTCTACCAAAGGAAAGAAAGCTATGCCCTTCCCTTCCTTTGTGAACGAATATATGGGACTAGAAAATTTCTAACTTGCAGCAGAAATGACAATAGTCATAAAGATGAAAATGGAATTCAACAAAATCTGAGTGAAGAAAACCTTATAGTGGTTGAAGATAGCCTGCAACTCACAACAGAGAGGCAACGTCAAGCTAGAGCGGAATTGATCTTTATAAAAGATAATTTCAAGGTTGTACAGAGTGATCACTCAGTCATGCTCACATCATCCCGAAGCTTGATGATGGAATGATAGATGCAAGGGTCTTACAGTCGATCCATCTCCTCTTGAGTCATCATCAATCAAAATATTGTGAAAATTAAACTAAAGGCTTTTGAAGAGTACTTTGGGGCCATCAAAACATTACACAAAGAGCATAAAGCATAGGGAGCAAAGAGATGAGAATAGATAAAGGCAGTAAAATTGTAGCGTCAATCCAGCTCCTGACCCTTATATATAAAGAAATAAAAGACGCATAACCATCACACAATGGTAAAATGGAATTATAAAATAATTTTGGAAATGTGTAAACAGAAAGATCACATCAACACAAAAATTGAGAAAGAAAAATAAATTTTATTCTAAAAATAAAAATAATGCTGAAAACTATTTCGAGAGAAAATATTTTACAAGGCAATCATCTACCTCTTTGGCCAAAACATTGCTATTTTGTTGCTCTATCGATGCGGCCTTTTATACAAAACTTCTCCACCAAAGTTGAACGAGTTCACTCAATCTATCTCGGCTAGAATCCAAAGTGTGAAGCATGTATCCCGGGACTCTGATAGTTCCTATCGATGAGCGGCAATCTCCTCCTTCATCCTCTCCATTCTCTCCTTACAAGCAACCAACTCACGTATCTCTTGTCCTTGTTGAATCCCTGATGGCTAAGTAACGGAGTTCTCAATCTCGTCCAGGCAGCTAAACAGTGACCCGAAGATAGTCTGACGTCCATTAGTTGTTTCCTCATGGACGTACAAGGATTGATTGTGTGGTCATTCATCACATGCACCTCGGTCAGTTTCTGGCTAAATTTGTTGAAGATAGGTCATCGATTAGGTTTAGCAAGTCATTGCATCAATGCATAATGTAAAGAAAAATAAATAAAAAAAATTTAAAACCTAACAAGCAATATCGATGCTCCTACCAAGGAGTTGATCCCACTCAAACGATGTAACTGACACAGCGACTTCTTCGAGTGGTGACGGGGCATTTACAGCTTCTTGCATCACGAGCAGCAGTAAAGCACCACAGATTTTTACATAGTTTGTTCAATCTGTAGACCTCGTTCCATATAAATGTTTGAACCAAAGATTAAGGAATGAATCAGACCATCCCAACTAATTCACAAGCATAACTTTAAATAATTTTAATAGCGTGGTGAACGCGTTGAATCATATCGAGGGTGTCCAGAAGCTCCCACATATATCATTAAAGGTCAATACTCAGACTAACTAAGCCGATTGGACCAGCCCTGCCAACCCGAGATCAATCAAAACTAGCTGACAGGCAACACTAACTAAGCACAATTGATTAAATCGGTCTTATCAAATCGAAGCTATATAAGCTCAGCCAAATAAGCCAGAGAGCAACCGAGCAATAAGCTCGTACTTGTAAAACACCTAGAATATCATGTACAACTACCATAAAAGCAAAAGAAAAAATGTATTATCACGATTTTGTACTCTCTCCCCTGTAAATAGGGAGACAATTTCATGTACAAGGAAGGAAGAGATACTTGCTTTTAGTAAAAAAAAGAAAAATTAGAAATGTCAACATAATTTATACAATTTACTCTTCATCTACTGTTCACTTTTCTCTTTGTCTCTCAATCTCTATCTATTTCTATCTCTTCTCTTACACTCTATTCATTGTGGTGTAATTCTAGTACAAATCAGGATGCAACAATATATTATATGAGTTTACATATTTTATTTTCTTATTTTATGGGATTACTGTAAATGCCGAATTTAGTGGAAATATATAAGGGCGAGTGCCTCCAAAAATTTAAAATTCTCATATATATATATATATTAATAAACCTCTAATATTAAAATAATAATACTTCATGTATATTTATTAGATGGTAAAATTTATTTATATATTCTTATTACATAAATCTAACTCCACCACTAATATTATCTTTTATCTCTCGAATGATTGTGCCTTCGAAAATCTTAAATATGTGCTCGGCTTGTGGAAATGGTGATGAAGTTTGTCTCTCTTTAATTAGGAATTCTAAATTTGAAATATATGTTAATCATTACTTTTTAACTTAATTACTACTAAGGCTTAACCTAAATTTTTTTTAAAAAAATAACTTTAAATCTACTGGAAAACTCTAGAGTTAGGAAATATTAATTTGGGGAATAATAATTTCCATCCATCTGCAAAAGACGACACTGTCACATAGCCATTTAAGTTCAGGGTTTGTAGTGTCAAAAAAAGAAAAAGTGTGGAGCTCCATTTATAGAATACTTTATTTACATTGCATCTATTTATACTCCTCAGTGAAAGGAAAGTTTACTTCAAAAGTAATTTAGGGGTTGTTTGGATGGGTTAAAGACGTAATTCAATGTAAAATAAATGCAATATAAAAATAATAATATTTTTTGAAGTAAAAAGAAAAAAATGTATTTTATTATATTTAAACTTTAATGCGTTAGCCGACAATGACCGTGGCGGATGGCTGAACCGATGGTGATGGGCGGCTAGCGGCTAGCAGCTAGTTGAGGGGGAGGGAAGTGGCAGCTGATAGGCGCGAGACGTGCCGGTGCAGTGACCGACAGAGGTGATCGATGGTGGTGGGTTGTGACCAAAATGCGACCAATGTAGATAATGGGTGTTTGTGGGCTATGATGCGGGCTGATGAAATTTTAAACTAAGTTGTATTTTAAAATTTTATCGAATTAGCTGAATTCTATGATTAGGTAGAATGAACTAAAGTGTGAATTTCAAATGCCGATTTATTTTAGATTGATTTCTAGAATTCGTGTATTATGAATGCAATCCGTCGCTAATGTTATCGACGGAACAATAATTGGAATTTTTGTAATTTTGGATGACATTAAACTCTTCCAATTTACTTTTAGTTTTTCGTTAAAGATAAACGGATCAAATTCCTTCCAAATTCTGACTTTTCTTTTCTGTTTTAATACAAAAAATGCTCTGCGTATTAATAAAACATAAAAAAAGGAAAACTTCTTATTTTTTTTAGAATTAATAATAGTTAGAATTGTTTTATCGCAATTGTGATTTTTAAAGCAAATTTTAAAAACTAAGTAAATTAATTATTTGTTCTCATAAAAAAGTCAACTAAGAAAATAATAAATTTTGAAACAAATCCAACCACCTCCTTAGGTTGTGTATTAGTTGGTTAAATTTGAAAAATGAAACCCAACTGAACATATTTAATTAAATTGGTTCAATTTTAATTTCAGATTGAAGTTTGTTTGGAGTATATGTATCAGTACGGCTTTGAAAAAAAATGATTGAATATAAGAAAATGAATTATATTTTAGTATAACAAACAACACATTAAACAGAGCGTATGTTAGGATAGATTTCTACCTGTTTTGCGTTTTAAACCGTTACTATAATTTTATTTGAGAAATTATTTTCTTCTTATTTTTTAGAAATTTCTGCGATGAAAAGTTGATTTTTTCAGCTTCACTTATTAAAGTGCAGTTATTGTAAGGGTCTGTTTGGGAATAAACGGTTGTATAGTTGCTGCAGATGAAGTTGTTGTTCAAAATAGTGTGGTGACTATTAAAAATGTATTTTACTTACAAAAAGTTTAGATGTATCTTATGGCAGCCACCATACATTAACAGGTCAAGTTAAAAAAAATAATTTTCTACCACAAAAAATTTCTAAAAAACATTATAAAAATATTTTCTCGAACAGAAGTGTGGTGACAATCTGAAAAGAAGTACAGTCAGAAATCTATCCCTAACATAATCTAAGAAAATTGATTTCTAATTTTGTTAAAATATATATATATATATATATATATATATATATATATATATATATATATATATATATATATATATATATATATATATATTTTTTCCATCACAATTTTACAATTATATTTTTAGAAAGCATTACCGACTCCAAATAGATCTTAAATTTCGTCATTATATGATTTTATTGATTTAATAAATGTGCCTATCAATCCAATTGAACCGACTTAAATGCTCATTCATACTGGTGGAAGGCTTCTAGTTTTATCTTATTTGTTTAAAAATTCAAAACTCAATGTGCTAAAGCTATATTAATCTCTCGAAGTCTTTCTATTATGGTCGAATGTCTAAAGAGAGCAAGAAAAACAAAATATTTTATCGTTCTTAAGTATTTTTGAGCCAACAACAAAAAATGCATATGATTTCTACAGATTGCTCAGTTAAACAGTGATTTTACACGGACAAAAATTTTCTATATTTCGAATCAATAATTACTGGTCTATTTAAAGACTTTGTTAGGGTGCTTAAATTTATTTTTTATTTTTTTATTTATATGAAAGATAATTTGATATTTTAACCATCTTGGAATAGCAATTTTATTCCTTCTAAAATATTTTGCTTTTGACCCTTGCCCCTCTCACGTTTCACCCTGTAAATGCAAAAGAATTGAATGGTATTTATGTAAAATTTCTTCTAAAAAGATAGAGTTAGGTAAAAACATTAACTTTCTATCTTCGTAGAAAAATAGCAAAAAATAAAGCCAAAAAAACCTCTTTTTTTTTTTTTTTGTTCTTTTTGCTTTTATATAGGCTGCCACATTGGAGCACTAACTGCCGACTTGTTTTAATTTTCTTTTCTCAGATTAAGATAAATATTTAATTAACTTCTTTTTAAATTTCCTTTAGATTGCGTTATTTTAACTAAACATTATATTTATTATTTACGTGCATTATTGAATGGTATTTATAGTTATAGTCGTGTCATTACATATGCATAAAGAAGTTTTACTTATTAATAATTTCAAATTTTGGTCAACTTGGGTCAATGAGGTGATTCAAAATTGAAATTAGGAATATTTGGAGAGTTTTGGGAATTTTTAAGAATTTTTGGAATTTTTTGAATTTTTTGAATTTTTTGAATTTTTGGATTAGGATGGGCAATTTGGTAACTTTGGGGATTTTAGGGCTATTTTGAGAATTTTGGTGAATTTGGGGTGTTATGGGTATTTTGAGTGGTAAGGAATGTTTTGGGATGATTTTTTTGGAAGTTTGGTAACTTGGGTATTTTTTTTGGAATTTTGGGCAAACTTAGGATTTCAGTAGTAATTTGGTCATTTGGTAGAGTTTTGGGGTAAGAGGTCAAAAACCTGGGATTTTTGGTAAAATTGGGGTTGAATGAGATTGATAACACATTTGAGCCATGGACCAAGGGAATTCTCCATTTGGATGCTCCATGTACTGGTACTAGCCAAACCCTAGCATGAGGCTAAGAGCTTGGGGAAACCACCCACATGAGTTTCCAAAAGAGTAGGGGATCAAGCCACAAGAAAATTGGTATATTTGGTTTAGGTTTGTGAGGTAGTGTGTGAGAGTGTAATGTTCAAGTGTGTGTGTGAGCCTCTCCCAGACTAGACCTCACTGGGTAAGTCCTAAGGCTTGACCATCCTATAGAGAACTCCTCTTGAGCTTCCTAATGCTTGGTCTCATCCTCCTAAGCATTTAGAGGTTAGACTTTAAACATTTGAAAACTCCAAGTGAAGCAAAAAAGTGTTTTTTGAATTTTTATGGGATAAGAGTTCCATTGCTAGTCTTCTATGATAGTCACCATGAAAGTCCTATGGCTAGACCCTATGATATTCTAAAGAAGCACGAAACCTCAACAAAAGTGAGGTCAACAAATGGACCCCCAATATGTGTGGTCTACCAAACAAGCACACCGCATGAATTGGTGTTGACCAAAATGATCAACAAAACCAACATAATTGTCTGAGTCAAAACTCAAGACCAAACGTATAATTTGATAAGAAAGTGTCCGCTGGGAATTATCTGGTAGAAAACCTTCAAGTCCTTGGAACTCTCACTGAGGAAAGCAGGTGGAACGACTCCATTATGGAGCTATGAATTTTAAGCCTCCAAATTATGAAGGAGTATGATCCGATTCGATTTGATTTGAAACATGAAACGAAGGTTAAAATTAGGATTTGATTTGATTTTAGATTTGAATTTAATTTGAATATCTTATGGAGTCTTAATTTAAATTTTGAGTTTGAATTTGATTTTAAACTTTATGGAATTTATGGAAACTTATGGAAATTTAGAATTTGTGAGATTTTCACTTTTATTTGATTTTGAGAATTTTAATTTTGATGGAGTCTTCAAGTTTAAGTGAGTGCAGAGGGAGAGTCTTTATTTAGGTACTAACCTCGAAAAGAGGGAATCAGAATTTAAGTTCTGATCCCGAAAGATGAGAACTGGAATTTAGATACCATTCTCAGAAATGCAAATCGAAATTTAGTTATCGGTCCCAAAAAGAGGGAATCAAAATTTAATTACTGATCTCGAATGATGGGAACTGGAAGTTAGGTACCAGTCTAAAAAATAAGAATCGGAATTTAGGTACTCACCTCAGAAGAAGAGAATCAAAAATTTAAGTACTGATCCCAAAGGATGAGAACTGGAATTTAGGTACCGGCCTCAGACATGAAAATCAGAATCTTGGTACCAAACTCGAAAGGAGGGAATCAAAATTTAAGTACTGATCTCGAAGGATGAGAACTGGAATTTAGGTACCAGCCTTAGAAAAGGGTGGAAAAATATCTCAGAAATGATGTGAAAATTTAGGGAAATTTGAATGAATCAGACAAAATTCCGATCAGGAAATATCGTGAAAGGTGGAAAATATATCAGAGAGGATGCAGAATTTTAGGGAAATTTGAACGAATCGAACAACAAAGGTCCGATTCGAGAATGTCGTGGAAGGTGGAAAATATCTCAGAAAGGATTGGGAAATTTAGGGAAATTTGAGGAATCGGACGACAAAGCTCTGACCCAGAAAAATTATGAAAGGAGGAAAAATATCTCGAAAAGGATGTAGAAATTTAGGGAACTTTAAGGAATCAAACGACAAAGCTCCGAGCCAGAAATATTGTAGAAGGCGAAAAAATATCTAGGAAAGGATGTGGAAATTTAAGGAATTTGAAGAATCACATGAAGGAAAGCTCAAGGAATCACATCCGACCCATGAAGTGACCAAGAGGGGAACAGAATTAAGTACTAATCCCAAAGTTTAATGTGAAAATATTTATAGAAAATTTGACTTTTGAAGAAAGTAGAATTGTGCAATCTGGCCAAGACCTGTAGCCATTGCGAGATTTGTGGAATTTTGTGACATCTTGAATTTGTGGGAAGTGACTTTGTGTAAAGCACCAAAGTTAGCGGAGTTCTTTTGGAAATGTAAAATCTGAGAATAAGTGCAGAGACTCGAAGTCTAGAGAAAGAATTAACTTACCATTTGTTTTCAATTTATCATTTTTCAAGTTGTTTCATTTCATTTAACTTGGGGATATCCGATTTCAGATTCGATTTTCTTTTATTTCTTTTTATTTTAACTTTTTTCATGTGTTATTATTTTATTTTTAATCTTCTCTTCTATCGTTCTTTTTTCATTTTAATTTGGGACCAATGCATGGTCCTGCGTCTTTTTTACCATTGCACCAAAAGAAACATCTCTGACAAACTCGGTGAGCTGAAACAAAAATCTTCACTAATTTTATTGAAAGCAGTAGTACAACTGATCACATGCTGACATGCATCGAAAAGTAGATCGAGTGTACATATCTGAACAAAACTGACATATCATATCATGCTGGTACAAAAAGCAGTGACAACTGTCGTGAACTGGCACAAGAGTTTGTAGAACTCTGCCGTCTGAGGCTACCCCATGAACAAGCCAACCTACCAAGGCTACGCTTCAGAAAAAAAGTCTCCTCGTGAACACCTAGAGGTACTGCTGTCATAGTGGCAAGGGACGAAGGCCTTCTAACTCTGGATCTGGCTCGTAGTAGAACGGTTCTTTGTCCTCATCCCAAACTCTTTTTCCTGCAATTCACGGGATGCAGTGCTTTGTAAAATCTGCCCCATTTCCTTTAATTACTAACACTAATCCTACTGGTAGAGGGATCTTGATGAAACCTCAGAACTCTCATGGTCGACAATATGAATCTCCCGGCCGAACAATATATTGCATTCAGTTATAAATGAGACAAAGGTAGAAAGGCCTCACAAATTCATGGTGGTCGATATGAGGTGGGATACAGTCCCCATCCTCAAATGTTTATAATGCAGCTGTTAGGAATATAGTCGGCAGGCAACACGTGCCACTCGACCATTCTTTTTTTTATTTTCTTAATTTACGGAGGTATTGATACACCTAAAATATATAGCATTTTTATGCATATTTTTATACCTATTTTTTATGATATTAAACTTTAATGGAAGGTATTTTGTGTTTTCTTTGCAGGTATGATGAAAATAATTAATTATGATGAAAAGAGCGAAAAAGGACCAAATTTGGAGCAAAATTATGAAGTTTGAGAAATTTTCCCTCTGGTGCCTAAGCGCCACAGTCAAAAATTGAATTTAAAAAAATTTTGGCGTCATTTTCAAGGGGTGATTGAAGCAAATTTTGGTGGTGACTTCCTTAACATCCTTTGAGCGACAAATTTGAATGAAGGGATGCATCTTTTGGTGGATACATTGAATCTAGACATGATTTGAAGAGACACCAAGGCACCTTTTGGAAAATTAATAATGAAGCCTCATAATTTGCAAGAGTGTGTGTGTATGTGTTGAAAGGGTTATTATTTAGTGTGTGTTATTAGAGTGGTTATTAGAGTGTGTTAAGTTTTAGAGTTCTTCTTTTATATAGTAGAGAGTAGAGAGTAAGAAACGAAAAAAGGTTGATGTGAAGCCTTCTTCTCACAATTTTTCTTTTCTCCTTATATCTAGTTTTTATTGAAGTTTAAAGTCTTTATTAGAGTCACCAGAGTTGTGCGCCAACCTCTGTAGAGTTGTATTGAGGAAAGCAAAATTCCAAAGGAACTTCCAGAGGCTGGTGCAGAGGATTTTTAGATAAGTATTTATCTTTGTTTTTACATTTTCTTTTTAAGTAAGATTGTTGTGTTTTCATTATGGTTTAAGCTTTCATATCAAGTTTTGTTTGTGTTTACTTCATGAAATCTGAGTAGTTTAGTTTATCTTTTTCTTTCTTTGATGAGAAGTAATTAAATTATGGAAGTAATGTTGTGGAATGTATAAGTGTTTAATGCTGGAATAAATTGTGATGATTCAATTCCTTGATCTTACTTCTTTATTTGGCCAATTAAGATGTTAAAATTTTTTTTGAGATTAGGTAAGATCCAATGCGGTATTTTCTCAAACAACAATTAGAAAGAATCACATGTAATTATATGGTGAGAATTGTACTCCATATGATTGAATGCAAATATATAGGGAGATATGCTTTATTGGGGAGTAAAATCAAATGACTTTAGAGTGATAGGCTAAAGCCCCTGAATTTGGTTTATTATTTTAAATTTTATTATGAGATGTTAGCCCCCACGTGGAGGGAATAGAGGGAACTCTAGAGTGACAGCTGGTATCTTCCCTGCCTAACCCATCTACAAAATTTCAAAATTTTAAATTGATAATTTTCTTTATAGAACAAAGTAAGGGTAAAGAATATAATTGCTCTTATTTGGTACAATACATTTAAATACTTCCTCAACATAAAATTTCTTAATTATTACTGATACATTGAAGAAAGAAAAAGATATTTGATTCTTATAACTTTATATCGTGTTTAGAGTATTGATAATTTCATTACCTGCTTAAACTTGTTATTAAAAATAAAAAGAAATAACTTTTAGAAATTAAAACCTTAAAATATTCTTACAAAAATAAATTAAAAAAGTAAAAAGTTATTTTTCTTATTTCTTTAAATTTTTACACATTTCCTTGTGGGTTCGATATCTCGGGGCTTTATCAGAAAGTCATATATTACTTGATAAACGATATGTGTACTTGCGTAGAATGTTATATTATAAATAAAAAATTTCATATCTAAATCGTAAGCATAAATATTTGGCCATCGAGATTTTAGTGCCGTTGCCAGGGAAATTAATTAAAATTTCATTTAAAGAAAATTAAGAGAAATTAAAATTTTTTACTTTCTTTGCTTTTGTTAGTGTGTTTTGTTTTATTTTATTTAACGTTGTATGCGTAGTTCAGGGTCTGAGGGACTTCTGCCTTACGATTCTGAATTAGAAAGAATAATCAGAAAAATCAAAAAAATTAAAAATTCTGAAAAAGATAAAAATATTCAAGAAATGACAAATTGTTAGTGATAGTGCCCTAGGCCTATTATATGGATATGTATTTTGAACTTTTATGAATATTTTTCTATTTTAATTAGCATGTTTATGATAGAAGAAGAACCTTGAATAGTTTCATGTTTATTATGAAGATTATTCTAAATATCCATAATCGCTTATTGTTGTGGGAATGACAATAAATAAAGATTAATATAAAGTTTGATGGATATTCATGAGATGAATATATGTATGAGGATACACATCAGATTTATATGTATTTATTGGAGAACAAATATTGGATCGACTCGCTTTGAGATTAAATCATGGATATAAGTCATATGTTAATCTCAAGTTAGTAGTGACATCGAATCCTCTGACCTGAGATTGTCATGGTTCTCAACATGAGGAATATTATGTTTAGACATAACCCAACGTTGTCTTTGACCGGATGACCATAAAGATTATGATTGGGCATAATGTTAATCATGTAGTGAGATATGAGTAATCAAGATGGAATTTATCCCTCTTATAATAAGAGAGATATCTCTGGGGCCCCTCGAATGATTTAGACCGAGAATTGTGTGGCCACACTCAAATGAATTGATGGAGATCAATCGCATTTATTTTATCGATCTAATCGAGAGTCGAGAAATTAAAGATAGAGAGATATAAGGTTGACATTATTCCATGCCTTATATTCTATCATGATATCACGTGATAAAAGGATTATGTCATTAACAATCGGGTTGTCTCGGATCTCGAGACTATTCATACTAACTTAGGTAGTTATAGTGTCTCGCTAGAGACCAACTATAACTTGTAGGTTTTTAAATGGTGATTTAAGCCTACTGCCAATGTTAATTGAACCTATAGGGTCGCACAAAATTTGAATGGACTAGAATGGTTGATGAACACTCTCTCTCTTGAGTAATTTATAATAATAATGAAGAGGTGTCATGAAATGGTGCCACTTCAATTAAAAGGAGGGGTCATGGCTTATGAAGTCAATTTTTTTTATTCCTTTTGAACTCTTGCAAGAGAGGAAGAGAGTTCTTTTGGTTTTGGAGAAAACCCCGTTTCCGATCTAGCGAGTTGGAAGCCATTTGGAAATTCGTTCGAGTGTGGATACCGGTAGAGGGCGGTGGTTTCGGCGCCTTAAAGATCCGAGGAAATCTAAGAGTAGAACTCTTGCATGGTATGATTTCTTGCACTTCTTTTGGGTTTATGTTTTGATTTGTATGAGCACATGAGATCCTTGGTGGTTTTGCGGAAATGACTTTAATATGCGTTTTAATTAATTTCGCTTCCGTTGCGCATGATCCCCAAAATCCAACAGTGGTATCAGAGCCGACTTGTGTTTTCATATAAATCAATTTAACGGCGTTTTTGGACGTCGGCTGCGGCGGCTATGGCCGCCTGCGGATTCGGCGGCGGCGGTTGGCTGACGGCAGCTGTTGGCCGTTGGCAGGCGGTTATGGCGGGCGGTCAATGTGGATTTGACACCAATAGGTGTCTAATGGGTTGGCACCTCTTGGTTTGTGAGGCCCAACTCCCTCGTGTCTATTCGTTCGAATGGCACCTATTCGCATTAATTAATTTATATGATTAATTAAATTATGATTTAATGTGAATTTAAAATCTGGATTCAAATTTTAATTAGATTAAAGTGTTGAATTTATATCGCAATATTTATAATTTTTTGCATGAAATTCCTTTTAAATAATTTAAGAAATTTTGGATTTTTTTTGGCAAAAATATAAAATTTTAGTATTGCGATGTACAGATTTTAATTAAGAATTTTTTTTTTAATAGGGGCGCCGCCCTCGCAACCCCGATGGTGGCGCCGCCCTCGACCCCGTCCGCTAACCGGCTATCGGAACCGCCGTTTTTATTCCTAACGCCTCATAAATTTAATTGTTTTAGAAACATCGAGCCAATTATCAAGTAATTATTATTATTATTATTATTATTTAGTTTGTCAAACATGGATGTATTAATTAGATTAATACATGATGTATTGACTTGCGTGACACATAATATGGCCCAGTGACTTCTGTGAATTGCATGGTTGTAATATTTTTAATTCTTGCAATGGGATGTAATTATTAATTATGGCTCGCGTGCCATTTTGCTTTGTTGTAATTTATATTACATGTATTTATTCTTGGTGAGATAAATCGTGAGAAGACAAAGCAAGGCACTTGAAATCCACTATCCACCATGGTGATGGAGGAGCTAGAAGTCCATGCAGGAGATGGTGATCTCGAAGGCTTTAGAAGTTACTTTTTACCCTTAGATTGGACTTTTGATCTTCATAATCGGCTTATGAAGATCATTCGGTTTTGGGGCCATATTTTGACACGCTTAATTATGCTTCGATTTTGATATTTTTCGTGATGTGGTTTAGTATATGATACTAAAATAAATCATAACATCATTATAATTTAAAATCTATAACGATCCCTCATTCGAAATTTTAAGTTTTTCATGCCATCCATTATTATTAAACACTCGTCAAAAACTAATATCACCATGATGTGGGTTCTACCAAAGTAGGAGTACATTAGATAATATTAGCATGGCAGGGATGAGTAATGGTGCTACTCATGTGTTTAAAATGGTAAAACTTAATTAGAGCTTACAAAATGGTTTTGGGCCTAAGGGCATGAGATGAGATTTAAACATGCTACGACATAAGATGTCAAAAATCTCATTAAGAGTTGCATTTGATGCAATTGGTAATAGTTACCTACCTAAATATACTTGATTTTAAGTGTCATGCCAAAGTCGACTTAAAATTAAGTATAATTATGGATCTTATACCACTAAAGTTAATATAATTTTAAAGAGGGATTATTAATTTAGTGGGAGTTTTTCATAATTAATATACTTAAACTTTGCATTTATTGTAGATGGCCAACAACAATAATAAAAATTCCGCATTTTCATTGCGATCGGTCCTCGAGAAGGACAAGCTTACTGGGGCTAACTTCCTTGATCGGTTTCGTAATTCGAGAATTGTTCTCAAACACGAAAGGAAGTTATATGTCCTAGACGAACCTCACCCCCGAAAAACCGGATGATAATGCCTCCGCAACGTAAAAGAATGCTTATGAGAAGCATCATAATGACTCGTAGATGTTGCTTGCTTGATGTTAGTTGCCATGAGTTCCGAGATCCGTAAAGATTTAGAACATATGGAGGCTTATGATATGATCATAAACCTAAAGGAAATGTTCCGAACAACAAGCAAGGCAAGAAAGGTATGAAACTACCAAGGCATTGCATTCTTGCAAAATGATTGAAGGTAGTTCGCTTAGTGCTCATGTATTGAAAATGAAAGGTTACATGGAGCACCCGGCAAGGATCGGATTTCCATCGAGCCAAGAATTGGCTACTCGATTTGCTCCTCGAATTCACTTCCTCGTAGTTATGACCAGCTTGTCATGAACTACAATATGAATGAGATGGACAAATCAATATCGTAGTTGCATACGATGCTTAAAACTCGCCGAACAAAATATAAAATCCAAGCCTGGGCAAATCTTAATGGTTAAGCAAAAGGGTAAGGGTTTTAAGAAGAAAGGAAAAGGAAAAGGCAAAGGTTGGGGTGGAAAGTCCAATCCTAAACCTAAGCCCAATCTTAGTTCCAAGGCTAAATCCCAGAAGGATGATGTCTGTTTCTTTTGCAATGAACCTGGTCATTGGAAAAGAAATCGCAAACTTTATAAGGAAGATCAAATCAACAAGAAGACCGGTGGGACCAGATGCTTCAGGTATAAATGTTATACGGATTCATTATACTCCTTCTAGTTCCTGGATATTGGATACTGGATCTGCATCTCACATTTGTGCAAATGTGCAGGGACTAAAGGGGAGTAGAAAACTGAAACGGGGCGAAGTGGATCTTCGCGTAGGCAATGGAGCAAAAGTTGCTGCTTTAGCTGTAGGAAGTTATGAACTTTCTTTACCCAGTGGGCTTTTGTTAGTATTGAACAATTGTTTTTATGTTCCTACAATGTGTATAAACATTGTTTCAGTTTCTTGTTTGGATAATGATGGTTTTGCTTTTATTATTAGGAATAATATTTGCTCCATTTATCATAAAGATATGTTCTATGCAAATGTTGTTTTACTAGATGGTCTTTATGTTTTGAACCTTCAAATATCCAATGATTTTTCTGTATGTAACATTGCTACCAAGAAATTTAAGTCAAATGACTTGAATGTAACCTATCTTTGGCATTGTCGTCTAGGACACATAAATGAGAAACGCATTTCAAAACTCCATAAAGATGGACTTTTGAATTCATTTGATTATGAATCATTTGATACTTGCGAATCGTATCTTTTGGGGAAAATGACAAAGGAGCCTTTTACTAGACACGGTGAAAGGGCTAGTGAATTATTGGCCCTAATACATACAGATGTATGTGGACCATTAAGTATAGAAGCCATAGGAGGTTACAGGTACTTCATTACCTTTACTGATGATTTCGATAGGTATGGTTATGTCTATTTGATGAGACATAAATATGAATCATTTGAAATGTTCAAGTATTTTCAAAATGAAGTACAAAATCAACTTGGTAAGACAATTAAGGTGCTTCGATTTGATCGAGGTGGAGAATATTTGAGCCAAGAGTTTGGTGATCATCTTAAGAGTTGTGGAATTGTTTCACAACTTACTCCTCCTGAAACACCACAATGGAATGGTGTGTCTGAAAGAAGGAACCGAACTCTATTTGATATGGTTCGATCAATGATGAGTGCATCAGATCTTCCACTTTCTTTTTGGGGTTATGCACTTATGACAACTCGCTTTTACACTAAATAGAGTTCCATCCAAAAGGGTTGAAAAGACACCATATGAGATATGGACTCGGGAAGAAGCCTAGTTTGCTTTTTCTTAAGATTTGGGGTCGTGAAGCTTATGTAAAGCGTTTACATTCTAATAAACTTGAACCTAAATCCGATAAATGTATTTTTGTGGGTTATCCTAATGAGACTAAAGGATATTACTTTTACAATCCCATCGAGAACAAAGTGTTTATTGCTAGAAATGGTTTCTTTTTGGAAAGGGAATTTATTTCTAAAGGAATCGATGGGAGTAAAGTACAACTCGAAGAAGTTCGAGAGTCACAAAATAACATTGAAATGCCTTTGGATGATGGTGGTCAACAAGGAGTTATTAACACACCAGCTTGTAACACAAGAACTACGTAGATCTAATAGAATACGTTATGAGCCCGAGAGATATGGATTTCTCATGAATAATGATCATGATGTATTGTTAATGGATCATGGTGATCCTACTACCTATCAAGATGCTATGTTAGATCTAGACTCTGACAAATGGTTAGAGGCCATGAAATCCGAAATCCAATCCATGTATGATAATCAAGTTTGGAACTTGGTATATCCACCAGATGATATTAAGATCATTGGGTGCAAGTGGGTTTTCAAGAAGAAAACCGACATGGATGGTAATATGCATACTTATAAAGCAAGACTTGTTGCAAAAGGTTTTAAACAAATTCATGGTATTGACTATGATGAAACTTTTTCACCGGTAGCCATGCTTAAGTCTATTAGAATTCTCATTGCCATTGCTGCATATTATGACTATGAGATATGGAAAATGGATGTTAAAACTGCGTTTCTTAATGGAAACTTGTTTGAGGATGTGTATATGACACAACCTGAAGGTTTTGTTCATCCTGAGAATTTTGGTAAAGTGTGCAAGCTTCTAAGATCCATTTATGGTTTGAAGCAGGCTTCAAGGAGTTGGAATCTTCGTTTTGATGAGACAGTCAAAGATTTTGGCTTTATCAAAAATGAAGATGAACCTTGTGTTTACAAGAAAGTTAGTGGGAGCACTATTGTTTTTCTGGTCTTATATGTCGATGACGTATTACTCATTGGGAATGACATACCTACCTTGGACAATGTCAAAACTTGGTTGGGTAAATGTTTCTCAATGAAGGATTTAGGAGAGGCATCCTATGTCCTAGGGATAAAGATCTATAGAGATAGATCTAAAAGTGCTAATCGCTCTAAATCAAAGTACATATATAGACCTTATACTGAAAAGGTTCCGTATGGAAGAGTCCAAGAGAGGATTCTTGCCTATGTCACATGGCATAACGCTTAGCAAGACTCGGTGTCCTAACACTAATGATGAGCGAGAGCGTATGAGTAAAATTCCTTATGCTTCGCTATAGGATCTATCATGTATGCCATGTTATGTACTAGACTCGGATGTTTCTTATGCTTTAAGCATAACGAGCGAGATACCGATCGGATCCCGGTGAAAGTCACTCGGATAGCGATCAAGAACATTCTTAAGTACTCGAGAAGAACTAAGGATGTGTTCTTGGTGTTTGGTGGATCGGAAGATGATCCGGTTGTAAGAGGTTACACGGATGCAAGCTTTCAATCACACAAAGATGATTATCGATCGCAATCGGGATATGTGTTTTGTTTAAATGGTGGTGCTATTAGCCGGAAGAGTTCAAAGCAAAGCACCGTTGCCGATTCTACAACCGAAGTCGAGTACATAGCGAAGCATGTGATGCAGACGAAAGAAGCAAGTTTGATAAAGAAATTTGTTTCGACCTTGGAGTGATTCCTAGTATCACAAATCCCGTTGAGATTTATTGTGACAACAATGGTGCTATAGCACAAGCAAAGGAACCTAGGTCACATCAGCGATCCAAACATATACTCAGGCGTTATCATCTCCTTAGAGAAATTATTGAGAGAGGTAACGTTAAAATATGCAAAGTTGCAACAGATGACAATGTTGCGGATCCATTAACTAAGCCTCTACCACAAGCAAAGCATGAGGGTCATGTAAGGTCCATGGGTATTAGATACATTGATAAATGGGCCTAGTGCAAGTGGGAGACTGTTAGTGATAGTGCCCTAGGCCTATTATATGGATATGTATTTTGAACTTTTATGAATATTTTTCTATTTTAATTAAGCATGTTTATGATAGAGGAAGAACCTCGAATAGTTTCATGTTTATTATGAAGATTATTCTAAATATCCATAATCGCTTATTGTTGTGGGAATGACAATAAATAAAGATTAATATAAAGTTTGATGGATATTCATGAGATGAATATATGTATGAGGATACACATCGATTTATATGTATTTATTGGAGAACAAATATTGGATCGACTCGCTTTGAGATTAAATCATGGATATAAGTTATATGTTAATCTCAAGTTGTAGTGACATCGAATCCTCTGACCTAAGATTGTCATGGTTCTCAACATGAGGAATATTATGTTTAGACATAACCCAACGTTGTCTTTGACCGGATGACCATAAAGATTATGATTGGGCATAATGTTAATCATGTAGTGAGATATGAGTAATCAATATAGAATTTATCCCTCTTATAATAAGAGAGATATCTCTGGGCCCCTCGAATGATTTAGAATGAGAATTGTGTGGCCACACTCAAATGAATTGATGGAGATCAATTGCATTTATTTTATCAGTCTAATCAGGAGTCGAGAAATTAAAGATAGAGAGATATAAGGTTGACATTATTCCATGCCTTATATTCTATCATGATATCACGTGATAAAAGGATTATGTCATTAACAATCAGGTTGTCTCGGATCTTGAGACTATTCATACTAACTTGGGTAGTTATAGTGTCTTGCTAAAGACCAACTATAACTTGTAGGTTTTTAAATGGTGATTTAAGCCTACTGCCAATGTTAATTGAACCTATAGGGTCGCACAAAATTTGAATGGACTAGAATGGTTGATGAACACTCTCTCTCTTGAGTAATTTATAATAATAATGAAGAGGTGCCATGAAATGGTGCCACTTCAATTAGAAGGAGGGGTCATGGCTTATGAAGTCAATTTTTTTATTCCTTTTGAACTCTTGCAAGAGAGGAAGAGAGTTCTTTTGGTTTTGGAGAAAACCCCGTTTCCGATCTAGCAGTTGGAAGCCATTTGGAAATCCGTTCGAGTGTGGATACCGGTAGAGGGCGGTGGTTTCAGCGCCTTAAAGATTCGAGGAAATCTAAGAGTAGAACTCTTGCATGGTATGATTTCTTGCACTTCTTTTTGGGTTTATGTTTTGATTTGTATGAGCACATGAGATCCTTGGTGGTTTTGGGGAAATAACTTTAATATGCGTTTTAATTAATTTCGCTTCCGTTGCGCATGATCCCCAAAATCCAACAAAATCATCAAAATCAAAATGTTGACATCCATCAAGAATTTAGACCTTTAAAAGAATATGCTAACCCTACAGTGGATGAACTTCATGGTAGTATTCAACACCCTACTGTAGCTGCTAATTGCTTTGAGCTTAAACCTGTTATTATCCAAATGGTGTCTAATAATCAGTTTGGGGGAGCACCAACTGAAGATCCTAATTTACATCTTGCCAACTTTCTAGAGTTATGTGCTACTTTTAAATATTATGGTGTTTCCGATGATGCTATTAGACTTAGACTTTTTCCTTTCTCACTAAGGGATAAAGCTAATATATGGTTAAATTCGTTAGCACCTGGATCTATCAGAACTTGGGGTGATTTAGCACCAAAATTCCTTGCTAAATATTTTCCACCATCAAAGACTGCGAACCTTAGAAATGATATTACATCTTTTTGTTAGTTTGAAGGTGAATTTATATATGAAACATGGGAACAATTTAAAGATCTCCTCAGGAAATTTCCACATCATTCGATACTAGATTTGTTAATAATTCAAACTTTTTATAATGGATTAGTTGGATCTCTTAAATCTATTATCGATGCTGCTGCAGGAGGATCACTCATGTCTAAACAGTTACTGATGCTTATGCTTTGATAGAAGAAATGACTACTAATAATTTTCAATGGCCTTCTGAAAGGTTAAATCCTAAAAAGTTAACCAATATTCATGAAAATAATGCTTTTGCGATGTTAGCAAATCAAGTTGGTGCAATTTCAAGGAAGATAGACCAATTTGGAATGAATTTTTCTCAGCCAATTGCCATGATTGAAGAAAATTCATTAACTCATATGGTTGATTCTCATACTTCACCAGAAACTTTGAATGTTATAAGTAAGCCTAACAACCCTTATTCTAATTATTATAACCCAGGTTAGAAGAATCATCCAAACTTTAATTGGAATACCAATAATCAGGGTGGTATAAATCAATAATGAGGAAACAACCAAGTAAACCCATTGGGGAACTGGAACAACCAAGGGAATAATAATTATAGACCAACCTATCCTCCAAGTTATAATAATGCTTCACAATTTAAGGAGAAGAAGTTGTCTATTGAAGAAGTGGTGTTACATATGGGAAATCAATTGCAAACTCAAGGAGCTACAATAAGAAATATTGAAAACCAATTGGGAAATATTGTCATTACATTAAGTAATAGATCCCAAGGTATGCTTCCAAGTAATACTGAAGTAAATCCAAGAGATAAAAATACAGAGCATGTAAAGAAATTAAACTGAGAAGTGGAAGAGAGTTGGAAGGTAGAGTTCAAAGAGAAATTGAAGTAGAGAGAGAAGAGATTAAAGAACCAAAAGAGGACGCTCAGAAATGTTTGATAAGACCTATTTCACCACTTAAGGAAGATTTGGAAAACCACCACCTCCATTTCATCAAAGACTTCGTCAGCAAAAATTGGATAAGCAATTTTCAAAATTCTTGGAGATATTTAAGAAGCTAACAATCAATAGTCCATTTGCTGAAGCCTTAGAACAGATGCCAAGCTATGTGAAATTTATGAAGGATATTCTCAACAAGAAAAGGAAGTTTGAAGATAATGAGACAGTTGCACTTAGTGAGGAGTGCAGTACAATAATTCAGAAGAAGCTTCCTGAAAGGCTTAAAGATCCTGGTAGTTTCACAATTCCATGTGCAGTCGGAGATAGATTTTATGGAAACGCTTTATCTAATTTTTGTGCAAGCATTAACCTTATGCCTTTGTCAATATTTAAAAGACTGAGATTAGGAGAAAGAACTCCAACTACTGTAACTCTGTAATTAGCAGATCGTTCGATCACATATCCTAATGGAGATATAGAAGATGTTTTAGTAAAAGTGGATCAATTTATCTTTCTTGTTAATTTCATTGTGCTGGATATGGAGGAAGATAAAAAGATACCCATAATTTTAGGAAGACCTTTCCTAGCCACAGGCATAGCAATGATAGATGTGCAAAAAGGGGAATTAACAATGAGAGTTAATGATCAGACTGTTACATTCAACACTTCAAAATCTATGAAATGTCCTGCAAGAGGTAAAGATGATGAATGTTATAGGATAAATGTTATCAAATATTTGAGTGAATGTCATTTCAAATCAGCTTATGAAGAGAAATCTGAAAGAGAAGAAATAGAACATGAGCAAGAAGAGGAGTTACATCATTTTGAAGATTTTAATGAGGAAGATCTAAATTATGTTCATTAAAATTTGAACTGCTGGACATGACTGAAAAAGATGAATCTTTTGGTCCATCAATTGAAAAACCTCCTGAACTCGAGTTAAAGATGCTTCGTGATCTTTTGAAGTATATTTTTCTAGGTGAGTCCTCAACTTTACTAGTGATAGTTTCCTCTCAATTAACTAAAACAGAAGAAGAGAGTTTGTTTGAATTTTTAAAGAAGTACAAGAAAGCCTTCAGATGGACGATAGCTGATATTAAATGAATTAGTCCTTCAGTTTGTATGCATAGAATCCTTATGGAAGATAATTGTAAACCTAGGGCTGAACCTCAAAGGAGATTAAATCATATTATGAAAGATGTTGTTAAGAAAGAAATTTTAAAATGGTTGGATGCTGGGATTATCTACCCTATTTCAGATAGTGCATGGGTGAGTCCTATTTACTATGTTTCTAATAAAGGAGGAGTAACTGTGACTGTTAATGAGAAGAATGAGATTATACCAACAAGACAAGTTACATGGTAGCGTATATGCATTGATTATTGAAAATTAAATCTTGCTACAAGGAAAGATCATTTTCCACTCCCATTTCTAGATCAGATATTGGATATACTAGCTGTACATAAATACTTTTATTTTATGGATGGATATACTGGGTACCACCAAATTCAAATTGCTCCTGAGGATCAAGAGAAAACAACGTTTACTAGTCCTTATGGTACGTTTGCTTTTAGAAGAATGTCTTTTGGTTTATGTAATGCCCCTGCTACATTTCAAAGATGTATGATGGCTATTTTCTGTGATTTAAATGAAAAAGTGATTGAAGTTTTTATGGAAGACTTTTCAGTGTTTGGAAGTTCATTTGAATCATATTTAGAACATTTATCTAAAGTTCTAAAATGATGTGAAGAAACTAATTTGGTCCTTAATTGGGAAAAATGTCAATTTATGGTAGCAGGAGGAATTGTATTAGGACATAGAATATCAGAAAAAGGTTTAGAGGTAGATCCTATAAAAATTCCAGTTATCTCTAATTTACCTAGTCCAACAAATGTAAAGGGAATTTGAAGTTTTCTGGGACATGCTGAATTCTATAGGCGTTACATTAAAGACTTTTTAAAAATTTCAAAACTCTTATAAATTTTATTGGAAATGGATGTAATTTTTTATTTGATGATGAATACCTAAAAGCTTTTGAAATATTAAAAGAAAAATTAATCATTGAACCTATTATAATTTCACTAAATTTGGAAAAACCTTTTGAATTAATGTGTGATGCTAGCGATTATGCTATTGGTGCTATTTGGGGTCAAAAATATGATAAAAGATTCAAAAGTAATTTACTATGCTAGTAAAACTCTTAATGAAGCTTAAATTAACTATACCACTACTAAAAAAGAGTTATTAGCTATAGTATTTGCTTTTGATAAATTTCAAACATATTTAATTGGAACTAAACGTGTAGTGCATACTGATCATTCAACTATCAAATATTTAATGAAGAAGAAAGATGCGAAACCGAGATTGATTAGATGGATTCTTCTTTTGCAAGAATTTGATTTTGAGATAGTAGATAGGAATGGTGCTGATAATCAAATTGCTGATTATCTATCCAGGCTTGAAACTGAAAAATCTTATAGTGATACTGAAGAAATTAATGAACATTTTCCTGATGAAAAATTGTTCACTATTAATGAATGGCGAATTTCGTGGTATGTTGACAGTGTAAACATTATTGTAAGTGATATTATACCATATAGTTTGACATACCAAGAAAAAAAAGAAGTTTTTATTTGATGCTAAAACTTATTTTTGGATGACCCATTTTTATATTAACAAGGAAAGAATATGATCATTCGAAGATGTGTGCCTTTAGAAGAAATTTATGAAATTATTCAAAAATGTCATAATTCTGATCATGGGAGACATTTTGGAGTTGATAGAACTGCTTATAGAATTTTATAATCTGGATTTTATTGACCTACAATTTTTAAAGATGTTAATACATACATTAAAAATTGTGATCGATGTCAGCGTGTAGGTAATATTTCTAGAAGAAACTAGATGCCCCTCAATTATATGTTGGAAGTTGAAATATTTAATGTTTAAGGATTAGATTTCATGGGACCATTTACAACATCTTTCAGAAAAGTTCTATATTTTAATAGCAGTAGATTATGTATCCAAATGATTGAAGCTGTTGCTTTACCTCAATGTGATGCTCAAAGTGTTATAAAGTTTTTAAGAAAGAAGATATTTTGCAGATTTGGAATACCAAGAGTAATCATAACAGATGGGGGAAGTCATTTTAGAAATACGATTATGGATAATTTAGTAAAGAAATATCATATTAACCATCCAATTGCTACTTCTTATCATCCATGAGATAAGTGGTTTGGTTGAATTATCCAATCGTGAAATTAAAAGAATATTGGAAAACATTGTTAATCCAAACAAAAAGGATTGGTTAATCAAACTGGATTATGCTTTGTGGGCTTATAGGACTGCTTACAGAACTTCTATACGGATGTCCCCCATATAGGCTAATTTTTGGAAAAGCTTGTCATTTGTCTGTTGAACTTGAGCATAAAGCATATTGGGCTATTAAAGAGCTCAATTTAAATTTAAAGGATATTGCTGAGAAGAGATTATTGCAATTAAATGAGCTTGAAGAAATAAGAAATGAATCTTATGAAAATGCTAAGATTTATAAAGAGAAAATGAAGTTATGGCATGATCAGAAGAGTCTTAATAAAAATCTTGAGAGCCTGGACAAAAAGTTTTGTTGTATAATGCAAGGTTGAAAATTTTTGCTAGAAAACATAAGTCTAAATGGATGGGTCCATTTATTGTTATAAAATTTTATTCTTATGGAGCTGTGAATATTCAAGATCCTAAGACTGGAAAAATATTCAAAGTTAATGGTCATAGACTTAAACCTTATGTTTCAGTCGATCAACTTAAATATGATGAGAATCTGATGTTGTGTCACTCAGAATAAGTTCTGGGTATGTCAGGCTGAAGACATTAAACCAAGCGCTTTGTGGGAGGCAACCCATATTTATCGGTGTGCTTTACTTTATATTTATCGGTGTTCTTTTCTTTATGTTTGCTTTGTGTGGTTTATTTGGTTTGTTTTTATGATTATATGGTAGTATTTTGAATAGAATAGTTATAGTGGTGTTTATTTTACATTAAAGGATGACTAGAAAGAGTCAGAATGAAAAATTTGGACATTTGGCAGACCTATGAAAAAATGTGCACTGGCAGCTAAGCGCCGCAGTTAAGGAAAATGTGATCAATGACTTTATAGAAGCCAAAATCATGGGGAAGTGGTTTTAGGAGTTATTTTGGAGTTTTAAAACGTCTAGGGTCAGTTTTAGCACTTTCCATGTCTATAAAAAGGCCCTGGATTAAGAGAAACACTTGCCCCAGTCTCTATTTCCACTTCTGAGACTTAAGAAGAGTATTTAGAGTGCAAAAATGTCTTCTTGGGTGAGTGAAATTAAGAAGAAGGAGGAAGCCAAAAAGAAGAAATTTATCAGTGAAAGTGCGCAAGAGTTATACAACGGATTCCTAGCAGTTAGTATTTAAGGTATTGCAGAAAGAATTTTGAAAATTGAAGCCAACTTGGAGTCAATCGAAGCAAAGGTAAATGAAACTAACGCACATTTAGCGCATATGGGATGGCAACTTAAAATGCAATTCAATCATACAAGTCATGTGGAAGAAGCAGATAAGGCAATGTTTCTAAAAAACAAATGATTAGGAAAAGAAGATCTAAGAGTCTTCAACCATCGCCCATTTTATCAGATTTATTTTCCAGATGGTTCAAATGGTGGTGGTTCTGGATACATTCAACCTAAAGGAGATTGGAATTAATTTGAGTATAGTCTAGTATTGTGGTTTTACGTGATAAGTATTTAGTGTCTAGTGTTATATGTTTGTGTTTTATTGAATTTAAATCTGTGTTTATTACATCTTAAAGATGATATATTTGAATTATTATGTACTGGGAAATTTCATCCAAAATGTTTGGATAGAATTTTTTAGTATGTATTAAGTGTGATTATTTTTAATGAAAGTTTTTGTTTGTGTGAAATTTGTTTGGATTTGATGGAAATTTAAATTTCTTTGAAGAATTAGAAAATTTTAGAAGGGAGAAATTATTATAGAAAATGATTTAGGGGGATTAACCAAGGGGTTTAGTGAATTTCTAAATTAATTGGGAAAATAAGGATGCTGGCGGCTAAGCGCCAGAACATAGGCACTTAAGCGCCATAATTCACGACTAAGCGCCGAAGCCTCGCGCTTAAGCGCTGGTTCGCAAAAAACTGGTTTTCTGCAGTTAAAAACCTGAAAATTGACATTTTTAACACCTCCTGTCACCCTCAACCTCTCAAAGTTGTGAAATATGATTTAGGGCATCCTTAAGTTGATCAATTAAGAGCCGATTTCAACGAGATTTGTCAGATTTGAATACCTTGAGGTATGAACACTACTCCTAAGTAAATTTTTTTTATTTTCACCATATATTTTGAGTACATTATTGAAAAATATGAAGATCAATATTTATGGTGAAGTTGAGGAAAAGCATGAAAAATTGTTTGGATTAGTGGAAATTACCTTTGGAAGTTAAATTATCAAGTTTAGTTTGATTTTGGAATTTATGGTGAATTTTTACGATTTTTTTAAAGATGGCTCCAACGTCAAAGCGATCAAAAGATAAAGCGAAATTTGTTTCCAACAAATTTTTTTGAGCAAGAGCAGAGGATCGATATGTCGACACACTGTCGTCATGTAAATTGATTTCGGAACAAGTGTTTAGTAAGCCAGAGAAGTTATTGAAGAAATGATTTCTAAAAGGATTTGGGAAAATTACTGTTACTTCTCCGCTGTCGCTATTGTTAATGTGGTCAGAGAGTTTTATGCCAACTTGCATGTAGCAGAAGAAAATTTGGTGATGGTTAGAGGTGAACAAGTACATTTTTCACCTGCGTTAATCAGTGTCTTTTACCACTTGCCTTATGCTTAATTTAAAGAGAATTGTTGTGGAAAGTATCAGTGTTTAAAAGTTGGAAGAGGTTGTGAAGATTGATTCTGAGAACTTTGTTTGCTTCTTAATTTGGCCTGTTAAGTTGTAAAATTTATTGAGATTATGTAAGATCCAATGTGGTATTATCTCATTAAAGTTAGTAGGAATCACATACAATTATATGGGTGAGAACTGTAGTCCATATAAGTGAATGTAATATTAGAAGATATTTTTATAGAAGGGAGTAAAATTAGAATATTTTAGAGTGATAGGCTAAAACCCCCTAATTCGGTTTGATGTTTTAAGTTTTGTTATGAGAAGTTAGCCCCCAGGTGGTGGGAATCGAGGGAACTCTAGAGTGAGAGACTAGTATCTTCCCTGCCTAACCATGTTCAAAATAATATAAATTTCAAGTTAACCTATGTTCTTTATAGAACCAAGTAAGGTTAAAGCACACATTTGCTTCTATCTGTCACAACAAAATTTAAATACTTCCACAACAATACTTTAAAAATTATTACTACTTCATGAAAGGAAAGAAAAAGATGTTTTAGTTAATAGTATTTTTACATCCAGTGTTATTAGTTATTGAAACCTTTACTTTCATTACTTAGCATTTTATTAAGAAAATTTCAAAAAGACAAATAAACTTTCAAAAACTTTTCAAAATCAAGGCATACTATTTCAAAAACATTTAAAGAAAGTAAAAAGATAATTTTCTAAATTCCTTTAAAGATTTTCAACTTTTCCCTGTGGGTTCGATATCTCGGGGCTTAATCAGAAAGTCCTATATCACTTGATAAACGATACGTATACTTGCGTAGTATCCCATATTATAGAATCATAATTTTCATATCTTAAATCATCAACGCACTTATATCCAGCGGAGTCAAGTTTTTGGCAACCGTTGCACTTATATCTACCGAACGGGATCAAGTTTTTGGCGCCTTTGCAGGGGAAAATTAATTAAATTGCATTTTAAAGAGAATTAAGAAATTTAAAATTTTTACTTTTCTTTGTTTTTGTTAGTGTGTTGTGTTTTGTTTTGTTTTATTGTTGTATGCGTAGTTCAGGTTCTGAAGGACTTGTGTCTTACAATTCTGAATTTGAAAGAACTATCAGAAAAATCAAAAAATCAAAAATACGGAAAAAGAAAAAAATATTCAAGAAATGGAAAATCATCAAGATGAAAATGTTGGCATCCATCAAGAATTAAGACCTTTAAGAGATTATGTTACCCCTACAGTAGATGAACTTCGTGCTAGTATTCAAACCCTGCTGTAGCTGCTAATTCTTTTGAGCTTAAACCTGTTATTTTCCAAATGGTGTCTAATAATCAGTTTGGGGGAGCAACAACTGAACATCCTAATTTGCATCTTGCTAATTTTCTAGAGTTGTGTGATACTTTTAAATATGATGGTGTTTCAGATGATATTATTAGACTTAGACTTTTTCCTTTCTCACTAAGGGATAAAGCTAAATTGTGGTTACATTCGTTAGCACCTGGATCAATTAGAACTTGGGGTGAACTGTCACAAAAATTCCTTGCTAAATATTTTCCACCATCTAAGATCGCTAAGTTGAGAAATGATATAACATCTTTTTGTCAGTTTGAAGGGCAATCAATATATGAAGCATGGGAAAGATTTAAAGATCTCCTCAGGAAATGTCCACATCATGCGATACCAGATTGGTTTATAATTCAAACTTTTTATAATGGATTAGTTGGATCTATTAGATCAATCATCGATGTTGCTACTGGTGGATCATTAATGTCTAAACCATTTTTTGATGCTTATGCTTTAACTGAAGAAATGGCTACTAATAATTTTCAATGGCCTTCTGAAAGGTTAAATCCTAAAAGGTAGTCAGTGTTTATGAAAATGATGCTTTACAATGTTAGCAAATCAAGTTGCTGCTGTATCAAGGAAGATAGACCAATTTGGGATGAATTTTTTTCAGCCAAATCTCGTGATTGAAGAAAAGTCATTAGGCCAAATGGTTTATTCTTATTCTTCACCAGAAACTGTGAATGCTATAATCAAACCTAACAACCCATATTATAATTATTACAAGCCAGGTTGGAAGAATCATCCAAATTTTAACTGGAATAATAATAATCAGGGTGGTGTTAATCAAAATTGGGGGAACACCCAAGTAAACCCATTGGGGAATTGGAACAACCAAGGTAATAATAATAATAGATTAACTTATCGTTCAGGTTATAACAATGCTTTACAATTTAAGGAGAAGAAGTTGTCTATGGAAGAAGTAGTATCACATATGGGAAATCAATTACAAATTCAAGGAGCAACCATCAGAAATATTGAAAATCAATTGGGACAAATTGCAAATGCCTTAAGTAATAGATCCCAAGGAATGCTTCCAAGTAATACCGAAGTGAATCCAAGAGAAAAGAATAAAGAACAAGTGAAAGCAATTCAACTGAGAAGTGGAAAAGAATTGGAAGGTAGAGTTCAAAAAGAGACTGAAGTAGAGAAAGAAGAGATTGAAAGTCCTAAAGAGGACGCTCCAAAAGTTTTGAAAGACATATTTCTTCACCTAAGGATGATTTAGAAAAACCATCACCTCCATTTCCTCAGAGACTTCGTCAACAAAAGTTGGATAAGCAATTTTCAAAATTCTTAAAGATATTAAAGAAGTTTACCATTAATATTCCATTTGCTGAAGCCCTAGAACAAATGGCAAGCTATGCAAAATTTATGAAGGATATTCTTAATAAGAAGAGGAAGTTTGAAGAAAATAAGACTGTTGCACTTAGTGAGGAGTGCAGTGCGATAATTCAGAAAAAGCTTTCTGAAAAACATAAAGATCCTTGTAGTTTCACAATTTCATGTGCAATCGGAGAAAGATTCTGTGGAAAAGCTTTATGTGATTTGGGTGCAAGCATTAACCTTATGCCTCTATCAATATTCAAAAGACTGGGACTAAGAGAAATAACCCCAACTACTATAACTCTGCAATTAGCGGATCGTTCGATTACATATCCTAAAGGAGTTATAGAAGATGTTTTGGTAAAAGTGGATCAATTTATTTTTCTCTGTGGATTTCATTGTGTTAGATATGGAGGAAGATAAAGAGATACCCATAATTTTGGGGAGACCTTTTCTAGCTACACGCAGAGCCATGATAGATGTGCAAAAAGGGGAATTAACGATGAGGGTTAATGATCAGACTGTTACATTTAATATTTCAAAATCGATGAAATATCCTGCAAGAGGTAAAGACGATGAGTGTTATAGGATGGATGTTATTGATTATTTAAGTGAATGTCATTTCAAATCAACTTATAAAGAGAATGTTGAAAGAGAAGAATTTGAATATAAGCAAGAAGAGGAGTTATTGATTCTGAAGATTTTCAAAAGGAAGATTTAAAGTATGTTCTTGAAAATTTTGAATTGTTGGATATGATTGAGAAAGATAAATCTTATGGTCCATCAATTGAAAAACCTCCTGAACTTGAGTTAAAAATGCTTCCTGATCATTTGAAGTATGTTTTTCTAGGAATCCTCAACATTGAATGTTATAATTTCCTCTCAAATAACTAAAAAAGAAGAAGAGAGTTTACTTGAAATTTTGAAGAAGTACAAGAAAGCCTTTGGATGACTAATTGCTGATATTAAAGGAATCAGTCTTTCAATTTGTATGCACAGAATTCTTATGGAAGATAATTACAAACCGCGGGCTGATCCTCAAAGGAGATTCAATCTTATTATGAAAGAAGTTATTAAGAAAGAAATCTTAAAGTGGTTGGATGCTGGAATTATCTACCCTATTTCAGTTAGTGCATGTGTTAGTCTTATTCACTATGTTTCTAAGAAAGGAGGAGTAACTGTGACTGTTAATGAAAAGAATGAAATAATACCAACAAGACAAGTTACAGGGTGGCGAATATGCATTGATTATAGAAAATTAAACTACGCCACAAGGAAAGATCATTTTCCACTCCCTTTTCTAGATCAAATGTTGGATAGATCGAGTCGGGCATAATTATTTTTGTTTTCGGGATGGATATACTGGTTACCACCAAATTCAAATTGCTCCTGAGGATCAAGACAAAACTACGTTTACCAGTCCTTATGGTATGTTCGCTTTTAGAAGAATGCCCTTTGGTTTATGTAATGCCCCTGCTATATTTCAGATATGTATGATGGCTATTTTTTGTGATTTAATTGAAAAAGGGATTGAAATTTTTATGGATGACTTTTCAGTATTTGGAATTTCATTTGAATCATGTTTAGAACATCTATCTAAAGTTCTAAAATGCTGTGAAGAAACTAATTTGGTCCTTAATTGGGAAAAATGCCAATTTATGGTAGCAGGAAGAATTGTTTTGGGACATCGCATTTCAGAAAAAGGTTTGGAGGTAGATCCTGCAAAAATTCAAGTTATATCTGATTTACCTTGCCCAACCAATGTAAGGGGAATTAGAAGTTTTTTAGGACATGCTGGATTCTACAGGCGTTACATTAAAGACTTTTCAAAAATTACAAAACCCTTATGCCATTTACTGGAAAAGGATGCAATTTTTAATTTTGATGATAACTGTCGTAAAGCCTTTGAAACATTAAAAGAAAAATTAATCACTGCACCTATAATAGTTTCACCAAAATGGGAAAAACCTTTTGAATTAATGTGTGATGCTAGTGATTATGCTATTGGTGATGTTTTGGGTCAGAAATATGATACAATTTTTAAAGTAATTTATTATGCTATTAAAACTCTTAATGAAGCTCAAATTAATTATACCACTTCTGAGAAAGAGTTATTAGCTATAGTATTTGCCTTTGATAAATTTCGATCATATTTAATTGGAACTAAATGTGTTGTGCATACTGATCATTCTGCTATCAAATACTTAATGAAGAAAAATGATGCAAAACCAAGACTTATACGATGGATTCTTCTTTTGCAAGAATTTGATTTTGAAATAGTAGATATGAAGGGTTCTGATAATCAAATTGTTGATCATTTGTTCAAGCTTGAAATTGAAAAATCTCTCCGTGATATTGAAGAAATTAATGAACACTTTCCTGATGAAAAACTGTTCACTGTTAAAGAAAGGAATGTTCCGTGGTATGCAGACATAGTAAAATTTATTGTTAGTAATATTATACCCTATGGTTTGACATATCATGAAAAGAAGAAATTTAAACATGTTCTCTGTCTGATGCTAAGACTTATTTTTGGGATGACCCATTTTTATATAAACAAGGAAAAGATCTTATAATTCAAAGATGTGTACCTTTGGAAGAGACTTATGAAATAATTCAAAAATTTCATGATTTTGATTATGGGGGACATTTTGGAAGTGATAAAACTGCATATAAAATATTACAATAAGGATTTTATTGGCCTACAATTTTTAAGGATGTGAATGATTATATTAAAAATAGTGATAGATGTCAGCGTGTAGGCAATATTTCTAGAAGAAATGAGATGGCCCTCTATTATATGTTGGAAGTTGAAATATTTGATGTTTGGGGATTAGATTTTATGGGACCATTTACACCATCTTTCGAAAATGTGTATATTTTGATAGAAGTAGATTATGTTTCCAAATGGATTGAAGCTATTGCTTTACCTCGATGTGATGCTCAAAGTGTTGCAAAGTTTTTAGAAAAGAATATATTTTGCAGATTTGGAATACCAAGAGTAATCATAACTGATGGGGGAAGTCATTTTAGAAATGCAATTATTAGGAAGTTAGCAAAGAAATATCATATTAATCATCGCATTACTACTGCTTATCATCCGCAGACAAGTGCTTTGGTTGAATTATTCAATCGTGAAATTAAAAGAATATTGGAAAAAACTATTAATCCAAATCGAAAGGATTGGTCAATTAAACTGGATTATGCTTTGTGGGCCTATAGGACTACTTACAGAACATCTATGGGAATGTCCTCATATAGGCTGATTTTTGGAAAAGCTTGTCATTTACCTTTTGAACTTGAGCATAAAGCTTATTGGGCTATTAAAGAGTTTAATTATAATTTGAAAGATGCTGCTGAAAGGAGATTATAGCAATTGAATGAGCTTGAAGAAATAAGAAATGAATCTTATGAAAATGCTAAGATTTATAAGGAAAAGATGAAATTATGGCATGATCAGAAGATTCTTACCAAAAATCTTGTACTAGGACAACAAGTTTTGTTGTATAATGCTAGATTGAGAATATTTTCTGGAAACTTAAGTCCAGGTGGATGGGTCCATTCATTGTGATAAAATTTTATTATTATGGAGCTGTAGATATTCAAGATCCTAAGACTGGAAAAATATTTAAAGTTAACGGACATAGACTTAAACCATATTTTTCAGTCAATAAATCTAAATCTGATGAGAATTTAATGTTGGGTCACTCAAAATGAGTTCTGGTTATGTCAGGCTGAAGAAGTTAAAACAAGCGCTTTGTGGGAGGCAACCCATATTTATCGGTGTGTTTGTTTTATGTTTATTTTTTTTTATTTTGTTTGCTTTGTTTGGTTTGTTTTTATGTTTTTAATGGTAGTAATTTGGAGTTTTTAAACTTAAGTAGAGTTTATTCGACCTTAATTGATGATTAAGAGAAGTCAGAATGAAAATTTGGACACTTAGCGGACCTGTGCTAAAATGTGCACTGGCGGCTAAGCACCGACTAGTTGGCGCTTAGGCGCCACAGTTATAAAAAACGTGAAAAATGTGGATCTAGAAGCCTAGATCATGTGGGGGAGAAGTTATGGGAGTTATTTAGAAGATTCTAAACGTCTAGGGGAATATTCTAGCATCTCCCAAGTCTATAAAAAGAACTAGACTTGATAGAGACACTTACCCTAAGTCCAAATTTCATTTCTGAAGTCTAAGAAGAAAATTTTAAAGAGCACCATGTCTTCCTGAGAGAACGAGATGAAGAAGAAGCAAGATTTTGATAAAAGTAAGTTCATTAGTGATAGTGCTAAGGAGTTAATTAATAGATATCTGGCTATTAGTATTCAAGGTATAGCAGAGATGATTGCAAAAATTGAAGCCCGAGTGAGTTCAATGGAAGCAAAAATCAATGATATTACCTTACATATGGATCACATGGGATGGCAACTCAAAATACAATTCAATCATTCAAGGTGTGTGGAAGAAATAGATAAACCGATGTTTGTGAAAAATAAATGGATTGAAGAAGATGATATAAGAATGAACAATAATCGCCCGTTCTATCAAATCTACATTCCTGAAGGGTCAAATGAGAATTATAGTGGTCCTGGTTTTATTCCGTCTAATGGAGAGTGGAATTAAATGTGTTTTGTTTCTATCTGTTTAGTGTCTTAATGTGTTATGTTAGTGTTCTTGTGAGTTCATGTTTGATGTGTTTAGTGTTTTTATATATGCCTGATGATGTGATGGGTACATCTTAGAGATGTATGCTTATCAGTTTAATATTATAGTGTCTTGTATTTTAAGAATTTTATCCTTTATGTTTCGATAGAAATTCTAGTGTTGTATTAAATGTTAAGTTTGTTTTGAATATAAGTTTGTGTTTTGTGAAATTTGTATGGAATCAATAGTTATTAAACTTTGATTTGGAGTATTAGAAGACTTATGTGGGAGAATTAATTATTGTGGTCTAATTAAGGGTAATTAACAAAGTGATTTAGTGCTTATACCTTAATTATAAAAATTTGGGTACTGGCGGTTAAGCGCTAGAATGCCGGCGCTTACGCGCCAGATTTTGCGGCCAAGCGCCGATAGTTCGTGCTTAGGCGCCAGATCGCGAAAATTGATTCCCAGAAGTTAAAAACCAGAAAATTTCCATTTTCAACCGCCCCATCATCTTCAACCTTTGCTTTGTCGCGAAAGAGGAGCCTAGGGTATCATATTGTGGATCATTTAAGAGCCGATCTCAACAAAAATTGTTAGATTTGGATTCCTTGAGGTAAGAGCACTACTCCTATGTAAAATTTTTTGATTTTCACCATGTATTTTGAGCACATTATGGAAAATCTTAAAATCACTATTCATGGTAAAAATTTGAGGAAAAGCTTGATAAATTGCTTGGATTTAGTGAAAATATCTTTTGGAAGATAATTTAGCAAGTTTAGTTTGATTTTGGAATTTATGGTGAATTTGTCATGAATTTTTAGAGATGGCTGTAAAGTCAAAGCGTGCACGAGAAAAGATGAAGTTTGATTCTGACAAATTTGTTAGTTTGAGGGCTGAGGAACGATACGTCGATGCATTGCAATCACGTAAGTTAATTCCTGAGTGAGTGTTTAGTAAGCCAGGAGAGGTGATTGAAGATATGATTGCAATAAGAAAGCTGGCGGAATTCTCGTTGCTTCTCCGCGATTCGTTGTTGTTTACGTGGTAAGAGAATTTTATGCAAATTTACCTGTTGCAGAGGAAAATCAGGTGATGGTTAGGAGGCATGAAGTAAACTTTTCTTCAGGTGCAATCAATACCTTTTATGGACTACCTCCTGATATGTTTTGTTTTTATTCTAACTATCATCCTTCGGAAGGAGAATTAGATGAGATTATGGAGTTTCTGACTGATGGAAGAGGATTATGGAAAATTACAAATGATAGAAGAGTGAACTTTCCTGCTTCCAAGTTGAATGCCATTTCTAAGGCATGGCATTATTTTATCTCATCTAAGTTGTTATCTTCAAGTTACACTATTGAAGTGACGAGAGAAAGAGCGGTGTTGAACCATTATATTCAGCATGGGAAGCCTATTGATATTGGAGGGATAATTTATGATTATGTTTTGAACTGTGCTAGATTAACCACGACTGCAGGTATGGGATTTCCTTCTTTGATTCATTCACTTTGTGAAAGATCTGGAGTGAAATTTAAAACCTGGGAAGAGGCACTTCAGCCATTGAGACCAATTACTAGTGTAAAAGTTGGTGCTTACACTGTACATTCAGAGTTTGGTTGGAGAGGAGGATTTGGTAGGGCTTCTACTGCTCCTGCCTCTGCTGCTTCTACTTCTCGTGCTTCTACTTCACGTGCTTCATCATCTACTGATTCACAGACTGGTTTATTAAGAAAGATTTTGAAAAAAGTGAGTCTTACTCGAGAGCATGTGAGAGATATGGATGGTAAGCTGGATAATGTTGAGAGATATATTGTAAAACATGATGAATATGAGGAGAATTACCAGCAATATTTGGATAGACTGATTAGAGGAGATCAGAGTGCTGAGATGCCACCTCATCCATTTTATATACCTTATGTGCCATCTAGAGATTGGAACGAGCAAGATGATGATGATGATGAGGATGAAGAGTAGTTGTATGTGTGTTTGTTTTAGTTATTGTGTCGTTCTGTTGTGCTTTTGTATGCTTCATCTAGTATTTTGTTTGATGATTGTGTTGTGATGTAAACCTTGATAGTATGGAGATTGTAGTTGTACTATTTATCTGTTATGCATATTCAGGTATTGTTGTTATTTTATTATGGATTTATATTTAGCTGTGTGGTAGTGTGTAATTGTAAATGTTTTTTATGTGTATGTTATGTCAGAGATTTTAATAGTGTGTACTTTAATTCAAAAACTGTTAGGAGATTATAAACCACTATTAAGAACTTCTACTTAGGAAAACTACATGTTTAAAATTCTTCAAATTCCACTATTATCTGTTATCTGTATCAGTGTTTTATTTTATTTGGTGTGTATTTGCTTTGAAAACCGTCACTACTATAGAAGTCTTCTGAAATTTTTACTTTTCTTATTATAAAAAAAAAGAAAAATGTTTTGAAAAACTAAATTTGATTTCATGTTACTCCTGTTATTTAAATTGTTATACTTGCATATTAGGATATTAAAAATTCTTGCAAGCATGTTATGTCAGTTTTTTTATTTTTCACCCCTGTAACATTTCTTATACTTAAATGTTTTATCTTAATTAAAAATTTAAATTTTGGGGGGGGTGATTTTAAAAACAAAGATTTTCAAAAACCTAAAATATTATTTGATTCTCAAGAATACTTAAAATAAATCTTATTTTTAATTGAGAACAATTATGTACATGAAGTTATATTAGGGGAATAAAATTTTGAATATAGAAATGAATAAAAGAATTTAGTTAAAATTTATAGTAATCATGAAAAACTTAAAGTTAAAATTTTCTTAATGAAGTGGTGTTAAATAAAGTTAAACTATCTTTAGTAAGAAGTTTTGCATTTTTGGATAAATAGAAGATTTGACTTTTATTCTTCAAAGCTTAAATTTCTTTTATTTAAGAGTCATTTTCAAATACTATTATTATGACTTTTAAGTGAAAGGTGTATATCTGACCTTTATTTAAATGGAAGGGTGGAATTCAAAATCATTAAAGGCCTATCCAGATATAGTAATCCTTGCATTAAAAAAAAAGTGAAAAAAATAGTATATGAAAAGGGTGGAGAATCTTAAGGATTTAAGGGCCTAATCAAAAATTGGTTTCATACATAAAGTTTAAGATATAAAATCAGAGAAAATCTAAAGCTTAAAGTTGTAATATAGTAAGTAAAATTATTTTTCAAATAAAGATTTTTAAGTGAGAAATATAAATGCTTTAATCCTATATTTTGAAAAATATACAAATATTTCTGAAATAGATAGAGACTTATATTTATCATTTTCTTTTACTTAAGAACTTTCTAAACTTTAAGTTGGTTTTAATTACTGAAATTTTTTCTAAATTGGACTATTCCATTTCTAGAACAAAATTTTGTTATCTTCCTAAGAAACTCATTACATAATTTGCATGCTAAAATGTTTTATGAGATTAATTGTCACTTGAGGACAAGTAACATTTTAAGTTTGGGAGATTTTGATACACCTAAAATATATAGTATTTTTATGCACATGTTTATACCTATTTTTAATGATATTACACTTTAATGGAAGGTATTTTGTGTTTTTCTTGCAGGTATGATGAAAATAGATGGTCATGATGAAAGGAGCAAAATTGTATCAGATTTGGAGAAAAAAAATGAAAAATAAAAAATTTGGCACTGGCAGCTAAGCACCGCTGGGCCGGCGCTTAGCCGCCACCGTTATAAATCAAACTTTAATTAGATTTGGCCCCAAATTCAAAAGGGAATGGTTGCAACTCTTGGTGGTAACATCCATAACTTCCTTTGGGCAGCAAATTTGAATGAAGGGGTGCGTTCCTTGGTAGATACATCGAATCTGGACACATTTTGAAGAGACACCAAGGCACCTTTTGGTTCACTATTTAAAGAGAGTCTTAGAAGTGAAGAAGTGAAGAATTGAAGAGGCTCTTCACTGTATTTCGAAGAGAGGAATTTAGGAGATTCTTCTACTGCATTTTAAGTTTTTATTTAGAGTAAGAGTAGAGTGTAGAAAGGAGAAAAGGGTCGGAGTTAAGAGTTCTTCTCCCACTTCTTTTCTTTCTTTTAGTTTAGTTTTTATTGAAGTTTGAAGTATGTATTCTGAGTCATCGGAGTTTGGAGACTTGCTCTGAGGAGTATTTTTGCGAAGAGTCAAAGTTTCAGAGGAACTTCCTTAGACTTGCGGAAAGGATTTTCAGATAAGTGTTTACATTTATTTTGTTTATCAGTACTTGCTTTCGTTTATTATTTTTCTTATCATTTTTAATTTCAAATCAATGTGTTTTTATATTTTCTCAATGCATTCTGAGTAGTTTACTTTATCTTTTTCTTTCTTAAAATGGAGAAGTAATTAATTTAAAGAGAATTGTTGTGGAAAGTATCGGTGTTTAAAAGTTGGAAGAAGTTGTGAAGATTGATTCGAGAACTTTGTTTACTTCTTAATTTGGCTCGTTAAGTTGTAAAATTTCTTGAGATTATGTAAGATCCAATGCGGTATTATCTCATTAAAGTTAGTAGGAATCACATGCAATTATATGGGTGAGAAGTGTAGTCCATATAAGTGAATGTAATATTAGAAGATATTTTTATAGAAGGGAGTAAAATTAGACGATTTTAGAGTGACAGGCTAAAACCCCCTAATTTGGTTTGAAGTTTTGAGTTTTGTTATGAGAAGTTAGCCCCAGGTTGTGGGAATCGAGGGAACTCTAGAGTGAGAGACTGGTACCTTCCCTGCCTATCCATGTTCAAAATAATATAAATTTCAAATTAACCTATGTTCTTTATAGAACCAAGTAAGGGTAAAGAACACATTTGCTTCTATCTTTCACAACAAAATTTAAATACTTCCACAACAATACTTTAAAAATTATTACTACTTCATGAAAGGAAAGAAAAATATATTTTAGTTAATAGTATTTTTACATCCAGTGTTATTAGTTATTGAAACATTTACTATCATTGCTTAGCATTTTATTAAGAAAATTTCAAAAAGACAAATCAACTTTCTAAAACTTTTCAAAAGCAAGACATACTATTTCAAAAACAGTTAAAGAAAGTAAGAAGATAATTTTCTTAATTCCTTTAAAGATTTTCAAATTTTCCCTGTGGGTTCGATATCTCGGGGTTTAATCAGAAAGTCCTATATTACTTGATAAATGATACGTATACATGCGTAGTATCCCATATTATAAAATCATAATTTTCATATCTTAAATCATCAACGCACTTATGTCCAGCGGAGTCAAGTTTTTGGCAACCATTGCACTTATATCTATCGGGGATCAAGTACCAAGATCAACAACTTTGTCAGACATCGTGGGATAGATTGGCAGTACTCTACAATCTACTATCCGAATGAAAATTTCTTGGCAGAAGCCTTCAACAAGACACTCATGCAGATTATGAAAAATATGCTGGAGGACAATAACAGCAGATGACACAAGAAGTAGCTAAAAGAATTATGGGCATATAGGATGACAGTCAAAACACAGATAAAACCTAGACCTTACTCACTCATATACTGGTCCAAGGCAGTGCTTTCGTTAGGGGTCGGTTAGCATCGCTATCGCCAATCAGATTACAATAGAAGACAATGCCAAACTCTGGCTTGCAGAGTTGGAAAACCTTGAAGGGAAAAGATTGCTTGCACAATAGAACTTGAAACTTTACCAAGAAAAGATGATTCAAGCCCACAAATTGGTCCGTCTAAGGTCATTCAAATTCGGTGACCTTGTTCTTGTTCTCAGAAGGCCTATTCTTGCACGTCGCAGGATAGGTGAAAAATTTGAACCAACCTGAGAGGGACCATTCATGGTGGAGAAGGTTTACTCTAGTAGGTCGTACCAGCTGGTGGATTCTTAAGGAGATAGACCCATGTTGTCGATAAAAAGATGTTACCTGAAGAAGTATTACACAATGTAAAGAAAATTCTGAAAGAGGACTATTATCCCGAAATGAGCCATGTGGCCAGTGTCTATGACTGGTTCCAAATTTTGTAGTAAAATAAAGTTAAATAAAATAAATTTTCTCACAAGACAAAATACGCTTGTTAAATTTCTAATTTCAAATTTTATAAAATTCTATTAAATAAGATAATGACATCAAAATAATTATAAAAGTTGCTAAATAAATAATAATAAGTGTTCTTTTAATTTTTTTTTTAGTTTTTTCTCTTTTTCTTTCTCTTTTTCTTTTCTTTTCTTTTCTTTTCTTTTTTTTTCTTCTCTCTGTTTTTTTTACTTTTTATTTATTTTTATTTTTATTTTTTATGTGGCATAGATTACTGTGTCTAGATAGGCCTTTAATGATTTTAAATTCCACCCTTTCACTTAAAATAAAGGTTTAATATTTATCTTTCACTTAAAAATCATAATAATAGTGTTGAAAATTATTCTTCAATAAAAGTAATTTAAGCTTTGAAAAATAAAAGTCAAATCTTTTATTTATCAAAAAATACAACATTTCTTACTAAAGTTAGTTTACTATATTTAACATTTCTTTATTAAGAACATTTTAACTTTAAATTTTTCATTATTACTATAAATTTTAACTAAATTCTTTTATTCATTTCTATATTCAAAATTTTGTTTCCCTAATATAACTTCATATACATAATTATTTTCCATCAAAAACCAAATTTATTTTAAGCATTCTTGAGAACAAATAAAATTTGAGGTTTTTGGAAAATTTAGTTTTTTAAATCCCCCTAAACTTTATTTTTTAGTCAGGATAAAAACTTTTAAGCTTAAGAAATGATACTTGAGTGAGAATTAAAAAATTAAAATAACATGCTTGCAGGAATTTCAATATCCTAAATATGTAAGTATAACATTTTTAAAGATAAACAGGAGTAAAAATAATCTAAATTAAGTTTTTCGTAAAAGAAAATTTTCAAAAGACTTCTATAGTAGTGGAGATTTTCGAAGAAAATACACACCAACTTAACATAACTAAAATCATAACAATAGTATATAATAATTGGTAGTAGATTTTGAAATGCTTAAAGATGCAATTTTTAAATAGTGGTTTTTAATAGTATTCTAAATTTTCTAACAAATTTGGAATTAATTTATACTCTATAATATTTAAATACTAAATACACATTTAAAACTTTTACTACTACACACATATCACAAATTACAACATAAATTACAGGGGACCTTCCCTGATTTTTCCAAAGTTAGGGGGGCCTCTGTGAGGAGATCTTTATTTTTCAAGTTATTGTGTCTGTTTTGGTATAAAAATTGTAATAATTAAAATAATAATCACAAAAATGCAAAGTAAATTTTGGTAGGTCTCTTATAATTAGAGGACCCTAGGATATTTATTTCATGGGCTAAATCACTAAGATATGCACTATTCACCAACTTGACCTAAAACAAACTTTTAAATTTTTAAGACAAAACAAAAACTAAAATAACCTAAAAATGATTCTCCACTATGCTTCAGGAATAGAGGAACTCCCCTAAAAACTTTGAAGTTTTTTGGAATTAATATAACAAGTTAAAAGATTTCCCTAAGTCTAATGGAATTTTTGGCACTTAAATGAATTTTAATAATTAAAATACCACTCAAAAAAATTATAAATTTGGCTTTAGGTGTTCTCTGTAATTAGTGGAATTTTTTAAAAATAAAATTGGAATTTTTATAAAACTTCCATTTTAATTCATATTTTAATATTTACATAATTAAATAATATTAAAAAAATAAAAAAATATCAAAAATCATTAAATTGTCACATTTGGTCTCATAATCACTTAGGAACCATCCCCATAATTTTCCTAAGCTTCAAAATTAAAATATCAATTTTTAAAGGCTTAAATGAATTTTTAAAAGGCTAAAAAATGAATTTCCTTAATTTTGCACTAAAATAATTCTAATAAATAAAATAAAATAAAAAAAATATAAAATTTATTTCTCTAGCTTCCCTGACCTCAATGAGAATTTTGAAAAATATAAAATTGAATTTTCAACTTTTAAAATATTTTATAATTAATTAAAACTCCAGAAATAAAATTAATTCTAATAATTAACATAAACTTTAAAAAATCATGAAATTCAGTTCAAGAGGTCCTCTAGTCAAGGTTTATCTCCAGTAAAAATTTCAAATTAAAATCTGTTGTTTTGATCAAGTTATGGAATTTTCACTAAAAACCTCTATTTTTGCATTAAAATAAGTATATAAATTAAATTAAAATTTAAAAATTCACATTTTCTCCTCTGATGTTTTAATTAGCCCATTAGTGAGGTAACATAAAAATTCCAAAGTCATTTGAATTGAATTTAAGAAATTATGAAGTGATAAAGCCTTAAAGGAAAGGTTGTAATTATAAGGGTTTTTAGCCATAATTAATATTTAGGCTTAATCAAACAGTAAAATGGGCAATAAATGATCCTAAATGATATGTTTGGATGTTTGAGACATTAAAGGGACAAATGGTAGAAATCAACTTCAATATTTTTATATCAAGACTAAATATTTGGATTTTCATAATTAATTCTAATTTGGAAGATAATTGAACAAAATGATCCTTAGGGTTAGGGGTTAATCATGGAGGTTAATAATCCACTAACTTACACTCTATTCGATATATTAATTGAAAGGCCAATATTTTGATAAAAATTAATTTAACTCATTTAATTTTTTCCAAAAAGAATTACAAATGTATCTATCAAAATTTTAAGGGCTTAGTAGTGAGCTAGGCTTAATCAATATTGCTAAAAGAGGTTTAGAAAAGTAAACATAGTCAAATTATAAATACCTGAAAAACACTACGAGCCCAGTTACAAAATTAATTGGTAAATTTTCCCAAACAAATTAACTTTGCCTAAAGGGTTTTTCACCCACATATTTCTAAATAAAATAAGAAATGATAATTACCCTGTCTTTCAGGTTAATTGAAAACACCAACTCACTGAGCATAAGAGTATGAAAGGGATAAATCGTTTAATAACTATAATAAATCCAAAAGGACCCCAAGGAAGTTCAAAAGTATTGTGAAATATCTGGGTTGCTAACAAGGTTTTCCCACGGTCTAAATGAAAGTATGGAACTCATTAAGTTGTGTTTAGTAAATTCATTTGGACTAAGTGAATCCGATGAAAATAGCGGTGCTGGGATGATGGAACTGTGGGATCTTAACCGGTGTTGTTATAATCAACTTTAATGTTCCCCCTAATAAAACATTAAGACACCTCAATTTAAATATTTCTAAAACATGACACTTCCCTCTTCTCCTCAATTGACACTTCTTTAAACTAAACCTGCTACGACAAGGAGCTTGGAGCATGCATAGTGGGCAGCACGGCCATCTTCAACAGCAAAACTTGTCTACATCAGCAAAACCTTTCCTTAGCCTAAACAACAAGCCATAGGACTTCGAGGTAGCTTGCCTAGTGCAACATAAATCCTCATCTTTTCATTAGGCTTTTACATAGCTATGTTGTACAATATAAGCCCTAATTCGCTTTTGGATTCCGAGGTTTTTGTCTGGTACGACATAAATTCTCCCATCTTCTAGGTTGTTCGCATAATCAGATATTATGTAAATGTAAGTCCTGAATAATAAAATTGGCAGGATTGAAATTTAAATAACTTCATTTCCTAAATTAAAGCCGAACCATAGGATAGTTTGGGAAGACATCAAAATTTTTTTCTTGAATCTGTGTTCTTTCTCTAGCCTTCTCTCCTTTGAATTCTGACAAAATAAAATGTTCTAAAATTTGAGCCATTCACCTATTGAATTTCCGACTTATCACATTTTCTTGGAAAACCTTACCTTTAGAAGTAATGAATATAAATATTTGATGATCTATATCAAGAGTTCTTATAATTAACTATAGGGGCTTGCCCTTATAGGAAACTTAAAGACCCCAGATTAATATAAACCCTATCTAACTCCTTCATATTAGATAGGGGAAATTTTCGGTCAAAAATGGTTCACCGACCAAATGAATGTCATAAATCCTTTATTTTGTTTTATCAAGCATCACCTCAAGCCACGTACTTATTCTACGGAATAAATACATGTCTTGCGGTGAAATTCTTGATTGCTTAAACAATTATTTATATGACATCGGTTTGATTTCATATTCTTCAAAATTGAAATATTATTTTCAAAAATCTATATATATTCATATGTTAAATTAAATCAAAATTCTATTTATAAAACCCCTTTTTTAATATATATATATATATATATATATATATATACCTCACACGAATTTTTAACAGCCAACAACTTTTTGGTTAAAAGTTAACCTATTGGGCAATGGGTTGGTCATTGGGTCAGAAATTGACTATTTTGACCAAAGTTAGTTTTTTGGCCAAAAGTTGACCTATTGGGTCAATAAATTGGTCATTGGGTCATAAATTGACCATTTTGACCAAAGTTGCTTTTTGGTCAAAAGTTGATCTATTAGGTCAATGAGTTGGTCATTGGGTCAGAAATTAACCATTTTGACCAAAGTTGATTTTTTGGATAAAAGTTGACCTATTGAGTCAGAAATTGACCATTTTGACCAAAGTTGACTTTCGGTCAAATATTGACTTATTGGGTCATTGGGTTGGTTATTGAGTCAGAAATTAACCATTTTGACCAAAGTTAACTTTGGTCAAAGGTTGACCTATTGGGTCAATGGGTTGGTCATTAGGTCAAAAATTGACCATTTTGACCAAAATTAACTTTTTAGTCAAATGTTGACCTATTGGGTCAATGGGTTGGTGATTGGGTTAGAAATTGACCATTTTGACCAAAGTTGACTTTTTGGTCAAAAGTTGACCTATTCGGTCAATAAATTGGTCATTAGGTCAAAAATTGACCAAAATTAACTTTTTGGTCAAAGATTGACCTATTGGGCAAATAATTTATAAAGTCAGGGTTTGTCATTACTGATTTAATCATTTTAAGATGTCATTTGAGTTAAAAAGGATTTATTGAGTTTTACCCTAGTCATTAGGGTTTAATGACAATCAGTGAGATTTAGGATGTCAATATTGGTATTTTTCCTATCGTAATCTGACTTTGAAATGATCCTCATAAAAGTGAGGCAAACATAAAACATAGAACATAAATCCAACACTGATATAACTGATTATGCATAATAGAAATGATCTTATTATAGCTTTCACATATCAGTGTTCAAAGCATAACAAAACAAACAATAAATATCCAAACATCATAACCCAAATATAAACATCACAAGTTCAACATCACAAACTCAATAAAAAATATCCTACTCATCATCATCTCTCTTATTCCAATCTCTAGATGGCACATAAGGTATAAAATAAGGATGAGGAGGCATTTCGGCACTGTGATCTCATTTAATCAGTCTGTTCATGTACTGCTGATAATTCTCCTCATATTGTTAATGTTTTCTATTTATCTCTCAATATTTTCTATCTTTCCATCCATATCTCTAACATGCTCTCTGGTCTGACTCGCCTTATTTAAAATCTTCTTTAATAATCCATTTTGTGAATCTCTAGATGATGATTCTTATGAAGTAGAAGCACGAGAAGTAGATGCAGCAGAAGAAGAAGCACCAGAAGCTCAAACAGATCCTCCTCTCTAGCCAAACTCTGAAGGGACGGTATAAGTGTTCACATTTACACTGGTGTCGGCATATTTTTAGGTTAAGTGTTTTTAAAAGGGGTCGCCTACAAAAATTGTCGGAGAATTTTAGATTTTAAATTTAATTTAAATATATATATAATTTGAAAGTAGCATTTGATTTTTAAAAATAATTTTAAGTTTGAAAATTTTAAGATATGAAATCAAACTATTCTCACATCTCGAATAGTTTATATAAACGAGCACCGCATCACAAACCGTGTATCTATCCTGAAGAATAGACACACTGTTTGATGATGGGGCTCGATTAAATAAAGTAGAAGATTTATGACATCCGTTTGGTCTGCGAACCAATTTTATAAGCTGACAAGTTCCCCTGCTTAATATAAAGAAATTAAGCAGGGTTTATATTACCTGGGTTCTTAAAGTTCCCTATAAGGGAAAGCCCCTATAGTTAATTACATCTTAAATGACGAGAATCATTTAAGAAAACTCTCGATAATGATCAGTGGTTTTGCTCTCAAGAATTTCAAAGTTTAAGGTTTCAAAGGATTAAGTTTTGGAAATTTCAATAAGGAATAGCCCAAATTTGGAACAGTTTATTTTAGGAGTCCAAAGGAAGAGAAGTAGGAGAAGCTGAGGATCCAAGAAGAATCTTGGCAACTTCCCAAACTATCCTATCGTTTGGCTTCGATTTGGGAATTTACTTAATGTTTCAATCTTGTCAATTTTAATTAATTAGGACTTATATTTGTATGATATAATCACACAAGTAGCCTCGAAGATTTGAGGGTTTATGTCGTACCAAACAACTCCCTCGGAGTCCTAAGACCGGTTAGGGCTGAATTTACATAATATGATTATGCAAATGGCTAACAAAAAGTTGAGGATTTATGTTGCACTAGGAAAACTACCTCGAAATCCTATGGCTTGGTTATTTAATTCTAAGAAAAATTTAGCTAATGTAGATTCAAGTTTTGCTGATGACGATGGCCGTGCTGCCCACTATGCTCCGAGCTCCTTGTTGTTGCAGAAGGTTTAGTTTTAGAATGTGAAAATCAAGAGATGAGAGAAGTGTTTTGGTTTAGAAATCTTAAAGTCCAAATATTTTTAATATTTTAATTAAAACAAATCTTAAAGTTGTTTAAACAGGATCGATTAAGATCCCACGGTTCTGTCATCCCGGCACCGTTATTTTCGTCGAATTCACTTAGTCCAGATGAATTTGCTAAACTCAACTGAATGAGTTCCACACTTTCATTTAGACCGTGGGAAATCCCATTAGCAACACATGGGTTACATCATCCGAGGTATTCCCGATCATTCAACGAGACGTTTTAATTTAGTTGCAATTGTCGTTTTGTTGTTCTGTTTGTGATTAAATTTTGAGTTGTTTTATGTTTTGGAATGTTGTGGCGGTGAATTTTATCTTGTGGTCTTTTAATTTAGTTTTGGGTTTCTGTTTTGTGACTATCCTAAAGGTTTCAGTTTTCATGCAACAATCTTTTTTAACATGCAAGAAAAAGTAAATTGCAGTGCATGTAAGTAAATTGCAATAAAGTAAATTGCAATAAAATAAAAGCGTACTTGGAGGGTCTTCCCGTCATCCCAAGCTGCACTTAAAACACATGTTAAGGCATTTAAATATTTCAACAAGTACCTAGGTAAAGCTAAGGGAAGGTTCTGGTTGTCTACCAAATTCCTAATCCTATTGCTAGTCATCTCCTATGACGTCTAGGTTCTTGTATTTTGTTTAAGGATTATTTTCTTCAACAAAGAACAATTAAATTCAATTATTCTTCTATAACATCTCATCATATTGAGAAAGTGCTTAGGATGAGTCCTAAACATCTTTTCAATACTTTCGAGATTATTTTGACTCGAAGTAAATTTAGTTGCACAGGTGAATTAATCATCCGGGAGTTTAGTTAAGCTTTGTCTCTTGCTTAGTGAACTTGGGCATTTGATTACCTGATGAATGAAGTGACATCTCACTTAATACTCCATTCAAGAGTTATAATAATTAAAGCCTTTAGGGGCAAGTTGGTTTGTTGAGAATATTAATCATTCTTAATTTGAAGTTTGAGTTAATGGTTTAAAGTGATTTAGTTTAACTATGAGGTTTTAATTAATAATTTTAAGTTTGGAATAGTGTTCAAATTATTTTTGGTTTAAGTCTTTATACTTTAAGTAATCTTAATATTTTAAATTAATCTTTGGTGTTTCAAATTCACTTAGATTATTCATATATCTTAATAATTTGGTTTAGGTTAATTATGATATTTTAGGTTAATCTTGATTAGTTTGATTTTTTATATTCTTAAATATGAATTGCCTTAATATTTTAAATTTGTTTTACTTTTATTATTGAGTGATGTTAATTTAATATAATTTAAATTTAATTTAATTGAATTTAACTTAATTTAATTTAACTTAATTTCAATATTTTAAATTTAATTTAATTTAATTGCTAAAATGTTAATTTAATTTAATTTTAATTTTAATTTAATTTTTAATTAATTTAATTTAATTTAATTTTAATTTAATTTAAACTAATTTTAATTTAATTTAATTTACTTAATATTTTGAGCTTTCCTTTAATTTAAGGGTTATTTTTTTAATTTTTAATTTACTTAGTTTGGATTATCATTTTAATCTTAATTAAGAGTTAAATATTATTGAAGTGATTTGTTTAGGGATTTTTTTATTAAAGAATTAATATCCTCTCAAGTTATATCCCTATTTTTAATAATTCAAATTTTCATTAATCTTCCAAAATTTAAATTATTTAAATAATTAAAGTTTCATTTTTGGTTTATTAAAATTGATTAATGGGTTCCTACCCTCTTAATTTCCCAAAGTTTCAATCACCCAAGAAAGATAAAATCAAATATTTTACCCTCCATTTTAATTAAACCTAAAATTTTAATAAAGGGGTTTAAATTCTTTAATTACCTTTATGCTCTTTTAGGCTTATTTATTTCATAACTCACTAAATTGAGTTCAAATGAACTTAAAATTTTTATGTCACCTCACTCACATGTCAATTAAGACATTAGAGGAGAAAATGTGATTTTTCTGAATTTGATTTATTTATATAATTATTTTTAGTGAAAAATAAGGAATTTCAAGGAAAATTCAAAAACATGACCAAGGAAAGGTTTCTGTCCTTAAGAAAATTAGGAGACATTTCTACTGACTAGAGGACCACTTGGACCAATTTTGCTGATTTTTTAAATTATATTTTATTTATTATAATTATTTTGAGTTTTCGAGTGTTAATTAATTATAAAATAAAATTAAAGTTGAAAAATGGATTTTATATTTTTTCTAAATCTCTCTGACCTCAAGGAGTTCAAAGAAACAAATTTTATAATTTTCTAATTTTTCTTTGATTTAATAGAATTAATTTAGTGGAAAGGTTGGAAAATTCATTTTTTTAATTCAAAAATTGTTTTAAGCATTTAAAATTCAATATCTTTACTTTGAGACTTGAGAAAAATATTTGGTTTGTTCCTAAGTGATTAGGAGTCAAAATATGACATTTTTATGATTTTTAGTATTTTTATTATTTTTATTATTTTGTAATTATATAAAATATTATAATGTGGTGGAAAATGAAGATTTTTAGAAAATTTTAATTAATTTTCTAAGACTCCTCTAATATCATAGAGGCCCCAAAACCAATTTGGTGAATTTTTAAAGTGTATTTTTGGAGTTATGAATTTTGAAAGTTTAATTTTGGTTATGTGACTTAATTAATCCATTTAGTGGGGTTAAACATCACCAATTGATTCCAAATTTTTATGTGAGGTCCCTCTGATCCTAAAGATCAGTGGAGAATTATTTTCAAGTTCTTTTAATGTGTGGTTAACCCTAATTAATTAATGTTCAGTTTTGAGTAATTAGGCCAATTAGGGTAATTCTTAATGAATTAACTCAAAATATAATTATCCTAAGGTCCTCTGGTCCTAAGAAACTTCACCAAATTTTTCTAGAATTTTCTAAGCAATATGCTAATTAATGTAATTAAAATACCAAAAACAGTGACATAAACTTGAAAAATACATAACTTTTCATAGAGATGGCCTCTAACCATGAATAATTCAGGGAATGTTCCCAAGATCAGAGGCTTCAAAAGCCCTATGGTCTCATGCCATGATGAATTGTCTATGCAAATGGAGAATCAAAATACTGAAATGAGTAAATAATTAATTAAAAATAAAATACTCATCAAAATAACTTGATTTCTTTTCCACATTATTCTCCTCTGTTCACTGAGCAAGAGGGTATTTTTAGTTTATTTTTATAATTTTTCTACACAAAGATATGGATTTTCTATGTTCTGGGTATTTAAATAAATAGAAAAAATCCTATTTATCTACTTATCCGACCCAGCGCCGCGTCAACCTACAGCGGATCGAAAGACGACGCGGCGCACTCCTATTTGACGCAGCCATCTGAGTCAGCCGCCACACATCCCACTGTTCCGCTCCTTCCTCTGATCCGACGCAATCTGAGCCGTTCAACCGATACACGCGCGATCGGACGACGCCTGGTCATCGTCTACGACTGGTGTGCACCCGTGACCGTCCACACTAAAACCCTAAGAACTCTCTCATTTCTCAACGGATTTTCGTGTTCTTATGCTCTATGGATTCGTCTTGAGGAGAAGAACACATCCATACGGTCTACATGCCATGAAATTAAGCTAATCAAAATAGAGAATCTCTGGAACCTCGGGAGGAAGGAGAGGTCTATACCTTGGCTCTGAGAAGTGAAGCTTCAATCAGAGAGTTGTGGCACCTTCGATTACACCCAAGGAAGCTCCAGATGAAGTCTCTGGCTCTGGGGAATTGCCTAGGTACAACTTCCACCAAGCCCAATTTCAAAGCTTGGCCGATAGAGAGAACGGCTGGCCTGGTGAGGGGGCTTCCACTGAGGAACTCCTTCTCTTGGTCCTGTGCAGCTGTGGGTGAGTTTAATTTGATTTTGGTGGAGGTTTCAGAGATGTCCTGGTTCTGGGCTGAGAATTAAGCTCCAAAATTGAGCTCAATCAATGGGGTTTAGGGCAGGAGAGCAGTGGGGATCAATTGCTCTAGGTGAGGAGAAGGTCCTAGAGCAATTTTGGCAAAGTTTCGTTTAGGTCTGGTTCATCACCTTGTTTCGCCGAGAAGGTGGTGGGTTTAAATAGACATGGCTGGAGTGCCTCCCAGGGGGAGTTTTAGGGCTTGGGATCAGCTACCTTGGTCAAGGGAAGAACAGCCATGGAGTTCAATTGAAGTAAGACAGCTCAGCTAGTGAGTTTGAATTTTTTGAATCAAATGGGTGCTCTCTTCCATGGTGTTTTCCGGTGACTGTGGTGGCTGGCCGGCCAGGCATGGATCACCCTCAGGGTCAGGGAGGTCAAGGCTTGAATTTGGTGCAAGCAATTGGTTGTGGACATGTGTAAAGAGCTTGATTTAAATGGAATGGGAGAAGGCTCATTTTGGCTTGGTTTGGTTCAACTCATGATTTTGAGCTAGGTTCACCCCCCCATGACCTGATTTGGGCTGAAGGGGATCAGTTGGGTCAGCTAGGAAGGGGGGTGAAGTCCCCATCCAAGGTGATGTGGCTAATTAGTGTAACATCAATCGGGTTAAAAAAGTTTAATGAAGGTTAAGAAAGTAATCCCCTCCTTTTCCATTAATGGGTTGGTGAGGTGGAAAGGGCTCCTCATGGCTTGCATATGGCTTGTGCATGGCTCCATGGCTCCATTTGTCTTGGGGCAAAGCTTAGTCAATTTCATGGAAGTAGATTTTAGGAATTTTGGCATTTTGGTGGAAATTTGGATGAAGCTTGATTTGGAATGGTTTAATGATGATTTTCAAACTTAGGGGTGATAACAATTCAAGGTATGATGAAAAGAAATTTCCATGTGGGCTTTAGGGCCAATTTTGGGCTTTTGGATTTGGTGGAAATGGGCTTTTAGAATGGTTTAGGAAAGTGGCCCTTTAGGTTTGAAAACAAATTGGTGGATAGAAAATTTGTAAAGGATTGGGCCAAACAAATGTTGGATTTAGTTTAGGGATGTTTCATGAACATTTTAGAAAAGATTTGGTATCATTTAGAGTGGAATTGGATTTAATTTGGGCTTTTTTGCTAAAGGGGCCAAAGTGGGACAAAGTGGGCTAACTTGGGCTAAGGTTGGGCTAAGGTTAGATTTCATGTAAAATTAATGTTGAGAAATGTTTATGGGAGTGTCACAAAGAGTTTTCAACTTTGGTTGGGCTTTGATTTTGGGATTTGGGCCCATTTGGGTTAGGTTTGGGTTTAGGCCAAAAATGGGGATTTTGGTTTTGGGTTAGGTTTGGGTGGAGTTTAGGTTCAAATTTGGGGCAAATATTGTTATTTCTTTGTTTGTGGGGATATTAGGAAGTTTTAGGAAAAGATTTGGGGTTAATTGGAGTTGAATTGGGTTAGTTTGGGCTAGGTTTAGGTCATGGGCCAAAATTGGGCCTTAGGCTTCAAATTGGAATTGGATCTAAATGTCAATAAAATTGGGCTTGTATTTGGACTAAATTGATATTGGGGATATTTAATTGAGGTTTAGAATTGAATTGGATAAAAATTGAGGTCAATTGGGTTGATTTGGTTTGACATTGGGTCTACTTGGGTTAAGAATGGGTCAAAATTGGGGTTTTGGTAAAAGTAGGTTAAATTGACAAAATTGGCTTATTGTGTAGTTGAACAAAATAAAATTAGGAATATTTGGGATTTTTTGGAATTTTCTAGGAATTTTTGGAATTTATGGATTTTTTTGGTTAAGAAGGGCATTTTGGGTATTTGGAGGGTATTGAGAGGTATTTTTTAGAATTTTTGTTATATTTGGCTAAGGATGATCAATTTGAATGGTGGGAAATGTTTAGGATTGGTTTTGATGAATTTTGGGTAATTTAGGCAATTTTGTAAATTTTGGGTAGCTTCAAGGACATTTGGTAGGTTTGGTGGGTGTAGGGCCCCGGGGGTCAAAAATTGAAATTTTGGAAAAATGAAGATTGATCAAGTTTGAGTAGAATGGAATCACTTTGGTTGAGCCATGAAGCCATATCAAGCCCATAAAAGCCATGAGAGGACTTATTTGAGGCATTCACTATGTTGTTCCTAACCCTCTTAGCCAAGGGCCTAGGGGTTAAGGTCCATCCATATGGATTACCTACATGAGTCAGGAAGTCAAGCTAGGTATGAATGGTTTTAGGATTTGGAATGTGTGTGAAAGTGTAATGTGTGTAGGTCAACCCTCACCAGACCAGGCCACCTAGGGTAGTCCTAAGGCCAAAGAGTTCTATAGGGAACTCATCTTTTCAACCTCCACATTTGATCTTAACCCTTCAAGTGACTTAGGGGTTTACAATCAAACTTATGGGGTTTGCAGGGAGTTAAGAGGTGTTTGAATTTCTAAGTGGTGGGTTCCATTTCTAGTCCTCTAAGATAGTTAAAGGGAAGCCTAAGGCTAGATCCTAAGTACTAAGGAGAGAGAAGAGAAAAGACCCATCAAAAATGAGGTCAACAACTGGTGATAGGTCTAAGGGGCTAAAGAACCTCTTCCCAAGTTTCAAACTTTACACTAGACTGCTCACAAAGTGAATGAATCAGGGAAGGAAATCCCATACCTGCAGTAGTGACAGCTCTGACACAATTTAAAATATAATAAAAAATGATAGCTCCTATGTCAAATAGCTTTCCCTGCTGAATACAATAGTTGAAAATAGCTCTCTCCCTCAAACTTCACTAACAAGACCTGAAGGTAATAGCTTAGATGAGATGAAGTAATACCATGCCTTCAAAGTGGCATTCATCTTTGAGGCTGGAAAATTTACTCTTCTCTCATTTGCAATTTTCCATAGACCTCTCCCATAAGTAAGAAAAGACATAATCTCATCTAACTCTCCTTCCGAATGATGATAATTAGCATAATAACAATATATATCAGGAGGTAATTGGTAAAAGTTACTGATTGCAATTTTCGGGTTTATAATGTCTGAAAACCGATTTTCGCGAACTAGTGCTTATGCGCGAGGCGATAGCGCATAGCAGCAAAATTTGGCGCTTAAGCACCGAATGTTTGACGCTTAGCCGCCAGTGCTCAGATTTTGACACTTTATGGTAATCTAACTAAAATACATAGTTAATTGACCAAAGAAAAATGTATTAAGAAATTCATACCGATTTTATATTAATTTTTAATGATATTGCACTTTAATGAGAGGTATTTTCTATGTTTTATTACAGGTATGAAGATTTTTAGATAATGGAGCAAAAAGAAGAGAAAATGAGTGAATTTGGAACAAAAAAGGACCAAAAGAGACAAAAGTTGAACTAGGCTGCCGACGACATGTTTTTCCCGAGAGCATTCAAATATATTATAAAGGAGCCCGCCGACGGCGAGATCGAGCCCGCCGACAGCGAGCCTGAGCAGTTGGCCTATGTTCTAGAAGCCCGCCGACGGCGCCAACAAGCCCGCCGATGGCGAGAAGGTCGGTTCAAGCAAGATTCATTGAATCTGGATGCTTTTTGAAGAGGTGCTTAAGCAACCTTTGAAAATATTTCTCCCTCTTTAAAAAGAGACACATTTAGGCCGAAAGTGTGTCCTTTTTGAGTATCTATTTAGTGTCTTTAGTGTCTCTAAAGTGTCATTAGTGTGTGTAAGTGTGTTCAATAGAGTATAATAGTGAGTTTAGTTGAGTGTGTTGTACAAGAAGGAAGAATCATAGGAACTTCAAGGAGTCTGCTTGGGGAGAAAATTCGAGATAAGTTCTATTTATTATTTTATAACTTTGATTTTATATGAAATTCAAGTTTTGTGTTATTTTTCCTATGCATTTTGAGTAATCTTCTCTGTCTTTCTCCTTGTTTTTGAGATTTTGTGAAATGGAAAATTGAATTAGTTGTGCCTAAAATATTCAATAAAAATTGTGATAATCTTTTTACTTAAATCTTAATTTACTTTCAATTTGCCAATTAATCGTTAAAATATGTTGATTTCACAACTAAATTAAAGATTACATCCAAGATTCAGGGAAATCAAAGACCTTGAAAGGAGGGTGCAAATAAATAAGGAAATATTATTTATCGGGCGTAGAATTAGATATTTTAGAGTGACAGACTAAAATCTTCAATTCGGTCCTATCGTTTGGAGTGCTTGAAGTGTAGATGTTAGCCCTCGGGCGAGGGAACGTGGGAGCTCCGAAGTGAGAGCCAGTATCCTCCCTGCCTAGCCACAAATTCAGTAACCAAGCATAAGATTAGTCAATATTCTTTATGTCTGGACCAAAGGATAAAGAATAGGAATGCTCCTATTTGGCACAATAAAATTTTAATTAATTTAATTATCCATTCACTTAATTCTCTTAACAAGGGGAAAGACACTTTTCTATAGTGCAATTTCCCATTTAAAAATTAGTAGTAGAATTTAGTAGAAGTTTTCTTTATTTACGTTTATAAGATAGTAATTTTAACTGCTGTAATTAGTTCATAATCTCTAACTTCTCTGTGGGATCAATATTTAGGACTCCATTAGAGCCCTGTATTACTTAAGCGATATGTTTACTTGTGTTTATAAGGGGTAACTTTGCTATTATTGAATATTATTATCTTTACACTTCTTAACACTTATATAGTTACGCATCCACCCTATCAAGTTTTTGGCGCCGTTGTCGGGGAAGTAAAGTAATTATTAAATTAATTAGTGAAATAATTATTAATATAATTACTAGAGTAATGGACTATTTTAAAAATACTTAAGTTTTGTATGCGTAAATTTGGAACCGAAAGTTTAATACCTTACGATTCAGAATTAGAATGCACTATTAAAAAAATTAGAAAACATAAAAGAAAAATTATAAATTTAAATCAAATGACAAATAATCCAGCAATTGAAAATACAATTCAACCAAGACCTTTAAGAGATTACGCTAACCCTAAATTAGATGAAATTCACTTAACTATCCAAAACCCTGATGTAGCAGCTAATTCATTTGAGCTTAAACCTGCAATTATCCAAATGATACAGAATAATCTATTTAGTGGTTTACCAAACGAGGATCCTAATTTACATCTTGCTAGTTTTTTAGAACTCTGTGCTACTTTTAAATATGATGGAGTATCTAATGATATTGTTAGGCTTAGGCTTTTTCCTTTTTCTTTAAAGGATAAAGCTAAGATGTGGTTAAATTCGTTAGCACCTGGGTCTATTAGAACTTGGGGAGAATTATCAAAAAAATTTCTATCCAAATACTTTCCTCCTTTAAAAACTGCTAAGCTTAGAAATGATATAACCTTCTTTAGTTAGTTTGACGGTGAATCGATATACAAAGCTTGGGAGAGATTTAAAGATCTTCTTAGGAAATGCCCACATCATGCGTTACCAGATTGGTTAATTATTCAAACTTTTTATAATGGATTAGTAGGATCTCTTAGATCTCTTATTGTTGTTGTCACTGGTGGTTCATTAATGTCAAAATCATTTGATGAGGCTTATTTGTTAATTGAAGAAATGGCTGCCAACAATTTTCAAAGGCCTTCTAAAAGGCTAAATCCTAAAAAAATAGCTAGTATCCATGATTCTGATGTAATATCTATGTTAGCTTCTCAGATTGCTGCTATATCTAAGAAATTAGATCATTTTGGAATGAATTATTCTCCTACTATAATAGAAGAAAATTCATCTGGGCAATTTGTGGATGCTCAACCTTCTTATGAAACTTTAAATGTTATTAATAATAGACCCAATAATCCTTATGCAAAATATTACAACCCTGGTTGGAAGAATCATCCAAATTTTAATTGGAATAACAATTCTACTAATCAACAATGGACGAACAACTCAGTAAACCCATTAGGAAATTCATCTAACCAAGGAAATTTTAATTATAAACCTTCTTATTCGCCTGGATTTAATAATAAATCTCAATTTAAGGAAAATAAATTACATATGGAAGAATTGATATTAAATATGGGCAAGCATTTGTAGATTCAAGGAAATCAGTTACAAATTCAAGGAAACCAATTACAAAATCAAGGAACTGCTATTAAAAATATTGAAACTCAACTTGGGCATATCGCTACTGCGCTTAATAATAGAATTCCTGGAACTTTTCCTAGTAATGTGGAAATTAATCCTAAAGACCAAGGAAAAGAACAAATCAAAGTGATACAATTACGAAGTGGAAAAGAATTAGAAACAAGAGTACAAAAAGAAACAGAAATTGAAAAAGAGAAAGTGGAAACTGAGAAAGAAAAGGATCATCAAGATCAAGATTTAAATATCCGCTAATACCAATGAAAATTTTTGTAGAAAAACCACCACCACCATTTCCTCAGCGATTAAAGCAACATAAAAAGGATAAGCAATTTTCTAAATTCCTTGAAATCCTGAAGAAATTAACGATGAACATTCCCTTTGTAGAAGCATTAGAAAAAATGCCCAATTATGTGAAGTTTATGAAAGATATTTTAAACAAGAAGATAAAGTTCACAGATAATGAAATTGTTGTACTTAGCGAAGAGTGTAGTGCAATTATTCAGAAGAAGCTTCCTGAGAAATTAAAAGATCATGGTAGTTTCACTATACCTTGTGCTATTGGAGAAAAATTCTATGGAAAAGTTTTATGTGACTTGGGAGACAGCATTAATCTTATGCCTCTATCAATTTTTAAAAGATTAGGATTGGGAGAAGTCTCACCTACTTCAGTAACTCTTCAGTTAGTTGATTGTTCAGTGACTTATCCTAAAGGAGTTATTGAAGATGTGTTAGTAAAAGTGGATAAATTTATCTTTCCTGTGGATTTTATTATTTTAGACATTAAGGAAGATAAAGATTGCCCATACCCTTCTTAGCTACTGGAAGAGCTATGATCGATGTTCAAAAAGGAGAATTAGCTATGAGAGTAAATGATCAAGAAGTAACTTTCAACATTGCAAAATTTAGAAATATTCTGCTATTGAAAAAGATGATGAATGTTTTCAAATGGAAATTCTCGAACATCCGTGAAATAAACATTTTAAAGAATACTTTAAGATAAATCGAAATAGAAAATGCGGAATTATCGGAAGAAGCGAGAAATGAAGATAAAGATTATATTCAAGAAAAATTTGAGATGTTGGATATTACGGAAAATACTGAAAAGAATATAGTTCCGTCGATTATAAAACCTCCTGAACTTGAGTTAAAAATTTTACCTACTCATTTGAAGTATGCATTTTTGAGAAATTCTTTAACTTTACTGGTTATTATATAGGCAGAATTAAACGAATTACAAGAGAAAAAACTTCTAGACACATTAAAGAAGTATAAGAAAGCTTTTGGTTTGACCTTAGCAGATAGTAAAGAATTAGTCCTTCAATCTGTATGCATAGAATTATTTTGGATAATGAACATAAACCAAGAGTTGATCCCCAAAGGAGATTAAACCAGATGATGGAAGTTGTAGTCAAGAAAGAAATATTAAAATGGTTAGACAATGGTATTATATATCCTATTTCGGACAGTGCTTAGGTAAGCCAAATTCATTGTGTTCCTAAGAAAGGAGGAGTGACTGTTGAAACTAATGAAAATAATGATTCGATACCTAACGTACAAGTTACCTGGATGGCGTATATGTATCGATTATAGAAAATTAAATGCGGCCACCGAGAAAGATCACTTCCCTTTACCATTCCTAGACCAAATGTCGGATGTACTTCGCTGGGCACAAATACTTTTGTTTTTTAGATGGATATACTGGCTACCATCAAATTTCTATTTCTCCTGAGGATCAAGAGAAAACTACATTTACTAGTCCTTATGGAACTTTTGCTTTTCGAAGGATGCCTTTTGGATTATGTAATGCACCTGCAACATTACAGAGATGTATGATGTCTATATTTAGTAAAATAATTGATGATGGAATAGAAGTATTTATGGATGATTTATCTGTATTTGGAACATCATTTGACGCATGCTTGGATCATCTTAAAAAAGTCTTGGAGCTATGCGAAAAAACTAAATTAGTTCTAAATTGGGAAAAATGTCAATTTATGGTTGCAGGTGGAATTGTATTAGGGCATAAAATTTTGGAAAATGGCATGGAAGTAGACCCTGCAAAAATTCAAGTTATAGCTAAATTACCACCTCCTACCACAGTGAGAGGGGTAAGAAGTTTTCTTGGACATGCTGAATTTTACAGATGCTATATAAAAGAATTTTCAAAAATTACTAAACCACTATGCCAACTTTTAGAAATGGACAAGAAATTTAAATTTACTAAAGAATGCTTAAATGCTTTTGAATTATTAAAGGATAAATTAATCACAGCACCTATAATAGTTTCACCTAATTGGGATAAACCATTTGAACTTATGTGTGATGCTAGTGATTATGCTATAGGAGCTGTTCTTGGACAAAGATATGATAAAATTTTTAAAGTTATATACTATGCTAAGAAACTCTTAATAATCCTAAAATTAACTATACAGTTACAGAAAAAGAATTATGAGCAATTGTATATGTTTTTTGATAAATTTAGATCTTATTTAATTGGAACTAAATGTATTGTGCTTACTGATCACTCTGATATTAAATATTTAATACAAAAGAAGGATACCAAACTAAGATGGATATTACTGATGCAAGAATTTGATTTTGAAGTAATTAATAGAAATGGAACTGATAATCAAATTGCAGATCATTTGTCAAGATTAGAATATTATGAATTATCTGACACTGACAATGAAATTACGTACAGCTTCTCGATGAACAACTCTATAATATAAATGAGTGGAAAATACCTTGGTATGTTGATATAGTTAATTATATTGTAAGTGATATTTTACCACCCATGCTAACTCTGCAACAATAGAAAAAATTCATTCATGATGCTAAAGTGTATTTTTTGGATGAACCATATTTATATAAATAATGTAAGGATCTTATTATTAGAAGATGTGTGCCTTATGAAGAAACTGAACAGATTATTCAAAAATGTCACGATTCTGAGTTAGGAGGACATTTCGGGACTGACAAAACTGCTTATAAAATTTTACAATCTGGATTTTATTGGCCTACTCTCTCTAGAGATGTTTATAGATATATAAAAACTTGTGATAAATGCCAACGAGTAGGTAATATATCTAGAAGAAATGAAATGCCTCTAAATTTCATATTAGAAGTTGAAATTTTTTAAGTTTGGGGATTAGATTTCATGGGACCATTTATTCCTTCATTTGGAAACTCATAAATATTAATTGCTTCTGATTATGTTACTAAGTGGATTGAAGCAAAGGCCTTACGTCGCTGTGGTGCTAAGAGTGTTTCAAAATTTTTAATGAAAAATATTTTCACAAGATACGGAATGCCGAGAGTGATTATAACTGACGGAGGATCCCATTTTAGGAAAAACTGTATTCAAAGATTGGCAGAATAATTCAATATTATTCATAAAATATCTACTAATTTTCATTCACAGACCAGAGGATTAGCTGAAGTTTCTAATCGAGAAATTAAATGAATTTTAGAAAATACTGTAAACACTAATAGATTAGATTGGTCCACAATACTAGACACTGCATTATGGGCATATAGGACTGCTTATAAAACTCTGATTGGAATGACTCCTTACATACATATTTATGGAAAGACTTGCCACTTACCAGTTGAATTAGAGCATAAACCATATTGGGTGATTAAATAATTTAATTATGATTTGAAAGATGCTGGTGAGAAGAGATTGTTGCAGATGAATGAATTAGAGGAATTAAGGAATGAATCCTATAATAATAAAAGAATTTATAATGAGAAAATGAAGATATAGCATGATCAGAAGATTAACCAAAAGAATTTTGAACCAGGACAAGAAGTATTGTTGTATAATACAAGGCTAAAATTATTTCCTGGGAAATTGAAATCTCGATGGTTAGGACCTTTCATTATAACTCAAGTATTTACATATGGAGCTATTAAAATTGAAGATCCAAAGACTGGAAATAGATTCAAAGTAAATGAACACAAATTAAAACCATATTTTTAGGGCAAAAGACCAAATTTTAAAGAAGTTTTAATGCTCAGTCAACCTGATTAACACCCTGAATAGGTCGGGCTGACGACGTTAAACCAAGCGCTTTATGGGAGGCAACCCATAGTTATCTTTATTTATGTGTAATAATAGTATATTTATTTGATTTATTGATAGTTTGTGGTATGAATGAATTCTACTACTTGAATTTAACCTTATAATCATCACGATATTAGATCCATAAAAAAATTTGGAACGCATTCGGACCAGAGTGAAACTGGGCAATTTTTGCCTTGACCGCCGACGGTGAGATCGAGCCCGCCGACGGTGAGATCGAGTCCACCGACGGTGAGATTTTCACCCCAAGTTCAGTTTGTGTTATTTAAGAATCCCGCTGACGGCGAGATCGACGCTGCCGACGGCGAGTTCGGCGAGTGGACAGTTTAGGGAGTTATTTTGACGGTTTCTCGCGATTCTAAGTGGTTTTAACTCTTTAAAACTCCTAGAACTCGAATTCTAAACTATCTACTTCCTAAAAACGAATTGAAACTCCACCAAAACTCATCATTATGGCATCCAATCACCATGAAATCCCTAGATCTCGAGTGTTCAATAGAAGAAAATTTATCAGTTGCGAGGCCCAGTGAATCTTCAATAAGGTAATGATGAAAAAGAGATTGATCAAGGAACGAGGATTAGTGAATCAAGGATTGGAGAATTCAACGACGCCTATCGAGGAGATGATTGTGCGAAAACGTTGGGAAGTATTGTGATATATCACTTCTGCTGTAGTCATGCCTGTGGTAAAAGAATTCTACTCCAATCTACGCAGAATTAACAACGGAGTCGTCTATGTGCGAGGTAGATGGGTAACTTTTACTCCTTCTAGAATTAATGAGTTATATTTAATAGAAAATACACCCGTTTGCCACTACACCAACTTTGTCCCTACAAGAAATAATATGAATGAAATCTATCGTTACTTGACTGATGAAGCGGAAGATTGGGAAACAAGAGAAGACGGGTATGTTAGTTTTTCTGCATCACTTCTAAACCCCGTTTCTAAACACTGTCACTTCTTTATTTCTTCAAAATTGTTACCCACTATGAGGGTCAATAAAGTTTCTAAGGAGTGCGCAATTCTAAATTATTGTATTCAAGCGGGACTACCTATTGATGTTGGTTCGATTATTGTGAAGTCTGCTTTAGGCCTGATTGTTCATGGATCAATTTATGGGCTTGGACATCCTTCTACAATTTTTACACTCTACAGTCAGTACCAAGTTTCATAGGAAGCCTGGGAGAAGGTACTTCTACCTTGGAAACCTTTAGATCCAAATGATATGTTTCCTACACTGGATGATGATAACAATGGAGGCATTATTGTGGATCAAACATCTCAGAGTTCTTTTTCAATCAGACCCTTGACTGATAAAACTGATTTGATCTTACAGAAACTCAAAGGACTGGAAAAAGAGGTACAAAAAGTGATGACTTCAATTAATAATATCTCTGACTTATTTGATCATATTTACTGGAGGATGAAAGAACACTTTAATCATTCTAGACATCTTGAGGCTAGTTTCATATGACTTATGAGAAAGAAAGGATGGATAGAAGAAGATTCTACTGAAGAGTTTCCTTATAGACCCTTCTACAATCTTTTTGTTCATTTACGTTCTATGGGTGATATCAGAAATGAGTTTAGCACTGATCCTGACGAGTAAAAGACATTTATATCTGCTTATGTGTTGAATTAGTTTGAATTTAATTTTGTGTAATATGCATTTTTGTTATTTTAGATTTCAATATTTGATCTGATTAGAGATGAGATTATGCATCATTTGTTTGTTTTCAGCGTTTTGAGTATTGTGGTTTGGATTGCGACGCTGAATTTTATGTATTAAGGTTGATAAAATACATTGTTATAATGTTGTGTACAAATATTGTAAACACATGGATTTTATATAAAAATTGTGATGTTTTGTGTTGTGTGAATTTATTTGAGTTAAAATAATATCTAATCACAAGTAAAATATGTTTAAATCGATTGATCGAACATTAACGAGGCTTAAAATGAATTAAAAATTACAAAAATATTAAAAAATTTTAATTTTTGAAAAATCCCGCCGACAGCGTCCTCGACGCCGCCGACGGTGGCTTTTTCCAGAGACTTAAGCCTACTAAAATTAATTAGCCCGCTGACGGTGAGATTTTGACGGCGAGGACCCAAAAAATACCTTTATTTGACTAGTCAACCGCCACTATTCATCGTCCCCTTCCTCTAAATTTTGAAAAAACTGACCTAGGGCCTGAGATATCTTGGATTTAGAGCAGTTTCAACACATTTTGACACCGGATTTTATCTTCCCTTGGTAAGAGCTTCACTCCCATGCAAAAATTTTTTATTTTCACCATGTATTTCTTCCACATTTAGGAATTTTGGAAAAATCGAAATATGGAGAAAATAGTTGGAAGAAATTCATGGAATTCATTCTAGATTACTTTAAGTCACCATTGGAAGCCATTCTAGTGTTATTTTTGAATTTAGTTGAGATTTTTGTAAATTTGATAGATCGAGAAATGGCTCCACGACAAAAGAGGCAACTTGATTTTGACGAGACACGATTTGTGAGCGCTAAAGCTCAGTCAAGGTACAACTTTAGCATCAAAGCAAAAAAATGCATTCAGGACAAAGTTTTCAAGAATCCGGAGGAGAAGTGAAACAGATAATCAAAGAGCGAAGATGGGAAAATTTTTGTTATTCGACGAACAGAGCTGCAGTTGAAGTTGTAAAGGAATTTTATGCCAACCTGACCCAGATAGAGGATGGACCTATAAAGGTTAGAGGATTTTAAGTTGATTTTAATGTTGCTCGGATAAATTCTTTCTATGAAGTGCAGGATCTTCATATCAGCAATTATGATACGTTTGGAACAACGGAAGGACCGCCGGAGGAAGTGATTAACTTTCTCACTGATGGGAAAGGGACTTGGAAAATAAAGCAGCGTGAACAGGTAAACTTCCCTCTTTCTATGTTAAATGCAACCTCTAAGGCTTGAGGAAACTTCTCGTTCCTACCTATAGTTCTCCTACACTTTATGACTTGATGAATGAACTGACTCTGCAGCAAAAAAGTTTTGAGAAAATTGATGAAAGGTCGGAGCAAATAGATCAGAGGATTGGAGGATTAGAGCGGAGGCACAATTATGATAGTGAATATCTCCAGAGGCTTTCTGAGTTTGAGATAGCTTACTATGATGCTGAGAATCGCTATAGGAGAGGAGAGCTTGATGTTATATTTCCTGGGTGCCCTCATTATACTCACTACCAGCCTACTCCACCTGCTGAACAAGGAGATGAGGATATAGTTTGGGATTTTGATGCTGAAGATTAGATTCTGTGACTAGATACTAGTGTTATGTATTTGTTTTTTTCTTCAATTTAGTATTGTTGTTTATTTTATGTATTTTGATTATTATGTTGTGTAAGTCATTTAAACTATGTTGTGTAAATTATTTACATCAGTGTAGATGTTGAGTTTTCTTTTTCTTCAGACTGTAATTGTAACTCTAAAATTAAATTAGTAAAATGTATGTAGATGTTGTGTTAATTGTGCTTAGTACTTTAATAGGTCAAGCAATTAAATGTAGTAGGAAATTGTGTTAGTATTGTTTGCTTATTTCAAAATTTCCTTACCCAGCAAATTCTCTAATGTTATATGTGTGTAGAAAGTCTTAAAAGTACAGGTTAAAGTGATGAGAGGAACCTGCAGAACTTCAAAAAGATATACCTAAAGCACGAAGGTATGATTTAAACTTAGAGTATTTTTCTTTCCACCTGTATGATTAGATAGAAAAATTTAAGTTTGAGGGAGGGAAAAAACAAAATTTAACTATTAAGTGTTATCAATTAAATATTTTCAATAAAATTATTATAAAAATGATTTTCTGTAGTAAATTTAATTCTGTAAACAAGAATTAATTTATTTAACTATTTTAGAAGGTTAAATGAAATACTTTTAGTAATTAAACTAATTTTGTAGATTAAGAAATTTGGAATAAAAGAATAAGAATATAGTTAACTATTTAAAGTAAGGAAAACTATATTTTAAAATATTAAATTCTTAAGTATTTAGTTGAGAAAGAAAAGATTGAAACTCAATGATGTAAAAACTATGAAATACATATAAAGTAAGGAAATGTTTCAAGTTTCAAATTTAGGAAGAGGACAGTGAAGTTCAAAATTATTAACAGGCTATCCAGATACAGTAATCCTCACTTGAAAAAGAAAAAAAAAAGAATTGAAAAACAATCCCTGAAAAAGAAAAGAAAATATATATATATATAAAAAGGATTGAAATGCAATCCAAATAATTAAAGAAAAAAAGGAAGTGAGGAGAAGCTTGAGGAAATGCCTTATCAAAAATTGGCTTCATTTGAATCAACCTAAAGGGTAAACTCAGTTACATTTCTGAACTTATATATATGGATTTGTATTTTTACTAAGTAGTGTTTTCATGAATTTTCCTATCATCTGAATATCCTAAGTAATTTAATATTGCAACATATAGTCATTCTTGAAATTAATAGAAGACTAGAAATCTTAAACTTGATGAATAAATAACCTTACATTTAAAGAATTAATTTAGTTATCTAAAAATCTTTCTAATAAACTTAACTATAATATTTATTTAAATCCAATTCATAGTATTTCTGAATTAAAGTTTTACTACAAATAATCATTACTTTTATGTAGTATCAAAATTACTTGAGGACAAGTAATAGTTAAGTTTGGGGGATTTTGACCCAAGAAAAATGTATTAAGAAATTCATACAGATTTTATATTAATTTTTGATGATATTGCACTATAAAGAGAGGTATTTTCTATGTTTTATTGCAGGTATGAAGATTTATAGATAATGGAGCAAAAAGATGAGAAAAGGAGCGAATCTGGAACAAAAAGGACCAAAAGAGACAAAAGTTGAACTAGGCCGCCGACAGCGAGGAATAGGCCGCCGACGGCGTGTTTTTCCCGAGAGCATTCAAATATATTATAAAGGAGCCCGCCGACGGCGAGATCGAGCCCGCCGACAGCGAGCCTGAGCTGTTGGCCTATGTTCTAGTAGCCCGCCGATGGCGAGAAGGTCGGTTTAAGCAAGATTCATTGAATCTGGACGCTTTTTGAAGAGGTGCTTAAACAACCTTTGAAAATATTTCTCCCTCTTTAAAAAGAGACAAATTTAGGCCTAAAGTGTGTCCTTTTTGAGTGTCTATTTAGTGTCTTTAGTGTCTCTAAAGTGTCATTAGTGTGTAAGTGTGTTCTATAGAGTATAATAAGTGAGTTTAGTCGAGTGTGTTGTACAAGAAGGAAGAATCAGAGGAACTTCAAGAAGTCTGCTTGGGGAGAAAATTTAATATAAGTTTTGTTTATTGTTTTATTACATTGATTTAATATGAAATCCAAGTTTTGTGTTATTTTTCCTAGCATTCTGAGTAGTCTTCTCTGTCTTTCTCCTTGTTTTTGAGATTTTGTGAAATAGAAAATTGAATTAGTTGTGCCTAAAATATTCAATAAAAATTGTGATAATCTTTCTACTTAAATCTTAATTTACTTTCAATTTGGCCAATTGAATTGTTAAAATATGTTGATTTCACAACTAAAGTAAAGATTACATCCAAGATTCAGGGAAATCAAAGTTCTTGAAAGGAGGGTGCAAATAAATAGGGAAATATTATTTATATGGTGTAGAATTGGATATTTTAGAGTGACAGACTAAAATCTTCAATTCAGTCCTATCGTTTGGGTATTGAAGTGTAGATGTTAGCCCTCAGGCGAGGGGAACGTGGGAGCTCCAAAGTGAGAGCCGGTATCCTCCCAGCCTAACCGCAGATTCAGTAACCAAGCATAGGATTAGTCAATATTCTTTATGCCTAGAACAAAGGGTAAAGAATAGGAATGCTCCTATTTGGCACAATAAAATTTTAACTAATTTAATTATCCATTCACTTAATTCTCTTAATAAGGGGAAAGATACTTTTCTATATTGCAATTTCTCATTCAAAAGTTAAAAGTAGAATTTAGTAGAAGTGTTATTGATTTACGTTTATAAGATAGTAATTTAAACTACTGTAATTAGTTCATAATCACTAACTTCTCTGTGAGATCGATTTCTAGGACTCCATTAGAGCCCTGTATTACTTGAACGATACGTCAACTTGCGTTGATAAGGGGTAACTTTGCTATTATTGAATATTATTATCTTTACACTTCTTAACACTTATATTGTTACGCGTCCACCCTGTCATTAATCACCCTTAATCACTTCAAATAATTAATTCTACCCCATAACACTTCTAATACTCCAAAATTACACTATAATTTTCATCAATTCAGCAAAAATTTCACACATACACAAACTTATATTTCATTAATAACAAAACACACTTAATACAAACTACAAATTTCTATCTAAACATCTTGGTTGAAATTTTCCAATACATAAGTTCACAACACATATCTTAAACACAAATTTGCATCATTAAGATGTAACAAACACAAATTAAAATTTAACAAAACATAAACATTATAATAATAACAAACACAAAACACTAAACACAGATAACTAAACCACTGTAACCACATTTAATTTAATTCCAATCTCTAGTAGGCGAAATATATTTAGAATCACCATTTGAACCATTTGAACCATCTGGAATATAAACCTGATAAAACGGGCGATGGTTAAAAACTCTCACATCTTCTTCTTCAATCCATTTGTTCTTCAGAAGCATTGCTTTATCCACTTTTTCTAAGCGACTTGTATGACTGAATTGCATTTTTAGTTGTCATCCTATGTGCGCTAAATATGAGTTAGTTTCATCTACATTTGCTTTGATTGATGCCACGTTAGCCTTGATCTTCGCAAGCTTTTCTGCGATTCCTTGAATACTAACTGCCAGATATCCATTGAATAACTCTTGCACACTTTCACTATTGAACTTCTTCCTATTGGCTTCCTTTTTCTTTAAATTCACTCTCCCAAGAAGACATTTTTGCACTCAACATACTTTTCTTAAGACTCAGAAATGAAAATAAGAGCTGGGGCAAGTATCTCTTTACTTCTGAGCCTTTTAATAGTTTTAGAAGTCTTAGAACCTACCCTAGATGTGTTAGAACTCTCTAATAACTCACAAAAATACTTACCTATGATTTAGACTTCTAGAACCCCTATTTTTTATGTTTTTGTAACTCCGGCACCTAAGCGCCAACTTACGGCGCATAGCCGCCAGTGCTCATTTTAGCACAGGTCTGCTATACATCCAAATCTTCATACTGACTCCTCTAAGTCATCAAATAAGGTCAAATAAACACCACTATAACATAAAAAACTCCAAAATGTTACCACATAATCTCAAATCAAACCACACAAAACACACAAAGCAAACATAAAGCAAAGCACACCGATAACTATGGTTCACCTCCCACAAAGCGCTTGGCTTAACATCTTCAGCCTAAATACCTCAAGCTTAATCTAAGTGACCTAACATCAGATTCTCATCAGGTTTAAATTGATCGACTGAAAAATAAGGTTTAAGTCTATGACCGTTAACTTTAAATATTTTTCCAGTCTTAGGATATTTACTATCAACAGTTCCATATGAATAAACTTTCATTACAATAAATGGACCCATCCACCTGGACTTAAGTTTGCCAGCAAATATTTTCAATCTGGCATTATATAACAAAACTTGTTGTCCATGCTCAAAATTTTTAGTAAGAATCTTCTGATCTTGCCATAACTTCATCTTTTCTTTATAAATCTTAGCATTTTCATAAGATGCATTCATTATATTTTCAAGCTCATTTAATTGCAATAATCTCTTTTCACCAGCATCTTTCAAATTATAATTAAACTCTTTAATAGCCCAATATGCTTTATGCTCAAGTTCAATTGGTAAATGACAGGCTTTTCCAAAAATTAGCCTATATGGGCATATTCCTATTGAAGTTTTGTAGGCATTTCTATATGCCATCAAAGCATAATCCAGTTTAATTAACCAATACTTTTTGTTTGTTTTAATAGTCTTTTCCAATAATCTTTTAATTTTACAATTGGATAGTTCAACCAAACCACTTGTCTGCGGATGATAAGCATTAGCAATGTGATGGTTAATATGATATTTCTTTGCTAGCTTTTCCATAATCGCATTTCTAAATGACATCCCCCATCAGTTATGATCACTATAGGTATTCCAAATCTGAAAATATATTCTTTCTTAAAAACTTTGCAACACTTTTGAGCATCACATCGAGGTAAAGCAACATCTTCTATCCATTTAGATACATGGTTTACTGCTATCAAAATGTATGTATTTCTGAAAGATGGTATAAACGGTCCCATGAAATCAAATATTTCAACTTCCAACATATAATTGAGAGGCATCCCATTTCTTCTAGAAATATTTCCTACACATTAAAATTGATCACAATTTTTAATATAAGCATTAACAACCTTAAAAATTGTGGCCAATAAAATCCAGATTGTAAGATTTTATATGTAGTTTTATCAACACCAAATGTCTCCCATAATCAGAATTATGAAATTTTTGAATAATTTTATAAGTCTCTTATAAAGGCACACATCTTCGAATGATCAAATCTTTTCCTTGTTTATATAAAAAGAGGTCATCCTAAAAATAAGTCTGGCTTCAAATAAAAATTTCTTCCTCTCTTGGTATGTCAAACCACGGGGTATAATATAACTGACAATAATGTTTACAATGTCGGCATACCACAGAACACGCCACTCATTAATAGAGTACAATTTTTCATCAGGAAAATTTTAATTAATTTCTTCAACATCACAGAGAGATTTTTTAGTTTCAAGCCTAGATAAATGATCAGCAATTTGATTATCAGCACCCTTCTAATCTACTATTTCAAAATCAAATTCTTGTAAAAGAAGAATTCATCTTATAAGTCTCAGTTTTGCATCCTTCTTCTTTATTAAATGTTTAATAGCAGAATAATCAGTATGCACCACACATTTTGTTCCAATTAAATATAATATAAATTTATCTAAGGCAAATACTATAGCTAATAACTCTTTCTCAGTTGTGGTATAATTAATTTGAGCTTCATTAAGAGTTTTACAAGCATAGTAAATCACTTGGAAAATTTTATCATATCTCTGACCTAAAACACCACCAATAGTATAATTACTTACATCACACATTAATTCAAAAGGTTTTTCCCGGTTTGGTGAAACTATAATAGGTTCAGTGATTATTTTTTTTTAATGTCTCAAATGCTTTTAGGCATTCATCATCAAAATAAAAATTCACATCTTTCTCTAGTAAACAACATAAAGGCTTTAAAATTTATGAAAAGTCTTTAATATAACGCATGTAGAATCCAGCATGTGCCAAAAAAACTTTTAATTCCCCTTACATTTGTTGGGCAAGGTAAATTAGAGATAACTTAAATTTTTGCAGGATATACCTCCATACCATTTTCTGATATACGATGTCCTAAAACAATTCCTCCTGCTACCATAAATTGGCATTTTTCCCAGTTACTGATCAAATTAGTTTCTTCACAGCATTTCAAAATCTTGATAGATATTCTAAACATGATTCAAATGAAATTCCAAACACCGAAAAGTCATCCATAAAAACTTCAATCCCTTTTTCAATTAAATCACAAAAAATTGCCATCATACATCTTTGAAATGCAGCAGTGGCATTACATAAACCAAGGGGAATTCTTCTAAAATCAAATATACCCTAAGGACTGGTAAACGTTATTTTCTCTTGATCCTTAGGTGTAATTTGTATTTGGTAGTAACCAGTATATAGATCCAGAAAACAAAAGTATTTATGCCCAGCCAATCTATCCAACATCTGATCTAGAAAGGGTAGTGGAAAATGTTCTTTCCTTGTGGCAAGGTTTAATATTTTATAATCAATGCATATTCACCACCTTGTAACTTGTCTTGATGGTATAATTTCATTCTTTTCATTAACAGTTACAGTAACTCCTCCTTTCTTAGGAACACAGTGAATAGGACTAACCCATGCACTATCTGAAATAGGGTAGATAATTCCAGCAACCAACCACTTTAAAATTTCTTTCTTAACAACTTCTTTCATGATAGAATTTAATCTCCTTTGAGGATCAGCCCGCAGTTTGCAGTTATCCTCTATAAGGATTCTATGCATACAAATTGAATGACTGATTCCTTTAATATCAGCTATTGCCATCCAAAGGCTTTCTTATATTTCTTTAGAATTTCAAGCAAACTCTCTTCTTCTTTTTTAGTCAATTGAGAGGAAATTATAACTGGCAAAGTTGGGGAATCACCTAAAAAGGCATACTTTAAATGAGTAGGAAGCATCTATAAATCAAGTTCAGGAGGTTTTTCAATTGATGTATTGAAAGATTCATCTTTTTCAGTAATGTCCAATAATTCAAAGTTTCATGAACATAATTTAAATCTTACTCATGAAAATCTTCAGAATATTGTAATTTCTCTTCTTGCTCCTGTTCTAATTCTTCACTTTCAGGTTTCTTTTCATAAGTTGACTTGAAATGACATTCACTCAAATATCTGATAACATCCATCCTATAACATTCATTATCTTTACCTCTTGCAGGATATTTCATTGATTTTGAAATAATGAATGTAACAGTTTGATCATTGACCCTCATTGTTAATTCCCCTTTTGCACATCTATCATCGCTCTGTTTGTGTCTAGGAAAGGTCTCCCCAAAATTATGGGTATCTCTTTATCTTTCTCCATATCCAACACAACAAAATCAACAGAAAGATAAATTGATCCACTTTCACCAAAACATCTTCTATAACTCCTGTAGGATAGGTGATCAAACGATCTGATAATTGCAGAGTTATAGTTGTCGGGGTTATTTCTCCTAATATCGGTCTTTTGAATATAGATAATGGCATAAGGTTAATGCTTGCACCTAAATCACATAAAGCTTTTCCATAAAATATGTCTCTAATTGCACATGGAACTGTGAAACTACCAGGATCATTAAGCTTTTCAGGATGCTTTTTCAGAATTATTGCACTGCACTCCTCACTAAGTGCAACAATTTCATTATCTTTAAACTTCCTTTTTAAGTTGAGAATGTCTTTCATAAATTTCACATAACTTGGCATTTTTTCTAAGGCTTTAGTAAATGGAATATTAATTGTAAGCTTCTTAAATATTTCCAAGAACTTAAAAAATTACTTATCCAACTTTTTTTGTCGAAGCCTCTGAGGAAATGGAGGTAGTGGCTTTTATAAATCAATCTTAGGTGGAGAAATATGTATTTCCAAACCTTTCAGAGTGTCCTCTTTTGGTTCTTTAATTTCTTCTTTCTCTACTTCAATCTCTTTTTGAACTCTACCTTCCAACTCTCTTCCACTTCTCAATTGAATTGCTTTTACTTACTCTTTATTCTTGTCTCTTGGATTTACGTTTGTATTACTATGAAGTGTTCCTTGGGATCTATTACTTAATGAATTGGCAATCTGTCCCAATTGATTCTCAATAGTTTTTATTATAGCTCCTTGACTTTGCAATTGATTTCCCATTTGTAACACCACTTCTCCTTAAACAACTTCTTCTTAAACAACTTTTTCTCCTTAAATTGTAAAGTATTGTTAAAACCTGGAGGATAGGTTGGTCTATAATTATTATTTCCTTGGTTGTTCCAGTTCCCCAATGGGTTTACTTGGTTGTTCCCCCATTGTTGATTACTACCAACCCTATTACTGGTGTTCTAGTTAAAGTTTGGATAGTTTTTCCAACCTAGGTTATAATAATTAGAATATGGGTTATTCGGTTTACTTATGGCATTAAAAGTTTCTGATAAATTTTGAGAATCAACCATTTGTCCTAATGAATTTTCTTCAAGCATGTAAATTGGCTGATAAAAATTCATTCCAAATCGGTCTATCTTCCTTGAAATTGCAGCAACTTGATTTGCTAGCATCGCAAAAGCATCATTTTCATGAATGTTGGCTACATTTTTAGAATTTAACCTTTCAGAAGGCCATTGAATATTATTAGTAGTCATTTCTTCAATTAAAGCATAAGCATCAGCAAATTGTTTAGACATCAATGAACCAACAACGACATCGATAATAGATCTAAGAGATCCAACTAATCTTTTATAAAAAGTCTGAATTATTAACCAATCCGGTATCGAATGATGTGGATGCTTTCTCAGGAGGTCTTTCAATCTTTCTCATGCTTCTTATATTTATTCACCTTCAAACTGACAAAAAGATGTAATATCATTTCTAAGCTTCACAGTTTTTTATGGTGGAAAATATTTAGCAATGAATTTTTATGCTAAGTCACCCCAAGTTCTGATAGATCTAGGTGCTAACAAATTTAACCATATCTTAGCCTTATCCCTTAGTGAGAAAGGAAAAAGTCTAAGTCTGATATCATTGTCTGAAACACCATCATATTTAAAAGTAGCACACAACTCTAGAAAATTGGTGAGATGTAAATTAGGATCTTCAATTGGTGCTCCCCCAAACTGATTATTAGATACCATTTGGATAATAGTAGGTTTAAGTTCAAATGAATTAGCAGCTACAGCAGGGTGTTGAATACTACCATGAAGTTCATCTACTGTAGGGTTAGCATAATATCTTAAAGGTCTAAATTTTTGATGGATTTCAACATTCTGATTTTCTTGATTCGACATTTCTTGAATTTTTTCATCTTTTTCTATATTTTTAATTTTTTTATTTTTCTAATAGTTCTCTCTAATTCAGAATCGTAAGGCACAAGTCCTTTAGAACATGAACAATGCATACACAAAAATAAAATAAAATAAAACACACAAACAAAAATAAGGAAAAGTAAAAATTTTAATTTATCTTAAAATTTCTTTAAATGATATTTTAATTAACTTTCTCGGTAACGGCGCCAAAAACTTTATCCCTGAATATTTGTGCTTATGTATCTCAGTTTATATTTATTTTCAATGATAATTTCTCTTTCTTTGCAACGGCACCAAAAACTTGATTCTCAAGAAAATAAGAAATATATTTTAATTATTTTATAATATGAGATTCTACGCAAGTATACATTTCATTTATCAAGTAATATAGGATTTTCTGATTAAGCCCCGAGATATCGAACTCACAGGGAAATGTCTAAAATTTTAAAGAAATCAGAAAAACAACTTTTTACTTTTTGAAATGATTTTGTAAAGTATGTTTTAAGCTATAAAGTTTTAAATTTATTTTTGATATTTTCTTTTAAGAAAATGTAAAGTAAGCAACTAAAATTAACAAGATTATATAATGATATATGAAAGCAAATGAGAATAAAATATATTTTTCTTCTTTTAATGAATCAGTATTAATTATGAAATTTTGTTGTGGAAGTATCTAAATGTATTGTGCCAAATAGGACCAAATATATTCTTTACCCTTACTTGGTTCTTTAAAGAACATTGATTAATTTGAAGTTTTGAAATCTTGCAAATGGGTAACGCAGGAAAGATACTAGCTCTCACTCTAGAATTCCCTCTTCTCCCTCCACCTGGGGGCTAAAATCTCATAATACAATTTAAAACATCAAACCAAATTAGGGGCTTTATCCTGTCACTCTAAAGTCCTCTAATTTTACTCCCCATTAAAAAGCATATCTCCCTATTTATTTGCACTCAATCATATGGACTACAATTCTCACCCATACAATTTCTTGTGATTCTCTCTAATTGTTGATTGAGACAATATTGCGTTGGTTCTTACATGTTCTCACAACAAATTTGAACATCTTAATTGGTCAAATAAAGAGGTAAATGAAGTGCAAGGTAGTGAATCATTATAACTTCTTTCAACATTAAACACATATACTTCACACAACTTCCTTTCATAATTTAATTACTTATTTGTTTAAAAGAAAAAAGATAAACAAAACTACTTTGAACTCATGGAGAAAACACAAACACAATTTGATTTGAAAGTAGAAATCATAGTGACAACACAACAAGTCTTACTTAAAAACCAAATGTAAAAACAATTATAAAAACTTACATGAAAATCCTCCCCACAAGATTCTTGAAGTTCCTCTGAAACTTTTGCATTCCACTAGATAACTCCTTAGAGGTTGGCACCCAACTCTAAGGATTGACTCTCCTAAATTCTAATACAAACTATGATAAAATAAAGTGGAAAAGTAAAAAATGTATGGCAAGAAGAAGACTCTCTTTCTTCCTCCTGCCCTTCAACCACTTCAAGCTTTTCTCCAACTTCTCCCGCCAATACTTCTCTTAAAAACACCTCTCCTTTTCTGATCTTAAGTCTTCATTTTAATAAATCTTCAAAAGGTGCTTTTGTGACTCTTCAAATTATGTTCAGATTCAATGTATCTACCAAAGGATGCACCTCTTCATTCGAATTTGCCGCTCATAAGAAGTTAAGGAAGTTTAAACAAAAAATTGCTTCAAACACCCCTTGAAAATGGCGCCTAATTTGAATTAATTCTTATTTTTTAACTGTGGCGGCTATGCGCCAGCCCTTGGCGTTTAACCTCTAGAGGCCAATTTTGTACACGTCATATTTTTTGCTCCAAATTTGATCCTTTTTTTTCCTTTCATTATAATCATTCATTTTAATCATACCTGCAAAAAAATACAAATATACATTCAATTAAAGTGCAAAATCATCAAAAATATGTATAAAAATGTGCATAAAAATACTATATATTTTAAGTGTATCAATACTTTTTTCCAAATGATATTCATGATGAGCCTTCATAAATATGGGAACTTATCCATGGTTTTGTCTTGCTTTCATTGGATAAATAGAGAGATGGATAAGGTTCTTAAAATGAGCTGGCTCATTTGCTTGATTCAAGCATCCATGTTATGCTTTAGGTTCAGGGAATGTTGACACATAAGCTCCTCTTCCTCATTCCCATGATTTTCCATCATGAGCCTTATCTTGGTGATCTTAGCTTGTTCTTCCCCTATTGGATAGTTCATGAGGTGGGTAGAGCCCTTGGATTGACCTCCTTCATATAAACTCATTAGTCATTTAAGGAATTTGGGATGAGATGACACATATGCCTTCTTATTCACAATTTTCATAATTTGGTCATGATGACCCTAATTATGTTTAGGATAAGGGTTTAAATGGGTCCTTCTTCTATTGGATGGAGTTGGTGATGAGTGATGAGCTGACTACATCTTCATTCCATATTTCATGAAGGAATGACACATAAGCTTCTCATTCCCTCTCTTTCATGGCTTAGTTATAATGAAACTAACCATGGCGAATATTTGACATCTAATTTTGGCCTCCTTCTATTGGTTAGCTCATATGGTAAATAAGTGCTTAAGATAGGTTAGACAGACCTTCACCATATGCTTCTTGCCATTCAATTAATGAGTTTGTGGAGAGGATGACACATGGGTCCTCTCTTTCCTCACTTTCCGTGAAATGTCGTAATGAGGCCAATCATGATGAGGAGGATGATTCGGCTAAGTTTTCTTTTCCATTGGATTAGGAGGGAGGTGAGTGATGACCTGTCTTCATCCTTATTCAAAAATTCATGACAGAATGACACCACATTATTCCCTTCATGATGGTGTCATAATAATTTTTTCTCCTTTTGTCAAAGGGGTGACACATATCCCTCTTCATTTCATTTGTTATGCTTTAATCATGTGACCTTAATCATGTATTGGATAAGGCTAAAGATAAGTTTTTCTCTCATTGGATGAAGATGGAGGTTAGTGATGATCTCACCACATCTTCATTCCATATTTCATGAAAGAATAACACATACTTCTTCCCTTCACGATGGTGTCATGAAGATTTTTTGTCCTTTGTCAAAAATGTTGTGTCATGGGTTATAATAAATCTCATGGGTCATGTGTGACTCATGGGCAACCCTACATGTGTTCAAATTAATTTTGAAAATCATTTATGGATTTTAGATGTCATATGTGATGTCATCCTTTTGATTTTATTTTAGGGTTATGTAATTATAATTTCATTTTGAATTAATTATGAAATTAATTTATAAACCCATGGATGATTTTGGGTGTTGACCATTTGACTAATTTTATCTATTTTGTCTAAAATTGAGTATTTTAACCAAAGTTAGCTAAGGTTGATCAGAGTCGACCAGATTCACCAGGGTTGACCAATTTGACCAAAGTTGACCAACTTGACCAAATTTGACTAATTAGGTTTGTTGGATGTCTGTATTGACCAAATGGTTATTGTGTAATTATTAGATCATTTTGATCAAAGTTTGATCAGTTAGGTTAAATATTGACTTGGTGGTCAATGTGGTTGTCATTGGGTCCAAAATTTACCATTTTGACCAAGTTTGACTAATTTTACCAAAGTTGACCAGTTTGACCAAATTTGACCAATTTAGTGTTAAGGTTGGCTGATCCCTGATATTTATGCTTATGTTTTATATATGAATTTATACTTTATTCTTAATGATATCTCTTTCTTTACAGTGACGTCAAAAACTTGATGCCAATGCAAATAAACGTTATAAATTTTTATTATTTTAAAATGGGATTCTACGCAAATATATGTATCATTATCAAGTAATATAGAACTTTCTGATTAAGCCCCGAGATATCGAACCCACAGGGAAAAATGTTAAAAATTTTCTTAAAAGAAAGAAAATAGAAAAATAACTTTTTTACTTTTTAAGAAAGATCTTACCCAAGCTAAAAATAATATTCTAGGAAAGAAAGTACGATTCATTTTTATAATAATTTTTTTTTATTATTTGAATTAAAAGCGAACAACTACTATAACTATTTTTGTAAGATGAAATCAAATGCAAATAACATATATTTTTCCTTACTATGATTCTGTAACAAGTCATGGAATTTTGTTGTGGAATTATCTAAAATGTGCTGTGTCAAATATAAGTAATTATAATCTTTACCCTTGCTAGAGATGCTATAAAGAACATAGGTAAATCTAATGTTTTAGTAACCTTGAAGAAGGGCTAGGCAAGAAAGATAATAGCTTTCTTTCTAGAGTTTCCTCTTCTCCCTCTGTACGGCTTATTTTTAGGTTGTGTGTTGTATTTTTAAAAAGGGCGTCGCCTACAGAAGTTGTCGGCGAATTTTAGATTTTAAATTTAATTTAAATATATATATATATATATATATATATATATATATATATATATATATAATTTAGAAAGTAGTATTTGATTTTAAAAATAGTTTTAAGTTTAAAAATTTTAAGATATGAAATCAAACCGATCTCACATCCCAAATAGTTCATATAAACGAGCACTGTATCACAAATCATGTATCTATCCCGAAGAATAGACACACTGCTTGATGATGTGGCTTGGTGTTGACCTCATTTTTGATGAGGTCTTCTCTTCTTCTCTTTAAGATTTCAGATCTAGCCTCAGTTTTCCTTCGACTATCTTAGAGGACTAGAATCGGGACCCACCACCTAGAATTTCAAACCACTTCTTAACTCCCTCGCAAACTCCACAAACTTGATTGTAAACCCCTAATCACCTAGAGGGTTGAGATCAAATGTGGAAGTTTAAAGGATGAGCTCCTATAGGACTCCTCGGCCTTAGGATCGCCCCGGCGGCCCGGGTCTCGGTGAAGGGTCGACTTGCACACACACTACACCCGTGAACTACACTTTCACACACCTCTTCAAATCACACCCCTATACCTAACTTGGCCTCCCGACTCATAAAGGTGATTCACATGGATGGTCCTTAACCCCTAAGCCCTCGCGCAAGAGGTTAGGAACAACACGGTGAATGCCTCAAATGAGACCCTTCATGGCTCATGTGGGCTTGATGTGGCTTCATGGCTCAACCAAAATGATTTTATTCCACTTACATTCACCTAACCTTCCATTTTCCAAATTTTCAATTTTTGACCCCAAGGACCCTACACCCACCAACCCTACCAAATGCCCTTGAAACTACCCAAAATCCTCCAAAATTTCCAAATTACCCAAAATTCCTCAAAACCATTCCTAAACACTTCCACATCACTCAAATTGACCATTCCTAGCCAAAAATGCCAAAAATTCCAAAAATACCTCCCAATACCCTCCAAATACCCAAAATACCCCTCTTGACCCAAAAATCCAAAAATTCAGAAAATTCCCAAAAAATTCCAGAAAATCCCAAATATTCCCAATTTCATTTTGTTCAACTATACCATGGGCCAATTTTGTCAATTTACCCCACTTTTATCAAAACCCCCAATTTGACTCCATTTTAACCCAAAGTAAACCCAATGTCAAACCAAACCTACCCAATTGACCCAAATTCTGGTCCAATTCAATTCTAAACTTCAATTCAACATCCCCAATACCAATCTAGACCAAATTCAAGCCCAATTTAATTGGCATGTGGATCCAATTTCACTTTTGGCCTTAAAGCCCAATTTGGACCCATGACCCAAACCTAACCCAAACTCACCCAATTCAACTCCAATTAACCCCAAATCTTTTCCAAACCTTCCTTAACATCCCCATAAACAAAACACTAACATGATTTGCTCAAAATTTAGACCCAAACCCCACTCAAATTCAACCCAAAATCAAAAGGCCAATTTCGACCTAAACCTAAGCCTAGCCCAAATGAGCCCAAATCCTAAAATCAAAACCCATCAAAGCCAAAATCTCTTTGAGACACTCCTATAAACATCTCCCAACATTAATTTTACATCAATTTCAACTCTAGCCCAACTTTGCCCATGGTAGCCCATTTTGGCCCACCTTAGCCACTTTACCAAAAAGGCCCATATCCAACCCAATTCAAACCCAAATCACCTCAAATTTGTTTCAAACCACTCATGACACATCCCTAAACCAAACTCAACAATTATTTGGCCCAAGCCTTTACCAAAATTTCATCCCAAAATCCATTTTAAAATTCAAAAGCCCACTTTCCTAAACCATTTAAAAGCCCATCCTTTACCACATCCAAAGGCCCAAAATTGATTCTAAAGCCCATATGACATTTTCATTTGTCATCCATTTGATCAAAATCATTCCCTAAGTTCCAAATCAATCATCAAATAATTCCAAATTAAGCCTCATGCCAAATTACCCCCTAAATGTCAAATATTTCTAAAACCTTTTTTTCATGAAACAAGTCAACTTTTTTCAAGCCAAATGCAAGCCATGCAAGCCATGACAAGCCACATGAAGCCATGAGGGCTTTGACTTATCATTAGTCCATTTATGGCAAGAAGAGGGGGCTCTTTCCTAATCCTTCTTAAACCCTTTTTTACCTTAAGCATGTCACACACTAAACCATGTTTAGCCACCTCATCATGGATGGAGACTTCACCACTCCTTCTAAGCTGACCTAAATGATTCCCTCAGCTCAAAATCGAGCTTGGAAGGGTGCACCAAGCCCAAAATGGTGGGTTGACCCAAACCAAGCCAAAGTGAGCCTTCCCCCATTCCATTTAAATCAAACTCCTTTACACGTGTCAAACCTCAATCGACCGCACAAGCCTCCAGCCCCGACCCACCCGAGCTTCGAGGGCGACCCGACTGCCGGCCGCCGGCCACCCGCCGCCGGAAAACGCCATGCCCGAGACCTCGGGAGTGAGCCAACATTGGAATTCTCCCTTGCCGAGCCGCCCCATGCCTAGTGGTCACCATGGTCGTTCTTCTCCTCACCGCAGCAACTCGATCCCAAGCCCTAACTCCCCCGGAGGCCCTCCAGCCCCGCCTATTTAAACTCCACCCCTCTCGGCCATGAAGAGGTGCCGAAACAAACCTTAAGGAAACTCGCCAAAATTGTTCCGTACTACTCCCCATACACAGAGCACTCGATCCCCACCGAAATCCCCCTGCCATTTCTTCTCTCGCGAGCTCAATTTCGCAGTTGAAATCCAAGCCCAAAACCAGGACACTTCTCCACAGCTGAGCCAATTCCCAAATCGATTGTCTCTACACCTTCACCGTACCAAGGGAAGGTGTCCACCAACAAAAGCCCCATCTCCAAAGCCACCTAGCTTGCTCCAACTCTCCAAGCTTTGTGGATCGGCTCGGTCGAAATCACATCTAGGACAATTCACCGCACTGCAGAGACTTCATCCGGAGCTTCGCTGGGACCCAATCGAAGGTGCAACAACTCTCGCATCGAAGCCACACTTCTCCGAGCAAAGGTATGAACTAATTCTTCATCCCGAGCTTCCGGAGATTCTCCATTTTAAATGCCTTAATTTCAATGCATGTTTACCGTATGGATGTGTTCGTCTCTTCAAGACGAATCCATAGAGCATAAGAACACGAAAATCCATCGAGAATCGAGTGAGTTCTTAGTGGTTAGAGTGTGGACGGTCACGGGATCACACCAGCCATGGACGATGAACGGATGCCGTCCATTTAATACACGCGCGCATGGACGGCCCGGATGGCGTCGGATCGTGGAGACCCGTACGAGAACCGCGGGGCCCGGCCGCCGACTCGGATGGCGGCGTCGAATGGGAGCGCGACGCGTGCGAGTTCGGAGATGCCGAGGATGTGCCGGCGCCGCGTGGATAAGTAAATAAATAGGGTATTTTCCTATTTATTTAATTCCCTAAACTTGGAAAATTCATATCTCTCGTGTAGAAAAATCACAAAAATAAAATAAAAATACCCTCTCGCTCAGCTGAATAGAGGAGAATAATGTGGAAAAGAAATTAATTAATTTTGTCCAAGTATTTTATTTTTAATTAATTATTTACTCCCTGCATTGTTTTGATTCTCCATGCATCCATACAATTCACCATGGCATGAGACCATAGTGGCTTTTGAAGCCTCCGAATTTGGGAACATTCCCCGAATTTTCCAAAGTCGCAGGCCATCCCTATGAAGAGTTATTGATTTTTCAAATTCATGTCACTGTTTTAAGTATTTTAATTCCAATAAATAGCATGTTGTGAAATAAATTCTAGGAAAATTTAGTGATGTTCCTTATGACCAGAGAACCCTAGGAAAAATAGGTTTTGAGTTAGTTCATTCTAGACAACCCTAATTGGCTTAAACACCCAAAATAGGTCTCTAATTAATTAGAGTTAACCATAGATCAAATTGACTTGAAATCAATTCTCCACTGACCTTTAGGATCAGAGGAGCCCACCATAAAAATTTGAGGTCAATCGGACTCGGTTAGCCCTATTAATCGGGTTGATTAAGCCATTTAGCCAATTTAAACTTCAAAAATTCATAACTTTCAAAATATCTTTCAAAAATTAACCAAATTGGTTTTGGAGTCTCTCTGATATCAGGGGAATTTAAGAAAATTAAATTTTCAATTTTCTAAAAAAGTTGATTTTTAATATTATTTCAATATTTTTAATAATTAAAAAATAATAAAAATCACAAAAATAATAAAATTCACCAAAATGTCACATTTTGAATTTTAATCACTTAGGAACAAACCCCATATTTTTCTTAAGTCTATTTGGTGAGATATTAATTTTTAAAGCTCTAGGGTAATTTTAAAAATTAAAAGATGTTTTTTCTAGCATTTTCACTAAAATAATTATAATAAATCAAAGAAAAATCAGAAAATTATAAAATTTGGTTCTCTGAAATCCTTGATATCAGAGAGAATTTTGAAAATTATAAAATTCATTTTTCAACATTTATTTTATTTTTAAATTAATTAACACTCCAAAACTTAAAATAATTCTAATAAATAAAATATAATTCAAAAAATCACCAAAATTAGTCCAAGTGGTCCTCTGGTCATTAGGAATGTCCCCTAATTTTCTTAAGGACAGAAACTTTCCCTTGGTCATGTTATCAAATTTTCCTTGAAAATCTCTATTTTCTACTAAAAATAATTATATAAATAAATTAAATACAGAAAAATCACATTTTCTCCTCTCATGTCTTTATTGACATATGAGTGAAGTCACATAAAAATTTCAAGTTCATTTGAGTTCAATTTAGTGAGTTATGAAATTATTAAGCTTAAAGGACAAAATGGTAATTAAAATTTTAACCCTTAATTAAAACTTTAGGTTTAATAAAAATTAACAAGTAAAACATTTGATCCTAACTTGATTTGGATGATTGAAATTTAATAATTGAAGGGTAGAAACCCATTAAACAATTTAAAATGATTAAACTTTAATTAAATAATTGATTAAATTTCGAAGAATAATAAAATTGGAATTATTAAAATAAGGGATATTATTAGGGAGAGATTTATTCTTTAATTTAAAAATCCCTAAATTAATCATCTCATTAATGTTTAATTCTCAATTAAAATGATAATTCAAATAAAAAAAACATTAAAAGACTTAGTCTTTAAATTAAATTAAAACAAATTCCTTTAAAATTAAAAATTAAATTAAAAAATTTAAGAATTAAATGAAGATATATTATATTAAATTAAAATTAAAAATTAAATTAAATTAAATCAAATTAAACTAAATTAAATTAAATTAAATTAAATTAAATCAAATTAAATTAAGTATTAAATAAAATTAAATTAAATTAAATCAAAAATAAAATTAAATTAAATTAAATTAAATTAAATTAAATTAAATTAAATTAAATCACATTACATTAAATTAACTTAAGTTAAATTAATTTAAATTGAACCACATTAAATTAAACTAAATTAAGTTAAATTAAATATAAAGACATAAAAAATTCATAATAAATCTAAAATAACTTGAACACTATTCCAAACTTAAATCATTAATTTGAAATTAAATCACAAATCATTAAATATCATTTTGCTTTTAGGAGCTTTTGCTATTATAACTCCTAAATGGAATATTAAATGAAATGTCATTTCACTCGTAAGGATATTCAAATGTCCTAAGTTCACTGAGCAAGTTAACAAAACTTGAAAACCCTGGACGAGCGATTCATTTACATAATTAAGTTCATTTCGATTTCAAACAATCCTAGAAATATTGAAAAGATGTTTAAGATTCTTCTTAAACACTTCCTCAATATGATAGGATGTTTATAAGAACAATCGAACTTAGTTGTTCTTTGATGAAGAAAATCGTCTTCAAACCAAAAACACAAAGAACCTAGACGTCATAGAAATCGACTAGCTATAGGATTAAGAATTTGGTAGAAAACCATAACCCTTACCTTAGCTTTACCTAGGAACTTGCTTAAATATTCTAACCGTGTTTTAAGTGCAGCTTGGGATGACGGGAAGACCCTCCAGTGTACGCTTTTATTTTATTGCAATTTACTTTCTTGCAATTTATTTAATCGCAATGCACTTTACTTCTCTCGCATGTTAAACAACAACTTGCATGAAAACCTACACCTTTAGGACAGAAACCAAAACTGAAACCATAACTAAATTAAAAGACATTACAAGATAAAATTCACCTCCACAACATTTCAAAATATAAAACAACTCAAAATTTAATCACAAACATAACACAAAACTACAATTACAACTAAATTAAAACGTCTTGTTGGATGATCGGGAATACCTCGGATGATGTAACCTACGTGTTGCTAACGGGATTTCCCACGGTCTAAATGAAAGTGTGGAACTCATTCAACTGAGTTTAGCAAATTCATCTGGACTAAGTGAATCCGATAAAAATATTGATGCCGGAAGGATGGAACCGCGGGATCTTAACCGTGTCGTTATAATCAACTTTAAGATTTGTTTTAATTAAAACATAAAAAACACTTGGAAATTAAAACTTCTCTAAACCAAACATTTCTCCCATCTCTTGATTTATGATTTCTAAAACTAAACCTCTCGCAACAACAAGAAGCTCTGAGCATGGTGGGCAAGACGGCCATCGTCATCGCAGAAACAAATCTACATCAAGCAAAACTTTCCTAGAATTAAACAACAAAGCCATAGGACTTCGAGGTAGTTTCGCCTAGTGCAACATAAATCCTCAACTCTTCGTTAGTGCATTTCGCATTGCAAATTAAGCCCTAACCGGTCTTAGATTCCGAGGTAGTCGTCCGATACGACATAAACCCTCATATCTTCCGTGCAATTTGTATGATTCTATCATATAAATATAAGCCCCGATTAATTAAAATCGGCAAAATTAAAACATTAAATAAACATTAGGACTTTCCTAAATCCAAGCCAAACAATAGGATAGTCGGGAGATTACCGAAGTTCGCTTCGAATCCGTGATCTCTCCTACTTCTCTTCCTTCGAATCCCCAAAATAAAATGTTCCGAATTTGATCCATTCCTTATTGAAATTCCAAATTTCAATCCTCGAAAACTTAAACTTTCAAATTCTCGAGAGCAGAATTATTGATCGTTATCGAGAGTTTTCTTAGGTGATTCCCGTCACTTAAGATGTAATTAACTATAGGGGCTTGCCCTTATAGGGAACTTTAAGAACCTGTGTAATATAAACCCCGTTTGATGTTTTCATATTAAGCGGGGAAATTTGTCGGCTTATAAAATTGGTTCGCAGACCAAACGGATGTCACAAATCCTCTAGTTTATTTAACCGAGCCCCATCATCAAGCGGTGTATCTATCCTTAGGAATAAATACACGGTTTGTGGTACGGTGCTCGTTTATGTAAACTATTCGAGATGTGAGATCGGTTTGATTTCATATCTTAAAAATCTTCAAATTTAAAAATTATTTTCAAAATCAAATACTACTTTTCAAATTATTTATTTAAATTAAATTAAAATTCGCCGACAATTTCTGTAGGCGACCCCCTTTTAAAAAAAATACAACACAACCTAAAAATATGCCGACAATATTTCTGGCGACTCCGCTGGGGACAAGTTCCTCTCTCCATTTTAATCAAATAATTCTGCTCTTAAAAAAATCGGTAGTGCATCCATGTCCCTCGTGGATCAAACTACTCCTTCTTTCCGTCGGGATACTATGTTCATTTCTACCTCGAACAAGTACAACCAACATTCTCCCGGATTTAGGAGCCACCGTTTAGACACCCCTAAACGAGAGAGGTTCCGAGATCCTTTTACCTCATTTCCGAGGTGGGGTGGACCCCCAATAAGTGTTAGTTTAGGAGTGATCCTTCGAGTCGAGAAGTCTTGCTTAAGACTCTCTTTTCCTTTCCAACTCCGATTCAGATTCCTTACCTTCTTTACACCTTTGAACACTCCGTTCTAAATAAACAAACCCTTTAATAAGTGATTCCCTCTTATAAATACATGGATAAGAATGAGTTCGGACTCTTTTCAATTCCTTTCTTTTCGTCCTAAAGAAAAGAAGCATAACTTGGGACTGACAACCAGAATCTATCCTGCAGAAATGGAAGCCCCGAAACTAATTTTCTCCTTCACCAACTGGACCGGACTTCGCCGTCTATAAGGATGAGCCGCCCGACAATGGAATCATCCGATTCGGGACAGGGATTTGAAAACACAAATGTCAAGATCACCGACGTCTCCCTCTTTGCACCGATGAACAAGGTATCCGAAGCCGAAGAGCCACCGCTCGAGTTCCACCTTAGGTCGACCCAAGAATTCCCTCCTCCGCAAAGGATCTCGACTAAGAAGAGTACCGATGTCCATAGAAGGATCGTTATCTCTACCCCCACCTGGTCTAGTTGTTTCCGCACCTACCCCGACTTTTGCCAAATCAAAGGGGAAAGAAATCCAGAATTATGATGGACCCGTTACCGTGGAGGGTACAGCATCTTCCCGTAAGACCTTCTCGTTTTCGAAATCGGGTCCAGCTCAAAGATTCCGTCACCGACAAGGACCCAAAGAAGAAACAAAAGTAGAAGGATCGCTAAAGAAGCCGTAGCCGCCGAAATTGCTTTCCTGGAGGAAATTCCGTAACCGCCGTAATATACACCACCGCCGTAATATACACCGCTACTCCGAATACATACCGCTCTTGGGAGGAAGCAGGTTTCATCCCCTCTCCGCCGCGAAGATGAAGAAAATATTCGCAAGATTGTCGCCACATTACCGCAGTACCCCGCATATTACAATGATAGCCGCAAGAAAAGAACTAGAACTACGCCGTTTGCTCGACCGCAAACCTTGGTAGTAAAAGTTAAGCAAAGAAGGAAAACTCGCCCCGTATCGGAAATTCTACGAAGAATAGGGCGGGTGCCGCCCAAATCCCGTCTTGGGCCCCGAGTAGAACCTCGCCATCATGACGTAAAAGCCAAGTAAAAGAATGAAGGCTAGTCCGCCCGTTGTCGTCTCGGATTACAGTATTAGGGAGGATACCACCTTCCAAGCATTTGGTCGACTGCACCATCCGGTCCTAGATCTTCTCGCCGCCGAAGGATGGTATGGCGTCCCACTACCGGGCAGCTGAGATCGAAACAACGACTCGAGAAGGAAAGTCTCGCCAGGAGACTCGAATCGAAGAAAGTGCTACCGCGATGAAGGGGACTCGTGAGAAAGGGACCCGGCAGCCTATCGCATGACAACCACGAAGACACACGTAAAGCCCCGCTAGAAGATGCCATGGAAAAGTCGAGAACCGACATTCGACGATCGGCAAAAGAAAGAGAAGAAAAGTTCGGGGACGAGATCGATTCATCGAATTCATGGACAACGAATACGCGAAATCAACATGGTAGAAACACGAGCTTCATCGCCTTCGCAAGGTGCTCCCGCAGCTCGCGAAAGAGAGGAGCCGAACCGATGAGAAGGCAGCTTCAAGAGAAAGATGATACGATCGCCCGTATGTCGAAAAGGATGGAAGAGATGGTCGTAGCCCTAGCCACTCTCCGTAGTCAAGTACAACCACAAAGGGAAACACCCCCGGAAGTCATTCACATTGTGGACGGAGGAAAGGAGATTACATCCGTCAACGGAGATGATCAACTAAAGAAGGATACAACACAAAGTATGATCCCTGAAAAGGATATCAAGAACTTGGTAGAACAAAGCAAAGCGAGAAGCCTTAGCACAATCGAAGAGTGGGACATCCATTCGGACGGGTAGACCTTACCCGTAAGAATTCGACGCCGTCCAATACCCGAAAGGCTTCGTACCACCTCTCGTTCAAGACCTTCGACGGAACCGGGAATCCCCGACAAGCATGTGGCACACTTTCGTGCCGCTTGTTGCAATGCCGGCGGGAGCGATGCATTACTCTTCCGACGTTCGTCGCCAGTCCGTCAGAATCGCCTTCGACCGGTATGCAGAATTACCAAATGGTTCGGTAAAGACGTTCTCAGAGCTAGAAAACCTCTTCATCAAGCGATTCGCCGGAGCTCAGCACCACATCACTATAGGTGATTTAGTGGTAGAGAAACAAAAGCCGAATGAAACTTTAGTGGATTACATACTTCGATGGAGGAACTTAAGCATGAAGTGTGAACCACAACCGCAAGAACAAGCATGCGATCGGCATTTTACTTAAAAGTATTCACGGCCCGATAAGCACTTCTCCTCAAGGGATTCACTATTAAGACTTTTGAGAAGTTGTTAAGCAAGGCCGGAAGCTTGCAAGAAGAGGCGAAGCAATTAAGTTTCACCGACAAGACGGACAAGCAAAAGCCTCGTAAAGACTTTTGAAAAGAAATCCGGGATCGTTGCAAAGCAGTTGACAAAGGCAAGCAACCGATGCAAATACCACCGAACGGCCGCAAAGAACCACAACAGAATTACCAAGAACCCCGGCCCAGACTATCACTCATCTCCGCAAGTATGAACAATCGCCTCGTCCGCAACGTACATTAAAGGAGCTTTTGAACGCAGAATATCCGTTCAAGAATGAAGCAAGCGTCGAAAATGTTCCGTAGTTCGATGAAGACTCCGGATTTCCAACTGCCGTAGCCTAAAAGACCGGAGGAAGTCAACAAGAAAGGTGATCCCAACTTTTGCCCTTACCACCGGATGCTTCGGGCACAAAATGAAGATTGCATTACCTTCAAAAGTTGGCTCAATGACAACCTTCGGAAAGGGAATATAACGATCCCGAAGGAGTACATGAAGGAACCCCGTAAAGGAGGTTCCGTCAATGTTGTCTCGACTGATCCCATCATTCCGATAGATCCCTATACGACTGACGATGGATGGACTACCGCTTGGACGAGGTCTTCGAAGAAGATTTTAGACAGCATCCAAACCGCTTCGGTGCGAGCTTCAATTCAGAGTTTGAAACCTGTTAAGCCGGTACTATCACTTGCGATAGAAGAACCACCTCAACAGCAGACAATTGAAGAAAAGAAGAAAATCGACGAAGAAGAGAAGACCGAGGCACCTAAGGCTGACTAGGGGCCGCTTATCCTAGGATAGTTGTTTCCGATTCGGGGAGAAATCCTCGAACCTCCGACTCGTATGATTATCCGCTCACTTCGGTGGGGTCATATAATGATAAGGGTGATGGCGTTGGCTACGTTTGATCGTTTCTAACGATTACGTAACTAACGGTAATCCGGATATCGATTTCGATACCAACGACAATTCTCAAATCATACACGATCTTGACAAGCAAAATAATGAAGAAGACATCCATCAAGGAGGCTACGAGAGTTCAATAAGCGACGAATCTATTTGCGAGTTTCGAGGAACCCCAATCACACAGAGTTAGAGCCTTCGCACTCGAAGCTAATCCGGAAGAGCCTGTCATTCCGATTCAAGAAGAGACACCGGCAAGCTCAACAATAGATTCAGAGGAAATTACAGAAGTCAACTTAAGGAGTGGAAGAGTTCTACCTCCGAGAATGGGTCCAAAAGACAAAGGAAAGGTGTGGTTGTCTCGAGAAGAACCAACCCCGCAGAAGAAATACCCATTCGAGAAGAAAATGAAGCACATGAAAATAAAGTGGACTACAACGTGCTAGCCCATCTTAGGAAACTACCAGCCAAACTGAGCATCTACGACGCTCTCATCTTATCAAAGGAGATGAGAGAAGCTCTGATCAAGGCCTTACTTGATCCAGAGATTTGCTTAGCTCAAATGGCCGGAGATTCCTTAGATGAGGTTTGCTCGTTAAAAGATCAGCGAGGTGTTATCTTCACGGACAACGACCTACTACTTGGGACAGCAGACCACAACCGACCGTTGTACATTTCAGTTACAATTGGGAAGTTTACACTCTCCAGAGTATTGGTGGATCCAGGAGCATCAATCAATATAATGAATCTTCGAACGCTAGCATACTTGGAAATTGATGCTCGTGAACTCGAAGCCGACAAAATGTTATTAAGAGGATTCAACCGTAAAGGAGAAAGAGCCCTCGGATCAATAACGCTATCGATGAAGACGAGTGACTTAGCAAAGACAACCGCAAAATTTCACATAATTGATTCGGAAACATCGTTCAACGCTCTATCGGGCCGACCATGGATACATGAAAACAGGATGGTACCATCATCTCTACATCGTTGCATCAAATACTACGACGGAGGGGAACAATGCGTCAAAGGTGACTTACAACCATTCTCCGTACATGAAATTGGAATCCACGAGGATGCAGCTTATTATGCACCACCGAAGAAAACGATATTCTCCAGAGATACCATGACAAATGAAGCAAAGAAAGTTCGGGACAACGAAGGACCTGAAATTCTAGTCCAACAGTCACTCACCACTCCCTTCCGGCGAGATGGTGAAGGTTTCTCCACAACTCGCATCCGAGGTCGAGGCCGGGGACGAGGTCGTGGCGTAGACGTTAGGACGATTGGACGTAAGAAACCAACCATCAATGTTGATTGGGAAGATAGTTCTGAAGAAGAAAAAGAAATCAAACAAGAAGCAGCGACAATAAGTCAGAAGAAGTCGCAATTCAAAATCCCTCTCGAAGATGAGAAGAACGAAGAATACAAATCGATGTACGAGAAGATTAATCACTATGTACATACTATGACCCTGACCCCGATCCATTCTAATAAGATTGAGGGTATGGAGGTCAAAGAGGTACGTAGCGGTGGTGCAAAACCAATCAAATTCTACAAGTGGTGCTTCTTCCTCCAAAATTGAAAACAATGTACAACTCGAAGATGTCACTTTATCGAATTAATGGAATTACCTTTTGAGTGGTACTCTCCCTGTGTTCAAAATTTAATTCAACGTGGTTTCTTACCTAGACAATGGACAAAAGGTCAATCTCAACATTTTGAAGAATTATGGAATAACTCCGGTCGTCCACCCAACTCAAAACATGGTCTCGGATTCGGCACAGTAGGGTCGGTTGACGATACTGAATTTTGCTTGGTTGTCACCTGCGAATCTAATGAAAACTGCATGGAAACTACGGACGAACTCGAAGATTTACAAATTGGAGACGCTCCACCGTAATTCGAAGAAGAAATCAAATCTACAATAGATGAGTTAATAGAAGTTAACTTAGGTACTAGCGAAGAGCCTAGACCTACCTTTGTTAACTCTTTACTCAATAAAGAAGACTCAGAAGAAATAATCAAGTTATTAATGGAATTTAAAGACTGTTTTGCTTGGAGCTACGATGAGATGCCGTGATTAGCTCCGGAGGTCGCAGTCCATAAGCTAGGAGTGGATCCTACTTCCGTCCCGCCGACAAGGTCCCGTAAGAATGCGTCTAGAAATCGAACAACAAGTCATAGCCGAAGTTAAAAAGTTAATAGACGCTAAATTTGTCCGTGAAGAACAATACCCAACTTGGCTAGCCAATGTGGTACCAGTCAGAAAGAAGAATGGTCAGATCAGAATTTGTGTGGACTTCAGAGATCTAAACAAGGCATGTCCAAAGGATGAATTCCCTCTACCGATCCCAGAATTAATGATCGACATTGCTTCAACACATGAAATATTCTCATTCATGGATGGATCTTCAGGATATAACCAGATAAAAATGGCTCCGGAAGATGAAAAGCTTACAGCATTCAGAACGCCGATTGGAGTATTTTGCTACACAGTGATGCCATTCGGATTGAAGAACGCAGGAGCAACCTACCAAAGAGCAATGACAAGAATTTTTGATGATCTCATCCACAATCAAGTCGAATGCTACGTGGACGATGTGGTCATCAAAAGCAAAGTAAAGGACAACCACTTGTATGATTTGAGAATTGTTTTCGAACGATTAAGACAATTTAACCTTAAGATGAATCCCTTAAAATGCGCCTTCGGCGTCACCTCCGGGAAATTCTTAGGATTCGTTGTCCGACATCGTGGAATTGAAATCGACCCGGAGAAGATTAAAGCTATCTTAGAAATGCCGCCCCCAAAACCTTAAAACAACTACGATCTTTTCAAGGGAAGCCGGCATATCTTCGACGCTTTATCTCAAACCCGTCGTGTAGGTGTCAGCCTTTCTCGGCACTAGTTAAAAAGGACGCCAAATTTGTTTGGGAAGAGAAATGCCGAAGGCCTTCGAGGACATTAAACAATATCTAATGACACCTCCCGTCCTAGCAGCCTCGGCCTCGAGTAGACCGCCGATACTTTACACCGCGGCTTTAGACGACTCTCTCGGAGCCCCGTTAGCCTGTGTCAATAATGAGGGTAAAGAAAATGCTCTTTATTACTTAAGCCGTCGTTTGCTTCCGACGGAAGTAAGGTATCCCGCAATTGAAAAGCATTGTTTGGCCCTGATCTTCGCCGCTCAAAAGCTCAGGCACTACATGCTTTCTCATAAGGTCAACCTAATCTCGAAGTTTAATCCATTGCAATACTTGATGACTCGTCCGACGCTTTCCGGCTGACTTGCCAGATGGTCAATGATATTATTGCAATTCGATATAACTTTCGTGCCTCTTCGTGCCGTAAAGGGACAAGTCTTAGCAGACTTCCTTGCAAGACACCCTTTGCCACGGAGATCTCCTCTCAATGATGATCTGCCGGATGAACAAATAATGAACCTAGAAGACCTCGATGATCGACGTTGGGAATTATATTTCGACGGAGCATCTTCGACGCACAAAGACGAAGAATCGCAAGTGATAGTGCCCGGTAAGGCAGGAATCGGGCTAATCTTTATAACACCGGAGCGGGGGATGTTAAGATACTCCTACCACTTGACGAGCCGTGTACAAACAACGAAGCGGAATACGAAGCCCTCGTAACGGATCGGAATTAACCATTCAAATGGGTATAACGGACATCAACATCTACGGGGATTCACGATTAATCATTCAACAGATCCTGACAAGACTGAATTTTAAAGCCAAGACTCGAACAATACTTCCAAGTATGCCATACAAATTGTTGGAACGATTCCAAATGTGACAATCTACAAAATTCCCGTAAAAGAAAATGCTTTAGCAGATGCTTTAGCCCGTCTCGCAAAAGAATTTGCCTGTTTGCAAGATGAATCAGTGGAAGTGTCGGCTCACTGGACGTCAGGTCCTATCACGACTCGATATGGACACAATACACAAACCGAAGAAGAAAAAGAATCGGCTTGCAACAAATGACGTAAAAACACGTAAGATCGGCGACAGCCCATTGATAGACTACCTACAAACAGGAAAGCTACCGTGACGATAGGTCGCTAGCCCATCGTATCAAGAAAAGAACTCCGTCCTACGCATTAATAAACAATACATTATACGAAGGTCTTTTGATCGATGTGGCTAAGGTGCCTAAGCGGGTCCGAGGCCCGTGGAATTGTTAAAGAGGTACATTCAGGACTCGTGGCGCTCACCGCTCGGATCCGAAGATGAAAATGAAAATTAAAAGACTAGGGTACTACCGGCCCTCGATGATGACCGACCGCATGAAAATCGCCAAGAGCCGTCACCAGGCGCAAGTGCACGGAGTGGTTCTACACCAACCTCCAAATGTGTTACATCCGACAATTGCGTCGTGGCCATTTGAATGTTGGGGCACGGATATAGTGGGTCCAATAGAACCACCATCTTCAAAAGGACATCGCTTCATTCTTGCGGCTACAGATTACTTTTCCAAGTGGGCAGAAGCAGTTCCACTCAGAGAAGTGAAAGCACATCACGTGCTACAATTTTTCAAGAACCAAGTTGTCTACCGTTTCGGGGTGCCGCGCAGGATCATCTCGGATAATGGGTCAGCATTCAGAAGCACGCAAATCAACAATTTTGTCAGGAGACACGGAATCGACTGGCGATACTCAACAATTTACTACCCAAGAGCAAACGGCCTCGCTGAGGCTTTTAACAAAACTCTCGTTCAAATTTTAAAGAAAACTTTGGACGACAATAAGAGAAATTGGCACGAGAAATTGTTAGAAGCCTTATGGGCCTACCGGACAACCTTCAGAACTCCTACGCAAGCTACACCTTACGCTCCGGTGTATGGGTCCGAGGCGAGTGTTACCTTTAGAGGTTCGGCCTTCCTTCACTCGAATTGCAGCTTGCAAATAAAATCACAACGAAGAGAACGCTAAATTACGACTCGAAGAATTAGAGAGCCCGGAAGGGAAAAGACTTGCAGCGCAACGTAATTTAGAACTATACCAAGCTAAGATGGTTCAAGCCCATGACAACCGGTCCGCCCAAGAACCTTCAAAGTTGGTGACTTAGTTCTCGTTCTCAAGAGACCTATTCTCGCACACCGCAAGATAGGGGGAAAATTTGAACCCACTTGGGAAGGACCGTTTGTGGTTGAAGCAGTATACTCAGGAGGTTCCTACCAGCTAGTGAATTGCCAGGGAGAAAGACATATGCTTCCGATCAATGGACGATACTTGAAAAAGTACTACGCTACCTGATGTTTCGAAGGAATAAACTTTCCATCCCTAGAAGCACGGGTGAAGTAATTACTTATGATTGGGTCCGAACCCAAAGAATAATAAAATGTGCTAAAATAAATAAAATCCTGATAATAAAATTTTCCTTGTTTTCTTTTCCAAATCAAAATCTCTTACTTGATCTTATCCCACTTCATTCCTGTTAAATTTAAAAAAAAAGTAATATAAGAATAATAAAAAATGTCTTTAATAAACATTTTCTTGATGTTCTTGTTCTTAGTACAGCCCCTGATCCTTTTCCTTGTCTTTTCGCAGGGAAATGTCGAGCGGGCGGTCGGTCTTGAACTTTAAGAATGGCGTAAGCCTTGCACTCGATGAAAAGAGGGTGAAAGATGGAGCGATAATCAAGATTGACTCGGATTTCGCACCGACGAGCCTACGATGACGAGGAAAGTGACCGGGTCCCGGTTGACCGAGAAGAACCGCCCGGACGGACAGATGATGAAAGTAGGTGGCCCAAGCCACCAATCCAACGAACAAGAAAAGAAAGACAAACATCGAAGAAGATAAGAAAATGAAGTCCGTAGTCGCCACGGCGGCAGGCTGCGACTTGTCGGCGCCGCGCCTACGGAGATTCAAGAAGTTCGAAGAGCTACTCTCACAGCCTACGCAACGAAGAAATAAGAATCGCCGTATCCGTAAGATGTTAACAAAACTAGCCGCGGACCGGTGCGACGAGACAGTTGCTAATGTCAGTGCATACACTTCAAGGACACCGGTTCACCAGGAACCTGAAGAAAGGAGGCCAGCTCCTAAGATGACAGAAAGAACCAGGGAAATCTCCAGAAGATCAGAAGAAAGAAGGCTACCACGCCACCGGATAGAACCAGCAGTGATGCATGACCTTGTTGCGGAAGCAACCCCGGGGGATGTCCCGACAGGCATCATCCCCGAGGAGCCGAGGTATGCGGGAGAACGTGAAGGGATTGAACCCTATATTCCACAATATGTCACTGTGCCTCGCCATCCGCAGATCATTCCGAATACGAGCTGGAGAGAATGCGGAATGTTGAAAAGAAAACCTTTGAATACTTCGAGAGAATTAGAGGCGGAAGAATCAATATACTCGGAAGGCCTCGAATTACATACGTACGTATTCTCGGAATATGAACAAGAAGAAATCGTGGATTGCATCCGGGATTTGAAAAGAATGGGCCGAGCGAGCCGCCTAAGGGAAAACACATACTCGAACCCCGGAGATGGATGCCGGGGAAAGGAAGAATCACAATACAATGTGGATGCCGTTACAACTTTGCCGAGGACAGGAAGGGAAACCCGCCGGGAATACTCCGTCATGGGCAAGTGGATCCGATGCCATTAGTCATCAAGAGAATGGTAAAGAGATTGATAACATGGAGGGTATTGCCAGCAGATTGCATACCCAATAGTTGCATTATCAACATCTACAAACAGGGTGACTGTATACCCCCACACATAGATCACCATGATTTTGTCAGGCCTTTCTGCACAGTCTCTTTCCTGAGCGAGTGTAACATCATGTTCGGATCTGACCTCCGGATAGCAGGCCCGGGTGAGTTCCGAGGGCCAGTAAAAATACCACTACCGGTAGGTTCCGTCATGATACTGAAAGGCAACGGAGCAGATGTCGCCAAGCATTGCATACCAGGAGTACCAGTAAAGCGGATCTCAGTTACGTTCAGGAGAATGGACGACAGAAAGACACCTTACCATTTCCAGCCAGACCCGGAGCTAGAGAGCCTCCGACCTTACGAGCTGTGAGTTACATGGAAAATATCACACCTCCAACGTACATCCATACGGCATCCTTGCCAAGGATGGCTTGGAAGGTGATGTTATTGACCATGTACCCCACTATTCAGACATGGATTTTTGACGGATGCTTCTTTGGATGGATCGACAAAGATCATACACGATCCGTTTTGAGTTTACATGGATTGTATGAAATATATTCCGGATCAAGATGTATGATGTATCTTCTACATGATTGGAATGAAAGTGACCATGTCACATTTTTGGCCTTCACCTCTTTTAGTGCAAATTGATTGGGAAACGCCATTAAAGTTAAATGAACTTCGAACAAAGAACAGAAAAGAAATAAGAAATAATAAAAGAAAACTTTCTAACAAAAAAAAAAAATAAATCTAAAAATGACAAACACCAAATTCACATGAACATTAAATAAACGATAAAATAAAATTTGAATCATTAAAAGATAAACAAAATCAACATAAATGTTAAATCAAATTCTCAATCAAATTTCAAATGTGATCTTCCAAATTTCAAATCAAATCTTAAATCAAATTTCAACCGAGTTCAAACTCATCCTTCCAAATTCAAGTTCAATCCTTCCGGATTTCAAATCTCAATCAAATTCGAGTTCAATCTTTCCGGATTCCAAATCTCAATCAAATCTCAAATTCGATCTTCCAGATCTTAAATCAAATCTCAATCAAATTCAAGTTCAATCTTTCCAGATTCCAAATCTCAATCAAATCTCAAATTCGATCTTCCAGATCTTAAATCAAATCTCACTCAAAAAATCAAATCTCAAATTCGATCTTTCCGGATCTCACATCAAACCTCAATCCAATTCAAACCTTGGGTCGAGGATTTTATATCCAAGACTGCACTGCTTTAGGATTCTCTTCCTACTGCACTGAAATACATCAATTCAAACCTTTGGGTCGAGGATTTTATATCCAAGACTGCACTGCTTTAGGATTCTCTTCCTACTGCACTGAAATACATCAATTCAAACTCTTGGGTCGAGGATTTTATATCCAAGACCGCATCGCTTTAGGATTCTCTTCCCTATCGCACTCGAAATACATCAAATTCAAACCTTGGGTCGAGGATTTTATATCCAAGACCGCACTCGCTTTAGGATTCTCTTCCTACCGCACCGAAATACATCAATTCAAACTCTTGGGTCGAGGATTTTATATCCAAGACCGCATCGCTAGGATTCTCTTCCTACTCTGCACTGAAATACATCAAATTCAAACCTTGGGTCGAGGATTTTATATCCAAGACTGCACTGCTTTAGGATTCTCTTCCTACATCAATTCAAACCTTTGGGTCGAGGATTTTATATCCAAGACTGCACTGCTTTAGGATTCTCTTCCTACTGCACTGAAATACATCAATTCAAACCTTTGGGTCGAGGATTTTATATCCAAGACCGCATCGCTTTAGGATTCTCTTCCTATCGCACCGAAATACATCAAATTCAAACCTTGGGTCGAGGATTTTATATCCAAGACCGCATCGCTTAGGATTCTCTTCCTACTGCACCTGAAATACATCAATTCAAACTTTTGGGTCGAGGATTTTATATCCAAGACCGCACCGCTAGGATTCTCTTCCTATCGCACCGAAATACATCAAATTCAAACCTTGGGTCGAGGATTTTATATCCAAGACTGCACTGCTTTAGGATTCTCTTCCTACTGCACTGAAATACATCAATTCAAACCTTTGGGTCGAGGATTTTATATCCAAGACTGCACTGCTTTAGGATTCTCTTCCTATCGCACTGAAATACATCAAATTCAAACCTTTGGGTCGAGGATTTTACATCCAAGACTGCACTGCTTTAGGGTCCTTTCCCTATTGCACTGAAATACATCGGATTCAATTTCCTTGGGTCGAGGATTTTACATCCGAGATTGCACTGCTTTAGGATTCTTTCCCTATTGCACTGAAATACATCAAAATCAAACTCTTGAGGTTAAGGATTTTACATCCAATACTGCATTACTCTGAGATTTTTCCTCATTGTAATGATCCAATCCAATCGATTCGATCTTCTTTTGGGGTTGAGGATGTTACATCTAAAACCTCAAAATTCCAATTTTCATTTCAAATCAAATTCCTTCAAATTAATCTTGACAAACTTCAATCTAAATTGAAACTCCAAATTGAAATCTAAACTCACACATCATGACTTGAACATGAAACAAAATAAAATCTAAATTGAAATTTCTCCCATATCATGTGATTTGGGATTCACCTCCTTTTCCTTTCCCCAGCGAGAGTTCAGGAATCTCCAGTCTTAGAGATACACTTGACACTCCCCAGCGGAAATTCTTCTACTTCGTCCTAAGTTTGTCACTTGGACATCTGTGTTGGTTTTGTTGATCTCTTCGGTCAACACCAATACGCGCGGTGTGCTCCGTCAGCTCACCACACCTATTGGGGGTCCATTTGTTGACCTCATTTTTGATGAGGTCTTCTCTTCTTCTCTTTAGTACTTAGGATCTAGCCTTAGGCTTTTCCTTTGACTATCTTAGAGGACTAGAATTGGGACCCACCACCTAGAATTTCAAACCACTTCTTAACTCCCTGCAAACTCCACAAACTTGATTGTAAACCCCTAATCACCTAGAGGGTTGAGATCAAATGTGGAAGTTTAAAGGATGAGCTCCTATAGGACTCCTTGGCCTTAGGATTGCCCTGGGTGGCCTGGTCTGGTGAAGGGTTGACTTGCACACACACTACACCTGTGCACTACACTTTCACACACCTCTTCAAATCACACCCCTATACCTAACTTGGCCTCCTCGACTCATAAAGGTGATTCACATGGATGGTCCTTAACCCCTAAGCCCTTGGCTAAGAGGTTAGGAACAACATGGTGAATGCCTCAAATGAGACCCTTCATGGCTCATGTGGGCTTGATGTGGCTTCATGGCTCAACCAAAATGATTTTATTCCACTTACATTCACCTAACCTTCCATTTTCCAAATTTTCAATTTTTGACCCCAAGGACCCTACACCCACCAACCCTACCAAATGCCCTTGAAACTACCCAAAATCCTCCAAAATTTCCAAATTACCCAAAATTCCTCAAAACCATTCCTAAACACTTCCACATCACTCAAATTGACCATTCCTAGCCAAAAATGCCAAAAATTCCAAAATACCTCCCAATACCCTCCAAATACCCAAAATACCCCTCTTGACCCAAAAATCCAAAAATTCAGAAAATTCCCAAAAAATTCCAGAAAATCCCAAATATTCCCAATTTCATTTTGTTCAACTACACCATGGGCCAATTTTGTCAATTTACCCCACTTTTATCAAAACCCCCAATTTGACTCATTTTAACCCAAAGTAAACCCAATGTCAAACCAAACCTACCCAATTGACCCAAATTCTGGTCCAATTCAATTCTAAACTTCAATTCAACATCCCCAACACCAATCTAGACCAAATTCAAGCCCAATTTAATTGGCATGTGGATCCAATTTCACTTTTGGCCTTAAAGCCCAATTTGGACCCATGACCCAAACCTAACCCAAACTCACCCAATTCAACTCCAATTAACCCCAAATCTTTTCCAAACCTTCCTTAACATCCCCATAAACAAAACACTAACATGATTTGCTCAAAATTTAGACCCAAACCCCACTCAAATTCAACCCAAAATCAAAAAGCCCAATTTCGACCTAAACCTAAGCCTAGCCCAAATGAGCCCAAATCCTAAAATCAAAACCCATCAAAGCCAAAATCTCTTTGAGACACTCCTATAAACATCTCCCAACATTAATTTTACATCAATTTCAACTCTAGCCCAACTTTGGCCCATGGTAGCCCATTTTGGCCCACCTTAGCCACTTTACCAAAAAGGCCCATATCCAACCCAATTCAAACCCAAATCACCTCAAATTTGTTTCAAACCACTCATGACACATCCCTAAACCAAACTCAACAATTATTTGGCCCAAGCCTTTACCAAAATTTCATCCCAAAATCCATTTTAAAATTCAAAAGCCCACTTTCCTAAACCATTTAAAAGCCCATCCTTTACCACATCCAAAGGCCCAAAATTGATTCTAAAGCCCATATGACATTTTCATTTGTCATCCATTTGATCAAAATCATTCCCTAAGTTCCAAATCAATCATCAAATAATTCCAAATTAAGCCTCATGCCAAATTACCCCCTAAATGTCAAATATTTCTAAAACCTTTTTTTCATGAAACAAGTCAACTTTTTTTCAAGCCAAATGCAAGCCATGCAAGCCATAGCACAAGCCACATGAAGCCATGAGGGCTTTGACTTGTCATTAGTCCATTTATGGCAAGAAGAGGGGGCTCTTTCCTAATCCTTCTTAAACCCTTTTTTACCTTAAGCATGTCACACACTAAACCATGTTTAGCCACCTCATCATGGATGGAGACTTCACCACTCCTTCTAAGATGACCTAAATGATTCCCTCAGCTCAAAATCGAGCTTGGAAGGGTGCACCAAGCCCAAAATGGTGGGTTGACCCAAACCAAGCCAAAGTGAGCCTTCCCCATTCCATTTAAATCAAACTCCTTTACACGTGTCAAACCTCGATCGATCGCACAAGCCTCCAGCCCGACCCACTCGAGCTTCGAGGGTGACCCGACCCCGGCCGGCCGGCCACCCGCCGCCGGAAAACGCCATGCCCGAGACCTCGGGAGTGAGCCAACATTGGAATTCTCCCTTGCCGAGCTGCCCCATGCCTAGTGGTCACCATGGTCGTTCTTCTCCTCACCAGAGCAGCTTGATCCCAAGCCCTAACTCCCCCTGGGAGGCCCTCCAGCCCTGCCTATTTAAACTCCACCCCTCTCGGCCATGAAGAGGTGCTGAAACAAACCTTAAGGAAACTCTGCCAAAATTGTTCCAGACTACTCCCCATACACAGAGCACTTGATCCCCACTGAAATCCCCCTGCCATTTCTTCTCTGTGAGCTCAATTTCAGAGTTGAAATCCAAGCCCAAAACCAGGACACTTCTCCACAGTTGAGCCAATTCCCAAATTGATTGTCTCTACACCTTCACCGGACCAAGGGAAGGTGTCCACCAGCAAAAGCCCCATCTCCGAGCCACCCGGTTGCTCCAGCCTCCAAGCTTTGTGATCGGGCTTGGTCGAAATCACATCTGAGACAATTCACTGGACCGGGAGACTTCATCCGGAGCTTGCGGGACCCAATCGAAGGTGCAACAACTCTCGGATCGAAGCCACACTTCTCTGAGCAAAGGTATGAACTAATTCTTCATCTCGAGCTTCTGGAGATTCTCCATTTTAAATGCCTTAATTTCAATGCATGTTTACCGTATGGATGTGTTCGTCTCTTCAAGACGAATCCATAGAGCATAAGAACACGAAAATCCATCGAGAATCGAGTGAGTTCTTAGGGTTGCGAGTGTGGACGGTCACGGGATCACACCGGTCATGGACGATGAACGGATGCCGTCCATTTAATACACGCGCGCATGGACGGCTCGGATGGCGTCGGATCGGGAGACGGTACGAGAACCGCGGGGCCCGGGCCGCCGACTCGGATGGCGGCGTCGAATGGGAGCGCGACGCGTGCGAGTTCGGAGATGCCGAGGATGTGCTCGGCGCCGCGTGGATAAGTAAATAAATAGTGGTATTTTCCTATTTATTTAATTCCCTAAACTTGGAAAATTCATATCTCTGTGTAGAAAAATCACAAAAATAAAATAAAAATACCCTCTCGCTCGAGTGAACGGAGGAGAATAATGTGGAAAAGAAATTAATTAATTTTGTCCAAAGTATTTTATTTTTAATTAATTATTTACTCCCTGCATTGTTTTGATTCTCCATGCATCCATACAATTCACCATGACATGAGACCATAGGGCTTTTGAAGCCTCCGAATTTGGGAACATTCCCCGAATTTTCCAAAGTCGAGGCCATCCCTATGAAGAGTTATTGATTTTTCAAATTCATGTCACTGTTTTAAGTATTTTAATTCCAATAAATAGCATGTTGTGAAATAAATTCTAGGAAAATTTAGTGATGTTCCTTATGACCGAGAGAACCCTAGGAAAAATAGGTTTTGAGTTAGTTCATTCTAGACAACCCTAATTGGCTTAAACACCCAAAATAGGTCTCTAATTAATTAGAGTTAACCATAGATCAAATTGACTTGAAATCAATTCTCCACTGACCTTTAGGATCAGAGGAGCCCACCATAAAAATTTGAGGTCAATTGGACTTGGTTAGCCCTATTAATTGGGTTGATTAAGCCAATTTAGCCAATTTAAACTTCAAAAATTCATAACTTTCAAAATATCTTTCAAAAATTAACCAAATTGGTTTTGGAGTCTCTCTGATATCAGGGGAATTTAAGAAAATTAAAATTTCAATTTTCTAAAAAAGTTGATTTTTAATATTATTTCAATATTTTTAATAATTAAAAAATAATAAAAATCACAAAAATAATAAAATTCACCAAAATGTCACATTTTGAATTTTAATCACTTAGGAACAAACCCCATATTTTTCTTAAGTCTATTTGGTGAGATATTAATTTTTAAAGCTCTAGGGTAATTTTAAAAATTAAAAGATGTTTTTTCTAGCATTTTCACTAAAATAATTATAATAAATCAAAGAAAAATCAGAAAATTATAAAATTTGGTTCTCTGAAATCCTTGATATCAGAGAGAATTTTGAAAATTATAAAATTCATTTTTCAACATTTATTTTATTTTTAAATTAATTAACACTCCAAAACTTAAAATAATTCTAATAAATAAAATATAATTCAAAAAATCACCAAAATTAGTCCAAGTGGTCCTCTGGTCATTAGGAATGTCCCCTAATTTTCTTAAGGACAGAAACTTTCCCTTGGTCATGTTATCAAATTTTCCTTGAAAATCTCTATTTTCTACTAAAAATAATTATATAAATAAATTAAATACAGAAAAATCACATTTTCTCCTCTCATGTCTTTATTGACATATGAGTGAAGTCACATAAAAATTTCAAGTTCATTTGAGTTCAATTTAGTGAGTTATGAAATTATTAAGCTTAAAGGACAAAATGGTAATTAAAATTTTAACCCTTAATTAAAACTTTAGGTTTAATAAAAATTAACAAGTAAAACATTTGATCCTAACTTGATTTGGATGATTGAAATTTAATAATTGAAGGGTAGAAACCCATTAAACAATTTAAAATGATTAAACTTTAATTAAATAATTGATTAAATTTGGAAGAATAATAAAATTGGAATTATTAAAATAGGGATATTATTAGGGAGAGATTTATTCTTTAATTTAAAAATCCCTAAATTAATCATCTCATTAATGTTTAATTCTCAATTAAAATGATAATTCAAATAAAAAAAAACATTAAAAGACTTAGTCTTTAAATTAAATTAAAACAAATTCCTTTAAAATTAAAAATTAAATTAAAAAATTTAAGAATTAAATGAAGATATATTATATTAAATTAAAATTAAAAATTAAATTAAATTAAATCAAATTAAACTAAATTAAATTAAATTAAATTAAATTAAATCAAATTAAATTAAGTATTAAATAAAATTAAATTAAATTAAATCAAAAATAAAATTAAATTAAATTAAATTAAATTAAATTAAATTAAATTAAATTAAATCACATTACATTAAATTAACTTAAGTTAAATTAATTTAAATTGAACCACATTAAATTAAACTAAATTAAGTTAAATTAAATATAAAGACATAAAAAATTCATAATAAATCTAAAATAACTTGAACACTATTCCAAACTTAAATCATTAATTTGAAATTAAATCACAAATCATTAAATATCATTTTGCTTTTAGGAGCTTTTGCTTATTATAACTCCTAAATGGAATATTAAATGAAATGTCATTTCACTCGTAAGGATATTCAAATGTCCTAAGTTCACTGAGCAAGTTAACAAAACTTGAAAACCCCGGACGAGCGATTCATTTACATAATTAAGTTCATTTGGATTTCAAACAATCCTAGAAATATTGAAAAGATGTTTAAGATTCTTCTTAAACACTTCCTCAATATGATAGGATGTTTATAAGAACAATTGAACTTAGTTGTTCTTTGATGAAGAAAATCGTCTTCAAACCAAAAACACAAAGAACCTAGACGTCATAGGAAATGACTAAGCTATAGGATTAGGAATTTGGTAGAAAACCATAACCCTTACCTTAGCTTTACCTAGGAACTTGCTTAAATATTCTAACTCGTGTTTTAAGTGCAGCTTGGGATGACGGGAAGACCCTCCAGGTACGCTTTTATTTTATTGCAATTTACTTTCTTGCAATTTATTTAATCGTCAATGCACTTTACTTCTCTCGCATGTTAAACAACGGTTGCATGAAAACCTACACCTTTAGGACGAAACCAAAACTGAAACCATAACTAAATTAAAAGACATTACAAGATAAAATTCACCTCCACAACATTTCAAAATATAAAACAACTCAAAATTTAATCACAAACAGAACACAAAACTACAATTACAACTAAATTAAAACGTCTTGTTGGATGATCGGGAATACCTCGGATGATGTAACCTACGTGTTGCTTAACGGGATTTCACGAGTCTAAATGAAAGTGTGGAACTCATTCAGGTTGAGTTTAGCAAATTCATCCGGACTAAGTGAATCCGATAAAAATATTGATGCGGAAGGATGGAACCGTGGGATCTTAACCGGTGTCGTTATAATCAACTTTAAGATTTGTTTTAATTAAAACATAAAAAACACTTGGAAATTAAAACTTCTCTAAACCGAACATTTCTCCCATCTCTTGATTTATGATTTCTAAAACTAAACCTCGCAACAACAAGAAGCTCGGAGCATGGTGGGCGGCACGGCCATCGTCATCAGTAAAACAAATCTACATCAACGAAAACTTTCCTAGAATTAAACAACAAAGCCATAGGACTTCGAGGTAGTTTGCACTAGTGCGACATAAATCCTCAACTCTTCGTTAGGCATTTGCATTGCAAATTAAGCCCTAATCGGTCTTAGGATTCCGAGGTAGTCGTCCGATACGACATAAACCCTCATATCTTCCGGGCAATTTGTATGATTCTATCATATAAATATAAGCCACGATTAATTAAAATCGGCAAAATTAAAACATTAAATAAACATTAGGACTTTCCTAAATCCAAGCCAAACAATAGGATAGTCGGGAGATTACCGAAGTTCGCTCGAATCCGTGATCTCTCCTACTTCTCTTCCTTCGAATCCCCAAAATAAAATGTTCCGAATTTGATCCATTCCTTATTGAAATTCCAAATTTCAATCCTTGAAAACTTAAACTTTGAAATTCTTGAGAGCAGAATTATTGATTGTTATCGAGAGTTTTCTTAGGTGATTCCCGTCACTTAAGATGTAATTAACTATAGGGGCTTGCCCTTATAGGGAACTTTAAGAACCCAGGTAATATAAACCCTGTTTGATGTTTTCATATTAAGCAGGGGAAATTTGTCGGCTTATAAAATTGGTTCGCGGACTCAAACGGATGTCACAAATCCTCTAGTTTATTTAGCCGAGCCCCATCATCGAGCGGTGTATCTATCCTTAGGAATAAATACACGGTTTGTGGTACGGTGCTCGTTTATGTAAACTATTCGAGATGTGAGATCGGTTTGATTTCATATCTTAAAAATCTTCAAATTTAAAAATTATTTTCAAAATCAAATACTACTTTTCAAATTATTTATTTAAATTAAATTAAAATTCACCGACAATTTCTGTAGGCGACCCCCTTTTAAAAAAAATACAACACAACCTAAAAATATGCCGACACTCGGTTAAATAAACTAGAAGATTTGTGACATCCATTTGGTCTGCGAACCAATTTTATAAGCTGACAAGTTCCCCTGCTTAATATAAATGAATTAAGCAGGGTTTATATTACCTGGGTTCTTAAAGTTCTTTATAAGGGCAAGCACCTATAGTTAATTACATCTTAAATGACGGGAATCATTTAAGAAAACTCTCGATAATGATCAGTGGTTTTGCTCTCAAAAATTTCAAAGTTTAAGGTTTTCAAAGGATTGAATTTTGAAGATTTCAATAGGGAATGGATCAAATTTGGAACAGTTATTTTCAGGAGTCCAAAGGAAGGGAAGTAGGAGAATTTGAAGATCCAAGAAAAATCTTGGCAACTTCCCAAACTATCCTATTGTTTGGCTTCAATTTGGGAATTTATTTAATATTTCAATCCTGCCAATTTTAATTAATTAGGACTTATATTAGTATGACATAATCATACAAATAGCCTCAAAGATGTGAGGGTTTATGTCGTACCAAACGACTACCTCGGAGTCCTAAGACCGGTTAGGGCTTAATTTACATAACATGATTATGCAAATGCCTAACAAAAGGGTTGAGGATTTATGTTGCACTAGGCAAACTACCTCGAAGTCCTACGGTTTGGTTGTTTAATTCTAGGAATGTTTAGCTGATGTAGAGTTATTTTGCTGAAGAAGATGGCCGTGCTGCCCACCGTGCTCCAAGCTCCTTGTTGTTGCAGAGGTTTAGTTTTAGAAGTCAGAAATCAGGAGATGAGAGAAGTGTTTTGGTTTAGAGAAAATCTTGAAATCCAAGTGTTTTTTAAAATTTTAATTAAAACAAATCTTAAAGTTATTTAAACAGAACCGATTAAGATCGCACGGTTCCGTCATCCCGGCACCGTTATTTTCATTGAATTCACTTAGTCCAGATGAATTTGCTAAACTCAACCGAATGAGTTCCACACTTTCATTTAGACCGTGGGAAATCTCGTTAGCAACACGTGGGTTACATCATCCGAGGTATTCCCGATCATTCAACGAGACATTTTAATTTAGTTGCAATTGTAGTTTTGTTGTTCTGTTGTGATTAAATTTTGAGTTGTTTTATATTTTGAAATGTTGTGGCGGTGAATTTTTTCTTGCAATGACTTTTAATTTTGTTTTGGTTTCAGTTCAGGGACTATCCTAAAGGTTTTGGTTTTCATGCAACAGTCTTGTTTAACATGCAAGAAAAGTAAAGTACAGTGCATGTAAGTAAATTGCAATAAAGTAAATTGTAATAAAATAAAAGCGTACCTGGAGGGTCTTCCTGCCATCCCAAGCTGCACTTAAAACACATGTTAAGGCATTTAAATATTTCAACAGATACCTAGGTAAAGCTAAGGGGAGGTTTTTGGTTGTCTACCAAATTCCTAATCCTATAGCTAGTCATCTCCTATGACGTCTAGGTTGTTGGTTTGGTTTAAGGATGATTTTCTTCATCAAAGAACAATTAAATTCAATTGTTCTTCTAAAACACCCCATCGTATCGAGGAAGTGTTTAAGATTAATCTTAAACATCTTTTCGATACTTCTAAGATTGTTTCGAGTCCAAGTAAATTTAGTTGCACAGGTGAATTAATCATCCAGGGGTTTAAGTTTTGTCCCTTGCTCAGTGAACTAGGACATTTGAGTATCCTATAAGTGAAGTAACACTTCACTTGATACTTCATTTAAGAGTTATAATAATAATAAGAGCTTTAAAAGGGCAAATTTATTAGGTATTCTGATGATTTGAACTTAATGATTTAATTTCAATTTTGACTTAATTATAGAAACTAGTTTAAGTTTGGAATAGTGTTCAAGTTATTTTAGAATTAAATCTTAATGATTTTATTTAGGTTTGTTATTAAATGATTTTGATTTAATTTAATTCAACTTAATTTTCAATTAATTTATTTTAATTTTAACTTAATTTGATTTTATTTTGATTTTAATTTAATTTGGTTTAATTTAATTTAATTTTAATTTAATTTAATTTAATTTAATTTAATTTAATTTTAATTTAATTTAACTTAATTTAATCTTAATTTAAATTTAGTTTAATTTTAACTTTTAATTTAATTTTTAATTTAATTTACTTTATTTTATTTAATTTAGTTTAGTTTAAATATAATTTTAATTTAATTTAATTTTAATTGAATTTAATTTTAATTTATTTTAATTTTAATTTAATTTAATTTTAGTTTAGTTTTAATTTAATTTAATTTTAATTTACTTTAATTTAGTTTAGTTTAATTTTAATTTAATTTTAATTTGATTTAATTTTTAATTTAGCTTAAATTTAATTTTAATTTAATTTTAGTTTAATTTTAGTTTTAATTATTAATTTGGATTACTATTTTAATTTATTAATTAAGAATTAAGTATTATAGAAGTGATTTATTTAGGGATTTTTAAATTAAAGAATAAATATCTTCTTAATAATACCCCTAATTTAATAATTCCAATTTTTATTATTCTTCCAAAATTTCAATTAATTAATTAATTAAAGTTTTATTTTAATTATATTAGAAATGGTTAGTAGGTTTCTACCCTCAATCATTTAAGTCTCAATCATCCAAAATCAGTTTAAAATCAAATATTTTACCCTCCCCTTTTTTATTAACCCTAAAATTTTAATTAAAGGTTGAAATTTTTAATTACTCTTTTGCCCTTTAAGCTTTATAATTCTATAACTCACTAAACTAAGCTCAAATGAAATTGAAATTTTTTATGTGACCTCGCTCACATGTCAATTAAGACATTAGAGGAGAAAATGTGATTTTTCTATATTTAATTTATTTATGTAATTATTTTTAATGGAAAGAAGGGGTTTTCAAGGAAAATTCAATAACATGACCAAGGAATTGTTTCTGTCCTTAAAAAAATTATGGGATGTTCCTAATGACCAGAGGACCATTTGGACCAATTTTGGGGATTTTTTTGAATTACATTTTATTTATTAGAATTATTTTGGGTTTTGGAGTATTAATTAATTTAAAAATAAAATTGAAGTTAAAAAATAGGTTTTATATTTTTCAAAAATCTCTCTAATATCAGGGAAATTAGGGAACAAACTTTATATTTTTCTGATTTTTTTTTTATTTATTATAATTAATTTAGTGGAAATGTTAAAGAAAATCTTTTTTTTTATTCAAAAATTGTTTTAAGCCTTTAAAATTCAATATCTTACCCTAGAAACTTAGGAAAAATATTTGGTTTGTTTCTAAGTGATTAGAATTTAAAATGTGACATTTTGGTGCTTTTTAATATTTTTATGATTTTTATTATTTTTTTATTATTAAAATATTAAAATAACGATAAAAATCAACTTTTTTTAGAAAATTACAATTTTAGTTTTCCTAAGTTCCTCTAATATCAGAGAAGCTCGAAAACCATTTTTGTGAATTTTTTAGAAGTATTTTGTGAGTTATGAATTTTTAAATTTTAATTTTATCCATTTTTGCTTAAGAGGCTTAATCAACCCATTTGGCGAGGCCAATCAAATCCAATTGACTTCAAATTTTTATGTGATGTTCCTCTGATTCTAAAGATCAATGGAGAATTGTTTTCAAGTTAATTTGATGTGTAGTTAACCCTAGTTAATTAAAGTTCAATTTTGGGTGTTTAGGCCAATTAGGGTTGTTTCATGTGAATTAACTCCAAACCTATTTTTCCTAGGTTCCCCTGGTTATAAGAAACATCACCAAATTTTCCTAGAATTTATTTAACAACATGCTAATTATTGGAATTAAAATACTCAAAATAGTAACATGCAATTGAAAAATCAATAACTTCTCATAGGGATGACCTCTAACCTTGGAAAATTCAGAGAATGTTCCCAAGTTCAGAGGCTTCAAAAGCCCCATGGTCTCATGCCATGGTGAATTGCCTATGCAAATGGAGAATTAAAACAATGCAGAAAGTAAATAAATCATTAAAAATAAAATACTCAATGAAATTACTTAATTTCTTTTCCACATTATTCTCCTCTGTTCACTGAGCAAGAGGGTATTTTTGTTTTATTTTTATGATTTTTCTACACAAAGTTATACATTTTTGAAGTTCTGGGTATTTAATAAATAAGAAAATTCCCTAATTTTCTACTTATCCAGCGCGGCGCCCTGTCATCCTCGGCATATCCGAAAGGCCACGTGGCGCGCTTTGATTCGGCGCCGCCATCTGAGTCAGCTGCCACGGGGCCCGCGGTTCACGTACCATCTCCTGGTCCGACGCCATCTGAGCCGTCCGCTCGATACACGCGCGATCCAATGGCTCCCGGTCATCGTCTACGACTGGTGTGCACCCGTGACCGTCCACACTAAAACCACAAGATCTCACTCGATTCTCAATGGATTTTTATGTTCTTATACTTTATGGATTCGTCTTGAAGAGACGAACATATCCATACGGTTTATGTGGCATGAAATTAACCCAATCAAAATAGAGAATGTTCAGAAGCTTGGGAAGAAGAGAGAGCTCATACCTTTGCTCAGAGAAGTGAAGCTTTGATCTGAGAGTTGTGTCACCTTCGATTGAGTCCAAGCAAGCTCCAGATGAAGTCTTTGGCCCTTAGGAATTGCCTAGACCTGATTTCCACCAGACCCGATTTCAACTTTTGGAGGCTAGAACAAATGGGTGGCCTGGAGAGGGGGCTTTCACTGGGGAACTCCTTCTCTTGGTCTTGTGTAGGTGTGGGAGAGTTTAATTTGATTTTGGTGGAGGATCTGAAAGTGTCCTGTTCGGCACGAGAATCGAGCTCCAAAATTGAGCTCGATCGGTGGGAATTAGGGCGGGGAGGACGGTGGGGATCAAATGCTCTTGGCTAGGGGATGCTTTGTGAGGAGTTTGGAGGGATTTTGTGAAGGTCGATTTCGAGCCAACCTTTTGGCCGAGAGGGGTTGGGCGGCTTAAATAGCCATGGCCATGGCATCTCGAGTGGGAGTTAGGGGTCGGGATCGAGCTGCTCCGAGTGAGGAGAAGAACGGCCACAATGGCCATTTGGAGTGGGGCAGCTCGGCCATGGGGAATTGCAATTTTGGTTGATTTGGACCTCTCGGCTCGGTGTTTTCCGGCGACCGTGGTGGCCGGCCGACCGAGGTCGGTCAGCTGTTGTGATCGGGAGGATCGAGTGCTTGAGGTTTGTGAGTTCAATTATCAAATGCCATGTGTAAAGAGGATGAATTGAAATGGAAAGGGGAAGAGGTGATTTTGTCTTGGTTTGGGTCACCCATGTATTTGGGCTTCGTTCACCTCCCCATGGCCTGATTTTGGGCTGAGGAGGTCAGGTGGGTCAGGCTCACATGTGTGGTGAAGTCCACATCCAAACATATTTGGATTAATTTTGGGTTAAGGGTAATCATGGTTAAGTCTAATGACTTTAAGGGAACCTAGAAAGAGCTTCCTCCATTTGCCCAATGTGGTATGGTCACATGTCAAACCTATTTCCATGGCTCTTATATGGCTTGGGAAAAGTTGGCTTGGTTTCATGGAAATAGGTTCTAGGAATTTTGGTATTTTGGTATGAAGTTTGGATAGTTTGTCATATGGCTTAATTTAGAAAAGTTTGATTGTTGATTTAGAATTTAGGGATGATTTTAATTAGTGAAATGATGAATGGAGTGTCATATGGGCTTTACCATGAAGTTTGGGCTTTTAAAATTTGGTAAAGGTGGGCTTTTAAAATGGTTTTAGGGGAATGGGTTTTTTTTTTATGTTTCAAAATGGGCTTTTAAATCAAAAATTTATAAAGTTCCATGCCAAATAAATGTTGGGTTTAGTTTAAGGATATGTCATGAGTTATTTAAAACAAATTTGGAGTGATTTGGGATTGAATTGGATTGGATTTGGGTTTATTTGGTAAAGGAGCTAAGGTGGGCCAAATTAGGCTAACTTAGCCTAGGGTTGGGCTAATGTTGAAATTGATGTAAAATTGATGTTGATAAATGTTTATAGGTGTGTTACAAAGAGTTTTTCAACTTTGGTTGGGGTTCAATTTTGGGATTTAGGCTAACTTAGGGTTAAGTTTGGGTTTAGGCTAAATTGGGGATTTTGGGTTTGGGTAAAATTTGAGTGGAGTTTGGGTTCAAGTTTTGGGCAAATTATGTTAGTGTTTTGTTTATGGAGATGTTAAGGAAGGTTTAGAAAAGATTTGGGGTTAATTGGAGTTGAATTGGGTTGGTTTGGGCTAAGTTTGGGTTATGGGTCAAAATTGGGCTTTAAGCTTAAAAATGAAATTGAATTCAAATTTCAATCAAATTGGGCTTGGATTTGGTCTATATTGATATTGGGGATACTGAATTGAAGTTTAGAATTGAATTGGACCAAAATTGAGGTCAATTGGGGTGATTTGGTTTGACATTGGGTTCATTTGGGTTTAAAATGGGCTAAATTGGGGGTTTTGGTAAAAGTTGGGTAAATTGGCAAAATTAGCTCATGGTGTAGTTGAACAAAATGAAATTGGAAATATTTGGGATTTTTTGGAATTTTCTGGGAATTTTTTGAATTTTTGGATTTTTGGGTCAAGATGGGCATTTTGGTAATTTGGAGGGTATTGGGGGGTATTTTTGGAAATTTTGGTATTTTTGGCTGTAAATGATCAATTTGATTGGTGTGGAAATGTTCAAGGTTAATTTTGGAAATGTTTTGGGTGATTTGGAAATTTTGGTGGTTTTGGGTAGTTTCAAGGGCTTTTAGTAAGTTTGGTGGGTCCGGGGCCCCGGGGGTCAAAAATTGAAATTTTGGAAAAATGAAAATTGAGCCAGTGTGAGTGAAATGGAATCATTTTGGTTGAGCCATGAAGCCATATTAAGCCCATAGGAGCCATGAGAGGACTCATTTGAGGCATTCACTATGTTGTTCCTAACCCTCTTGCCAAGGGCTTAGGGGTTAAGGTCCATCCATATGAATTATCTACATGAGTCGGGAAGTCAAGATAGGCATGAATAGTTTTAGGATTTGGAATGTGTGTAAAAGTGTAATGTGTGCAGGTGAACCCTCACCAGACCAGGCCACCTAGGGTGATCCTAAGGCCAAAGGTCCTATAGGGAACTCATCCTTTAAACCTCCACATTTGATTTCAACCCTCTAGGTGATTAGGGGTTTACAATCAAGCTTGTGGGGTTTGCAGGGAGTTAAGAAGTGGTTGAGTTTCTAAAGGGGTAGGTTCCATCTCTAGTCCTCTAAGATAGTCAAAGGAAAAGCCTAAGGCTAGATCCTAAGTACTAAAGAGGGAAGAGAAGACCTCATCAAAAATGAGGTCAACACCCTCTACCTAATGGCTAACATCGTGTATCAAGACATAAAACATTAAATCGAATTGAGGACATTGGCCTGTTACTCTATAGTCCTCTAATTCTACACTCATCTAAGTATATCTCCCTATTTATTTGCACTCAACCATATGGACTACATTCTCACCTATATAATATCATGTGATTCTTACCAATTGTTGACTGAGACAATACCATACCGGTTCTTACATGTTCTCACAACATATATTAACATCTAAATTGTCCAAATCAATAAGTAAATGAAGTGCAAGGATTTAAAGCATCACAACTTCTTCCAACATTAATTTCCAATACTTCACACAACATTCATCCATTACTTAATTACCTCATCATTTTAAGGAAAACGATAAAGAAAACTATTTAGAATTCATGGAATAAATACAATCACAACTTGGTTTAAAATTAGAAATCATAGTGAAAACACAAGAATTCTTAATTAAAAACCAATTTTAATAACAATAATAAAGACTTATCTGAAAATCCTCTCCACCAAACTCCTGAAGTTCCTTTTAAAACTTTGTTTTTCCTTAAAATCTTCCTTAGAGGGTAGCGCCCAACACTAGGGACTCTAATTCTCTCTTCTAATCCTAATACAAACTATATTAAAGAAAGTAGAAATGGTGAAGTGTAGTGGTGTGTTAATAAAAGAACTCTCCTACAAAATAAATTTATACTACACACCCTCCAACAACAACCATTTTCTAATTTACAAGTCTTCTTTTTATAATTTTCCAATATGTGCCTTCATGTCTCTTCAAATTGTATCCAGATTCAATGAATCCTCTAAGAGATGCATCCATTCAAGAGTAATTTAAATTAATTTTGGTGTCAATAGGAAGTTACCCACGTTTGTACCAAGAGATGCCTCAAGTACCCCTTCAAAATGGCGCCAAAAATTAATTAAATCCTCTTAATTAATTGTCACGCATAAGCATGAGGTCTCAGCGCTTAGCCGCAGGGCTCCTGGCATGTAGCTCTAGGTCTGGGCGCTTAGCCGCGAGGCACTGGAGTGTAAGCACCATCTGGGCGCTTAGCCGCCACAGATCAACTTTGCACATTTCTTCATTCTGCTCCAAATTTGATCCTTTCTCACTTCTTTCATCACATTCATCAATTTAATCATACCTGCAAGAAAAATACAGAAAATACCTTCCATTGAAGTGAAATATCATCAAAAATAGGTATAAAAATGTGTATAAAAATACTATATATTTTAGGTGTATCATTGACCAAATTGTCCATTTTTGCCAATTTGTTGTATGGGTTAACCAAATAGTTCAATTTGACCGAGTTTGACCAAAGTTAACCATTTTAACTAGGGTTGACCAATTTGACCAAAGTTGACCAGTTTGACCAAATTTGACCAATTGGGTCAAATTGGATGTGTGTATTGACCAAATTGTTATTGTGGTAACTATTATGTCATTTTGACAAAAGTTTAACTAGTTAGGTTAAGGGACCAACCTGTGGTTAATGGGGTCATCATTGGGTCCAAAATTGACCATTTTAATCATGTTTGACCAATTTAGGCCTATGGTTGACAAGTTGGTCAATGTGGTGGTAAGTGGGTCCAAAATTGACCATTTTGACTAAGTTTGACCAATTTAGGTCAAGGGTTCACTAGATGGTCAATGTGGTGGTCATTAGGTCCAATATTGACAATGTTTGACCAATTTAGGTCTAGGGTTGACCAGATGGTCATTGCGGCGGTCATTAGGTACAAGATTGACCATTTTGACTAGGTTTGACCAATTTAGGTCAAGGGTTGATCAGATGGTCAATTTGGTGGTCATTGGGTCCAAGGTTGATTGTTTTGACCAAGTTTTGACCAATTTAGGTCAAGGATTGACCAGATCAAGTTTTTCATTGCTTATCTGATCATTTTAAGATGTTATGTTGGCTATCTTATCCAAAAAGGGTTTTATTATCGTATCCAAAAAGGGGTATATTGATGTCAATCCAGTTTTTAGGGTTTTAAAAGTAGACCTCCTCTCAGGATGTATTTAATGACCATAGTGATCATCAGGTCTGTAAAGAGGTGTCTGGGGATCTTGAGCTAGTGAAGATGGCTTAAGACGTTTCTTGTCTATGAGCGTCAATTTAGGTCCTCATAAAAGTGAGGTCAACATTCGGTTAACGCCAATATATGTGGCATACTTATTTAGTATTCCACACATATTGGAGGCCCATTTGTTGACCTTAATTTTATGGGAATCTATTTTAAACAGAAATCCATGATCGGGACATATACCGAGCCACCCAAATCAATTCAGGATCCCCAAGGATTCTTCTACAAGCTCAATGATCACCATGATCATTAGATCTATCTCGGGGAAGAAGTCTACTAACATTGACTCTTTGAACCCATCAAGGATCCTCAAGCCGTAAAATTTGGATCAAACCCTAATGTGTCCCCTTTTTATCTTAAAACAGAGAGACACGGTAGACAAACTTAATTTTAACCATTATTGACAACAGTGACCATTTGGACAACCCTTGACTCAGTGGTCACCATATTAACCATTTGGTCAATCGTTAACCCTTTGATCACCACATTGACCGTTTGGTTAACCCTGGACCCTATGGTCACCATATTGAATTTATAGTTGAACAACCACCATACGGTTAAGACATCACCATATGATCAACCTCACCACCATCTTCAATCCCTTGGTCAACCTGGTCAACCTAGTCAATACTGGACCATACCATCAACCCATTGACTTTATGGCCAACTTAACCATTAGTTGGTCAACCCATCACCATATGGTTAAATGGGTCATCTTGGTCAATGCATGATGTAAAATGATCAATCCATCATCCAATTACTCAACCTGGGATTCAATTGGTTAATTCTGGTCCACTGGTCAACCCTTGACCATCATGGTTAACCCTACACCGTCATGGTCAACTCAAGGTCTTATGGTCATATTTTTTATTTTCTTAATAATTTAATTATTTCATTAATTGAAAAAACGAAATTAAGAGACCTAGGTTTGAGCCCTAAAATCACAGCCCAATCCCATTCATCAAAGCCCAACTTAAAACCCATTTTTAATGGGTTTACACGTGACCTAAAGCCACCCACCACCATAAGTTTAACCCATTAAACCTATTTAAAAGCTATGGAGCCGCCATTTTTGACTAAGTTCCAAAGATGTCATGAGGGGGAGAGTATATGGAACTTCACTTAAATTCCACCTCATACCCCTTGTGCCATGGTGGACTAGCTAAGCCAGCTCATAGCCAAGCTGTTTGATCCACCTCACCACCCCTTCAATAGGAAGGAAGCCATGCCTTAGCTAACCTCTTCACCATGCTTGAGCTCATGATGAGCACATTATAGAAATGGGAGAAGCTCTTATCCACAGCTGGGATTCAATCATTTTAGCCTCCTTGAGCCTACCTGAGCCACCTCATGCCTTCTCTAATCAAGCCAAAGCTCTGTCATGGCCTCTAATGGCTATTTAAAGACATACCCGAGAGCTTCCAAGCAGAGATAAGAGAACATAGAGACCTAAAATCTTGTGGCACTCAACAAAGAAAACCCTCCCCATCCATAGAGCAAACAATTCCTCATAGCCTTAAGCCTTGAAATCCATCACAGAGCCTCAATTTCTAACTTGAAAACTTGGACACCTTTTCAGGTTAACATAAACGTCCATGAAACTTCCACCTAAACCTTCTAAAAGCTTCCTTGAGCTCCACGAGGAAGATCTCAATCATATTTTTTCTCTTCTTCATGCTCTAACCAATTATAAGTTGAAATTGTTCCACCATTTCAGCTAAAACATACCCCCTCCCAATTTCACTTCAAATTGGATCAACTAGAAGCTTCGCAAGGACCAGGCTATTGTTTCTGTCAATTTCAATTGAGGCCTCACCTCTTGAGACCAGGTATGTCCCTTAAACCTTAAAACTGAGCTCGGGCTTGGACTTTTGTGAAGAAAACCATCACACCGTGCTTACATTACCATATGGATATGTTTGTCTTGCTACGATGAAGCTTTAGAAATGAAAATAGCAAGGTTTGGTGAAAAATACATGGAGAACTTGTAGTTTAAACATAGACGATTGTCTGTTAATAGTCTCGTGGGGATGATGAACCGATGTCGTCCATTTATGTGTATCGAAAATGGACCGCTGCGATTAAGTAGGACCGCAGAATCGTCCATGCGAAAGACTTAAACCACGAGACACCTCACCCGCCACGTGTAAATCCCTGCAAATCAACATCTACCATGTGGAGATTCAGAAGATCTGATGTTGCACTTGCACCTAGCTGAATAACTCAAAATTAGAATTTTAATAAATTCAGAAAATTTTGAAAACCTTTCAAAATACATGTCTTTGCAAATAAAAATCACAAAAATAAACTAAAAAATATCCTTGAACTCAAGAAAGTAAGATGAAAATAATAAAAATAAAACTAAAAATTTGTAATTTACATTTAGTTTTTAATTAATTAATTTCTCTCTAGAAAAATTTAATTATTAAAAATAAATTATAAATCCAAAATTACAAAATTTATAGGCGTCAATCCTTCCATCCTTGGAACATTCCCTGATTTTTTCAAACATAGGAAAAATCCCTAAAATAAAATTGACCAATTTTCACTAATTTTGTAGTTATTTTCCAAAATAATTATAAACAAATAAGAAAATTGGAATTAGTTAGAAAATCCTTAGAGATTAATTTAATAACTAAAAGCAATTTTTTAATCCTTTTAAAAGCATAAAATGACAACTTAGACCTTTAGGGGTTTAATGTGTAATTGAAAATTTACAATTTAATTTAACCCAAAAATTTGATTTGGACCATAGGACTCAAAGTTGATCAAATTTGGACATAAAGTTAGGCCAGTCATTTAAGTCCAAATAGTTAAACCTAGTTTAATCTTAAGAATGAATCTTGGTTACCCTAAACCATGACTAGTTCTAAACCCTTTTAAACATAATATAATTCATTAAGCCTTACATACATTAGGCTTTTTCAACCTTTAAACCTTAATCAGGTCCAACCCAAATTAGACCTATTAAACCAGTAAGCCTTACATACATCGGGCTTAGTTAACCTTTAAACCTTAATTAGGATTAACTCTAATTGGAGCTAATTAAATTATTAATCCTTACTTACATTAGACTTAATCAACTTTTAAACCTTAATTAGGTCTAACTCTAATTAGACTTGATTAAACAATTAAGCCCTACTTACATTAGGCTTAATCAACCTTTTTACCTTAATTAGGTCTAACCATAATTAAACCTAAATAAACCATCAAGCCCTATTTAAATTAGGCTTAATCAACCTTTAAAATTTAATTAAGACTAACCCTAAAACCTAATTAAACCATTAAGCATTACTTACATTAGGCTTAACCAAGCTTTAAACGCTAATAAGGTTTAGCCCTAATTAGACCAATTTAAACTTTTAAGCCTTACTTAAATTAGGCTTAATTAAACTCTAAACCTTAATTAGTTCTAACCCTAATTAGACCTAATTAAATCTTTAAGCCTTACTTACATTAGGCTTAATTATCATTTAAACCCTAATTAGGCCTAACCTTAATTAGACGTAATTAAACATTTAAGCCTTACTTACATAGGCTTAATTAATCATTAAACCTTAATTAGGTCTAACCCTAATTAGACCTAATTAGACCTTTAAGGCATACTTACATTAGGCTCAATTAAACTTTAAAGCTTAATTAGGTCTAACCCTGATTAGAACTAATTAAATCCTTAAGCCTTACTTAAATTAGGCTTAATTATTCCCTAAACCCTACTTTTGTTTAATCCATATTATACCTAATTAATTCTTTAAGCCTTAATTAAATTAGTCTTTATCAAATTTAGACCCTAGTTAGGTCTAACTCAAATTAAACCTAATTAAACCCTTTAAGCCTTACTTAACTTAGGCTTAAATAACCATAAATCCTAATTTAGTCTAGACTACATTGGATTTATTGAACTTCTCGAGTCTTATTTTACTTAAGCTTAAATAAACTTAGCTTCTAATTAAATCTATACCACATTATACTTAATTAATTCCTTAAGTTAGGCTTAAGGAACCCTAAACCTTTGGCTCACCCAAGTTAAACCTAAGTAACCCTAGACCTTAGGTTCAACCTAAATTAGACCTGTCACCCTAAACCTTAGGTTCAATCCAGATTGAACCTAACTGACCCTAAACCTTAGGTTCAACACAAATTAAACCTAAGTCACCCTAAACTTTAGATTCAGCCCTGATTGGATCTAAGCCACCTTAAATCTTAAGTTCAAACCGAATTGAACCTAAGTAACTGTAAGCCTTGCGTTAAACCAATAATAAACCTAAATCATATTAAAATTTAGGTTCAACCAAAATTGAACCTAACCCAACCCAAATCATAGAATCTCTTTCTTAAGTTCAACCTACATTGAACCTAAAGCCTAAGTCTAATCTACATTAAACTTAACCAATCTCTCTTAATTTAAACATATATTTAACCTAAACCCTAGGTCTAACTTGCATTAGACTAGATTAACCTCTCTTAGGTTTAATCAAAATTAAAGTCAAAGTTGAGGAATCAACTCACATCTATGTTAGACAAACAAACTAACCGATATAAAAATAAATCAAAGCCAAGCAAACATAAAAATTCACTCTAATTCATTAATAAAATTCTCCTTAAAAGACATTAAAACTTAAACTTGAATATTAAAATGTAACTTGGTTTGAGAATATATTTTTGAGGAGGTAAACCATGATTGGTAAAAAAATATAATTCAATGGCTTGAGACTAAACAATCTGCAAACTTAATGGCCTAGGATGACGAACCATGGGATCATGATCGGGTCATCCCAAACAAAATAAAAATAAATAATAAAATTACAAAATTTAATCGATTAATAAATTGTAAACAACCTACAATTTTCAACCCCTAAAATTCGAATAAGACTTAAATGAGACACTAATGAACAAAGATCACCGAATGTAACTTGGACCACAGTTTTGAGATCTAGAAGATCTTATGGACAACACAATCTGTGGTTGCTGACAAGAATCTTCTGGTTAACTATCTTTTGAAATAAGTAGATCTGAATAACCCAACAACGTCGAGATGATGGATCCATAGACACCTTGACCGGGTTATCTTAAAATTAAAAAATCAACCAATTAAATTAATAAGTCAAGACATAATATAAGACTAATTTTCTTTTGTAGAATTGCTTAAAACACAAGGCAAGTTGCTCTTTAGATTTACTTTGCATGTTATTAGGATGTGTTAACTTTGTTTTTCAGGTACGACATTCTGAAGCTTGAACAGTGAATATCACAATAACAAAAAACAAAATAACAACAAAAGTAAACAAAAACAATAAAATAAAATAATATTACAAATAACAAAACAAAACAAAACTTTAGGGTAGTATTTGATTCTTAGAAATCTATTACCCCTAGGATTACACATTGATGTTTCTTTCCTTGATCATGACACTTATCCTTTTTATGAGAACAAATGCTAACCTTAATCAAAAGTTTTCTTAGGCGATCTTTAACGTTTAAGATGTAATTAACTACAGGAGCTTGCTCTTATAGGAGAATAAGAAAACTCAAAATAGGTATTTTACCTAAATCTTTAGTTATGGAATATTCATGTGGATTTCCTTATAAGAGTATCTTGGGAGTTAAACACTTTAGAATTCTCTCTACAATGTTTATCACAGTGAATTCTTCCTACAACATTCTTTCGTCTATTTTTTTCATTCTCTTTTACAATGTTTACCACAATGAAATCGACCCGGTTGGTAGTGAAATGAACTATCAGAGGATCGATGACCTCAAGGTGGTGAAGAACAACTGGCACTTTAACGCATTAGATATATTCAATAGGCACATGGATGATTCGAAGGAGGTGAGGTGGTCGTTAGGATATGACCAACCTTTATATGCTTCAAGCGTTTGGAGCTTAAACTTCTCTTGGGGTTTACATCTAGCTTAAACTTCTCTTGGGGTTTACCTCTAGTGATTTGGAGGGAAAACACGTTCTCCGGTTGCCTTGGTGGTTCAATGTGTCCCATTCCATTGTATTTCCACTAGTGTAGACCCAGCACGATCTTGATATTATGAATCTCCAGCTCTCTTCTGGCCACGGTTCAATCTTCTACCATTTTGTGGCATGCTGCCTCTCTAGGTGAGTCCTGCCCGTGCGAAGCGCTCTCCCCTTCTAGAGTTGTGACAACTCTGAGGACCTATGTGATTTGTCTCGCTACCTGATTTGTTATTTGATTCCTTAGCTCTAGCATTTTTCTTTGAACGAATCCTGCCATGAACTATACAGTGCATCTTGCATTCATCATCTCTCTTTGGTGGTTTTCTTCTTATTGTGCTCATCTTCTTGTTGACAGCACGAATCCATGCATTCCGCACTTTTCAGGATGTTGAATCTGAAGTTCTCAGTGAGACACACCCAAGGAACAAAATATAGTAGCGTGTAGAGAGAAGGCAAGAGGAGTGACCAATAAAGCATTTAAACATTATTCGAAAAATGACCACTTATTTATAGACTAAGGTTATGGACTTGAGATTACATTTATACCCCTTATTTATTGGAATAATATGGTTGTTTATAGTATTTTACATAGGAGGGCTAGATGCACCCACCGGTGGGCTTCTTTCGATCCAATTGATTCTTCTGATTGGATTGTACCCAATCGACCGGTTCGGCAATGATCTCTCCAGTAATAGATGGCGATGGATGAAATCATGGGTCTGGCCAAACGAGTTCCCTTGCTTGGGCCCTAGCGGCAGATGACCAATCAGTTAATTATGTTGTTTCCTTCTTTTGCGTTCTAGCCATTGGGTCTCTTCGAGATTCATGTAAGCTTATTTTTGTATACAAGGTGATAGACACATAAATACGTAAAAACGGTATCTTAACTATGTAAATTCCACCATTTTTTTTATTTTAAATACTTATAAATATTTTTTTCTCGGCTTAAAGCAACAGTTGTTATTCTTAACTTCCCTTTAAAGTAAAAAAATAAAAAGTAATTCTACATAACATTTTGATCATAAATATTTTTAAAATCTTTTGTTTAACTTTAAATGAATATAATATAAATTTTGATTAATTTATCAACAGTTATACTCATCCAATAAAAAAAAAACTAGAAATTTTAAAATCCATACTGCTTTTTTTTTTCTTAAATCAAACTCCATATCTTATGATTTCTAACAGAAAGAAATTCAGAAAAAATTAGTTAATCAGAACTTTTTAAATTAGTTAATACAGAATTAATTTTATTGATTTAATGACATTAATTACACGTAAAACTAAAACTCGCACGAGACATTGACGCTTTCAGGCCTGGCTGCATCATTCGACCGACCAAGATGCATTGAATTGCGTAAAGCTTGTCCTTTGACATGTAAAGATATATATTTTTGTACTCTGAAATTATTAGTATTACTATTATTATTATGACATATAAACCATAAGAATAGATTATAGCTCCCCTATTATTATGCATTTTCTATCTAATTATTTCAAAATCGTGAAAATAGCAGCATAAATCAACTATTTGGTTGGTTTATTATCGAGCCAAAATTAAGATAATAACTTTCTACTCGACAACATCAAATATTTTAGCGCATAATACATCTCATCGAGGTCCTGATTCCGATAATAGGCATCCAAAATTTGGATGAAAATGCCCTTAATTATACCTAGTGTATAATTTAGATGTGGATTCATGTGTTCTTTGTATTGTCGAGCACATGCTGTTAAGCTGTATAGTTTTGATTGTAAGTTCACTAACAATGGAGTTTAGATAACTTTGGAAGCAAATTCAACATATTTTTCTCAAATGCTTAGACTCTTTTAGATCTAAAAGATGCATAAAGAGTTATGCTTAATGATATAAATATTTTGATAGAATATCAAAATTCATAAGAAACCATGAATCATGGAATGATTATTCATTTCCTAATCTTTGAAGATTGTAAGAAAATTCTATAAATTAAAGAATGGATATGTATGAATTAGCATCATCATTGTAAGAATAAAAATTTTTTCTTTGATTTGGTGCTTGAACTTTAGATTATTTCTGTGCGGATAGTTTTTGATGTGTGTCAGAAGATCTATGGTAGTAGAGTAATTAATTTAGTGTTTTACATTGTAAGAAAATCTAGCACGCACTCAGGTAAAATAGAAATAATGAAGATGAGACACCTAAAATTTTACATAAATAATCCTACAAATGGAAAAAATCATGAAGTCTAGCTAGTTGAAGTAATACGCTATATAATCGTGAGAACACAGGTCCGCTTTTCTCCTGAATTAGGAAAGATGGAGTTACAAAGTAGTCCATCGATAATAGCCATAATATGTTGTATTGAATGCAGGTCTCGATGATTGTAGGATGTAACTGCTGTAGTCTATTGCTATGGAGGCAAAAGTACACTATGAATGTTTAGACAGTGGTTGTAGTATCCACTTGTGATAGAGGTCATAAAAACAATGATAGTAGTTAGCCATGTGGGATTTAGATATTTATTTTAGGAGCGTTCATGGGCCATAGAGGACAGAGTAGGAAAATGTAGGAGTTGTGAGCCATGTAGGTTGTAGTTGGTCACATAGGCATAGTGGTGAGCTGTGATAATGTTTGTCGGTCGTAGAGGTTAGAGTTGGGAGTTGGATGAGTTGTGAACCACATAGGTCGTAATTGATCACATAGGCCACAGCTTGAAGTTGTAATATCATAAATAGGTCACAAAGGCAAGAGTGGGGAGCTACATTAACTATGATAATGTCCTTAGGTCACAAAGGTTGAAGTCTAGAGTTGTGTGAGTTGAGATAACGTATGTAGGCTGTAGAGGCTAGAGTTAGGAGCTGCATAAGTTGTGATAACTTTCATAGCCCACAGAGGCTGTAGTTGGTAGATGTATGAGTTGAGATACTATACGTAGGCTACAAAGGGTAGATTTGGAAGTTGCATGAGCTTAGATAAATTCTATAAGTCATAGAGGGAGTTGGGAGCTGTAAGATCTAATATAATGTTGTTGGTCGCATAGGCTAGAGTTGGGAGATGCATGACTTGACATAATCTTTGTAAGTTGTAGAGGCCAGAGTTGTTATCTGCATGAGCTAAAGTGATATTTGTAGGTCGTAGAGGATGGAGTTGGGAGCTACATGAGCTGATATAAAGTATATTAGTCATAAAGGCTACAGTTGGGAGTTGAATGAGATGTAGACTATGTAGGACATAAGTAATCACGTGGATCATAGTGGTGAGCTGCAAGACGTCTGTAGGGCACAAAAATTGGATTTAGGACCTCTTCAAGCTATGAATCATGTAGTTCGTGGTTGGTCAAATAAGCAATGATGAGGAGTTACATTTTACTTGGGATGTGTTATTACACCATCTTTAAGGAGCATCACTACACCATCTAGTTCTTCGTTACTATGTAATGTACGTTGGAGTTCTACAATAAATGGTAAGATTCCATAGGGTGTTTCACTCCAAGGATTCGATGGTGGTCAACTGACCATTGACCACTTATGGACGGCTGCAGGAGAGGGTTGTGTTCAATGAACCTTCTGTGTAGAACACAGAGTTCGACTCCTGCTCCAAGCTCATATCTTCCTCTGGTTCAAGTCATACGTTCTGGTCTCCCCTTAAGGAGGGTAGGGCTCTATTTATAGAGTTTGGGAGAAGCCTTCTTACAAATAAAGAAAAAATCCAAAACCATTCCATCTCACAACCAAGTGAAGTTCCCTTGATTGGACAATGTTTTATAGATATTTGAGTACCTTAATGATGTGAGAATTGACTTGGGTTTGCAAATTTGTCTTGTTGAGACACTCATTTTGACCATAAACTTACCATATTTGTAATGGCTTGATTCAGGCTTAGTTTGACTTAGATTTGGTTAATCTTGGTGTCATTATGCTTGTCCCATCGAGCCGGTCAGTTTGACCGTGAGTTTGTTGAAATTAGAGTACTGGATGATTTTTAATTGGAGTTTGAACATTCCTTACCAAAAAAAAATAACATGCCTCAAGATCCATGTCGGATGAAGAAACCTTATTGATGATGTATCAACAGTATTATTCAAAATTCTATTTACCCTTCCATAGATTGATTGAAGGCATCAAAAACACAATTAGCCAAATTTACAAAATTTTAAATGTTTGTACTTAGAAGAACCTTGACACTCTGTGAATCATCCAATGTCCTCTACATCATGATCAGTGTCATCAATGACTGTTGCAAAGGTCGAATGACTCTTATCAAGATCATGTTTATTTAAGCTGTTGATGGAGGATCTCATAACACCTTTGAAATTCATCATTTTGTGTAAATGTTGATAAAAATATGCGAGCAGTAAATATTATTTATCTTAGATAAACCTTATGAAGTAATTCATCTCCTACTCCTTAGGTGACACTATAATAATGAACATTATATTTTCTTATTTCACAAAACAAATCTTTCATTATAGGCCTAATTACACTTCTTAACTCAAGATATGACTTGCCTCATGTCATTAATTAAATTTTATTTTGGATATGGACATGATATAAGGTGATACACTGATGTTAAAAGCCCCGGGAACAAGAAAAAAAAAACAATAATTTAAGAGTACTTATTGAAAACATAATTATGTAATTACTACACCTTCACTAAATGGTGTGTATTACTGTTAATCTCAGCAAAGAAAGAGATAGAGAACTAGCCACCAAATTACTTTTAGAAATTAAGGAAGTAATCTCATTTATATTTGAAAATGTAGCATCTTATAACATAAAATCTTACGGCTCTTTATTGGGGATTAATATCACAACTAGAATTGAAGGATTTATAAAAATAGTAAAAAAAATATTAAGTTAAGTGGTGATTAATAGTAGAAAAAATAAACAAAATTACATAATTTTAAAAATTTATTCATTTTCAATTTCCATCAAGTCAAGCAATAATCAAAGGTGAATGTCCAAGCTTTTCATTTCTCTCATGCTCTTTAATGGTCAAACACTTTCTCACTTCTCCCACTTCTTGGATGTTATTTTCTCTCTCTTAATCCTCAATTTTTGGAGTTGCACTTGGGTGGACCTTTCAATGTTATATCGGCTTGCTGTCCTTAAATATGGCTAAAATTTAATCATGGCCAAGGCATAAGTTGTTATTTTTTATTCATATATTAATACAAATATCATATAAATATAACTATAATTTTCATGCAAAAATTATCTATCCCTACCATTTTTTTTATAAAAAAAGAATGATGTCATGATAAAAAATTTATATGACAGCAATAAATGTTTTTATATAACTCAAGTAATGTTTTATATTTTTTTACTAAAATGTTTTAATATTTTCATGATATACTTTATGGAGGAGACCATCCATTTAGATATGCTAATGAATTTGTATTTCCATTGATTTATATTACTTATAGCAATTGTATGTTGCATCACATTATTTCTGTGATACCCTTCTAATTATTCATATCACACCTCTTTGAATGAGGGACTTTGATCTAGGTAAAATGTGATGTTGTATTTAACGTGATTTTCATACCTTTTATGCATTTTTATGCTATTTTGGAATAAAAGTGTATTAAATATAGTATTCATAGAATAATTGAAGTATATGGATCACAAAATGGGCTCTTAGTAACAGTTTAGCGCTCCTCAATGCTTGAACCAGCGCGCTTTCATGCAAAATCTAGAGAACATGGCACCACGATGTTGGAGGCTAAGCTACTACGCACCAGGGACTAGCATCGTTGTGCTGCCCATATCAAGAACCTCAGTACTAGGAGAAAAATAATTCTGCCTAAAATCCTAAAAGAAATGAAATTTAACTCTACAAGCAAGTGCTCCTATGCTAATGATTAGTGCTACTACACCAACAAAGTCAGAGCCATCGCTCCTAAAGCTATAGATTGCAGAATCAGAGTCAGGAAATGTGACGCTCAAACCTAGTATTGCCATGCTCATTGACAATGGCTAGGTACTCCCCGCTAACTTAAGGTTGTTTTTTTCGGCTTGTTAATAGTTCAAGCAATCCTAGCCTTAAAAGGACTTTGAATCGACAAGGGGGGAGGGGGTCAAATGCTTTAGAGAGGACATCCAAACATTGCATAAGGGGAAAAAATCTTGAAGGTAAATCATAGGAATGATTGTAGAAGTGCTTAGGGAGTGTGTGAAAGAGAAAATTTCACATTTGTGAGTGTGTGTGAGTAAATCAAGGTCGAAATACATTGCAATAGGAAGGATCTTTTTGAGCAAAATGCAATTCAAATCTGATCTGATCTTTTCTTTTTCATTGTATAATTTGATTTATGTGTAATGAAAATTGTTATATTTACTCCACAAATGTATAAGAACCAAATATATTTATTCCTTTGAATTGTTAGCATGAAGGTTCAGTTCAATTAATGTAAAATTCTCTGAAATAATGAAAGCAATGTTCATGTATTAATCTTTGTATCGTTTTCTTCCTTACTGGCCACTAGAAATGTTAAAATTGATTGTGACCTAAAACTATTGACTATAGACTAGAAGAATAATTATGTTAACAAATAAATTTTAATTGGAATAGGAATATTATGATTAGGAGTTTGCAATTTCACAAGGGAATGTAGAATCATGATAGTCCTTGCAGGGTTAAGGGGACTTAACCATAATATGGCTTTGAAGCTTCTTATTTCTAGGAATAAAGCAAAGTGTACTTGTCCTTGATTATTAAAATGCTTGAATGAGGCTAGTAACTTACAATTTTCATGTGATCCAATTCAAAGAATATCATTTACTTGTAGTAACAAACCAAAAAAATCTTTAGTTTATATTCTAAAATATTAAGACTATTAGAAACACTCTAAAAAAATCAACAAAACTTTGGACTAAACCTAGAATTAGCAAACTAGTAATTTAACATATTGTATAATTAACATGTTGCTCATGGGATCGATATTTTAACTCATAATTCATTTTACTACTTGATCGAAAAGTATATTTGTGCGAGTCCATTAGCTCTACATGATACTAACCTCTATAAATTTTTACATGGTTGTCACTATCAATGCATTCACAAAATTTTATCATATATCTTACTTCATGCATCATATGGTAACCAATCACTAATTATAGGGTACTCATTTGACCATTGAGTGGTTATTTAAATTAGCTTCTTGAATATGCAAGACTTTTAATCCTCATCAACTAATTTCTCTAAGTTATATGTTTTCTATTTACTCATTTTCTTTTTTGCTTTCTCTTGAAGAAGTCTATATTACTATAAATTATATTAGATCCTTCTATGTGGTTATAATTTTTTCCTTTCTCTATTTATAATGTTGTCACACTCAACTTTTTTATTAGCCTAAAGTCATTTTTGTTGTGTTCTTAAAACATCCTGGAAGCTAGTTTCTCTTAGATGTAGTGGATGTAGCTCAACTTGGCAAATTATTATCAATATTTGTTTCATTAATTTTGGGTTTTATTGTATGTTCCTCTCTCACCCTAACTGAAAGTATAACTTGGATTTATAATCTCTTACTTTGTTCTTTGAGTATGATAAAGAGCTTTTGTTGTTTACTAATTTTTAATTTTAATTTTAATTTAAAAAGGATTTTATTATAAATTTAAAATTATGGGCATGCTTATGCAAGTAGAATAATTTAAACTAATTTTATTTTTTAGCCTCTGTAGTTTTCTCAGACTATTTGATCGAGCATTTGATATGTTAGAAGAGAATATGAGTCCCATTCAATTAATAGATTTGGATATTATAAATTTGGCATGCTTCTCAAGAGAAAATATTTTAAGATTCAACACATTTTAATTATGTTCAACATTCTCGGATTGAGCATTTAACATTAAACATAGTGTTCGCAGAACATGTGTGTGCTTTTAAGTTTATTAGTTTAGACTAACATTAGGGGAATTTGTATGTGTTTCAATGCAATTTATAATTTTGCTACAACATATATTTATATGGTGTAATATTCTTAGATTCCTAAAATTAAGAACTTAGAATTAGTGTTTTAGTATGTGGACTTACTTAAGTTATAGATTTTGAAAATTTAACTTATTTAACAAACTTTTCAATATAAGATATTTTAAATTTTGGATGATTTTAATCATATGTAGTATTCTTGGAACATACGATTGAGCCTTCATCTTGATATTTGAAGCACATTCAATCATATTAAAACTTTAAAAACTTGAATACAATTCAAGCAATGCATACTTTTTGGACAACTTGAACATCTTTTGGAGCAGAATACTCGAGTTAAATGTATAAGAGCTAAAATTAATTAAATCGTGTGAAGCTTCATGTTTGACTCCTTACATAACACATTATGTCTGTTTGAATGTTCTTGTTGTGAGTTGGCACTCGACCCTTGAAACTCAATATTTGATACTCAACCGTGGTCAGCTGAACGCATGATTAGCTTGTTAGTTTGTCAACTCAACAAATGGGGAGCTTGGTAGGTCAAGTTGGTAGGACAATATGATTGGTAGACAGAGTAACTTGGCATCTTGTCAGAGCAACATGATATATTGGTCAGGTAACCTGACGGCTCGTTAGAGAAAAAAATGCAAGGCAACTTAGCAAGAAAACTTTGTAAGACAAACTATCAGACCAGCAAGTAGCCTAGTAGCTCTTCAATTCAATAGATCAACTCAATAAGTCAACAAATTTGGTTAGCAGGGCAGTCTAACAAACTGCCTTAATGGTATACACTATACTAACCCATAAGTCCACTTTGAAATTTTAAGAGTCCACTAACCCTAAAGTTAGTCAAAATCTCATCATCCCTATGCATCGTTAAAATCTCTTTCATGTCTCTGCATTGTAGGGTTAGTGAGTTTTTCATGATTTTTGGATAAGTTTTCCATGTAAAGTTTTTGAACATTCATGTTTTTATGTTGTTGGTAACCTTCCAAATTTCATTTACTCGTAGTCGAACTAGTAAGGGTGTTAAAATCTACTGCAACCTTTGCTTCTGCTCGTCGCATACTAGAACGATTATGTTAACCATAGAATCCTAGTACAATAGATATATTTGAGTTAGGGTTTTGTAACATAGATAGTGTAACAGAAGAATTCTGAGAAATGTCGTGGGGTTAAGCGAAACTTAATTTCATCTTTTTTTTTTATTCTTCTTCTGACCTAGGTATAGGCTTAAAAGGAATACTTAGCTTTGATTAGCAACTATCACGTAGAATAATATTAAGAAAAATCACGAGCACCACGATACCTAAGTCACAGAGGCAGGAGCCTCATCTATACTTTGTGAATTCCTTACAAAAGGCCTCAAACTTAATTTCCTTTCTTCAAAAGACCTCCTTTGTGATCCAAATATCGTTATCCCTATTATCATACTCTCATAAATTAAGATTAAGCTTCTCAATCTTACTACAATAGGTGCATCTCACCTCATTTTATTGTTATTAACTAGAGCATCTAAGATTATTAATCAAGTCCCCTTAAACTTGTCATGTGATGTTCTTTCATCACTTGATTGTTGATAATAAGAATGATCTGATGGTTTTAGTTTGTTGGAACATTTTTATTTTTCTCATGTTTCTTCTTTTAGATTTTTTGTTAAGCTGTTGTTCCTATATTTTTTTGTCTTTGTTTTATTTTGTTTTCTGTTTATTTTGGTGTTGTAATTGTTTCTATCTTGCACTTCCTTTAGTTATATAAAATTGGGCATGATCTTCATTTTTCCCAAAAATAAAAAAACAAAAAAAAACCCTCTTGATATCGAAGCTATCTTTCAAATTGCAACTAAATGAAAAGATATGTAGATAAAATTAAGGAAAAATGCATTTGCTGAAATTAACATGACAAAAGAATATGTAAATTGATTTTTTCAAAAAAAATTTATAACATTGAAAAAAAAAAAAACTTTCCAGCTTGCAACAAGGATAATGTTAATGATAAAGAAGACTGCTTGCATGCAAACATCAGTAACCAGTAAATGTCATTTTCTGTGCTTATTCTATATGAAAAGATTTGTTTGATGTACATTGTATCATATAGTAAATTAGTATATAATCACCCTTAATTCCATTGTCATCTTCGCTACTTGGCCTTCTCTTCATCCAGCAAGTAACAAATTACGGTGCGGCAGAAAATTTTCGTTAGTGTGTCAAGTGTGCATGGGTGAGGTCGCTCCTATTATTAAATATTTAGGAAATTTTCATACAGCCATACAGTTCTTCGGTATTCACATATCTAACATCTAAAATTTAATATTTATATCTATAAATCTTTCATATTATAAACATATACATAAAATGAGTATTTTACTTTAAAAAAAATTAATAATAACAATAATATTTTATGTTATGTTACAGAAGACATGTAAAATACCAAAATTTATGTGTTGAATATGTAAATACATATATGAGAATGGCTTGAATATGTACGTAAACTCCACTAAGAAAAACCTATAACATTAAAATTCTTATTGTTAATGGCTATTTTGTTTTTCTAATGATGATTATCTGTACGCTACTTTGAATTGGTTATTTGTTTGCATGCGAATTAGTTTATAATTGTTTATTAGAATTTAGGCCCTTCGGTTGGAATCAGTAATAATTACTTCATTTAAGTTATATATATAATTTGTTTATTTATTTATATGAGAGAGAGAGAGAGAGAGAGAGAGAGAGAGAGAGAGAGAGAGAGAGAGGCGTGACTTGAAATAAATATGACTTCAGTGGTTCAGTGGGTTTTATCACAAGCGGCCGGACAACTGGTAATGGATTCGGTACTCTATTTCCTATGGATTCGTTCAGTCTTGGTTCGTCCACATACTCATCAAGCCTTGCTTTGAAGAAACAACCTTAAAGTGATATCATTCAAGATATATATTAGCTTAATCTAATTTAGCACAAACTTAAAGTGATATTGAATTTGATTTGATCTGGGTTGAAATTATTGGCATTTAACTTGACCTAAGATGGACTCAGCCAAGTTTGAGTCAATTTTCAAGTTTTATTCTAATATCATGAGTTCTAAGTTTTTATACAACTATTTTCTTAATTTAAATTTTATTGATTTACAGTGAATTTTGTTGCTTTACACATCATAGAGAATGATTAGGGGTCATCTCAATTTATGGAACTCAAGCTATAATCACAACTATTTGGTTTCCATAGGAATACTTTAGGCCTCCTCGTTTTAAATATATTGAGTCAATAAATAGAAATTCTCCTTTTCATTTATTGTTATAAGAAAACATAGATATAGTAATAGACTCATCTTCGCAAAGCTTAACACTTCAAGCTATGAGGGCCCTGATGGGGGCATAATAATATTTTTTGAATATCTATGACAGACTATTAAAATATGTATAGTGTCCATAAAGATTAGTTAATTAATATTTTTAGTTCGTATAATTTTTTGCAGCACCAAAATAGACTTCTCATCACTTTGAATAGTGTAAGACAACACACTTAGCACTAGAACATGTACAATAATAATATAATTTGCTTGGTTAGTCAATATATGTCTACCAACTCATAAATGATATATTTTAGAATTTTTTTATAGCAAAAAAGTTGAATTATTTACACCTTAAGATATGATGCACAACATGAATAATTATCACTTCATGGATATTTTTGCAAGTACTTCTGCAAAATATTCTAAGATTGTTAAGAAAATCATAATTCTTCAAAATTCATTAGATATCTTATTTTCAAACTTCATATCTATCAATCTTAAACTATGTTTTGATGCTAATGTTTTTTGCATCAAGATTCTCAGATTTCTTTGAGTTGAAGAAATTAAGATTGACAATAATGTTTTAAAATAAAATATGAACATAAATGAAAAATATACTAGAGAAGATAACATGATTTATGTTATTTGGATTAAATTAAAACTCCATTCATGAGAGATTAAAGAGAATAACATTTACTAAAAATATAGAAATCACAATTTTGAAATAAAAATAAAATAATTCACCAAGCCATTTCAAATATCAAGTATACTATGGTTATGAAAAGAAATACCCAAATAATTATTACTCTACATTGACTATCATTCAATAAAATAAATGAATTTGTCTATAATCTTAGTTGATGTGCCTTCTGATCTTGAAATATTATAGCACCAAAAAACTCCAAGTAGATTTAATCTCACTAGAATCCAAAATAAAGAGATTTATACTCCGAAAATCTTTAATTAAGACAGTATATCATACTTATTCAAACACACAAAAAACTCTAAAGTCAAAAGTTATGCCTATGAAACATCAAGACTTACAACTTAAGCTAGAAGATTTACTCATATAGCTAATAATAATATAATTATTCTGAAAGGGTGATATACAGATTAATGAGGTGGCATCTAATTCTTATAAGAATATTATGGGTATCACTTTCTAAATTTATTGATTCAATAAATATATATTCACATCATTAATTTTTTTATTATGGAAAATATTAAATATCTTCTATCTCTTCAAGTTAATCTAGGAAATCTACCTAAAGCACCAATGGGCTTAGCATTATGCATCAAAATACTTATAAAAAATGTCCATAACAAAACAATTGCACACAATGATGAATTTATTGGTAGTAATTGCAATAGAAACCTAACACCACTAAAGTATTTTCCTCCTCATATCAAATTTAGTAATGATACAACTTCATACTTAAATAGTATACAACTTCATAATTAAATAGTGCAATGAAAATATGATCAACAAGATCATCTAAAATCGTTTTTTCATATTTTATATGATTACATTATAAAACTTTACAAAAACACGAAGTTATTTTTTTTAATTAAGATGTGATGCTCTAATACAAACCACGAACTGTACTTCCATGAAGACTTCTATAAAACATTAGCAGATTACCAAAAAATCTGAGTTCTCCACAACTTGAAATCATGACATCTTAATCATAAGCATCAAAGCTATTAATTGTAGAACAATATCGGGCATCAAAAGACTTAGAGCAAAAGCATCACAAAATTCTTGGATAGTACGTCATAAATAAAATATAAAAGAATAAGAGAAAATATATAAATACATAAAGATTTATGTTATTTAACTTAAACCACATTTGTGTAATAGAAATTTGAAAATCGAATTATTTATAGAGATTTTTCATCATTGTTCTTATCACTCTAAATTGTTATTATATATTGTCAGTTGGAAATAAAATGGAAGGATAATACTTAATTTATTATTTAGCATATACTGTAGGAGTTCAAAAACAATAATTTAACGTATCGTTAATGATTTAAAGCATTAATAACTGGCTCTTGATAAATATTTTTTTCCTCTATGCAAGGAGTTTTTTATCATAACTGAAATTCATGATGAGTAGTTTTGTTGGATTTTTATAAAAGAAATTTAATATTCTCAATTAAAAAGAATGTTTTGTAATTTTCAACATATTATATTGGGCTGTGTTACACTATATACAAAGAGAGAAATTATATCTTAATGGAGTGAGTAAAAACAATTCATCCCTTGTAGGATGATAAAAAGTTCAATACACATGGGATTGACATGACAACCTTGAAATTATCAATTAATAACTCCTCTTTATACTACTTAAGATCATCACTTAATGTAAGGCCTAATCTCTAGTTAATGCAATGCCAGCGAACCCATTAGGCCTACAAGCTTAGAGAAACTCTACACAAATCATAATGCTAGATGGAATAATAAATCATAGTTTACCTCATTACCCTTGTAATTGGAACACCCAAGTTATTCTATGTTATTTTATGGCTAATTAATTAGTACCTAAGCCAAATCTACTTTATTATATAAAATTGATTAGATTATTACCAATTTCTAATACTTCCATATAATACTTATAATAAACAACACATCTTTCGAGACATAAATATAAGAAAGTAATGCCTTAGTTAAGAAGTTCTAAAACTTCTTATAACTAAATTGAAAGGTTAAAAGATGCATTATTTATTTTTCAGATTGGAATGACTCCATTATTTCAAAACTCTTGCCTATAATTTTTAACTGAAAAAAATCATCTGGCCAATCTATATTAGTTAAGAAAAACTATTAACCAAAATAATTCTTCAGACATAATTTTTTTTTGATAATAATATGTTTTTATTTGTTTAATATGACTAAGTTGAAGAAGTATTGATATGCCATCAACAAATTTTCATCATCCAACACAAATCTTGAGGAATTAAATAAACCTCGAGACAACTTTTTGAGCAAAAAATGTTCAAAATTCGATTAAAATCATCGAAAACTCTAATTTTAGCAAAGCTTAATCAAATTGCCCAACTTAACGAGACGAGTCTAACGATACAAAATTTAGTTCAATCCGAGTGAAATCAAGCACAGATCAAACTATTAAACTACTTTTGAAAGCTTTTAGTACATAATTGGAAGGTTAAAGAGATTCTAAATTATTCAAGCATATAGTCAAATTAAGTGTTTCGATGAATCTAACGAGCTCAAGATCACTCAATTCTAACATCGTTAAGAGACTCTAATATTCACTGCATCTCGTCTATTTATTGGGAATCTATCTGGCATGGTTCATTAAAGATCAATATTCTAATGTAATTGAAACTGATTGAGCATAGTGCTATAGAGATATAAGAAAAATAACTTTATGTTGGTTCAAATTACTTCTTTATTTGCAGACCAGCCTCGACTTTATGAATAAAACACTACACCCCTCTTGAGAAGGGACTTAGACTTGAAGGTTAGAAAAGATGCTAGAGAGAGGACTGAAGGTTAGAAAAAATGCTTGAGTCCAACATTATTTTTGTATTGAAGAATCGACGAATACCTCCCACTCCTACAACTGTCGGCCACCAATTGTCGACCACCGTTAACCACAGTCAGCTACCCTATACTCATTGTATAAGAAGTCAAGACTTGTGTTGCGGAGCCAAAAAGTAAGGACTGATGGTGTCGCAGAGTCACAAAGCATCCTACATAAAAGTGCATCATCTTGAATGACGTGTCAGCCTCGAAGACGGTGTACCTGACACTCCTAACAATATGCTATTTTATATACATTTTATGCTCATTTTTAATGATATTGCACTTTAAAGGAAGATATTTTTCATGTTTTGATTTCATGTACAAGATAAATATTTTTGGAAAAAAAAGAAGCAAAAACAAAACAAAACGAAGTCAAATGGAGCAAAGGAGCACAAAGTGAACTGGTGCCTAGGCGCCAGCTTTGCCAGACCATGTACATGAAAACATAGAGCTCGACGCCATAACGCCAGACAATTATTTCATTCTTCAAGAAGGCTGGTGCTTATGCGCCACAGTTGGGCGCCTAGGCGCCAAAATTGGTTTTTCTTTAAGATGCAATTTATTTGGACAAATTTTGAAAGGGCATAAGAAGTGACTTTTAGGGATTTTGAGGGTTATTTTAAGGGTGTGTCTCTTCTAGTCTCTCTCTCTCTCTCTCTCTCTCTCTCTCTCTCTTGGCCAAAAGGGGAACTTTACGACATTTCTAAGTCCTGGAATTCTCCAGAAAGGCCGAGAATTCGTAGACAGGAGTAGGAAATGTAGATTATTACCTTTTATGGATAAATTGATGAGAGAATTTTGAGAAATATCTGTAAGGGATTGTATTAGCATTGCGTGGATCAGTAGAAGACTTTATTGGAGGGATTTTCATTTTTCTTTTAGAGGAAAAAAAAACTAAATATTGTGTTCTTCGTTATCATATGCTTGTTGTAAGAACTTATCTACTGAATTTTCTTTGATTTAATGAAGCTTTCTGTTGTGTGTGATACCTGATTTGTGAAATATAATTCATGAACTTTTCTTTTAGCAATGAATTGGATGCATGCTATAATAGGTTTTTCATATCAAAGTGATGGTTCTTACTTCATGCTTCATTTACATATTTAATATAGTCAATTAATATGTTAAAATTTGTTGTAATCCATAATGACCCAGGAGGGTAATGGATTTAAAAACTAAGAGGAACCACATTGAACTTTTGGGTGAAGAAAAGCTAGTCCTATGATTCAATGCAAGTTAGGGAGATATTCTTTGATGGGTGTAAATTGGTGTTTATAGAGTGACAGGCTAGATTCCTACTAATTTGATCTAGGACTTTGTACCTTAAATATATGATTGAGCTAATTAGAGGGCAATTAGGAGAAGGAGACTCTAGGGTGATAGATTAGAAGTTTCTTCGTGACAATCTAGTCATTTTAAGGAATTGATGCCAGGTTATCTAAGCTACGTTATACACTAGGAAGATTGTAACTTAGATTTTTACTCTTATTGTCACTTGAAACATTAGATTCTAAGCATCTCATTCCTACACATTATCTTGGTCATCACAAGAGAAAGTTAGTTTTTACACCTCAAAATCAATTAATATATTTAGGTTTAACTTTAGATTTAGGAGTAGTTGTTAGAAAAATACTCTTAATTGACATTCCAAACTAAGACCTGATAGTAGTAGACTAGAACTTAGTGTACCTCGCTTCTCTGTGGGATTAATACTCTAGGTTAAAAAAAAATCTATATCACTTGAACGATACGTATACTTGCGTAGAATCTCTAGTCTGTAAACTATAAATTAAATTCTAAACTCTACAACATATCAATTTTGCACACCAGCCGTCTAAAGAAGCTGAGTCGATTTTTTGTCAGAAAACTAAATAACTATGTAATTACGAGTCGAGTCAGTACCGAAGCTTCAACAACTAATTCCCGTTGCGATCGCTCCATACCATGAGATAACGAGCTCTTATGTACACAATCATCGTAACTAGAGAAACTGTGTAATCCTTTCCCTCCGACAGGACATGGGCCTGTACGTGTAATCTTCAACTCATAGTGAATCATTCCAGCTGAATTAGGCTCTGTGGTTCTTCCCCTTTATGGCGTACCCATATAAAAACATATGATGTTTTTATGTCACTTTTACCTAAGTGCATGTCGGATCCTCGTGCAACTCTACGACGATAATTCATTGTTCTATAACCGTAAATTCACTAGCACACATCAAATATAAATATCACATGAATTGAGATTATAGTTTAACCCCGTATTCTTGCACTATGGCTCAATTTTGAAAGACCAATAGGTGGAAGGAAGTTTTGGGGCAATAGGATATATTTGTAATATTCTTTCACTCCCCTTAACTTTTCCCACAACACCAAGTGGGCAGGACGGATGCACCCAAAGCATATTATTACTATATATTAGGGTCACAGTTTAATGACATATTCACACATAATAATTCTATAGATTTCTGATTAACCAAATTGATAGAGTTGTCCCATTGAACAAAAAAATCTACAACAAAACTATTTAAAAAAAAAATCAGAGGAAAACTGGGCTTGCGTATATATACAAATGGTGAACGAGACCGGAACAAGTAGGGGACTAGCGACCAAATATAAAAGAAAGAAAGGAAAAAAAAATGGCCTCTCCTCACCTGTTCACCTCCTCTCCTTTTCCCCCACAATTAATTTGATTCTCCCAATGGTCTTCTTCTTCATTGGATTGTACAGATTCCCATCTCAAAAACTCATCTAAATCTGTAATTTTTCTCCCTTTCTCCATTACTTCTTCTTCTTCCCCCTTTTCTTTTTCTCTCCTATTTTCACTCCTTCTATTCTCCTCCTTTCCGCTTTGTTCTCTGGATTGAGAAGACCCATGGCTTGTGCTTGGTTTTGGGATTTGATTACATGAAGCTCTTTTTTTCAACAATAGAGGATAAGAGCTCTTAATTTCTCAGTGATTTTTTTGTCTAAAAGGGCTCTGAAAATATTTTCTAACAGTATATACATATTGCTGCTTTGAATTTTCTCGGAATTTTGATTTAAAAAAAGGAAAAAAAAAACTGCTCTTTCATCAGTTTAGTTTTTATATTTCTACCGGAATTAATTTGTGGGAGGAAGAGACAAGAGGCATGGGGAAAAATGGACCTTGCCGTCATTGCGGAGTTACAAGTGAGCTCCTGTTCATGTCTATATTGCCTTTTTTTCTTTTTTTTTTTTTCTCTTTTGGTTTCTCAGGCCACAGATCTTCGTTTTTGTTATTGTTATTATATATATCAGAGGATTCTAGCACCAATTTTATAGCGTTTGGAATTGTTTATTGACCTTTTGTTCTTCTTCTTCTTCATTTGTTTTTCTTTGACTCTTTGCTTGTTTCCGAATTAGGGAAAGCGAATTGGAACATGTTTAGGGATTGAAAAAGGGCGCATCGGTTTTTTCTTGAACTGTTGGCTCTTTGTTTTCTTGCTTCCATTTGTTTTTTAGTGTTAATATACATATATATCTATATATATCTATATATATATATATATATATATATATATATATATATATATATATTATGGGGGATTGCTAATTCTATTGAAGAGAAGAGTACCAAGTAGCTTGAATTTTTTGAAGAATAGGATTTATAACTATAGTCTTTAATCTGCTAAATCCTTAGATGATATTTTACATTAAACTCTTGTTTCCTTTTTCTTCCAGTAAAAAATATTGATGCGGTCTGTAGTTGATGTTGAATAACTCAGTGAGTTGTTTAAATTATTACCTGAGAGAAAATTGAGAAGTTCTAGTGAGCAACTGCAGGTTTTTATTGAATTGAAATAATACTTAGACTGCACAAATTTCTTTGCACATCTTTCTAGGTCCTTTTAGTTAAATTTTGGCCTATGTTGTTGCTACAGATATCAATTGCTTTCAATGTTATATCCGAGTATCAAATTTTATGCTTCCATTGTGTATTAATTCTGGTCAATCATACCCTTCACAATGAGTATATTTTTATCTTATCATGTGGCGGTTGCCGAGGGCTCTTAGGCACTCAGCACTGCCACTTTTTGGCACTGAAAGATCTAATTTATCATTATCGAATTCTCTAATGAATTAATCAGCTGTTACATTGTGCAATTACCCTTTTTAGTTGATAAAGTGCAACTTGAGGCTCTAAAATTTTTTCCTGAATTTGTTGCTGTAATTTTGAATTGCTTCCCTACCCAAAAATTATCAATGTTTATTCTCCTCCTTTTTGAATTTGACGCTTGAGTGTGAGTCATCTTTTTGTCTTGTGAATACAGCCTAACCCTTAAAATATTTCTAATCCCTAGAAGTGATGATTGAACAAAAGTATAAGAAGGCCTTCTTGTCTTGTGCATATGTTGTGTGAAAATAATATAGCACTCTGCAAATATGACATGGTGGGTTTTGTTTGTTATCTGAACAAGCTATTCAATTATTGATTGCATTATATTTTGTATGAATTAAGTGTCAAATAGTCGCCTGACTGTTTTCATGGGGCCATTTTAGTTTTTAAATGTATCAAATTAGTTTTCAAACTCTTTAATTTGAGGCTGAAATAGTCCTCCTGGAGATTAGTTCAACCCAAATTAAAAGTGTAGGACTAAATTGGTATTTTTTAGATTCTTGGGACTAAATACCCCCTGCAGAGAGTGAGGGATCATTTTGACAAATTTTTTATTTTTGTATTCAAATGTTGCACTTTTATATCGTTTGAAATGCATAATAAGATCACACTCCTTGTGTAATATGGCATGCATTAGACTTGCTAGCAATCGGATAGAATAATGTATTTACGCTTTAAAAGATACTATGACCTCCTCATGCATTCCATAATGTTGGCATGTGGATATTTTACCTTTTTAGATTGGATAGAAGTATTTAGCATTGAAATAATACTCTGAATGCATCTATTATCTTTTTTCTTATGCTGTTGGTCTTGTTATGGCCATTTTTCGAAGCACCGCATTTATTTTTAGTTTCAAAATGTTATTATTGCAACAGGCACTCCTCTTTGGCGAAATGGACCGCCAGAAAAGCCGGTTTTATGTAATGCATGCGGCTCACGATGGAGAACTAAGGGTTCTTTGGCAAACTACACTCCTTTGCATGCTCGAGAACCACTTGAATGGGAAGAACCCAAGGTTACTAAAATGAAAAGTATTTCTTTTAAAACCACAGAACAGAAACTGCAAAAAAGAAAGCATGTGAAGGGTATAGTGGAAAATTTACGTGAAATACCTTTTTCAGAATCAGACCAAAATTACATTAGAAATTTCGAAGGGGATGCTAGCAATCGATCTAGTTCTGGATCTGCAATCTCGTACTCAGAAAGCTGTGCAAATTTTGGTGCCATTGATGCCAGCGATTGCACAGGTTTACACTGGTTCTGGTCTATGATTGGCTGATGAAGTTTTCATGAACATCCTACTATATTTCTTATATCATTTTTTTCTTATTTATTGGACTGTATAATGTTTAAACTTCTAATAAGGTAATTTTACTAGCCTTATGGATAAAAAATGCATCATTTTGCTTGAACTTATATAATCCTACTTGTTGATTTATTGTGCAAATTAGAAAATAAGAATTATGAGAATGAGGAAGAAGAAACTATGGAGTATATGATAAGATCTTGAGGATTCTTTTTTTTTTTTTTTTTTTTTTCCTTCTTCATGTCAATTCTCCTCCTATCTTACATGTATTTTTATATAGAGGAACTATGGAAGGCTTGTTTAGGTTGGATTGCCTAAATTCATTATCAATGATTTGTGTCATACCAGTCTTACAATTAAATTCTAGCACGGACTATTGTTGACTTGGCGATTAACTTGAAGGCACTATCTTTTGATAGAAAAATGCATTTTTGTGATGCTTGACAAAGAACTTGGATGATATTGGAAGGGGCTTGATAGAAATTCAATTTCGTTTTTATTTGGATTTCATGGATGAGTATTTTTAGCAAGCTAACAGACATAACTGATGTTTTATCTTGAACATCGGACATGCTGGCAAATCCACCTGCTAGCAAAATGATAATATTCTTGCAAATTTAGGGCTTGTTTGAGATAAATTTTGTTTTTTTTTTTTTTTTATTTTCAAAATATGCTTTTTTTAGTGTATTTTTTTGCATTTTTTATATTTTTTAAAACATTTTACTTGTTTTTAAGAAGACTCAAAACATCTAAAAGTAGTTTTAAGTATTTTTAAAAACAAATAAAAATATTATATCATATCAAACACTTTTTATTTTAAACCAAAACATAAGCAAAACAAAATAAATATAAAAAAAAAAAAAAAAAAAATCGAAAGTGATCCCAAATAGTCTCTTAGTGATTTATTGTATCAGCTATAGGAACCATATTTGAGTTGCCCATTTATATTTGTTTCTAATTCAATATTATTCTTTCCAATCCATTCTGTTTGGTGCAGTTGCTTTGAAGCCAGGGAATGGCATATGCTTGAAACCAGTTATTTCTTTTCTTTCTTTCTTTCCTTTGCAAGTTTGTTAGATAGTTCTAATATTACAATATCAAAATTAACTTTTCAATGTTACCTAAATTCTTATTGTTCTCTTTTATAATTCCTTGTTGATTAGCAATTCTTTGGTTGAGTTACAAAATTTCAACGTTTTAGGTGGTCTTTGAATTTCATTGCTTTCTTACAGGTCTACCTATCTGAGAGCTAGTGTATCAAAATAGGCGTTTTTAAACTCTTCAAGTATCTGTTCAAATTAGACAAGAGATGATTCTTCATTTTATATGCAAATAGTTGACATGAGAGTACATCTGAAACGTTTGGAATTTGATTAAAAGCATTTGATCATTTTAGAGTTCTTTTAAAAGATTATGCTTTTTCCATTCTACCTTCATCCGTTACCTTTGTTAAGATAAAATTGGCTCTTAATTGTGAATATTCTTCATCAAATAAGCTATTTATTTTTCTTTGGACGAACTTTTTGTATACCTGACTCATTCTTACATCTCTAGGATCTATCTTCATTTTAATATAATATTCTTACCCATGATGAAATATTAATATTTGCAGCTAATTCTCCTTGTAATCATGATTTCTATTGTTTATTTTATTTATATGCTATTTATTATTATATATTTCTTTTGGAAGATTTTCATACATACCTCTCAATGCTTGTGTATTTACATATCTAACACCTAAAGTTCACATTTTTTTTATTTGCGACCAAAATGCCTTCCATTGTTTTTGCATGCCTTGAGCATCATGACTAGGAATGATTTTCCCAATATATTAATCACTTTCAGGTTCTGCACAGTCCAATGCCTGGGATTCACTAGTGCCAGTTCCATCAAAAAGGAGAACTGTTATCAACTTAAAACCTTCTGTTGAGAAGCTAACTAAGGACCTCTATTCTATCTGGCATGAACAACAGTCATCTAACCTATCTGGATCCTCAGAAGAAGAATTACTTTTTGATGGTGAAACTCCGATGGGCTCAGTGGAGATAGGACATGGAGGAGTACTTCTCAGGTATCCAAGTTCAAAACCTGTTGAGGAGGAATCTGAGGCAAGCTCGCTTCCTGTTGATAGAAAGTTAATTGGTGTGCCCAATTCTAGATCTTCGTCCAGTTTTGTAGATAAAGAAAGCAAAAGAATTAGTTTGCCCAATCCTAGCCTAGAGAAATTTAAGAAGTCTGCAGTGCATGTGGCACAAGAGCATGCTCGAAGGTTTGCTTTTGTTGATATATTATGTCCTTGCTTCATCTTGAATTAGCTAGATACTTGTATTTTTTTATTAGTGTTAAAATCATCATCTGACTATTTACATGAGGTCATTTTAGTCCCAGAGTTTATAAAAATATTAAAGTAATCTCCATACTCTTTAATATTGAGGGCTACTTTAGCTTCCATTAAAAATGTTTTGGGATTAAATTAATACTTTTATAGACTTAGGGATTAAAATGAACTTTTAAAAAGAGTTGGAGAGCATTTCGACACATTTCTCTTTATTTTTGTGAATTATTAAGAGTTTGTAACCTGAATTTGCTGGGTTTTGATTGAAAAATTAACGGTGCAACATCTGCTGTGCAACCTAAATTATGGGAAAGTTTTTGGGCATTTGGGATCGAATTGGAGCTCACCTTTGACACGCGCGCCCGCACACACACATTTTGTCCGTTGTTTTTCCTATCCATGTTTTCATAAATATGAGCATCTCTTGATATGTGTTTGTGATTTATCTCTTCCTTATTATTCTTTAAAAAAAAAAAAAATCATAGATATTATTTATAATTCAGTTATTGGTGAAAATAATATCTGTTCCGGTATCCCATCATAGCAGTTGGATATTCATTGTTAAGTCAAATCCATATTTGCAGAGACAACTTTTCACTGGAGAGCCTTGATACACTGCGAAATAGAGATTCTGCTCTGATATTTACTAATCTTAAGGTAAGCTTAAAATTATGTGGTGCTTGATTAACTTTAGAGCAAGGTTGTTTGAGTGTCTCCTTGCTTATAATCTCTGTGATATCTCACATTTTACATCTACCATAATAGGACATTATTAATCATGAGGTTTTCATGGAACATATGACAAAGGAGGAGCAACAACAACTAATGAAATATCTTCCTTCTATTGATACTGCTAAAACTACTGAGAGGTTTGTCTTAAATCCTTTTTGAGGTTGTTAATCAATAATTCTTAGGACAACGATTTACATATATACCATTTAATTCCGATGTAGTTATATATTTAACTCCTAAACTTTACTTTTTACATATATGCCACCTTATCTATCCATGAAAATGCGTATTTCACTTTTTAGAAGTTTAAATAATGATATATTAATGATGTATTTGTTTTGATATGAAGGATTTGGGTGCTATTGATGTAAAAAACAAAGTTTAGGTGTTAGATATGTAAATATATGGGAATTGGGTATATTGATGTAAATGCCCCTTCTCAGGAACTCCATTAATAATTACTTTTGACATTTGCAGCCTCAGAAGCTTGTTTTCTAGTCCCAAGTTCTTGGAGAACTTTTCTTATTTTCAGCAACTTCTCCAAGACGGAATTTTCGATCACTCCTCTTCACAAATGAATGTAGAAGAATGCAGGAGTTTGAAGCGGCTGGTTTTACGTAATTTTACTAAATCTAGCTGGGTGCAGCGCTATGAAGAGTTGAAGGTATCAAATAGTTACTAGAAAAAAGCCTTTTGATCTTTTTTGTCTTGAAGGGAAAAGGGCCTCAGTAAGCACTTCAAATTGTTTTGCATTAGGATATTAAGCAGAAGCACGCCACTGGAGTTAAAAAAGGAATTGGGACAAACTTTCTTCGACATTCCAATTTAATACCCATTAAGAGGCCTCAAGAAAACCAAACCCAGCAATTGCAAGGTTGGTTCATCTGAACAATTTGATTTTACAAAATTTTCTGCAACTAGATTATAATACTAGATTTAATGTTTTTCCAGGAAAAATACTGTAAAGATCATTGCTGAGAATTGCTGTTATATTAGATAGGACAAAATCTTATCAAAAAATCTTAGGACACATGTTCTTGCAAGTCTGGTTACATCCCTGAATTGGACGTGGATAGGATGTCTCGGTAGTGACTAATATCATTGAGATGGATAATGCATAACAAGACATCTGTGGCATTTGATGATTATGAAGAGTTATTTTATTTTCATTTTCATTTTCTTGCAAAGATTCGAACTTTGGACATCTAGTTTAGATATCAAACTGTTTAATCTTTGAAAAAAAATGCCGTGGAATTATTGTTTAAAATTGCGCAACCGTGAATTTTTGCTTTGAGAGTACATCTCGTGTGATCTATGCGTTGCATACGCCTCAATTCTATGCTATAAATCTTGGGTTTTGATCAATTAGAAATCAAAGATGCAATGTAGAATAAAATCACGCTAATTCGAGAAAGACGAAACAATAGAAATTCGAACAGAAAACCGCAACAAAATAATCTTAGAAAAGCACACCAAGATTTACGTGAAAAGCTCTAGAATGAGAAAAAACTATAGAGCCACACTATAAAATTTTCACTATGAAGAACTAAAATTGTATAGAGATACACACTCAGAATCAACTCTCTACAAGCACATAATTTACAGATCTTCACTCTAAACTTTTATATCGATCTCACAAGAGAAATCCCTTGCTTCGGGATCATCCTCTTGGCACTTCACCTTCAAGAGATAACCAGTCGAGAAATACCACATGTGAGAGTATTTCTTTCGTCACTCGAATCAAAGACTTAAGAATGAATCAGAAGCGAGAATTGTCTAGGCACGTCCGTGCCACTCAAGGGCAAAAGAGTGTCGTGCTCTCTGGAACTAGGTGTAAAGTCACCTTGAAAATTGTGCCGGGGCGCCACAAATCCAAGCGCCCCGCATTCCGTATGGGCACGGGGGACCGCACCCTATGTCTCCACGAGCAAAGGCGCCTTTCAGGTGCGGGTGTGCCGCACCAAAATACCTGCTTTTGGATGCACTCTGCTGCTGCCAATTAGGCTCCATACGCAACAAATTCTCACTTGGAGACTGATATGCACCTCCATTTGTACTGTTTTCATAGTCTTGTACAATGGTGTGCCTCAACTCCAATTTCAATCTTTCTAGACTCCAATTGAAGCCAAACATAGCCCTAGTTTTTTATAGTTAATTATCTTCGTCAACATATTTGTAGGACTATGAGTTGTGTATCTTTTCCCAGAATAATTGCTCATCTTCTAGGAGAGCATATAAAGTGACACTTTAGCTGAATGTGTTTCATCCTGACATGAAAAACATTGTTCTTGGTAAGATGAATTGCACTCATATTATCACTATTAATCTTTGTAATCTTGCTTCTTGCCCAATTCGACATTAAGCATTGTAGCCAAATCATTTTCTTGTCGGCCTCGGTGATTGTAATTTATTCGGTTTTTGTAGTTGAAAGTGCGACAATCTTCCGTGACTCGAAAACACACTCATCGCTATCTTCCCAAGTATTGATGTACTATGTTGTACTCCTACCATCCAAATCTCTTCCATATACGAATCTATAAATCACTGTAGACTAATCTATCCACTTCAATATTAAAGTACTCTGTTGATTATTTCCCTCAAATATCTTAGAATCCACTTCATCGCCTCTCAATGATGCTTGCCTTGATTGCTCCTGTATCTATTGACTGCTCATTGCATATTCAATATCTAGTCTCATACAAATCATATCATACATCAAATTCCCATCTATTGATACATCTGGAGGCACTTCAAATTCCCATCTATTGATACATCTGGAGTGAAAGTGCCACACTTGCTCGGCAAGAGCCCCAACAACGAATTTGTGATTGACATACTGCATGTTCCCATGTCTACAACTTATCACTCATGAACCTAACGAAACAACTGAAACAGGCTAACTAGCGCTGTTAGCAAGTGAATAAGAATGAAAGTGAGCAGGGCTAGGGCTCCCTCCCCTTGGGCTAATATGCGAAATGTATGGTTGATAGGGCTCTGACCTCCAGAAAAGAATCCTACCTGAAGGAGTGAGTGAACGTAGTTGAACGGTGCAAGCAGACAAAATCAAGTGTTGTGGTTTGATGAATCGAAGGAAATGTTGCCGGCTCTTTCGTCACAGCCATCATCTATCTTTGTATTGGATCCCGCAGTCAATGTCAGATATTACGAGTCTGGATCGAGAGAGATCAAGTCGGGTTCTTCACTTACATCAACCTCTGAAAACCCCGAGCAGATCACTTCACTTGTGGAGATCGAGCCGAGCAGAATCAAATGAAGCCCGACAAGAAGCTCTAAGCTTTGGCTATGGCGCCTCGTGGACGAAAACGAAAAAGAAAATCGGGATTGCATCTTATATTTTTTTTTTCTTCCGACTTAACACGATAGTTCCTTAGATAGTTTGAAGTAACCACTTGGGGTCCGTTTTGAGCGATGCGAACTTAGCTACTCTAAGAAGCTCTCATGAAGCTTTTACTGACTATTTGCTTTTAATAGTTTGAAAACAGTATGTAGTGACATTGTTTACGAATAAATGATTATTCGGCCCCTGTACAATAATGTTGTTTGCAGTATTTGTTAATGCTCTTTTTTTATTATTAGGAGTTATGAACTTCACCCAAAAACCTTAAGAATAGAGTTGATCTTAATCCAGATCGTTAGGTTAATGGTGAAGGATGCATTATGGTCAAATTATGGTGGGATTAGACAATGCATGCCTGCTCCTAACTCTACCTTAACACAAACAACCTATCATTAACAAAAATAACTTCTAGCTATATACCCAGCTCTTAATCCAACGCAACAACTTTGCCGCCAGTTTCAGCAATGCAAACCCCACACTAACAATAACTTCAAATAACTGCTTGTCATTAAATAAAGAACGAGGAACAAGGAAAAATGTAGAATTCATAAAATTAATATCTACAAACATGAAAGCATAAGAACAGGTGACAAATCAAAGGTATTATATGAAAATCTCAAGAAAAAAATGAGATAAAGCGAATAAGACTGACAAACCTCAAGTGCCTCCCACCACTGCTGCTTCTAGATCCTATCTTAAAGAGGTTCCGTAACCATGCAAGCCCAAGCCTTAGCAGTAACAACTTTGCCTTCAGTTTCAGCAACGCAAACCCCACACTAACAACAACATCAAATAACTGCTTGTCATTAAATAAAGAACGAGGAACAAGGAAAAATGTAGGATTCGTAAAATTAATATCTACAAACATAAAAGCATAAGAACAAGTGACAATTCAAAGGTACATTATGAAAATCCCAAGAAAAAAACGAGATAAAGCGAACAAGATTGACAAACCTCAAATGCCTCCCGCCACTGCTTCTTCTGAATCTTATCTGAAAGAGCTTTCGTAACCGTGCAAGCCGAAGCCTTAGCAGCACTCTGTTCTTTGATCTTCTTTTTAATGTTTTTAATCGGAGGCCGAAGAGATTTGACAATTGAGCTCTCCGAGACCCCCGAGAACTCCCCCGCCTTCCAGTACCGCTTCTTGGGCAGTGAATGAGGCGTGTTTGATGCCGGAGCCACCAGAGCCTTATGTGGTGTAGAGGATACGCGGGGTGGGGATGATGGGGAGCTAGAGGAATTCTTCTTGGGACGAGAGGCAGATCCTCACAGGTCGCATCTCTGTTATCTTGTCATCTCTCCATGGAAACGGAAGGAATAAATAAGAGAAGGAGATGGAGGAAGCAGTGGCCATTGTTGATGAAGGTCCACCCAGGGCAGCTAGGGAATTAATTTATCGAAAATGTGGGCAGCGGGGCCGAACCCTTGGCGGTTGCCCGCGAAACGCGAAATAATCCAAACAAAAAAAAGGATTTCTGGGGCTTGGGGCCGCGCCTCGCCAAATAAGCGGTCCCAAACGAACCCTTAAGGGGGTGCAAACTAGCCTTGCCTCACTCATGTTGAACTTCAATAGGGTTTTTTTAATATACTCCGCCTGAAATAATTTCAGTGCACTTGCATTTCTATTTTTGTTGATTCACATCACGAGAATTTTTTTGGTTAGATCTAAATCTTTCATCTCAAACTCACTTGATACTTACTTCTTTAAGTCATTGATTTTCTCCATATCTGCCCATGCAATTATTCATGTACAAAAGAAGGAACCTCATACCCGATACTTCATGTACCAACTGTCTTACATAGACCAATCAAACATTCTGTACCACTCTCAGGGCATGCATCAAGACAAACCTTCTTTTTTTGAAACCTCATACCCTACAGGTGCACCATGTATAATTCCTTATTATAGTTTCATGTAAGAAAAATGTTTTTACGTTCATCTGCTCAAGTTGTAGATCTTTCTCTACCACCAAGCTCAACAAAACTCTAATAGTTGTCATCTTCACCACTGGAGAAAAAATCTCTGTGTAGTCCACTCATTTCTTTTGTTGAAACTCTTTCATAACAAATCTTTTTTTTGTAGCGTTTGTTATCATCTGTTTCTTATTCATCCTATAGACTCGCTTGTATAATTCTCTTTTGTCATATGGTAATATCGTCAAATCCAATGTTCATATTGACACCAAATATTGTATTTTATCATCCATGACAAGCTCCCACTCCCTTAAATCTTCAACTCGAGTGACATCTTCATAGCACTCTGGTTCACTACTATCAGTTAGCAACACATAATGTACATATAAAGAATATCTGTGTACCGGTCGTATCACTGTTGGACCTCCTGACTTCAGTAACTTGTGACTGAGGAACTTTCTGTGCTCTATGTGGTTAAACAATTCTTTTTTCCTTAGCCTCCTTATCACTAGTGTCTTTTATCTCAGCATATTCAGGCCCTTCAGAAGTAACTGATTGAAAATCATAACTTCTGCTTCTGTCTTTATGCATCTCCATGTCATTGAATGTAACATTCTTGCTTTTGATGAATTTTGCTAATGATTCCAAAATTTGTATTCAAACTCATCTGAGCCGTATCCAATGAAATTGCACTTAACAAATTTTGAGTCAATCTTTTTCTTGAATCCTTCATTAATGTAAACATATGCAAAAAAACCCAAATACTTTTTGATAAGATATATATACGACATTGTCACTCCAGGCTTCTTCACGTAAGCCTTTGTTCAAATGTACTGATGGGCTATGATTAATCAGATAAACAACAATATTCACTGCTTCAGCCCAGAACTGTTTTGGAAAGTCTGCATACTTCATGCTTTTGACACGCTCTTTGATTTTTCTATTCATGTTCTTAACTACTCCATTTTGTTGTAGAGTTCCTGAGAAAGTGAACTCATACCTGATTCACTCTATACCACAAAAACTCCTGAACTTCTGATGAAAATACTCACCCCCATTATCTGGTCTAAGACACTTCAGCTTCAAACCTATCTTATTTTTTACCACGGCCTTCCACTTCTTAAACACTTAAACACTTCAGATTTTTTTATTTAAGAAATAAACTCATATCTTTCTGGTGTGATCTCCAATAAATATGACAAAGTAATGAGAACCTTTAATGAACTAAATTGGATTAGGACCCTATACATTAGTATGCATTAACTCCATCTTCTTTAACTTCACTATTGACCCACTTTTAGTGGAATAGATTTTTTTCTGCTTGCTATGTATACAATCTTCACAAAAATCCAGATCTACTGATTTCAAACTATGAAGCTTATTTTTAGAAATAGAAGACTTCATATCTTTCTTGCTCATATAGCCAAGCCTACGATACAATATACCTGCTTCAACCTTATTTCTATCCACATCAATGAAATTTGTTTTCTCATTGATCAAGTAAAGAGTGTCTTCAATGTTCCGCAAGCTACCACTATTGTCTTATGGTGACCTTTCATGAACCAACTGTGAAAATAGTCACGTTCCTTGATTTTGCTAGCTAGCACATATAAATTAGATTTCTTTTCAGACTTGGAATACGTCTAACTTCAATAAGCTTTCAGACTGTTCTATTCGATAACTTATTATCCACATGACCTTTTCCCACAATATTACAGACCTTATTGTCTTCCAAATAAACATTCCCTAGATCAATCTGGGTGTAATTTTTGAATACCTCTTTCTTAGGGCATACATGAAAAGAGACATCTGAATCTATTATATCCAATATTCAGTGCTAATTAGGGATAAAACTAGGGAGTCACATTGGATTTTGATTGTGGAGGCATTATTGGAGAGATTTCTTTCCAGTTCTTCACCCTCATCTTTCTTTGGGGCCTTATAGTTATACTTAAAATGTTCTTCCTTTCCACGGTTTCAACATTATTCTCTGTCATTTCTTCCGCTTGATCTGAATTTTTCTCTTTTAGACTTGAATTTGTCTTTATTTGTATTCCTATCCAAATTCGTTCGTCTGTTTTCTACATTCAATGCAGAACTTGAAGATTCATCAATCATTGCCTATCTGTGAACTTCATTTAGCATCAATCCCACGATACAATCAAAGTTCAATTTCATATTTTCGTCACTAATCGATTCCAACTGTCTGACAATGAAGATATAATTAACAATTTCCTGACTTCATTATCAAATTTGATCTCAAAAAACATAACTGCCTCGTTACAGTGTTGAAATTGTTTAGGTGTTCAAACACCAAACTGCTTTCAGACATCATGTTGAATAACCTCTTCATCAAAAAAACTTTGATTGAAACATAAGATTTTTCATACATTCTTGTCAATGCTGCTACAAGATCTACTGTGATTTTTTCATTCACTATATTAAATGCAAAATCCAAAAAAATGAAAGACAGATCAAACCTAGGACTATTCGATCAAACACCTCCCATTCCTCCATGTATGACTCAGGCTTTTTGGTGACTCTTTGTAGTGACATACGATTTTTTCTGTTACAATCAATCCTCCAGTTGCATCCTCCAGAAAATTCTCTACTTTATATTTTATTTTGTTGGCCATTGCTCCCATTTGAATCAAAGAACCTTCACTTTCATATTCCACTTGTTGGAATGGGAAGATAATCTTGGTCCTCGATCAATTAAAAATCAAAATCACAACGCGGAATAAAATCATATCAATTTGAGAAATCCAACACAAAAAAAATTCGAACATAAATACAACAAAATAATCTTAGAAAAGCACATCAAGATTTATGTGGAATAACTTGAGATCGAGAAAAAAAGCACAGAGCCAGACCATAAAAAATTTACTATGCAGAACCAAAATTATATAGAGATGCATACTCAGATCAATTCTCTATAAGCACAAAACTTACATATCATCGCTCCAAACTTTCCTCTTGATCTCATAGTAAATAACCCTCGCTCTGAAATTACCTTTCCGACAATTCACCTTCATGAGAGAACGAGTAAAAAATTACCGCATGTGAGTGTTTTTTTCCGTCTCACATCGAAGACTTAGAAGCCGAATCGAAAGAGAGAACCACCTCAGGCATGTATGCACCACTCCTGGGCAAGGGAGTGTTGCACTCTCTGAAACTGGGCACAAAGTGGCTTCAAAAATGGTGCAGGAGTGCCGCGGACCCAGTCATGGGTGCTCCCTCATGACCTCATGTTGGATGCGCCGATACACAAAATTCTATTAAGCCTGCAATGAGGTGCGTTTTGCCTCAATTTGGTTGAGGTGTTCACCTCTGTCTTCTGTAATTAAGTATAATTTAGTTATTATATGCTTCGTTTGAAACACACTCGGCCCGATATTCTCCAGCAAAGGCTCCCCTCTCCCTCTCACACTCAGCCCACTCCTCTTCCACTCACCGCTTGCTGCATCGGTCGATGCCACTGGTACTCGCTCTCCCTGCTATCCCTGGCTCCGCTGAAGCCACATGTTGCTTTCACTACAGCTTGCTACTGCTGTAGCTGCCTGCTGGACCTGCTACCCCACTGCTTGCTCCTCCTGTTGCTCGGTGGGCTGCACCTTCTATTGCTGTTCTATCTGCTATCTGCACTTTCTACCGTCGCAGCCACAACTGCTTGCTCATCTTGTTGCACCCGACACCTCAGTATACTGCACTGCTGCCGCCCTCGTGGACTGCTCCTTGTATTGCCCCTGGCGCTGCCACCTAGTGCACCTACACCTACCGCCGCCATTGCCCGCTCTTCCTGCTGCCCCCACACTGCCGATGTTTCCTGCTATTGCCATTATAGTTGTCATTGCTCCAACCCCTTCTTATGAAGTAGTCTTTTACAAAGTCCATAAAGTTCAGAAGTCCTCTTCTACAAAATCTAAACTCCATATTTTTATTTTATTTAAAATTTAGTGGTGTTTCAATTTGGTTTAATTTTGAGACAACTTTCATTCTAGGGTTTTAAATGTTGTGAGAAATTATTAGAGAGAGAGAGAAATTCACATCGGGCAATCGAAGATCTGACGTTGAGGCATAACGTTCAAGTCTACATTTCGAGGAAACAATAAAACTCATGTTTATTTAAATGCAATTAATGTGTGGAGGTAGTTAAAGGTGTTACAGGAATGAAGAAACACTTCTCCTAGGAACATAAAAATATTGCACCATGTGTTTAATTGTCGGAAGTAGCCAAAGGGAAGACACAATCTTGCATGCAAAGGTCGACGATGTCAGAACATTATGCACAACAACTATTTGATGATTGGTGACATCTGTTCTTACTATAGGAGTGAGCGCAGTGTCAAGAACTCATCATTTCTACAACCAATGTCTATTTTAGGTACAAACGGTTCCTTAAATTAATATATGATAAATGTGGATGATAATTTGAGTCATTGAGGGGCGCAATGCTGAAGATGCCTTCATAGCATGTTAAAGAGGTACACAAAAGTGTCTGCAGGGATACTGGAAGGTTTTTTTTCTTTTAATGAGAATGTTATTCTATTGAAGGTGGCAACATTTCTTTCTTTAATATAATATGTTCCATTGATGCTTATGATCAAGGCTTAAAACCCCCATATATATATGATTTAAGGACACGGGTGTTGAAGGAGCCAAGTATACAACGGAAATTATATAAGAGATTAGGAGGACCTGGAATCGGATTGAAATAAGAATTATGTCTGATGGATGGTTAAATATAAAAAACATTAACTTGATTAACATTCTAATACATAATTCATGCAACACTATTTTTTTTAAAATTTGTAGAAACATCTGATCAGTGAATGCATAGTACATTTTTGAACTGTTTGATGATGTGACAGAAGAGATTGAAGAGTATTTGATAGCTCACTTTGTGAGAGATAATAGAAGTGTTTATAGGACAATTGTAAATAAATTTTCAGAGGAAAAACAAGTATCTATACTGGACAACTTGTGCTGCACGTTGCATAGACTTGATATTAGAGAAGAATTGTAAATTACACAGCATAAAAATGCCCTAATCAAAGTTATGAAGATTAATAAATATTTTTACAATCATCCTTGAGTATTATCTTTGATGAGATAATTTTCTAAAAAAGAACTCATACATCTGCTACAACAAGATTTTTTACAGTCTCTCTGACTCTACAGAGTATTTTGGAAGCTAGACAATTCTTGGAGGCAATGTTTACTTTATTAATTAGCTTAGCTGTGCATGTGTAAAGAAAACTAAAAGAAAGTAAGTTGGAAAAATTATTTAAATGAAAGATAGTGCTATAGTGTCATATATGCAATAACAACCATTAGGTCATTAGTTCAAGTATTGAGGATGGCGGATGCAGAAAAAAAAATCATCGATGAGTTTTATTTACAACACAATTGATGAGTCCAAAGAATTAATAGTTCATAACCTAGGAGAAGATGCCAATTTTTGAGAGATTTGGGATATCATCAATAAAAATGGGACTATATTTTTGCACTGGTATAAACTTAACTGATAGGATAATTCTTGTTATACAACTTGTTCCATTTAGAAAAAAATGAATATTTTTTTGGGCTACAAGAAAAATATATTGTTGTAAAATGTTGTCCAAGTAAATTTTGTAATATAATATGTTAATCGAAATAAAGAAAGTATCAACAACAACAAAGCCTTAATCCCACTAAGTGGGGTCGACTATATGAATCCTTTTTCTCCATTGCGTCCTATTTAGTATCAAATTTTCGTTTAATTATAATAAATTAAGATCATTTTTTATGCAATAAGCCTAGGTTTTCCTAGGTCTACCTCTGCGTTTCTTAATATAAGTTGTATCTAAACAACTCTCCTAATTGGATCATCAGGTGGTCGACGTTTAATGTGACCAAACCATCTAAGGCGACTCTCTCTAGGTTTATCCGTCACTGGTGCAACACCAACCCTATTACGGATATATTCTTTTCGCATTTTTTCTCTAAGTGTAAAACCACTCATCCACCTAATCATTCTCATCTCGGCAACACTTAACATAGCATTATGCTTCTCTTTTAAAGGCCAACATTCAATATCATAGAGCATTGCAAGTCTCACCACCATCTTATAACATTTTTCTTTGAGTCTAAGCGGTACTTTTCTATCACACAATAGGCCGGACGCATTCCTCCACTTCAACCAACCAACCTGAATTCTACTATTAACATCCCCATCTATCACCATTGCTTTGAACAATGGACCCGAGATATCTAAATCGTTCCCACCTTTTAATAATTTGATCACCCAAAGTTACACTTCTGTCACTAGAGCATCTATTACTAAATTTACATTCCATGTATTCAGTTTTAGTTCTACTCAAATGAAGACCTTTAGACTCCAATGTAGACCTCCGTAATTCAAGTTTTCCTGGGTTTTTCTCCTGTCTTATCCATGACGAGGATATCATCAGCAAAAAGCATACACCAAGGTACATCTCTTGTAAATGCACAATAAGACCATCCATAAATAAAGAAAGTATCAAAATATTAAATTTTAATTTGTAGTTATTTTTTTTTTTCAAATATAGTTGAATGTCAGATCTAGTTTAGTAATGAAACTCTAGAGCTACAATATTTTCCTATTAAAGTAGTAGAATTTACATCCTCATCCCTGGATGCGAGCGCAATTGGAACACCTATAATCAGGTTCAAATAATAAACAGGAACTTCTTGACAACTTTAAGGATGAATTCATGTGTCTATCACGTAAAACGAGAGATTGTATGATAAAAATTTAAAAAAAAAGTGGTTTGAAGAATGAAGAGAATCCTCTACTATGAAGATGTCATCATATAATGAGTTTTAACTGAGGATGATGTCGTCACTCAGATCACACATTCTAAGTTGCAACAAGAACTGAATGTTCTTTTTTTTGTCTTGTAGAGATATGAATAATGATAACATATCCAACACTAAATAACAAGAGATAAAAATAAAAACTATTTATAAAAATTTAAGTATCTCACTATATCTTAAATATTTATTTTCTTTTATTTATTTATTATCTTTTATTATTAAATATGAAAAAGAAAGATTACTGAGGTTGAAGAAGAAGAAGAATGAGAGAATTTAAACAAATGCGCAGAATAGACGACATGAAGGTAAACATTATGATGGTGATTCTAATGATGACTCCCTAAGTGATGGGTGTTGAGAGCTTTTGCTTATTTTTTATGTTTTTTTGTATGATTTATGAATGTTATTATGTTAGACAATAAAAGTGAAATATTTTATGCTAGACTTATCTTATTTCTTATTTTGATATTTTGGGTTCTTCTATTTTTTATTTTATTTTAATTTGATTGTCTGACGCGTAGATTATATTTTTGCTTTGTGCAAACTGTTACTATTGCATATAAACACAATTTTTTATTTTTTTCATGTTATTCTTTCATATATTTATAAGTTATGATATTAGTATATATTTTCTTACCCTTTTATTTTGACTACACAAATTTCAAATTGTGAAACTTACGCGTCAGACTACCTTGAGGCTTACGCTTCACCTCATGAACGGAAAACATCTTAATGCCCCATTATGTAATTTTAAACATTGGCCATTGTGTAGTTACAATGAAGAATGTTAATTAACTGGAACAAGAATTTATTGGAAAAATTTTAATTGATTCAGTTTAGTTACTATTCCGGTGCCATTTTATTTGGGAAATTAAAACCTCAAAGCACCAACATCTTGATAGCGATGCTATGTTTAGATTGTTCAAGATCTAATCCAGGTTTTGATTAATACTCTGTTTCTCATTTCTTTTTCTCACGCATGCATCTTGCATGCATCAAGCTCTTAGTTCATTATATCTTTTCAACTTCTATCAATATAATATATTTTTTCATTAAAAGAAAATTTTAATATACACTTCAGAGTCCAAGGGCGCTATGAGGAGCCCCAAAAGAGCGTGCAGATCCAGCAACACGAAATTATCTTTAACAAAATCATCAGTACTGAATCCTAACGGGGCAGGATCAACAGAAATAGTTGATACTGAAGACTTCCTGGACAATGAAGGGTCTTGCTTCAGTCCAAGAAGCCTCTTTGCATCGCCACCTGATCGGAGCTCAATGCTGCAATTAACTGATGCTGGCTCCGATCAAAACTTACTCCTCGATGTGCGATGCAGCACTTCATTTCCCGATGCGGAGCTCCTTTACCACCACCCATGGAAGCAGAAAACAGAATCAAACAGCTCTCTAGCTGAGAACAGCGCTGTGGCTGATGAAGAGAGCCTCTCCAACTTCCCAGCTTCTGGTTTCCATGGCAAGCACCTGAATCGTAAAGGAGCATAATGAACATAGATAGATCATTTTCTGCCTTTCTCTTGAAATTCTTACTGTTAAGTGGGTACATGCTACAACTCGTGGAGTTCTTCCCTATTTTTTGCTTTGGCATAAGGGTGCTTTTTTTTTACTCTCTCTCCTCTTATCATCTGCTTAACATGAGAGCTTGCAGTTTTCCTTAGAATTGGCATGGCTTGGATGTAAAAACCTGTTTTCTTGTATATGGAAGGATATAGCTGTAATATATGGCTCAGGGAGCAAAAGAAACCCCCTTTTTTATGGAATTGGTGGCTCCAAGAACAATGGTGGAGCATTTCCTCTGAGGCTTTTGTTTGAGGCGAAGAATGATTAGCTTGGCAGGTTATTTCTGCTGCTTTTTATCTAGTTCTGTTCCATATTTGCTACATTAGTTAAATTCTTGAGTTTCCCATAGATTACTTCTTTTTTTCATGGCTTTTTCCCTTCTCTAATCTACATATTTTATTCTGACGACGTATTTTCAATATCTTTCTTCTCTTACGGAATTTAAATCTTATAAAATTTTACTTATAGAAAGTATATATTTGAAATAAATTCATTTTGAAGGATCTAATTACAAACGAATCCTTTATGTTCTTGTGCTAGGCACTTGGATGTTTCAACTGTAGTCTGTATTTGCATTGAGCACCTTATAGATTTTATCTGTTTTTCTAAGGTCAGCTATTTTCCTCTACGTTAGCTATGAGTATACAATAGCATTTTTCTCATAGTACTTAGGTTTACAACTAATTATGATTAGCAGTGACATCAAGGCCTAAAGGAGTCAAACTGAGCAGTGTTACCTTAAATTTATGGGGGCATTTACATATATACCACATTTCTTATTCTTTTACATATCTACCCAAACTTTCATATTCACATGCATATCACTCAAATCTTTAATATTACATAAAAGGCCACTTTTACTAATATTTTAAAAGTGAAATGCACATTTTCATTAATGACATCAAAGTGTTATGAATGTAAAAAATCAAAATTTAACTGTTGGATATGTAAAAATCTGCCTATATTCATGTTCTAATCGTGTTCAAAGTAAGCTTGAATAATAACCGATTTCAAAACTTAAATTATGTAATATGTTTCTAACAATTATGGGTCATAATTGAGCCTACAATGACTTATGAGATGAAAAAATTAGAAATTTTAACATGCGATCTTATAATTATCATATTTAATATAATGCACTCAGTACAAATTCTTTTATTTCTTTTCTAACTTAAAATTATTTTAAAATTATAGGAAGAAATTAAATTCAACATCCAAATGTGTTCATGTATTGACTTTTCAAAATCTCAATTAGATCTTAATATCTAAATAGTATGATTTCTCAAATGAACTTAAATTATTCATCGAATGCAACAGTTCCTAAATCCTTAGAGATGAGAAGTATTTTGACATAATGTATATTGTAGGGGGGCTAAGTATAATAGATTTAAAATAAGCAATTTTGTTCTTTTAGTCGTAGAACACTATGGCTTGAATGAAAATAAATAATTAAATAAATTTAAAAAAGAGCATATACATACATACAACTCAATTCCTATGTATTTATTACATTTATTTAACACAGATCTATCATCTACAATCATAAATAGAATATTTTAATTTTTAAAATGTAAGGTGAAAAGTAAAAATTAATGTTTAGGTGTCAGATATGTAAATACAAATGAATTGAGTGGTATGCATGTTAATCTTTGGTTGGATGTGGGTTTGGAGTTGGGCACATAGAGGTGGGACAAATTCAAATCAACCACAAATGCATGGAAAATATAATAGCTCAAACATATCTCAGCCAATAGATAAGAATAAGGATAAAGTGTCCAATCAAAAGAAGGAAAACACGAGAGAGAAACTAAAAGAAAACTACAAAGATATTAATCCAGATATAAAATAACAACCACAAATCAGAGTAAAATTACAAATGAACAACAACAAAAAATAACGATTGCAACAAACAAAAAAGCACTAGGAAATATAAGAACAATAACATGACATAAACAATCAGATAGAAACCAATAACAAAATAATAATTACACCTATTCAACCAACAAAAAAGAGAACTCTCTACAAACCTAAAATAGAGAGAAGAAGAACAATCAGCTAAAGATAAAAAACAAACAGTCAAATCAGAAAGAAGAAACCAACAACTAAAAAAAATAACCTTCAATAATGAATTATTAAAATTCCATCCAAGATTAAAAATATATATAATATATATATAATGTGGTTGAATTTTAATAATGAATGCATATCAACATAGCAATATTCAATTCTAGCAAATATATAAAAAAAACTTAGAATTACATAAAAATCAAAAGGATCAGAGCAACCGAAAGCAAACATAGAATCCAAAAGCCTATTAATCAAAATTAAATCCATAAAAATATTAATCTAGTTTGGTATTTTACACATAAAATTTCATTTTTCTACTTTTAAGGAAAATCATCCAATGAATATCTTCAAATAATCAAATCCAAAGAAGAAGATTTATTGTTAAATATTCTATAATTATTTCCATCCAAATGTAATAAACAATGATATGTAAAGCTAAAATATAAAATCTTCTTTGAATCTTACATTAAATATTTTCGGAGTGATAAAGAACTTGAAGAAAAATAGAAAGGGCAATAAAGAAACTCCGATTAGGAACACAATTTTTAATAATATAATGAGAACATTTACATTCGAAAAAGTGATGATCATGATTTTCTTTATCAAGAAAACAAAGAGCATAAATATTATAAATATTCATCTTTCTAGAAGTAACAATATCACCAGTTCTTAAACATTTATGAATAATCTTGCAAGTAGTAAAAACATATTTGATAGCATAACTTTTAAACCAAATATGTTTATGCCAATCCACTTTAGGAAAAGAATCATACAAGTAGTAATAAACAAATTTATGATGATAAACATTAGCATTAGTCCAAAGACAATAATAGCCATCCAAAAAATATACATTAATAATATCCTTGATTAATGCTTTAGGAGCATTTTAAAAATGTTCCATATTCCAACAGTTATTCCTAAAGACCTCGTAAATTTTCACATTATTAGGAAGACTAAACAAACTATATATAAAATCTCTAAAATTTTCTTTTAAAGATAAACCTCCAAACTAAGAATCATAAAAAAATAAAAGTTTACAATTTGGAATAACTTTAAAAGTTAAAGAAGATCTTATTCGTTTAGCCACCTTTTGTAAATCTTTCCAAAAAGGAGAGACTTTATAAAGAGAATGATTCCAAATAGAAACATAATAATTAAAATACCAATTAGATATAAGAGAATTTGAATTGCAAAATTTCCAAATGATATTGGACTTAAACATAGAATTTATGTTATCTAAAGATGGAAGTCCATGTTCTCCACAATGTTTAGGCATAATAATCTTATCCCAAGTCATGGGATTAAGTTTTTTACCATCTTCATTATTATGAAGAAAAGTATATATCATACTGGAAATTTTCTTTTTCGGGCCTTAAGGTAAAACAGTCGAACGAAAGTGATAATATAAATAACTCATTATCATGAATTTTATTAATTGAAGTTTACAAGTAGAAGATAAAATTTTTTCTTCCAACATACCAACCAACCATGTATTTTATCAATAAGCCCATGACAATCAGTACTTATGAGCTTTGAAGCTTTAATAGTGATACCCAAATAATTTTAAGAAAAAAGCTTAATACCAAAAGGACATAAGGAAGAGATATTATTTTTGAGTAACAACATCAACTGATTTTGAGAAAGCAAATATCAAATTTAAAAAAATTAATATAAAGATTGGCAGCATTTCTAAAATTTCCAGAAGCCTTGATTATGTACTTAATGGAAAGATTATTGAATTTACCAAATAACAAAAATGTCATCAACAAATATTAGATGAAATAAATTAAAAACATCTTTAGTCATGTTATTATCAAATATAACAAAGAGAGAATCCATAATAATAGCATAAATATAAGGAGAAAGAGGGCATATTTGTTTTAAACCAGACAAGGTAGGAAAATGTCTTTTTAGTTCACTATTCATTATTACAGAAAAAATAAATTCAACCATACAAGCATATATCTAATTTATAAAAGGTGGAAAACCAATCATTTTTATTCTTTCAAATAAAAATTTTCTATTAATTTTATCAAACGCTTTAACAATATCCACTTTAACACAAAATTGTTTGGGAGAATTAAAGAATTAAAGCCATAGATCAACTTATTTCCTAAAATGATATCAACAGTATAACCAGCTTGAGCTGGATGAATAATCACAGGAAGAATAACTTTTAATCTACCAACTAACATTAAAGCAATAACTTTATAATTGATATTATATAAAGAAAAATGCCTATAATCACAAAATATTATGTTAAATCCTATAAGGCACTTTAGAAATAAGAAAAAAATTACTTAACAATAGTTTGCAAAGACAGTTTAAAAAATTTAGAGGTGAATCTATTAGGGTTAGGCACTTTAATAAAAATAATAAAAAAGAAAGTATTTTTAATATCTACGTCAGAAACGTTTTGATTCAAAAACTCAAAATCATTTTTAGAAACTTTATTATTAATAGGACATATCTTCATTTAAAGTTGAACTCTAAAAATTTTCATTAAATAATATAAATAAAAAGATATAGCTAATAAAGCAATTTCATCTTGATTATTAAAATTCAACCAGAACTGAATATATTTTATATGCTCATAATATTGGAAGAAATTTTAATTTTCTTTTCAGGTAAGTTCTGAGGTCAAATTTTTATTTTCTCTTATTCTTGAATTCTATGTTTTATTTTTTAGTTTAGTTACTTATTTTTCTTTAGTTTGTGTGGTTGTTGTGCTTCTCTTAGTTTTGTCTTTTTGCAGCCTTAAAGATGTTCTACTTACAGTATCTTCAAATTGTGGATTCTGTTGTGAATTTTGTTGCTAGCAGTGGCGATTTTTAAGATGTTGATGTTGTTTTTGTTGTAAAGATAATTCAAAATCTATTGCTGGCAGTTTGTTGTTGCTGGAGTTGATTTGTTGTTGTTGTTGTTTTGATAGTTGGTTTATTCCTATTTTATTAGTGTTGCTATTGTTTTTGCTAGTAGTATTGCTTCTAGTAGATGTGTTTGGTTTATTTAGTTTGTATGAGTTGTATTACCAGTTTTCACATTGTAACTCTTTCTTTTATAAATAAAGCTCGGTGTAGGACTAATCTTTTTTCTAAAAAAAATTTTATCCACAAATGCAGACCAATGAAATAACAATACGACAATTCAAAAGGTCATTTTTACATTTTTCAAAATTATTAAAGGAACATTTACATATACATGTATTGATAAATTTATATACATAAATAAATATAAAGATAAAGATATTTTGAGATATATATATATAGACACACACACACACACACACACACACACACACACACACACACACACACACACACACACACACACACACACACACACACACACACGCGTGCGAGCCTTGGGTCATTGGTTGCGGTCTTTGGCCTAAATCCCTCGGATCAGGTGTTCGAATCCTACCTATTACGGGAGGATTTGAATAGCATACATGACTGGAAGGTGAGTCCGCTCCTCGGTCAATTCAACTTATGCGGGTTGATCGACGGTTTCCGACTGTCAATCAACCTTTTAAAAATAAAAAAAATAAAAAAATAAAAAATAAGATATATATATATATATATATATATATATATATATATATATATATATATATATATTAGTTTTGAAGTTAAATTTAGATAATTAAAAATAATTTAAAAGAAAAAGAGGGATTTACATCCATACCACTTATTCCAATGTCTTTAGACCTAAACATTTACACACACACATAAATATGATCTTTCCTTTCTGTGAAACGTGTTCTTCACTTTTAGAAAGTTAAAATAGTGATATTGTTTATGTAATTATAAAAGATTGGGGTGGTATAAATATAAAGAAATAAAAATCATTATAGATCTCTCATTGTATAAAAAATGATCTTAATTTATTAGAATTAAACAAAAATTTGACACTAATTAGGACGCAATGGAGAAAAAGGATTCATGTAGCCGACCCCACTTAGTGGGATTAAGGCTTTGTTTTTGTTGTTGTTGTTGTTATATATCTCTCATTGTGTTGGATGTTAATCATTTATGTTATATCTAGTTGGGCTTGACCTTGAGGCCACACAATTTGAGCTCGTCCTGAGAAGTTGAGTCAACCACATTCCATCCTTTTATTAAAAGTAGAGTCCAATTTTAATAATTACTTCAAATAATATTTGATTATATTTTTCAAGATTGGTGGCTACTACAAACAATGTTCTATTAATTCTTAATTATTGAAAGAGAGCGTATACAACACATGAAATTGAAACTATCATAAAGTCATAAATGTAGGCTATCATAAAAATCAATAATTACAAGTTACAAAGGCTTTCAATGGTGATTGACAATTATTTTTCAGAAAATGAAAAGTTACATGATGCCAACATTTTTTGTAAGGGTATATACATACAAGCCACCCAATTCTTATGTATTTATATATCTAACACCTACACTCTAAATTTTACATTTATACGGCCCAAATCTTACATTTCGGGCATAGTGAAGGTGGCATGTATATAAAATTGAAGTATAGGTGTTAGATATGTAAATACATAAAAATTGAGTGATGTGTATGTAGTATCACAAAAGAAAATGTCAACATAATGTAAGAGAATGAGTTTGATAGAAATACTGTTTGCAATCATGGTGCAAGATGATAGACATGTGCCTGGAGGTCACTATGCTAACGATTTGACAAGAGCAATTTATAGGGTGATTTGAAGGAAATTGTAGTGAAAAGCTTGAGTGCTACTTCATCAGCTTGAGTGTTAATGGCACACATCTTCAATACAACACAAGGGTTAACTATGGCAGAGGTCTTTTTCTCAACAATTAGGCCTTATAAGAGAAATCTATAGCATAGGCTTTAAAATAAGCCATAAAAATGATTAATGGTGTTGAATAAAACCTACGAGACAACTATAATGCAAGCCTTATACGAGGCCATTGCAACTTAAAATCTTAAAGATTGTGATTGTAACTGTGACCTATATCTAGCAAATGTTGATTGCAATATAAGCCAATGTTACAACGTAGATCCTATGTGAAATAATATGGCATAAATCATATATTGTGGTGTAGTACTTGCAGAAGAGATTGATCGTAGGATTTGCTAGAGTATTTAAGTGATTATTTGATCTATAAAAATAACTTGAATGAATTGAATGAGGAGCTATTTATAGTAATAATGATTTAATAAATTGATTTTGCTTTTAAAAATATGGGATTTGCTTAATTACGTTTATGAACTATCTCTTAAAATATTAAATAATTATAGCCTATCGATAATAATCAGTATATATAGCCAATGAATATTCTTTAATGGGTTATTTGAGATTACGGTTATTATTATTATTATTATTTTATTTATATTATGATTTGAATTAAATTATCAACAGATCAAAATATTTTGTTAATTAAAAAAATAAGATACTTAAAAATTTTATTCATTATTTTTAAAATTAACCCCAAACATAGTTATTAAATTGTTAATATTGCTTGCTTTTTTTCACAAAATTAGGCTGCTTTCATGATAGGGGAAAGTGAGAGGGCGAAAATGCATGAGAGAGATAGCTCACGAGAATAAAGCTGACAAAGGCCAACTTGTTAAATATTTTTATTAGAGCATTAGATGGAGGTGTGCTAAAACAAAGTGAGAATCTCATACGGCCCCACCTTACTTTAATAAAAGGGCATTTACATACTGATGCATGTTAGGAGATTAATCAAGGCGATAGAGTAATAATTTTCGTTTATGTTGTGCGAGAATTCAATACATATTTAGAAAATAAAAGTAATATGTAGAGTCATTAGAAGTTCTTAAGTGAAAAATATTGAAAGAGAAAAAATCATTCCGCCCAGCTCAGCTGAATTGTTTTACTAAGAGTTGGCAATTACACGCACAGACCTTTGTCCAATATACGAGAAATAGTTATATAGTTTCTCGAGTTACAATGATCTTGTTTAGAAGAGCTCGTTGCCCCATGGTAGTGAGCAGTTCCTAGAGCTTTAATATATCATTTTCGAGGTGTCGTGGCATGGCATTTGAGACGAAGCACTATTCCATAGGATGCTTTGTTACTTAGCGATGTTGGTTGTTGCTTTACTTGGTGTTTCGTTGTTCCACAACATAAGTCTTTGCTCCGGAGCTTCGCTGTAGCAAGTCGAGGGTATTTGACGTTGGATGGCAGGTGGTTATCAATGACAGTCAGTGGCTGCAGAAGCGGTAAGTGTTCGTCAGATGTGTGATGCATAAATAATGCGGGACTTCAGCTCCATCTTCTCCAACTTTCAGTCTTCTTCTGACTCAATTTTATATGTCAAATTTTATGAAGAATGTATGACTGGATATCTCCCTGCAAATAAGGAACGTATATATACCACTCCATCAAATGGTCAAGAGAGATTTATTGATCAGATGATACTCTGTAGGCATTTTAGTGCTTTAATGATGTCATAATTGAGTGATCTTAAGATAATTAGATTCTTCTTTTTGAGACACTCGATTTACCTATAAGATTGTCATATTTGGAATCTGTTTCACTTTCTAATTGTACACCAGAAACTATCAAATGCATCTTAATGACTTGATTGGGCCTAATTTGGCTTGGATTGAATCGATCTCAGTGTCATTGGGTCTGTTTCGTCGAGCCGATCTGTTTGATTATAAATTTATTGAAATCAAAGTTCCAATGATTTTTAACATTAGAAAATTGAATTTCTAATATGAAGCTGTGAGATGGGTCGCCGACTATTGTTGCATATAGAAATCAAATTTCTCAATTTTTTTTCCGTTGTATGCATGGTCAATTTTAAGTGTTGTTTTGGGCTGAAAAAATATTTTATCCTATCGATAATAATTAGCATATAGCCTAAGAATATTCCTAAGTGTTTATTTGGGATTATTATTATTATTATTTGTTCATATTTTGAAATGAGATAATTTATCAAAACATCAAAATTTTTTAATAATTTGAAGAAGATAAAACACAAAAAATTTTATTCTAATTATTTTTAGACATAACCCCCCCCCCCCCAAACAAATATATTTTTTAAATTGTTTTTTTTCTTTTCACAAGATTAGGCTATTTATAAAATAGGGAATTCAAAAGGATGAAAATGATAAATCACGAATAGAACTAGAGATGTGCATTATTTGGTTAAACTAAAAAGTCCAACTCAATCACATGTGTTTTGTCGATTCGGTTCGGCTTCAAAAATCTATTTTATTCATTGATTTTTAAAATCCACTATTCAGTTTTCTTTTTTTGGTTCACTTTTAATTTTCATTCAACCAAACAAACTGAAAATAAAAAAGAAATAAAAAAAGAGAGGATTATGAAATTAAATTGATATTATACGCATAATATATGTATTTTATTATATTTTTAGATAGCTAAACTCTAATTAACAACTAAATTTCAGTTTATTCATAACCGAACTGTTTAAAAATGAATTAAACTTGGCTTCGGTCAGTTCAGTTTTATCGAAATTTTGATTGGTTCATTTTTTCGGCTTTTGGATTTTGGTTGCAATCGTTTTGGCCAATTCTAAAACCAATACATCTTGACCGACCAAATGCTCGCCCCTAAATTGAGCGGAAATTTGAATGTGAGCATGTTAGCTAACTAGTTAGTTATTCATATGAGAACATTAGATGAATGTGTGCTAAAACAAACTAAGAAACAATTACAGGCCTCACCTTACCTTAAGAAAAGAGCATTTATATACATAACACCCAATCCCTATTTATTTATATATATAACACCAGTAGAAAATCGCTCCTAATGCCGAAGCATCCGTCTCAAGCATTGCATTTCCACTCACTTTGCCTTTAAAGGCCCCTATCTTTGAGCAGAAATTCCAATTCCATTATTTTTGGACTGAGCAAAATCGTGATACATTTGTGTCCCGAATGGATGTTAGAATTCTCAGTGTTCTGTGCATTCTGTGGCAGGGCTTCGCTATTTGTGACAAGGCGCCACTTTTTGGGGCATGAGCTCATAATTCTCTGAACTTGGGCATTGGGGAGCCCCTTGGCATTGTGGTACCCCCATTGGGCACTAAATTGCTGTGCCATGCACTAGAATGTTGGTTGTAGCTGTTGCAGGCAATTGGACTCCAGATACTAACAATAGCACCTAAACTTCGATTTTTACATATACATATCAACTTACCTATACATGCTAATGTGTATTTATTTTTAAAAGTTAAAATAGTAAGCCGGATGTAAAAGATTTTGGGTAATATTAATATAAATAAATAAAATTTAGGTGATATATGTATGTTGATGCCCCAAATATAAATCCTTCTATCCCTTATTACGCCGGATGCTAATCATTTATCTTATATCTAGTTGAGTTTGATCTTGGAGTCACAAAATTTGAGCTCATCCTAAGAATTTGAGTCGTGTCATTCGTTTATTAAAGTAGAGTTTAACTTCAATAATTATCTTAAATAACATTTGATTATATTTTCTCAAGATTGGTGGCTACTATAATATTCTACAAATTCTTAATTAGTGGCTACTTAAAAATCTTAAATATAGGTTATAAAAAACAGGAAATTGAAACTATCATAAAGGCTATCATAAAAATGAACAAGTGAAGTTATCAAAACTTTCAATGATAATTTATAATTATTTTCAGAAGATGAACATTTCATTACATAAATTCATATAATCCTCATTTTGCATAGCATCAATAAGAAGAAGCAACAGAGAGAGTAAATGAAAAGTTATGCCATCTTCAAAATAATAATGAATTCATTTTCGATGATTAAAAAAGGAGTTCTTTGGCTTTTTCTGTCAAGGAAAAAATTAGCTCAAAATTTTAAGATTAATGGCTGATTTTTTCTCAACAAAATAAAGAGATGCCTTCATTATAATATCTAATTTTATTTAAAGTATAATTCTCCATATAAATCTTTTGAAACTTGGTAAATTATTATTATTATTATTATTATTATTATTATTATTATTATTATTTTTGTGATCTCAAGCGTAGCCTTAATTACTCTAGTTGAATGAAGTAATGTTTTTGCCGTCCTTATTATCCTTTTTACATTTACTTCGTGCATTATCATATTAGTCCTTAAGATGAGGGCACTCTCATTCCTAACACCTTACTAAGCTTAATTAATCTCACATGGGGTGCTTTAAGAAGATAGAGTACATATTGGTATTCGTTACCTTAATTTTTTTTAATCTCATCCACACAAGAAACTAAGTAAAGAGTAAGTTTTTTTATTTAAAAGAAAAATCACATTAACTTATTAAGTTGAACAACCAACACCAATAAAAACAAAATTTATATGATTCCAATAATTTTTGTTGCATTTACACACATACAAGTATTGTCATAATATTCATCCCCCTCTTGCCTCATTCAACAAAGGTGATTCTCCTGTTTGGAGTAGGTTTTGCAAAGTAAAATGGTTCACTGAGGCCTTTCTTAAGTGGGGATTGGATAAGGGTGTATTTTTTTTTTTGGGCAAAATAATTGGCTTCGGTGTAGGACAATTTACCTTCTAATTAACTCACATACTATTTCCACTTGGAAAGTCCACCAATTTTTTTTATTAATGGTGGGTGGAATGTTCGAATTGTTCTGGATTTTATCCCCCAGGTTGTTGTTGACCTTATATGCAAATTAAAATTTTTTAGGAATTGGATGATAAAATGTTGTTTGTTGTTTCAAGTAACAAAATCTTTTCTTTTAAAGAAGTTTGGCATCATTATCGAAAAAAGAAGATTTCAACAATTGCCTTCTTTATTTTTGAGGCTCGATCATTGCTCCCTCCTGTTCAATTTTGTTATGGAAAACTTTTCATAATGTTCTCCCTGTGGAATGTAACATCCAATGTCGGGGTATATCTTTAGCATCTAAATGTCAAAGTTGCTCCAATATCGAGGATTTGGACCACCTTTTTGTCCATTTTCGGATCACCACTTTTATATGGAAATGAATGCATTTTTTTTTTAATTTCCAATCGATGTGTCTTTAATATAATTATTAGAAAGTGGTTAGCCAATACTCCTACAAATTTGAAGCACCACATAATTCATATTGTTCTTTCTCTTATTTTGTGGTTTATTTGGAATGTCAGGAACAACTCAAAACATTGAAACTTAAAAAAGAATCAATATTTAATTATTCACAATATATTACATAAAATCAATATTTTAATAAGAGCTAGTCTAATCAATGCGAAATGTTTGAAAAAATTTGGGTATTCTCTATCTTCTTTTGGTATGCATGATTTCGAGCCACTGGACCCTTATTTTGTTATTGTTCGCTGGTTCGCTCTGAGATTGGATTTGGTGAAATCAAACACAGACAGTTCTATTTTCAATCTCTTTGGTAGCTTTTATAGTTTTTTACGTGATCATGAGGGTGATTTCATCACCGCTTTTTCTGGTTTGATTAATACCTCCTATGCTGTTTACATTGATCTTTTGGCTCTAATGAAGAGTTTAATTTTAGCCATTTGTCTTAATTTTTGTAATGTATGGTTTAAACTAGACGCCAAACTTAAGATCCAATTTTGTTTAAACTTTTGTAACATTGATATTACTAATTGTCATATCTTTTATCTTCTATGTGAAATTAGCTATCCGTTAAGTTTTATCAATTAGAAGATGCCGCATATATTTAGTGAAGACAATTATTGTGTTGATTATTTGGCTAATTTAGGAGTCAGCCATTCTACTTTTTGTGTTTTTTCTTATACTGAGCTAGATAAAAATTTGAAACCTATGATTTTTGTTGGATAAAGCTAGCCATTCTTATTTCTGGTATGATAAATTTTTTTCATCAGCTGTTTGGGGTGTTGATTGTTGTTTTAGGGCAATTTAGGCTTAGTTTTATGGTGTAGCTTTATTTATGTGGCTGATGTTTGTTATTATTTCGTGGGTGCATCTTCCTCTTTATAGTTTTTTGGCTTTTCATGTTGTTTTCTGGCCTGTCACAATTGTTCAATGGTAGGCTTTATGGGGTGTTTGATTGCTTTTATGATTGATTGAGCTGTCCTTGACATATTGGTTGACTTGTGCATCATAGTGGTTCTTTTTAATGGGGGGTTCTTGGAGTTCCATGTTTTGAAATCAACATGTGCTGATATGCCTTACTCACTTCTCCAGTGGCAGTTTTCTTTCTCTGTTGTTCAGCTGTCTCGTTGTTTTGGAAGTCTCCATTTGATATCCTTGGGACACTTATTTGCTCCCTTTTTGGTCTTCAAAAAGTGTTGCTGCATATCTAATGGGTTTCCAATCGTCTTTTTTTTTCTCCCGTCAGCGCCTCTCCGGTAGGTTCAACTTTGTTCCTCTTATGTGATTTATCTTGATCTGTAACTTTCCATTTCTTTTGACCTTTTTCTCACTTGGTTGCTGCTTCGTCATAGGCTTGTAGGTTTCATCTTTCGTTTGTTCCTCCAGTCTTCACTGCTTTGAGGTTCTTGAGGTTTATTCTCTCGCGATTTTGGCTACTTGGTTTGCCTCCTTCGAGTTTTATCATTTTAGAGTTTCGTTTGCTTGTGTTATAATCACGGGGGAGGAATCACTAGGTTTTCTTTTGAGTGGTGTATTTTGTGTGGAGTGGAGATCCTCCAGTCGTCCTTTGTAATTTTTATTTTCGATGAATAAAATTCCCTCTGGGGTTCCTTAAAAAAAGTAAGAAAATCTACCACTTAACTTTAAGTTTTACATTATACGACATGTTAAAGTACTATCATTTTAACTTTTAAACAGTGAAATCAACTTTTTCATGCATAATGAAGGTGGCGTGTATGTAAAAAATGATGCTAGGTGTTAGATATGTAAATACATAAGAATTGAGTGGAATGTATGTAAATCATATTACAAAAGAAAATGTATAAGTGAATGAGTTTGCTAGAAAAATTGTTTACAATTAAGATGCAGAATGATAGGCATGTGTTTGGAGTTGACTGCTAACGGTTTGACAAGAGCAATTTTTAGGGTGATGTGAAGAAAATTGCAGTGAAAAGCTTAAGTGCTATTTCGTTAGCTTGAGTTATCACACGTGTTTGTAAAGTTATGCTATCTGATACACCTAAAATATATAGTATTATTTATGCACATTTTTATACCTATTTTTGATGATATTGCATTTTAATGGAATGTATTTTGTGTTTTTCTTGCAGGTATGATGAAAATGAGTGATTATGATGAAAGAAACAAGATTTGATCAACTTTGGAGCAAAAAATGAAAAATAAAAAATTGGGCACTAGCGGCTAAGCGCTGCTGGGCCGGCGCTTAGCCGCCACAGTTAAAAATCGAGATTAAATTGAATTTGACACCATTTTCAAAGGGGATGGGATGCAACTCTTGGTGGCAACTTCCATAACTTCCTTTGGGCGGCAAGTTTGAATGAAGGGGTGCATTCTTAGGTGGATACATCAAATCTGGACACATTTTGAAGAGACACCAAGACACCTTTTGGTCTAATATTTAAAGAGAGTCTTAGGAAAAAATTAAGGGGCTCTTCCTTCGCATTTTGAAGGGTTCTTCCATTGCATTTTTACAGAGTTTTTATTTTAGTTTTAATTAGGAGTAGGAGTAGAGAGTAGAGAAGAGAAAATGGTAGGATTGAAGCCTTCTTCTTCCCACTTCTTTTCTTTCCTTTAGTTTAGTTTTTATTGAAGTCTGAAGTCTATATTCTGAGTCATCGGAGTTGGGAGACTTGCTCTGAGGAGTAGTTTAATGAAGAGTCAAAGTTTCAGAGGAACTTCCTGAGTCTTGTGGAGAGGATTTTCAGATAAGTGTTTACTTTTGTTCTTACATTTAGTTTTTAATTAGTACTTGTTTTTGTTTGTTGTTTTTGTTATGGTTTTTAATTTCAAATCAATGTGTTTTTGTATTTTCTCAATGCATTATGAGTAGTTTACTTTATCTTTTTCTTTCTTAAATGAAGAAGTAAGTAATTTATGAAGAATTATTGTGGAAGTAAGCAAATCTTTTAAGGGGCCATTGCAACTTAAAATCTTAAAAGGTGATGGTTGTGAAGTGTATTTTTGACTTTGACATAAATCTTGTAAATGTTGTTTGCAATATAAGCCAATGTGCAACATAGATCCTATGTGAACAAATTGTGACAGAAGCATGCATAGCGGTGTTATACTTGGCAGAAGAGATTGATCGTAGGATTTTATGGAGTATTTGAGTGATATTTTGATATATAAAAATCTTCTAAATGTATTGAATGAGGAACTATTTATAATAAATATTTAATATTTTAATTTTGCTTATAAAAAAATGGGATATACTTATATTTTATGTACTGTTTTTTAAAATTTCATTCTGCTCTTTTAAAATAAAATAATGAAGAACAATTAATTAAAAATGAAAATTGATTAAGGTGTTGATATTCTTATCTAATTCTGTCTATTCAAACAAAAATTTTGGAAGTTTAAAGCTCCTTAAAAGTAATAAGTAAATACAAGCGGCGTAGTGCGGTAGTCCCGATGAACATTTATTCAATAGTGAAATGGGTTGCCTAATATTGTCGCATATACGTGACAAATTTCTCATTTTTTCCGTTGTATACACGGCGAATTTGAACATTTACTTTGGGTCGACGAATATTATAGCCGGTCTATTAATTAGTATTGCCAATAATTATTCTTTAGTGGTTTTATTTGGGATACAATTATTTTATTTTTATATTTTGATATAAAATAAATTATCAAAAGATCAAAATATTTTGTTAATTTACAAAAATTAAAACACTAAAAAATTTATTCTGATTATGTTTAAAATTAATCCCAAAACATAAATTTTAAACTGTCAATATTGCTTTCTTAGTTCAAAAAATCAGGCTGCTTTCAAAATAGGGGAATGCAAATGGACGAGAATGCTTTGGGCGCGATGATTTCTCGCGAATAGAGCTGATAAAGGCGAATTGTTGGCACATTAGAGAGCTAACTCGTCAATTATTTTTATAAAACCAAAGTTAGAATCTCACATAGCCCTCACCTTACCTTAAAAAATGGGACTTTACATGCATGCTTGTCAATTCTCATCTATTTGCCAATCTAACACCTAAATTTTATTATTTATATGTACACCACAAGAAATTTTCATATCACATTAAAATTGGAGTAAAATTGGAGTATCCCATACGTGCAGTCCAGAGGAGATTCTCCTTTCGCACATTCCAAAGTGGATTCCTCATGAAGAAGGCTTAGAGTCTCTCTGCAATGCAATTTAGAGGGATTTTCGGGAAGAAAAATTGGAGTCTCCATGCCACACATTTCGGAGGGATTCTTGTTAAAGAAATTTTGGAGTACTCCCACTGCAAATTCTAGAGGGGATTCTTCACACCGATGAGATGTCGATATCTATAGAATATCTCCCTTTAATATTAATGGAAGTGCTACAATATCGAGAAGGCGATGCTAATTCCATCCAAAGATGAGCTATCTGTTTCTTCGATGGCATGGAAGAATGAGCTTGAATAGATCAGCCACCTCCTTGATGAGCACAAGAATGTGAATAACTCATTGATAAGAATGTTGAGACTTTGTAAGATTTTTAAGTGAGATGTTGATTCCTGAAGAAGAGAACATGAACTTGCGGACCTCTTGTCGATGAGGAGAATGTTTTAGTGGATCAGTGTCTTTTTCCGTTGACTTGTAGCTTTGGCATCAATGTGTGTTGGTCTTTATACCCTTTCAGTCACCTGTTATAACAATTGTACATGGTGACAATGTGTTTGTCTATATTGCATTTGTCCGTACATCAGCTTGCCCGCCATAGGAGTTAAAGAATGTTGAAACTATTGAATCAACTACACATTAAGTAGAGTATCTTCCCCTAGTAGGAGTTTAATAAAATTGAGTGTTTATGGGATTCATAACTATTGATCTTCTTTTATTTTTTGAGTAAGTAAAACCTTCTTAAGCTTATAGCCTCTTAAGATTTTTTGACATATCTGTGTTTTCTAAGGTTTATAGCCTTCTGAGGCTTATAGAATTTTTAGGGTTTTAATGTACCCGTACATTTTGAGGCTCGTATATCTCTAAGATTTTTGAGTGGAGATCATGTCAACCACTAGCTCTCTTGGAGTCCTTCTAGTGAGGATCCTGTCTACTACCAACTTTTTATCGAGACTTACCTCATGGGCTTGTCCTGCAGAGGTATGAGTGGAGACCTTATCTGCCACTTGCCCTCAAGGGATCATTCTAGTAAGGAATGTATTCACTATTATTTTCCCATTGAGACTTGCCTCATGGGCTCGTATGTCAAGGGTATAGGTGGAGACATTGTCTTCCACTTGCTCTCAACAAGTTTTCTATAGTCAAAATCTTTCATGAGAGAATAAAGAAAGTTTCATTGACAATAAATAAAATTTATTGAACAATAGTTCATTAAAGAAATTGAGAATTTCTTGCTAGAAATAAATTAGAAACTTATATGCTAGGATGAAGGCAAAAAAATTTCTTTTACTTAAATAAGATAAATTGCAGTTGTACTTCTCATTTCATAATCATAACAATTTTCTTCTGATTCTCCTCATGATGTAATTGTAAGTAGCAGTTCAAGTGACCTTGATGTATCAGATGTCAATTTCTTTCTTTAAGCGAAAACATCTTTCTGTTGAATACTTTTTTATATTATGTAAATGATAATATTGAGACTGGTTTCCACTATATGATTTTTTTAATAGTTTTGCCACTCAACAACCTCTTCATCGCTAATGATCATCAGGTTGTTCACACATGATGTGTTGAGTGATATATACTCCTTGTGTTATCCGAGCTCATGTTGCTAGCTCATAGGTCGAGGAGAGAAATTTCGATTCCTTTGCAGTTCAAACTTCTTTTGTTATGAGGTTTGATCAACATTTCTTGGGTTTTTCTTATGCTTGCCCCCAAATCACTTGAATTACTCATTGTGAGTGTTGACAACTTTATCTACAGTGATTTGAGCTTCAACATAATTAATAAGGTCAACGTTAGACCGGGTCGTCCCCTTATCAATAATAAATAGAAATGTCCTGGGCAAAACCCTTTAAGGAAGACTACTTATAGCAATTCCAGTTCACCCTTGGAATCTGACAAGATTCAGTGGAGAATATGAGGAAGTAGTCCTTGAGCGAACATCCCTCATTCTTGCACACCTTCAATAAGCTTATCAGGCTATTTGTTGAGCAGTTCATATCAAACAAAAGAATCATGATCAATTCAAGTGATTTGGGGATTACTGGTTGGTGTAGCTGTGCGTAACCTCGCAATGTTGAGAATGCAAAAATTTCGGTCTGTATTTTGATTCCAATTGGGTGTTTGCTTGTCTGCCTCTTTCCTTGTGCTCTACTCGATAAATGACAAATTTTAGTGGGCAAATTCACTAGCACAATTGGCATATGGAAATTATAAAGTATTCTTAATAAAAATTTATTAGTTATTGCTTTGTAAAATATTTTACAATTTTAAGTTTATTCATAGATATTTAATTTTTACTAGTTTTATAGCATAAATAAAATTAATAATTATATAATTTTATTCTAATTAATTATTTATAGTTTTTTTCATTTATCTGATTTGTGTCTCTTCTCAATGATCTCTGTCAAATTTGTTTAAGGGTGCGTTTGGGGTAGCTTATCCGCTGCGGCGGCGATTTGAAAATGTCGCATCACTGTTTGAAAATTACGTTTGCACAGTTTATCCGAAAACACAATTGATTTTTTACATTAAATGTGGAACGTTAGTCGAACGTTTCTAGATATGCGATTTATCCGAATGAGCACAGTTTGATTCAAATGCACCCTAAATAGCAATATTGCGTCAATATATAAAAAGCTTATGTGCTTCACTGCAGCAGATCATAAAATCTAGTATTTATTTGTTCATCAAAATGTTATTAAAATTTCACCACCAATATCCTATTGAGTAAAGTATGTGAATAATAATTTGAACATCAATTAAATAACTCCTCTTATTTATATTTTAATAAAACTTTTTATAATATTATTATAAAAATTTGTCAAAATAGAATTCTAAAACCGACAAAATAATCGAATTGGAAATAGAAAACCTGACAAAAACTAGCATTAAAATATTGATTATCACATTAGCCCTTCTTCTTTCTTATAATTTAACCTTCAAATTGTCCTTAAAATCACTAAATCAAATGGGTGGGCTGAAGTATGCATTCAAATTGCATCAGAAATTCTGATACAATTTTGCATCAAATCTCAAATCAGGGCGAGCCAAGTGTACAGAAAAAAACCTAATTTAATAGATGTATCTGTACATGTGGTGGCTGATCATGATTGAAATCCTGATATAAATCTACATCAGGCTCGATGCAATAATTTTTTCTCACTTTTACACGCCAAACATCACAATTTAATATTTTCAATTAAGATATTCTTTAAAATGTAAAATAACAATAAAATAGATAGTGGGGCCTTTTCTGTGATTTTTCTTCCACCCACAGATTCTTAGCGGATTTTGTTGTGGAAATTCTTTTATTCGATGACCTCATATCTTTCTGAACGTCTCGTTGAACAAGTTGCAAGGAAGATGCAGATCCATGGAGCAACTCTCCTCTAACAAATAAATTAATGGAAGATTTTCATACATACCGTTCAATTCTTGTGTATTTACATAACGAACATCTAAATTTTAAAATTTACATACATACCATCTTAAATAATGACGTACATATTTAAGTTAGTATTATGATAAAGAATGAACAATTATTAGATAAATAATAATAAGAAAATATTTGATATAAAATATAAAATTTTATATTTTTAATAATTGAAAAATAAAGTCTTGAAATCTAATATATTTTGAGTATATTTTATATTAAGATTTGTTAAAACGAGTCAACTCACGAGCTAACAAGTCGGTCGGTGCTAGGACGGATTATTCCATCCGGAGCACGTACGCAGCCTTGGGTGCGAATTTTTTGGGTACTGGATGGGTACTGGATGGGTATAGATGGGTATGGATGGGTATGGATGGGTATAGATGGGTATTGGATGTTGGGTATTGGCAATTAGGTGATTATTGGTGGGTATTGGAGGGTACTGGATGGGTATTAGGAGGAGATGCGTGCGTTCTCCGTATGGAATAATGGCTCCGGTGCTAGCTTGAGTATTGCTTGTTAGCTTATCAAGCTCAACTCAAGAGCCACTTATCAAGCCCGAGCCGGTTCACGAGCCAAAGTTAAGATAAATTACTAAAAAAAAAGCCCACTAAGAGACAAAGTTGAGTATAATTTAACTCATAAAAAAAAAAAGAAATCATATAGTTCATCATCTATTTGACAATATGAGAACACTATAATTTAGTGCATAGTTTATAATAATCAAAATTATAAAACTAAAATTACACCAACATCTCAGCATGCCTGAACTCTTAAACTTGCAAATGCAAAAATAGTTAAAAGCCTGGCCCCTAATGTTAATAGTTTATTCATTTTATTAGTAAATCCAAAGCAGTTTAGGGTTCCAAGTTGACAGATTGAATTTTTTTTATTAATAGGTACGCCTTCGTTTTAGAAAAAGCAATATGTATGTACTTCGAACACAAAGCTATGTTTGCACGTCAATGAAATCCTATCACCTGTAAATCCAGTCACATCGATAAAAAACGAAAATGCATTTTTTTTGTAATGCGTGACCCGACTCGAACAGGCCCTGTCCTCCGATAAAGTGCATTTTGTCACGTTTTCATTTGCGATTTCGGAAGCTAGGGTTTCAAGAAACTGTGATGAACGTCTCTCTCGAATGGGAAATATTGATGATGGATTCCGAAATAATAACTAAGAGTTTGAAACAGTGGTGGGTTCAGCTGCACCAGAAATATTGTCATTATTGTAAATGCATTGTTGTGATTCTACAATGGCGTTTCTGCGGTGTTATTTGAGTGTTTATGATGTATTATTCTTGAGTTATTTCTGGTGTTTAGAAGTTGTTGATGAGGTGTTATTATGAGATTTTTTTTGATATTGTGTTCTTATTAAGCTGTTATTTTGGTGTTATTGTGGTATTATTTTGGTAATATTGTATAGTTATTGAGATGAAATATTTCAATTTTTATTGAAGTGAGACTGTGGTGTTATTATGATATTATTGATGTTACTATATTGTTATTCTGCTATTATTTTGGCGATATTACATTGTTATTATTGAGTTATTGCTGTATTATTTTGTTTTTATTCTTTGGTGTTATTGCGGGTTTTTGTGGTGTAACTACACTGTTATGCTGGTGTTATTCTGTTTTACAATGGTGTTATTGTGATGCTGTTTTGGTGTTATTATGATATTATTCTTTTGTTGTTTTTGTGTTATTGTAGGACTATGAAGTTGTTGGTGAAATGCTTTGTTTTATTGAGATTATATTATTCAATTGGTGTTATTACCATATCTAACAAGATTTAAAATATCATGCAAATTTGTAATTCTGAGAGGCTGGAAATGTTTGCAACGTTCCAATTGACAGTTTTCTTTGCACTATTGTTCATGATGAACAAGAAGCATATCAACATTATTGTGTCTGTGCTCATCATATTGGTAGGGCTATCAAAACGACTCATTGTTTGCGAGCAGCTTGTGTTCGGCTCATTTAGAAGCGCGTGTTCGGCTAGTTCGCTAAGTTAACGAGTTGAACACGAACAAAGATTTGTTCGTTTGTGTTCGGCTCGTTTTGGCTCGAAATGTTACTCATCAATTATATATATATATATATATATATATATATATATATATATATATATATATATATATATCTGATGAATAGTATTTTTAAAAAATTTAATTGACTACAAAGCTACAATGATTTATAATAAATTAAAAGTATTAAATTAATAAAATAGAATAAAAATTATTAAATTACATTCAAATGATATTTTAATATAAATAATAATTTGTAAATCTTGTCTCAATCCTTAACATCTTATGTGTATGTGATTAAGGTTATCAAAGCAACTCTTTGTTCGTGAATGGCTCGTGTTTGGCTCGCTAAGCAAACGAGCCGAACACGCACATACATTTTGAGCTCGAAATATTTTACACCCCTACATATTGGATTCACTGTCTGAAAGGATCCGAGTTTTTGACGGAACTCAAAGAAAAGTAAGGCAAAAGACTTTATATGCAGAAAAGCTGTTCACAAAAAGATACGAAGTTCACGAACACGGTGAAGTTCCAAAAATGCAGACACAAATACTGCCTGTTCAGTCATGGTTTGATATAATGTTGACGTTAAAGGCAACTAGACAGTTAAGAAATTTATAGAAAGCTATAACCATCTCTTGGCAGAATCTGATGATAAGCATCTTTTGCATTCCAGTAGAAGGATAAGCGAGATCAATGCAGATGTGATGAGATCGATGAATTAGGGATTATAACAACAGATGCATTTAACTTCTTTATTACAGAAGTTGAGGCAGCAGAAACCTATAATATATGAAGAGAGATGTCTTAAATTTTATTTAAAGAGAAAGAAGATATAGAATTGAACAAGGTGATGCTAATTCTCTATTACAATTGATCACATAGAGGCAAACTGAGAATAACATGTTTTCGTGGGAGTTCCAAATTAATGAGTGCGGTAAACTGATGAGCTTTTTTTGGAGTGATGAGACTTCCAAGCTTGATTACGACTGTTTTGGGGATTTCATAATTTTCTATAGATGCAATATGCTGAATAAGTATAATTTATGTTTTGGTCTTTTTATTTGAATTAACCACCATTAACAAAATGTTCTCTTTGGATTTCTTTTTTTGTCCAACATGATGATTGATTCTTTCAAGTGGGTATTCAAAATATTCATTCGTATAGTGGATGAAAAACATCCAATAACAATTTTTACTAATCAGGATCAAACAATGATAAGAGCTATTGAAGATCGTCTCCCATATACATGACATATATTATGCTAATGACATATTTATAAGAAAATTCTTTTGAAGGTGTATTGTGGTATGGGTAGCAAGAGTGTTAGCCACCTTTTTTATAAATGCATGAGCAAGTGTGATACAGAGGAGTTTGAAGAAATTTGGTCTATAATGATTAAGAGTGGAAAACAACACTACAACGTTTGGTTAGCTGATTTTTTCAATATCAGACCTAAGTGGTCAACGTATTAAATTTACAGTCTGAAAGGATAATATATTAGTTTTGGCCAAACTCAAATAAAATTAAGATGAAAGAAATTATATGTGGGAAAGCTAGTCACAAGGAGTCGAACTTTACGAATGTGATTAAGTTTGATGCACAAAAAATATGTTAGTTTATATATATAAATTGTACTCATTTTTGGTGATATTGCACTTTAAAGGAAGGTATTTTTCATGTTTTGCTGCATGTATGATGATTTTAGGTGTTTGGAGCAAAAGAAAGCAAAAATAAACAAATTTAGCGTAAAAAAGAGCTAAAAGGGGGAAAAATTAGCCTGTTGGCGCCGACGACACCTTATACAGCGCCACCGACGCCCAATTCCAGAGAGTTCAGAATTATTTTGGCACACCAGCACCGACGGCGCCATATCCAGCACCAACGACGTCCAAAGTCGGTGGAAACCAAATTCAATGTATTTGGACGATTTTTGAAGGGTTGCTTGATGAAACTCTTGGTGAATTTGTTTCTAAACTATTTCAAACAGATTTGGATGCTGAGAAAAGAAGAGAAGAGGGGGAGATGATGATCGGGGAGTGTGAGAAAAGTGTGTTAGGTTTTGGAGAGTGAGTGTGTAAGTAAGTGTGCAGAAGTTTTGTTTTGTAAGGGATTCTTCTCTAAAGAATGTAGGAGAATGAGGAATATGAGAGTTTGTTTCTTCCTTACTATTTTAAAGAGAGAATTAAGTGTTTTTATGAAGAGAGAAAATGATTGAAAGAAACTTCAAGGGATTTGCTTGAGGAAGAAATTGTGATAATTTGTATTTACTTTTAATGGTTTGTATGACTTTGCTTTTATATATAAAATCCATGTTTTGTTATATCTTCCTCATGAATTCTGAGTAGTTTACTTTTTCTTTCTCATTGCAATGAGATGTGATGAATTGGTGATGTAGATTTAATGTGCCTTTTAAATGTTAAGAATTTGTGATGATTTTTTCACTTCGTACTTCATTTAGTTTTCAATCTGGCCAATTGAATTGTTAAAACTTGTTGTGAAATATTCAATCCGAGAAGACTAAGTGTTATAGAATAAAGGTGGAGAATTCATTCAATATCCATGAATGAGTTACGCAGTTCATGGGGGTTGAGTGTAAATAAATAGGTAAATGTGGTTTGATGGGCGTTGAATTGGAGATTTTAGGGTGATAAGCTGAAATCCCCAATTTAGTTCTAGAGTTTGGTAAATAAAGATAGGGTTAGCCTTCAGGTGAAGGGAATTGGGAGCTCTGAAGTGAGAGTCAATATCCTCTCAGCCTAACCATGGGTTTAGGGACTAAGCTTATGATTTGCCAATGTTCTTTACATAACTATGAAAAGGGGGTACTCTAAAGAGGGTAAAGAATATAAATGCTCCTATTTGAGACAATACAAAATTTTATCAATCTATATCATTCACTCATCATAGTATCATTCTAAGGGGAAAGATGCCTTTTCCATATTTGAACCTTTCATTACAAAACTTTGTCTGTGTTAGTTAATTATGTTTAAAAGATTTAGAAAGTAACTTTAGTTAACTTAGCCTTTAGTTATCGTTACATATCAACTTTAATATTTCCTGAACTTGCATTTTGAATTAAGTATTGAATTTCATTCCAATACTATATTTTGCGTAGTTCCAACCATCCTCGTGGGATCGATAACCAGGACTCCACTGGAGTCCTGTATTACTAGAACAATACGTATACTTGCGTATACGAGTGACTGCTTAATTATTAAATTGATCTTATTGTGAAACTGAACTGAATATACATTTAATAATTAACGCTTTTAGCAGCAACTGGTCAAGTTTTTGGCACCGTTGCCGGGGAAGGCATAAAATGGTAACTGTGAAATTCGTAGTGTTTGAAGACCTTTACTTTATAATTTGCAATTGTGTGTGCTTGCTTACTTTTAAGTGCGTTTAGTGTGATTTTATATGCATAGTATTGAACCCATAGGTTTAGTGTCTTACAATTCAGAATTAGAGCGTACTATTAGAAAATTTGAAAAAAAAATGAAAATACTCACAAAATGGAAAACAACTTAAATGATCAAAGAAATGAAAATGAACATATACCATGACCTTTAAAAGATTATGTTAACCAAACAACAGATGAAATTCACTTAATAATTCAAAATCCTGATGTTACTGCTAATTCATTTGAGCTTAAACCTGCTATTATCTAAATGGTACAAAATAATCAATTTGGAGGAACACCTAATGAAGATCCTAATTTACATCTTGCAAGTTTTCTAGAATTTTGTGCTACATTTAAATATGAAGGATTGCTGAATTATGTAGTCAGACTTAGACTTTTTCCTTTTTCATTAAGGAATAAAGCTAAGGAGTGTTTAAATTTGTTAGCACCTAGATCTATCAGAACTTGGGGAGAACTTTCACAAAACTTTTTGTCAAAATATTTTCCTCCATCGAAAACTGCTAAACTTAGAAATGATATTACATCTTTTGGTCAGTTTGAAGGGGAGTCAATATATGAAGCTTGGGAAAGATTTAAAGATCTTCTTAGGAAAGATGCACATCATGCTTGACCAGATTGGTTAATAATTCAAACATTTTATATTGGATTAGTAGGACCTCTAATTCAATTGTAGATGCTGCTGCTGGTGGATAATTATTTTCTAAACCTTTTGATGAAGCATACTCTTTAATAGAAGAGATGGCTACTAACAATTTTCAATGGCCCTCTAAAGGGTAAATTCTAAGAGAGTAGCTAGTATTCATGATTCTAATGTTGTAACTATGATAGTCTCTCAAATTACTGCCCTATCAAAGAAAATAGATTAATACAGAATAAATTATTCTCAAACATCCCCAGTGTTAGAGGAAAATTCATTAGAATCTTAAACATCCTATGAGACCTTGAATGCTATAAATAATAAACCCAACAATCCTTATTCGAACTATTATAATCCCAGTTGGAAAAACCACCCGAAATTAAACTGGAGTACTAATAACAATGCTACTGTTAACCCGTAATGGGGAAACAATGCAGTGAATCCAGTAGGAAATTTAAGCAACTAGGGAAATACAAACTATCGATCTTCTTATCCTCTAGGTTTTAATAGTAACCCACAATTTAAGGAAAAGAAATTATCCATGGAAGAATAAATCTTAAATATGGGTAATCAACTACAAACTCAAGGCAATCAATTACAAACTCAGGGAGTTGGAATTAAAAACACTGAAAAACAATTAGGATATATTTTCACTGCGCTTAATAATAAACCTTCAGGAACTCTTCCCAGTAATCGAGATCAACCCAAAAGATCAAAGTAAAGAACAAATTAAGACTATACAATTGAGAAGTGGAAAAGAATTAGAAACGAGAGTGCAAAAAGAAATTGAAACTGAGAAAGGGAAGGCAGAAATTGAAAAAGATAATGAAAAAATTTATCCAGACTTAGAATATCCGCTTGAACCAATGAAAATTACTGTAGAAAAACCACCACCTCCGTTTCCTCAAAGATTAAAAAAACAAAATAGAGATAATTGATTTACCAAATTTTTAGAAATCCTTAAGAAATTAACAATAAACATTCTCTTTGTTGAAGCCTTAGAACAGATGCCCGATTATGCAAAGTTTATGAAGTATATTCTTAAAAAGAAGAGGAAGTTCATAGATCACGAGACTGTTGCACTTAGCGGAGAGTGTAGTGCAATTATTCAGAAAAAGCTTCCCCAAAAACATAAAGACCCTGATAGTTTCACTATTCCTTGTGCTATTGGTGAGAAATTTTTTAGGAGAGCCTTATGTGATTTAGGAGCTAGTATTAGTTTAAAGCCTTTATCAACTTTCAAATGATTAGGAATAGGAGAAATTTCACCTACTTCTGTAACTCTTCAGTTAGCTGATCGTTCTATTACTTATCCTAAAGGAGTTGTAGAAGATGTATTAGTTAAGGTTGATAAATTTATCTTTCCTGTGGATTTTATTTGTTTAGATATAGAGGAAGATAAATAAATTCCTATTATTTTAGGAAGACCATTTCTTACTACAAAAAGAGCTATGATCGATGTTCAAGAAGGAGAGTTAACTATGAGAGTTATTGATCAAGAGGTGACATTTAATATTTTGAAATCCTTGAAATATCCCTCAATAGAAAAAGACGAAGAATGCTTTCGAATGGAAATCTATGATTATTTGAGGGATGATCATTTTAAAGAAATGTTTGAAGAGAAAATAAAAAATGAAGATTTACGATGTGAGGATGAAAGTGAAATAGAATATGATTTTGATAATATGAAGAATGAAGACTTAGAATATATTGAGGAAAGATTTGAAATGTTGGATACTCTAGAAAGTGATAAAAGTTTAATTCCATTTATCTTAAAACCTCCTGAACTTGAAATGAAAATTCTTCCAAATCATTTGAAATATATATTTTTAGGAGATTTGTCTACCTTACCAGTCATTATATCTTCAGATTTGAATGAATATCAAGAACAAAAATTATTAGATACATTAAAAAGATACAAAAAGGCTTTTGATTGGACATTAGCTGATATTAAAGGAATCAATCCTTCGATCTGTATACACAAAATTTTGTTAAATGAACAACATAAACCTATAGTTGATCCGTAAAGGAGACTAAATCCAATGATGAAAGAAGTAGTGAAGAAGGAAATTTTAAAATGGCTTGATGTTGGAATTACTTATCCTATTTCAGACAGTGCTTGGGTAAGTCCAATTCATTTTATCCTTAAGAAAGGAGTGACAGTTGATGTGAATGAACAAAATGAAATTATGAAAACAAGACAAGTCACTGGTTGGTGAATTTGTATTGATTATAGAAAATTAAATGCTACCACTAGGAAAGATCACTTTCCTCTACCTTTTCTAGATTAAATGTTGGATAAACTAACTGGGCACAAGTACTATTGCTTTTTGGATGGATATGCTGGTTATCACCAAATACCTATTGCTCCTGAGGATCAAGAAAAGGCTACCTTTACTAACCCATAAGGAACTTTTGCTTTTTGAAGAATGCCTTTTGGATTATGTAATGTACCTGCAACCTTTCAAAGATGTACGATGTCTATTTTTAGTAATCTGATTGATAATGGAATATAAGTATTTATGGATGATTTTTCTGTATTTGGAACTTCATTTGAAATATGTTTAAACAATTTACAAAAAGTTTTGGAGCTTTGTGAAAGAATGAATTTAGTTCTAAATTAGAAAAAATATCAATTTATGGTTGCAAGAGGAATTGTACTTGGTCATAAAATATTTGAACATAGTATAGAAGTCGACCCTGCAAAAATTTAGATTATTAAGAAATTACCACCTTCTACTACAGTGAGAGGCGTAAGAAGTTTCTTAGAACATACTAAGTTTTACAGACGTTATATTAAAGATTTTTCAAAAATTACTAAACCTCTATGACAGCTTCTAGAAAAAGATAAGAAATTTGATTTTAAAGAAGAATGTTTAAATTCATTTGAATTGTTAAAAGAAAAATTAATCATTGACCCTATAATTATTTCACCTGATTGGGAGAAACCATTTGAACTTATGTGTGATGCCAGTGATTATGTGATTGGAGTTGCTTTAGGGCAAATGTATGATAAAATGTTTAAGGTTATTTACTATGCTAGTAAAACTCTTAATAAAGCTCAAATTAATTATACCACTACGGAAAGAGAATTATTATCTATTATGTATGCTTTTGAAAAATTTAGATCGTATTTGATTGGAACAAAATGTATAGTGCATACGAATCATTCAACGATTAAATATTTAATACAAAAGAAGGATGCTAAACCAAGATTAATCTTTTAATGCAATAATTTTATTTTGTGAAAATTGATAGAAAAGAAACTGATAATCAAATAGCTGATCGTTTTTCTAGACTAAAACAATATAAACTATCCGAATTTGAGAAGGAAATTACAGAGACTTTCCCTGATGAGCAACTTTATAACAATAAGGAAAGAAATTTACCTTGGTATGCTGATAATGTGAATTATCTTGTTAGTTCTATTTTGCCACCTAATTTAACTTTTAAACAACAAATGAAATTTATATATGATGCTAAATTCTATTTTTGGGATGAACCATACCTATATAAACAATGTAAAAATCTTATTATTAGAAGATGTGTGCCTTATGAAGAGATTGAACTAGTAATTCAGAGATGTCATAAATCAGAATTTGGATGACATTTTGGAACTGATAAAACTGCACATAAGATTTTGCAATCTGGATTTTATTGGCCTACTCTTTTTAGGGATGTTTATAGATATATTAAATCATGTTGTCGATGTCAGAGAGTAGGTAATCTTTCTATAAGAAATGAAATGCCTCTAAATTTTACATTAGAAGTTGAGATCTTTGATGTTTGGGGATTGGATTTTGTGGGACCATTTAATCCTTCATTTGGAAATTTATATATATTGGCTGATATTGATTATGTCTCAAAATGGATCGAAGCAATTGCTTTACCTAGATGTGATGCTCAAAGTGTTTCAAAATTTTCAATGAAAAATATTTTTACAAGGTATGGAATGCTGAGAGTAATCATTTCTGATGGTGGATCTCATTTTAGGAATAATATGATTCAGAGATTGGTGGAAAAATATAATATTATTCATAAATTCTTTACTGCTTATCATCCCCAAACTAGTGGTTTGGCAGAAGTGTCTAATCGTGAAATTAAACAAATTTTAGAGAAAACTGTGAATCTTCATAAACTATACTGGTCTGTTAGATTAGATACTGCATTATGGGCTTGTAAGACTGCTTACAAGACCCCTATAGGAATGTCTCCTTATAGACTAATATTTGGAAAGACTTGTTAGTTACCTGTAGAATTGGTGCATAAAGCATATTAGGTGATTAATAAGTTAAATTTCAATTTAAAGAATGCAGGTGAGAAGAGATTGGTGAAATTAAATGAATTAGAAAGAATTATAAATGAATCTTATGATAATGATAGAATTTACAAGGAGAAAATGAAATGATCGGAAGATTATAAAGAAGAAATTTGAACCTAGATAGAAAGTTTTGTTATACAATACAAGATTAAAATTATTTCCTGGGAAACTGAAGTCTAGGTAGATAGGACCTCTAACTGTTATAAAAGTTTATCCATTTGGAACTGTTGATATTGAGGATCCTAAAACTAGAAAAATATTTAAAGTTAATGGGCATAGATTAAAACCATATTATGATGGGTATCAACCAAATTTTAAAGAGGTTTTAATTTTAAGTCATCCTGAATAACTGAATGTTTGTCGGGCTGACGATGTTAAACCAAGTGCTCTGTGGGAGGCAACCCATATTTATCTTTATTGTATTAGTTTGTTTGTGTTAATTTTGATAATTTTACTTTTAGTTAATCATATTTGAGTCCTACTCACTCATAAACATCATAAAGAATTAAAATTAATGAATAGTATCAAAGATTTGAAATATTTCGTACCAAAATGAAGTTTGGTGCATTTTTGAACCTTGGTGCCGATGGCGCCTAATACCAGAGAGAATGCGAAATTTTAGGGTTTTGGGCGCCGATGGTTTTTAGAGTTTTTAATTGAGTTATTTGGCAGTTTTAGGCGATATTTTCATCCTTAAAAGTTCCCAAACTAGTTTTTGAACTCCTAAACTCCAGAAAAATGAAAAGATTCATTCCCAATTTACATCCGATGGATTCCAACTCTTTCAAAACTCTGAGATTTAAGAGTTTTCAACTGAAAAAGTTCATTAGTTTAGAGGCACAACGATTGTTCAACAAAGTGCTGATGAAGAGGAGGATTATCAAGGAAAGAGGCTTTGTAAATCGAGGTTTGAATTCTCCTAGTACTCGAGTAGAAGAGATTATTGTGCAGAGGCGTTGGGAAGTGTATGCTACACTACCGCCGCTGTAGTCATTCCTGTTGTGAAAGACTTTTAGGCAAATTTTCATGGGATCAACCAAGGATTTGTCTATGTGCAAGGCAGGTTTGTACCATTCACTCCTTCAAAAATTAATGACTTGTTTATGATTGAAAACGTGCCTATCTTCCATTATAAAAATTTTGATGCGACGAAGGACAACATAAATGAGATTTATCGTTATCCGACGAATGAAAGTAATGATTGGAAGATAAGAGACAACAGATATGTAAGTTTATATACTACATTTTTAAATCCGGTGTCGAAGCAACGACATTTCTTTATATCTGCAAAGTTACTCCCAACTATGAAAATATGTAAAGTGACAAAGGAAAGTGGAATATTGAATTATTGTATTCAAATGGGAAGGCTTATCGATATTGGCACTATAATTGTTAAATCTGTATTGGGATTGATTGTTCATGGATCTAAATATGGGCTTGGACATCCTTCCACCATATTTCTTCTTTGCAGCCAGTTACAAGTGCCATATGAAAGCTGGGAAAAGTGCTTCTTCCTTGGAAGCCTCTGAACCAAACTAACCTATTTGAATGTCAGGCAATTGGAGATGAGAATGATATAAGCATTATTGCAAATCAACCTTCTCAGAGTTCACAACCTATTCAACCCTATTATCCTGAAAGTTCGCAGGTGATTTTGAAGAACATCAAGAAATTAGATAAAGAGGTACAAAATTTGATGAAAGCAATTAACAATATTTTTGATTTATTTGATCACTTGGATTGGTGGATGAAAGAGCAATTTGATCACACTGGGTGAATTGAAGATAGTTTGATAAATCTGATGAAGAAGAAAGCTGTGATTACAGAGGATTCAATTGATGAATTTCCTTTTCATCCCTTTTTTAATTTGTTTGTGTATCGTCAATCTATGGGAGATATCAGGGGAGATGATAGTTCTGAGACTGATGAGGAGTAGTGACTCTACTTTATATTTATATTTGGTGCCTATATTTTATTATGCTTTGGTATATTTAGTAGTTGGTTTGGTTGACTATTTAATTTGTGTTTGGACTTATTATTCTTGGAATTTGTATTTATGTTTAGTTTTCAAGTTAGAGCTTGAAGAACTTATTTAGTGAGTTCTTAAATATGTATGTTGTAATGTGGATTTTATATATTAAACTAATGTTTTGTGTTGTTTGTGTGAAATTGATGTTAGTTAGTTGCTTAATTGATGAAATAGATGCTTAAAAAGGCTAATTATATGATGGCGTAACTTTGAAACAATCAAAATCGCAAAAAAAAAAATACTGACCCAGATATTGAACTGGCGTCGACGGCGCCTAAATACAGAGAGTTTGTACATTTTTTTAAATTGAGTGCCAACGACATCCTATCCAGCGCCGACGGTGCTCGAACCCTGAAACTGCCCAGATTCACTTAAAATCTCAATTTTTGCCCTGGGCCTACCATTTTTTCCTAAACTAATTATTTTTTATTTTCACCATGGAAATCTCCCACACTATGTAGATCCGAAATTTGAAATTTTGGATGATGCATAGAGATTATCCATGGTGAGAGAAGTTCTTACTTACTAAGATTTGCTTTTGGAGTCTTCTACATTGTGATTTGAAATTTATTGGATTTTTCTTGCATATTTTTAGAAAATTTTGATATGGCTCCAAAGTCTAGTAAAGGGAAGAGAAAATTGGATTTTGATGAGGATAGATTTTTGAATGTTAAACCACAATTTTGATTTAGTTGGACCCTTCACAAAAAGAAGAGTATTAATTGAGCTTTTGAAAATCCGGGCGGAATGGTAGAAAAATTAATTGCTGATTGAAAATGAGAGATATTTTGTTATTTTGCAGCTGATTCGATCATGGGTATAGTTCGAGAATTTTATGTAAATTTACCATGGACTGAGAGTGAATATGTGCTTGTGCGAGGGAAATTGGTAGAATTTACTCCTGATGGTATTAATGATTTTTACCAGTTAGGAAGAACACCATTCTGTGAATATGAGAATTTTAGTACTATGGATGCTATACTAAATGAAGTGATTTCTTTTCTTGCTGATGGAAAAGGGGAATGAAAGATAAATCAAAGATAAAGAATTAATCTCCCTACTTCCATGTTGAATGTAGCATCTAAGGCTTGACATTATTTCATCTCATCAAGATTATTACCTTCTTACCATCACAGCGAAGTTACTAGAGACAGAGCTACTTTGAACTACTGCATTGAGAACATGAAAAAGATAGATATTGGGGCTATTATCTATAAGAGTATCCAGACTATTGCAAGAGGAGAAACCACTGGTGGATTAGGACATCCTGCCCTGATTGATGCATTATGTGTATAGTATGGAGTAGAATTTAATAGCAATGAGGAGCTAGTTCATCCATTGAAGCCTATTACCAAGGCTAATATTCGTACTTATGAGGCTAATGTGGGATGGATAGGAGGAAGTAGGAGTACTGAATTCCTTCTGCTAGCTAGGACATACCTTCTACTTCTGAGGCACCTACTTTGTCTAATGTTATGGAGCAGTTAAGAATTCAGAATGCTAGTATTGAGAGACTATACTGCAGAGTTGATGAATTAGAAGCCCAAAACAATATTAATGATGATTATTAGAGGAGGAGAGTTGATTATGATATAGCCCACCATGATGCTCAGGTAAGATTAATGATGGGAGGCACTGAAGTAATATTTCATACTTGCCCCAGCTATGTTCCTTACCGACCTGATTATGCAGATGAGGCTGATGAAGCTGCTGATGATGACTGGTAGTTGTGTGATTTCTGTATTCATTTGTGTTGTGTGGTACTTGGATATGTTAGTTATCTGATTCTCTATCATCAATGTAACTTGTGATTGTAATTGTTTTAGTAATGAGAATTTAATGAAATTTTTGTTATTTTTTTAGTGATTTAGATTGAGATTGTGATGCTTATGTTGAATGTTTAAAGTTTAAGTCTTTAATATTTCTTCACCCTGCAAATTTTCAAATATTATACATATGACACCACTTTTAACTGTTTCATGCTTGCTAGCTTAAATTTTTGATCAGTATCAGCATAGCTTCAGAAGATTTCAGAATCCCAGCATAAAAATGTTAGTTTTCTTTTTGTTTTACTACTTACCTCTGCAAATTTATATGTAATGAAAAACTTAAGTTTGGGGGAAGTAGAATATTAACTCTTTTTTTCCCATTTAATATATTTTTAAAAATTATTAACATAACTTTTAGTAGTTGAACTTAACTTTAGATAACTGAATTTTTTATTTCATCTAAATATCATAGTGGGTTTGAATGAAAGTTTTTAGTGATAAAGGTTAACTTTAGTATAAAAGAATTGGACTATAGTTGACTATTTAAAGTAAAGGAAACTGTATTTTTGAAATGTTATGGGACTTAGAGATTTATGCGAGAAGAAAGGATTGTGACTCTATGATGAATCATAAAGCTAGTATATATTTTTAAAATAAAGAGATGTGTCAAATTCCAACTTTAGGCAGAGGAGAGTGAAGTTCAAAATTTTTAAAGGCTATCCAGATATAGTAATCTTCACAAGAAAAAAAAAAGAAAAAAAAGAGAAGAAGAAAAAAGATTGAAAAACAATCCTAAAAGAAAAGTAAAAGTATATGTGTGAGGAGAAGCTTGAGGAAATGCCTAATAAAAAATTGGCTTCACTTGAATCAACTTAAAGGAAGAACTTCATTGCATTTCTAAATTTGTATTTAAACTATTAGCCTACTTTCCAATAGGGTTTGCATAAGCTTCTTTTTCATATATTCCTTTAAAGTGCCTTAATGTGACAAATTATGGTGATTCTTGAATTGAATAAGAAACTAGAACACTTAGATTTGACTACTAAATGTTCTTATACCTGTAAATTTGACCTGAGTTACTGAATATCTATTTAAGAATCTTATTATTATATTCATTTAAATAAAAAATTAAAGTATTCTCTAGGTGAAAGTTCACTATAATGAGTTATATTTGTATGTAGTAAAAGGATTACTTGAGGACAAGTAATAGTTAAGTTTTGGGGGATTTTGATGCGCCAAAAAATGTTAGTTTATATATATATAAATTGTACTCATTGTTGGTGATATTGTACTTTAAAGGAAGATATTTTCCATGTTTTACTGCAGGTATCATGATTTTAGGTGTTTGGAGCAAAAAGAAGCAAAAAGGAATGAATTTTTCCGTAGAGATAGCGTACGACCTTGAAAAATTCGGGAAATGTTCCCAGATCGAGGCTTAGAAAACCTATGGTCTCATGCCATGTTAAATTGTGTATCATGAAATGGAATCAAAATACTCAAAATAGTAATTAATTAATTAAAAATAAAATACTCATCAAAATTAATCCATTCTTCTTCCACATTTTTCTCCTTTGTTCAGCGAGCAAAGTATTTTTATTTTATTTTTGTGATTTTTCTATGAAAAGTTATGATTTTTGAAGTTTATGTTCAAAAATAAATCAAAAATCCAATTTCCCTCTCCAAACTATTATTTATCAGAGGTAGGGCCACGTGTCGCTCGTGATTGGGCGGCACGTGCAACATGGATGAAGCTCTGTCCGAATGCATCTCGGCCGTCCGTGCGATACACATGTGATCGGACATTCTTGCTGCTCTACTCTAGTTTTATTCACCCAAAACCGTCTACCTTCAAACCTTGATATCTCACTCGTTTCTAAACGAAATTGAGTGAAATTTTTTAAAATGATCGTCTAATCAAGTAGCACATCTATATGGTGATGATATACTTAAAGCATGTGAATATTTATAGAAATTTAAAATAAGCTCGTTGGAGGAGAAAAAATTTGATACCTTTGTCAAGAGGTGAGGCCTCGATTGGAAATGTGGATTGAGCTTAGGATTCTGTGGAGAAGCTTTGGGAACAATTTGGCGAGAGTTTCCCCAAAGGTAATCTTTTGCATCTCTTCTCTTTGGCCATGAAAGAAACCGTAATTTAAGTTGAGTGGTCGAAAGCATGAGGAGTTGGGCTTGGTTCACCTTTCCATGGTCGATTTGGTGAGAAAAGCTCCCTTGATTCGGATTAGTGGGGAGAGATCACAATCCATGTACAATTAGGCTTAAGCATGGTTTAGAGGGAGACATGGGAGTGCTTAATTACTTTAAGGGAATCGAAGAGGCTTTCCTCCTCTTGCCCCGATATAGTATGTGTTGGATTTTGGGGATCATGCGCAACCCGAGCCCGAAATTAATTAAAACGCATATTAAAGTCATTTCCCAAAACCACCAAGGATCTCGCCTTGTGCTCATACAAATCTTGTAACCAAAAGAAGTGCAAGAAATCATACCGTACGAGAGTTCTACTCTTAGATTTCCTCGGATCTTTAAGGCGGCGAAACCATGGCCCTCTCTGGTATCCACACTCGAACGGATTTCCAAATGGCTTCCAAGCTGCTAGATCGAAAACGGGTTTTCTCAAAACCAAAAGAACTCTCTTCCTCTCATGCAGGCACAAAGGAATAAAAAATTGACTTCATAAGCGCGGCCACACTCCTTTTAGTGAAGTGGCACCATTTCATGGCACCTCTTCATTATTATTATAAATTACTCAAGAGAGAGTGTTCATCAACCATTCCTAGTCCATTCAAATTTTGTGCGACCCTATAGGTTCAATTAACATTGTGATAGGCTTAAATCATCATTTAAAAACTTCTGACGAAGTTATAGTTGGTACGCGAAACCTTCTCTTCTGATTAGTATGAGATAGTCTCGAATCCGAGACAACCTGATTGTTAATGACATAATCCTTTTATCACGTGATATCATGATAGAATATAAGGCATGGAATAATGTCGAAGCCTTATATCTCTATCTTTAATTTCTCGGCTCTGATTAGGCGATAAAATAAATGCGATTGATGCCATGAATTCATTTGAGTGTGTAGCACAATTCTCGGTCTAAATCATTCGAAGGGGCATTTGAAGATATCTCTCTTATTATAAGAGGGATAAATTCCATCTTGATTACTCATATCTCGCTACATGATTCGCATTATGCCCGTCGTAATCTTTATGGTCATAGGTGCGAAGCAAGCGTTGGATTATGTCTAAACATAATATTCACGAGACCATGACAATCTCAGTGTCAAAGGATTCGATGTCACTACAACTTGAGATTAACATATGACTTATATCCATGATTTAATCTCAAAGCGAGTCGATCCAATATTTATTCTCCAATAAATACATATAAATCGATGTGTATCCCCATACATATATTCATCTCATGAATATCCATCAAACTTTATATTAATCTTTATTTATTGTCATTCCCACAACAATAAGCGATTATGGATATTTAGAATAATCTTCATAATAAACATGAAACTATTCAAGGTTCTTCTTCTATCATAAACATGCTAATTAAAATAGAAAAATATTCATAAAAAGTTCAAAATACATATCCATATAATATCCATATAATAGGCCTAGGGCACTATCACTAACACCTTGAACATTTCCCCACCAATCAAATTGATCATTTACAGCCAAAAATACCAAAATTTCCAAAAATACCCCAAATACCCTCCAAATTACCAAAATGCCCCTCTTGACCCAAAAATTCAAAAATTCGAAAAATTCCCAGAAAATTTCAGAAAATCCCAAATATTTTCAATTTCATTTTGTTCAACTACACCATGGGCCAATTTTGCCAATTTACCCCACTTTTACCAAAATCCTCAATTTGCCCAAAAGTCAAACCCAAATGAACCCAATGTCAAACCAAACCTTTCCGATTGACCTCAATTTTGGTCCAATTCAATTCTAAACTTCAATTCAATATCCCCAATATCAATCTAGACCAAATCCAAGCTAAATTTGATTGACATTTGAATCCAATTTTCATTTTTAAGCTTAAAGCCCTATTTTGACCCATAACCCAAACTTAGCCCAAACCAACCCAATTCAACCCCAATTGACCCCAAACCTTTTTTAAACCTTCCCTAACATCTCCATAAACAAAACACTAACATAATTTACCCAAAATTTAGACCCAAACCCCACTCAAATTCAACCCAAACCCAAAATCCCCAATTTAGCCTAAACCCAAGCTTAACCCTAACTTAGCCCAAATCCCAAAATTGAACCCCAACCAAAGTTGAAAACTCTTTGTAACACACCTATAAACATTTCTCAACATTAATTTTACATTAAAACAAACTTTAGCCCAACTTTTGCCCAAGCTAACCCAATTTGACCCATTTTTGTCCCCTTACCAAAGAGACCCAAGTTCAACCCAATCCAACTCCAAGCCTTACCAAATTGACTTCAAATAACTCATGAAACATTCCTAAGCCAAATTCAACACTCATTGGGCTCAACCATTACAAGGCTCCTCATCCTAAAAATCCATTTTAAAATTTAAAAGCCCATTTCCCAAGTCACTTTAAAAGCCCATGCAAAACAAACCCAAAAGCCCAAAATCCGCCTTAAAGCCCACATTACAATCTCATCTCATCCTCACTCAATTAATATCACTCCCTAAGTGCTAAATTCATCATGAAAATCAAACCAAAATGGTATTATGCCAAATCCCATCAAATAACCCCAAAATTTTCAAAATTCCATGAACCCTTTTCCATGAAAGTTGACTTGACTTTTCCCAAGCCAAATGGAGCCATGAAGCCATGTATGAGCCACATGGGAGCCATGAAAGCCTTGGACACCTCACCATACCCAAAGTGGCAAGAAGAGGAGACCCTTTAATGATTCTCTTAAGAGTGAATAACCACTCCCATGATTCCCCTAAACCATGCTTAAGCCTAATTGTACTTGGATGGTGACTTCTCCCCACTAATTAAGCCGAGCCAAATAGCTTTCTCTTCAGCCTACAGCAGGCCATGGGGAGGTGAACCTAGCCCAAAACCATGGGTTGACCCAAACCAAGCCAAAATCACCCCTTTCCCACTCCATTTCAATTCACCACCTTTACACATGGCCAACTCCACCGACTTCACCATTGCCAAGCCCCGCCCTCACCGTTCAAGATGGTGACTCGACCCCGGCCGGCCGCCCACCACAGCTGCCGGAAAACCCCATGGCCGAGACCTTGGGAGGAGCCCAACATTGAAATTCTCTCTTGCTGAGCTGCCCCATGCCCAATGGCCATTGGAGCTGTTCTTCCCTTGCCTAGAGCAGCTGATCCCAGCCATTAACTCCCCCTGGGAGGCCCTCCAGCCACTCCTATTTAAACCCCACCCCCTCTCGGCTAAGAAAAGAGTTACACCAAAACCGTACAGAAACTCTGTCAAAATTGTTTCAGACCATCCTCCACAATTAGAGCAATTGATCCCCAGTGATAATTTGCCCTAATCCCCATCCACAGAGCTCAATTTCTCAGCCAAAATTCCACCCAAAACCAGGACACTTTCCAATTCTCCACCAAACTCAAATTAAACTTACCCACACCTGCACAAGATCAAGAGAAGGAGTTCCCCGAAGGATGCCCCCTCTCCGAGCCACCCATTTGCTCTAGCCACCAAGCTTTGGAATCGGGTCTGGTCGAATTCAAGTCTAGACAATTCCTCAGGGCCAGAGACTTCATCTGGAGCTTACTTGGACTCAATCGAAGGTGACACACCTCTCAGATCGAAGCTACACTTCTCTGAGCAAAGGTATGAGCTCTCTCTTCTTCCCAAGCTTCTGAACATTCTCTATTTTGATTGCGTTAATTTCATGCCTCATAAACCATATGGATGTGTTCGTCTCTTCAAGACGAATCCATAGAGAATAAGAACGTAGAAATTGGTTAAGTATCGAAGGAGATATCAAGCCTGGAAGATGGACGACTCTCGGGTGAAGTCGATCGGGGACGATGAACGGATGCCGTCCATTCGCGCGTGTATTGGACGGACGGCTCAGATGGCGTCGGACCAGGAGATGGTACGTGAACCACGGGCCCCGTAGCAGCTGACTCAGATGGCGGCGCCGAATCAAAGTGCGCCGCGTGGCCTTTCGGAGCTGCCAAGGATTGCGTGGCGCCGCATGGATAAGTAGGAAAATAGGGTATTTTTCTATTTATTTAATTATTAGAACTTCAAAAATCCATATCTTTGCGTAGAAAAATCATAAAAATAAAATAAAAATATTCACTTGGTCAGTGAATATAGGAGAATAATGTGGAAAAGAAATCAAGTCATTTCATCAAGTATTTTATTTTTAATGATTTATTTACTCTCTGTGATATTTTAATTCTTCATTTGTATAGAAGATTCACCATGGCATGAGACCATAGAGCTTTTGAAGCCTCTGAGCTTGGGAACATTCCCTGAATTTTCCAAGGTCAGAGGCCATCCCTATGAGAAGTTATTGACTTTCCAAGTTCATGTTACTGTTTTGAGTATTTTAATTCCAATAATTAGCATGTTGATAAATAAATTCTAGGAAAATTTGGTGATGTTTCTTATGACCAGAGGAACCTAGGAAAAATAGGTTTTGAGTTAATTCACATGGAACATCCCTAATTGGCCTAAACACCCAAAATTGAACTTTAATTAATTAGGGTTAACTACACATCAAATTAACGTGAAAATAATTCTCCACTGATCTTTAGGATCAGAGGAACATCACATAAAAATTTGAAATCAATTGGAAATGTTTAACCCCACTAAATGGATTAATTAAGTCACATAACCAAAATTAAACTTTAAAAATTCATAACTCACAAAATACTTTTAAAAAATTCACAAAAATGGTTTTGGGGCTTCTCTGATATCAGAGGAATTTAGAAAAATTAAAATTGTAATTTTCTAAAAAAGTTGATTTTTATCATTACTTTAATATTTTTAATAATTAAAAAAATAATAAAAATCATAAAAATATTAAAAATCACCAAAATGTCACATTTTGAATTCTAATCACCTAGGAACAAACCAAATATTTTTCCTAAGTCTCTAGGGTAAGATATTGAATTTTAAAGGCTTAAAACAATTTTTGAATTAAAAAATTGATTTTCTTTAATATTTCCACTAAAATAATTCTAATAAATCAAAAACAAATCAGAAAAATATAAAATTTGGTTCTCTGATTTCCCTTAGGTCAGAGAAATTTTTGAAAAATATAAAATCCATTTTTCAACTTTTATTTATTTTTTAAAATTAATTAATACTCCAAAACTCAAAATAATTCTAATAAATAAAATATAATTCAAAAAATCACCAAAATTGGCCCAAATGGTCCTCTGATCATTAGGAACATCCCATAATTTTCTTATGGAAGAATCATTTCCTTGGTCATGTTATTAAATTTTTCTTGAAAACCCCTATTTTCCATTAAAAATAATTACATAAATAAATTAAATACAGGAAAATCACATTTTCTCCTATAATGTCTTAATTGACATGTTAGTGAGGTTACATAAAAATTTCAAGTTCATTTGAGCTTAGTTTAGTGAGTTATAGAATTATTAAGCTTGAAGGACAAAAGGGTAATTAAAAAATTTCAACCCCTAATTAAAATTTTAGGATTAATAAAAAAGGGGAGGGTAAAATATTTGATTTTAAACTGATTTTGGATGATTGAAACTTAAATAATTGAGGGTAGAAACCTACTAACCATTTCAAATATAATTAAAATAAAACTTTAATTAATTAATTAATTGAAATTTTGGAAGAATAATAGAAATTGGAATTATTAAAGTAGGGATATTATTAAGAGGATATTTATTCTTTAATTTATGAATCCCTAAATTAATTACCTCAACAATATTTAATTCTTAACTAAAAGGATAAACCTAACTTAAAATTTAAAATGCTAAACAATTTAAATTAAATTAAATTAAATTTAAGATGTTGAGATTAAATTAAATTAAAATCTAAATCAAGATAAATTAAATCATATTAAGATAAAAATTAAAATTAAATCAAAATAAATTAAATCAAATTAAATTGAATTAAAATTAAATTAAATTAAAATTAAAAATTAAATTAAATTAAAAATTTAAATTAAATTAAATTAAATTAAAATAAATTAAAAAAAATTAAAACTAAATTAAATTAAATTAAATTAAATAAAACTGAATTAAATTAAATTAAATTAAATTAAATAAAACTTAAATTAAATTGAATTAAAATCATTTAACAACACACCTAAATGAAATCATTAAGAGTTAAACCAAACACTTAAAGTAAACTTAAAACATAAAGGACTTGAACACTGTTCCAAACTTAAACTAATTTTTTATAATTAAGTCAAAATTAAAATTAAATCATTAAGTTTAAATCATTAAAATACTTAATAAGTTGATTTGCCCTTTAAAGCTCTTATTATTATAACTCTTAAATGAAGTATCAAGTGAAGTGTTACTTCACTTATAGGTTATTCAAATGTCCTAGTTCGCTGAGCAAGGGAACAAAACTTAAACCCCTAGATGATTAATTCACCTGTGCAACTAAATTTACTTGGACTCAAAACAATCCCAAAAATATTGAAAAGATGTTTAGGACTCCTCCTAAGCAATTTCTCAATATAACGGGATGTTTTAGAAGAACAATTGAATCTAGTTGTTCTTTGATGAAGATAATCATCCTTAAACCAAACCAAGAACCTAGACGTCATAGGAGATGACTAGTTATAGGATTAGGAACTTGGTAGACAACCAAAACCCTTTCCCTCAGCTTTACCTAGGTATTTCTTGAAAAATATTTAAATGCCTTAACATGTGTTTCAAGTGCAGCTTGGGATGACGGGAAGACCCTCCGTGTACGCTTTTATTTTATTGCAATTTACTTACATGCACAGTACTTTACTTTTTCTTGCATGATAAACAAGACTGTTGCATGAAAACCAAAACCTTTAGGATAGTCCCTAAACTGAAACCAAAACTAAATTAAAAGTCATTGCAAGATAAAATTCACCGCCACAACATTCAAAATATAAAACAACTCAAAATTTAATCATAAACAGAACAATAAAACTACAATCACAACTAAATTAAAACGTCTCATTGAATGATCGGGAATACCTCGGATGATGTAACCCACGTGTTGCTAACGGGATTTCCCACGATCTAAATGAAAGTGTGGAACTCATTCAGTTGAGTTTAGCAAATTCATCTGGACTAAGTGAATTCGATGAAAATAATGGTGCCGGGATGATGGAACCATAGGATCTTAATCGGTTCTGTTTAATCAACTTTAAGATTTGTTTAATTAAAATATTAAAAACACTTGGATTTTAAGATTTTCTCTAAACCAAAACACCTCTCGCATCTCCTGATTTATGACTTCTAAAACTAAACCTCTGCAACAACAAGGAGCTCGGAGCATGGTGGGCAACACGGCCATCGTCATCAAGAAACTCGGATCTACTTCAGCAAAACTTTCTTAGAATTAAATAACCAAGCCATAGGACTTCGAGGTAGTTTGCCTAGTGCAACATAAATCCTCAACTCTTCGTTAAGCATTTTCATAATCATATTATGCAAATTAAGTCCTAACCGGTCTTAGGATTCCGAGGTAGTTGTTTGGTACCACATAAACCCTCACATCTTCAAGGCTATTTGTATGATCATGTCATACAAACATAAGTCCTAATTAATTAAAATGGGCAGGATTGAAATATTAAATGATATTCTCAAATTTAAACCAAACAATAGGATAGTTTGGGAAGTTGCCAAGATTCTTCTTGGATCCTCAGCTTCTCCTACTTCTCTTCCTTTGGATTCTTAAAATAAACTGTTCTAAATTTGATCCATTCCCAATTGAAATTTCCTAAAATTCAATCCTTTGAAAACCTTAAACTTTGAAATTCTTGAGAGCAAAATCACTAATCATTATCGAGAGTTTTCTTAAATGATTCCCGTCATTTAAGATGTAATTAATTATAGGGGCTTGCCCTTATGGGAACTTTAAGAACTCAGATAATATAAACCCTGCTTAATTCCTTTATAATAAGCAGGGGAACTTGTCGGCTTATAAAATTGGTTCGCAGACCAAACGGATGTCACAAATCTTCTAGTTTATTTAATCGAGCCCTATCACCAAGCAGTGTGTTTATTCTTCGGGATAGATACACGGTTTGTGATGCGGTGCTCGTTTATATAAACTATTTGAGATGTGAGATCGGTTTGATTTCATATCTTTAAATTATCAAATTTAAAATTATTTTCAAAACCAAATACTACTTTCTAAATTATATATATATTTAAATAAAATTTAAAATTTAAATTTCGCCGACAATTTCTGTAGGCGACCCCTTTTCAAAATTACGACACTCAACCTAAAAATATGCCGACAAACCTAACTCAATATCTTTAACTTAGGTTCAATCTAAATTGAACCCAAGTTAATCAATAACCGACATTAAACTGAAATTAAACTTTCCACTTAAAATCAAATTAAGTCAAAATTCTTAATTTATGTTCAAACAACTTTAAATATCAAATCAAAGATATTAGATTCAAGTGACATTGAATCTAATTATCAAAGATTTTATCTAAGTCAAATACATATTAGACTTAACCCCTTTTTTGACTCAAATGACATCGAGTTTAGAATTCTAAAGTCTAACTTATGTTAGATTTTATCTAAGTCTAATACATATAAGACTTAACACCTTTTAGATTCTAATTGAATCTAGAATTCTAAAATCTAACTTATGTTAGATTATATTGAAGTCTAATACATATTAGACTTAACACTTTTTTTTAGATTCAAATGACATTGAATCTAAAAATTTAAAGTCTAATTTATGTTAGATTTTATCTAAGTCTAATCCATATTAGAATTAATACTTCTTTCAAATGACATTGAATCTAAAATATTAAAATCAACATTGACACTGTTAGATTCAAAAATTAAAATCTAACCTTTTGTTAGACTTTATCTAATTCACATTAAACTTCACATTCTCTCAAATTCAAATGAATCTAACACTCTTACAGATTAAGAACAAGTGTTAAGTTTTCTTTGCATATTATAAGATGTGCTAACTCTGTTTTGCAGGACGATCGAGATGAAATGACGACATTAGTTTCGTTCTAGATTTTTTTTGCATGTTATAGGGTATGCTAATTCTGTTTTGCAGGACGATATTCTAAAGACGAAACAACGACATAAAACCAAATGTCAAAATAAAATTGCAACATTTAGGTTAGCCACAGAACCTAAAACAAAGATATAACATAAAACAAACACAAAACGACATAACAACAATATGAAAAAATAAAAACAAAACTTTTAGGATAGCTACCAAATAAATAACAAATTACAAAACAATAAAATGAAATTAATGAAACAAAAATTAAAAAGACAAACAACAAAACAAAAATAAAAGAAAACAAAATTGACATAATAAATGACATTGACAAAATTAAATTTTTGAGGGTAGTATGACACATTACACATAGGATTGAAAGTTGACGTCTCTTTATTTATTCTTGAAACTTTTTAGAAAACAAGTGATTAACATTAATCAGATGTTTCTTCGACAATCATAATTGTCTAAGATGTAATTAACTATGCTCCTATAGGAGATTTAAGAACTCAGGATAGATATTATATCTAGAAATCTCTGGATACCACATTTTCATTATCCTTATATAGAAATTCTAGGATAAGACATTCTAGAATTTTATTTTATAGGGATTATCACCGACATCTCTTTTTCTACAGTTTTCTATCTTATTAGCCCTTATTTTCTTCACATTTCTTATTATCTAAGGATCCTTTTACGGAGTCCAAAGAAACAAGATTTATTAAAGATTAGGGCAATATTATAGATAAATAGAGTGGCGACTCCAAAAAATGACATCGACATTGACCCGAGAAAATCTCCGATACGGCTGCGAACACCGATAGATATCCCATGTTAAATGGAGAAGAAAATGTTATTCATAGGATAAGGGACCTTGTTGAGACACACCTGCTAAGGTGCAAAACTAAAAGGATTAAAAAAAGTTGGATAGCTTTACGTGAGACCCCTTTGACGGGAAATCCCTTAGATTGCTCCTGTCATTGAAGGTCGAATAATAATAACAAATCATGATAAGAGTCAAAATCCAGTTGATTTCAATAAGGATTGGCTCCTTGATAGAGGATACTTGTCGATGTAATTTTAATTAGGTCTAATGATTAGTTAACAAAATATGAGATAGACAACACAAGAACATAAGTAAGTGGACCACTATATTCCCTTAATGAAGAGTATAGGGGCATCCTGCCTGTGTGCATAGATCCACCTAAAAATTACCTATTTTTAGTGTACATTTCATGATTATTTTATGTACATTTTTTATGATATTGCACTTTAAATGAAATTATTTTGCATGTTTTTGGTTTCAGGTACATGGAATGAACATTTAGAGAAAATGAGGGCAAAATAAAGAAAAAATGATGTATTTTGTATGTCGCAATAACACCATCTATCGAGTACACTAGGCATTATATTGCCCCAGATTGGCACTTTAGTGCCAGAAACCACCTTTCTAGAAGAAGAATTGAATTTAGCCGAATTTTGATGGGTTCTTGAAGCAACCCTAGGCTATTTTCAGAGATCTATTTAATAGGTAAATTTTTGCATGAAGGAAGGAGACTTTTTGGAGAATTTTGAGACTTTTGGAGACTTTAGAGACTTGGAGAAAATTTAGAATAAGATTTTAGTGTGTGTATCAGTTGAGTATTGTGTGTTTGTGTTTGTATGAGAGTTTTGAGATTGCTTGAAGGAGACTCCAGTATTTGCGTGTGGAGAAGACATAATGTATTTTGTATTTATGTTTAAGTTTTTAATGTTAAGACTTGACTTTCAATACAAATCATGTGTATTTGTTTTATCTCCATGAATTATGAGTAGTTCCCCTTCTTTCTCCTTGCATATGAGAATTAATCTTATTGGATGAGAATGATTTAAATATTTATTTTTACTTTTGAAAATTGTGATGATATTTTCACTAATTCTTCATTTATTTTGCAAATTGGCCACTTGTGAGGTTAAAATCTATTGAGAAATATAATAACCCGGGAGAGCTATGACTTCACCCCACTTATGAATGCCACACTTCACTTTGGAAAGTGCCATCGTGATCACTCGAGGGAGAGTGCAAATAGATAGGGAGATAAGTTTTTATGGGCGTAGAATTAATGTTTCTAGAGTGTCAAAATAGATTCTTTTATCAATTTGGTTTAGAATTTGGATCATAAGTTTCCTTAGTAGTTCCTATATAGAGGATACAGTGGTAATCTGGAAGTGAGAGGCTACAATCTACTCAGCATTACTACACAAGATGGAGACAAACTTTAGGCTAGCCAATGTTCTTTGCCAGCAATGAGAGGGGGTAAAGGATAGGAATGCTCCTATTTGTTACATTACATCATCTCATATTTTTAATCATTTAAATCCTACACAGGTTAACATCTCTTTGCAAGAGGAAAGATCTTTTAATAACATTCAAACTCACTTTTATACTTTATAAGTCTTTTGAACTTTATTAAACTTTTAAATTTTGTTGTTACTTCCTGCTTAAATTTAGTTTTAACCAATACAAACATATCGACAATTTATTCTTATTATATTTATTTGCAATTTAAATAGAGTTTTACAAGTTAATATTAAGAGTTACAACTTTCCTTATGGGATCGATACTGGGGTTTTTAAAGAAAATCCTATATTACTTATATATATGTATAGTACCCTTAATGTGAAAACTAATTATATATTTTCTAAATCATTTCATTTTTTCTCACTAGTCGCTAAATATAATTTAAGACGAGTTTTTGGAAATTTTAAGAAATATAATTATTAACGTAATTGCTGGTCTGGCCAAGTATTTTGCGTCGTTGCTTGGGATAGTGACAGAACACTTTAACTTTGAAATCATATTTGAATTGTAGATTTGTTTTTAGGAAAATTGAAATTTAATTTTAGAGATTTTTTATTTTTGAAAATTATAAAAAATTCAAAATAAACCTATAATTAAAAAAATATTTGAAAAAACCAAAAATCCAAAAAAGAATTTAAAAACCAAAAAATTTAAAACTTTTAAATATATTTTATTTTGAGTGTGTTGTTTTATTTTCTGAAATTTTTTACATTGAGCATGCATAGTTATGGATCTGAAGGTTTAGTGCCTTACGATTTTGAATTAGAACGAACTATAGGAAAAATTCAAAAATAAAAAAGGACTTCATAATTTTAAAGAAATGACAAACACATCACAAAATAATATCAAGATTCAAAATGCTGAAAATGAAAATCATAATTTAAAATGACATTTAAGGCATTATGCAAACCCTGTAGTAAAATTTTTTTTTTTAAGTATTCAAACCTCTGTTGTAGTGGCTAACTTACTTTAACTTAAACTTGCAATTATACAAATAGTACAAAACAATTAGTTTGGGAAAAACCATCTGAGGATCCAAATTTATATTTAGCAGGTTTTTAGTACTGTGTGCTACATTGAAATATGATGGCATATCAAAAGATGTCGTCAGACTTAGACTTTTTCCTTATTCATTATGGGATAAAGCTAAGATGTGGTTAAATTCGTTAGCACCTGGATCTATTAGAACTTGGGGGATTTAACACAAAAAAAGCTTGGCTAATTATTTTCCACCTTTAAAAACTGCTAAGCTTAGAAATGACATTACTTATTTTACTCTTTATGAAGGAGAGCCAATACATGAAACTTGGAAAAGATTTAAGCAACTCCTTTGAATATGTCCACATCATGCTTTGCCAGACTGGTTAATCATTCAAACTTTTTATAATGGGTTAGTAGTATCCCTTAAATCTATCATAGATGCTGCTGGAGGTTCAGTAATGTCTAAACCTTTTGATGAAGCTTAATTATTAATTGAAGAGATGGCCATGAATAAATTTCAATGACCCTTTGAAAGGGTAAATCTAGAGAAAGTAGTCAGTATTCATGATAATGATGCAATTTCAATGGTTGCATCTCAAGTTGTTACATTATCTAGGAAAATAGACCAAATTGGAATGAATTTTTGTCAAACACCTATAATGACTGAAGAAAATTCATTAGGACAAATGATTGATTCTCAAACTTCATTAAGAATAATAAACGCTCTTAGTACACACAATAACCCATATTCTAATTATTTCAACCCAGGATAGAAAAATGATCATAATTTTAAGTGCAACAACAATTCTAGTGGTAGAAGTCAACAATGGGGGAACAATCAAATAAACTAATTGGGAAACAGGAACAATCAGTGTAGTGCTAACTATAAACTTATTTATCTTTCTGGATTTAGTAGTAACTAACAAGATAAGGAGAAGAAGTTTTCTATAGAAGAAGTGGTGTTACAAATGAGAAATCAATTACAAATTCAAAGTGCTGCCATTCGAAATATATAGAATCAATTGGGACATATTGCTAATGCACCTAGCAATAGGCCCTAGGGAACACTTCCTAGTAATGTTGAGATTAATCTTAAAGATAAAAATAAAGAACAAGAATAAGTTAAACCTGTCTAACTAAGGAGTGAAAAGGAACTAAATGTATAAGTTCAGAAAGAGATTGAAGTTGAGAGATAAAAAAATGAAACTGAAAAAAATGAAGAAACTATTCCTAAGGATGTAGAAAGATCTGTCTCTCTAATTAAAATTAATGTAGAAAGTCCACTGCCTATTTTTTCTCAAATACTTAGACAACAAAAACTTAATAAAAAATTTTTAAAATCTTTTGAGATATTTAAGAAGCTTACAATTAATATTCCTAATACATAAGCGATGGAACAGATGCCAAGTTAGGCTAAATTTATGAAAGAAGTTTTAAATAAAAAAACGATGTTTAAAGATTATGAGACTCTTGCACTTAGTAAAGAATGTAGTAAAATAATTCATAAAAAGCATCCTAAAATACTTAAAGATTCTGGTAGCTTCACCATACCTTGTGTAATTGGAAAAACATTTTATGGAAAAGCATTATGTAATTTAGGAGCAAGCATTAATCTTATATGATTATATATATATATATAGAAGGTTAGGTTTAGGAGAAATATCTCCCACTACTATTACCCTACAATTAGCTGATCGATCTATCACTCGTCCTAAGGATGTTATAGAAGATGTGTTGGTTAAAGTAGACAAAATTTATCTTTCCTGTTAATTTTATTGTGTTAGATATGGAAGATTATGAAGAAATTCTTATTATATTGGGAAGAACTTTCCTTGCTACCGAACGTGTAATGATAGATGTGCAAAAAGAAGAACTAGCCGTGAGAGTTAATGATCAAAAAGTTACATTTAATATGATTAAATCAATAAAATATCTTGATAAAAGAAAAGATGCCAAATGTTATATAATGAGCATCTTTGATTATATGATTGTTAATCATTTTCAAGAAAGATGTGAAGTCATATCAGACCAAAAAAATGAAGTCATATCAGATCAGAATGAGATAAAGAATGAAATTGAAAGCGATTTTGAGGATGAATCAAATGAGATAATCATTGAGGATTCAATTTATGTTTAGAAAAACTTTGAATTTTTAGATACTATTAAAAAGAGTAAACCTCTAATTTCTTTTATTAAAAACCCTTCTGAACTTGAAGACTTTCCCTACTCATTTAAAATGTGCATTTTGGGGAACTCATCTACATTACCAGTTATTATATCCTCAGATTTGACTAAAGAACGAGAAGAAAAATTATTAGAAACATTGAAAAATCATAAGAAAGCTTAGGGATGGACATTAATTGATATTTAAAGAATCAGTCCTTCAAATGCACAAAATTTTGATGGAAGAAAATCATAAGCCTAAGGCTAATCCTCAAAGGAGATTAAATCTTATAATGAAAGAAGTTGTTAAGAAGGAAATTTTAAAGTTGTTGGATGAATGAATTATTTATTCTATTTTAGACAGTTCTTGGGTTAGTCCTATCCATTGTGTTCCTAAGAAACGGGGAGTGAATGTAGTTGTAAATGGAAAAAAAATAAATTAATTCCAACAAGCCAAGTTACTGGATGATGAATTTGTATTGACTATAGACAATTAAACCTTGCCACTAGGAAAAATCACTTTCCTCTACCTTTTCTGGATCAAATGTTGGATAGACTAGTTGGGCACCACTATTTTTGTTTTTTGGATGGATATTCTAGATACCATCAAACACATATTGCTCCTAAGGATCAAAAGAAAAGAAACATTTACTAGTCCATACATAATGTTTGTTTTTAGGAGAATGTCATTTGGATAATGTAATGCACCTGCAACTTCTCAAACATGTATGATGTTAATTTTCTGTGATTTAATTAAGAAAGAAGTTGAAATTTTTATAGACAATTTCTCTATTTTTGGAACCTCTTTCAATTCATGTTTAAATCACTTGTCAAGGGTTCTAAAACGCTGCGAAGAAACAAACCTTGTTCACGATTGAGAAAAATTCCAATTTGTGGTTACAGGAGAAATCAAGTTACTGTTGAATTACAACCTCCTATTACTGTGGGAGAAATTAGAGGTTTTCTAAGACATGCTGGTTTCTATAGCATTGTATTAAAGTTTTTTCAAAAATTTCCAAGCCATTATGTCATCTTTTGGAAAAAGAAACTCACTTTGATTTTAATGAAGAATGCCTAAATGCCTTCAATTTATTAAAATAGAAATTAATCACTGCACCAGTTATTGTTTCACTGTTGACCTCACTTTCGTTGAGGTCTAGTCTTTCCTTAGATTAGCCTAGGGTCTAGCTATATTACTCTCTCGGTGACTATCTTAGAAGACTAGTGATGGGACCCTTCGCTCTTAGAAATTTAAGACACATCGTTGCTTCACTTGGAGTTTTTTAATGCTTAAAGTCTAACCTATAAGTACATAGGAGGATGAGGCCAAACATAAGGAAGCTGAAGAGGAGTTCTCTATAGGATGGTCAAGCTTTATGACTGACCCAAGTTGATCTGGAGCTAGCACACATACTTGCATATTATACTCTCACACACTACCTCACAAACCTAAATCAAACATACCAAACTTCCTCACACTTGATCCCCTGCTCTTTTGGAAACTCTTGTGGGTGGTTCCTTAAGCCCTTGGCTCATAGCTAGGGTTTGGGTTAGAACCAACACACGGAGGATCCAAAGTGGGATTTCTCTTGGTCTATGGCTCAAATGGGTTAATGTTCTCATTTAATCCCAATTCTACCAAAAATTCCAACCTTTATCCCCTTACCCCAAAAACATCCCCCAAATTTCCAAATTACCCCTACAACCCTAACTTTGACAAAATCCCAAAATTACCCAAATTACCCAATTTTCACCAAAAGTTATCCCAAAACATTCATTACCACTCAAAATGCTCAAAACACCTCAAATTTACCCAAACTCCCAAAATACCCCCAAAATACCCGAAGTGGCCAAAATGCCCCTCCAAATTCATAAATTCCAAAAATTATCAAAACTTTCAAAATCACCCAATTTGACCAAAAACCCTAAATTGCCCTGTTAAGCCCAAAATGCCCAAATCACCTTCAATGTCTACCTAATTCAATCCAATCCTCCTCAATTTCAATTCTAAACTCAAATTCACCATGCTTAAGACCAATTAAAACTAAATCTATGTCTAATTTGACCCAATTTCAAGCTCAATTTCAAGTCAAACCAAAAAGCCCCAATTTTGACCATTTAACCGAAGTCTCCCAAATTGAACCCCTTAGCCAAATCAAAATTCCCAAATTTGAATTCTAAACTCAAATTCTCAAATTTGAATTCTAAACTCTTCATAACATTCTTACACACCAAATTGATCCATCGATTGACCCACATTTGAGCTCAAACCTCACCCAAGTCCAACCAAATCTAAAATCCCCAATTTTGCCCCAAGTTTGCCATTTGACCAAATTACATCAAATTGAATGCCCCAAGCTTCAAATTGCCACCCAATTAATCTTTGGAAATCTTCATGAAATCCCCCTTACACAATTTTGACCAATCAATTGAGACATAACCCCACTCTAGCAGTTCTCAAACTTAAGCTACCCCAAATGTCCCAAAATTAACCAAATGACAAAATCAAGCAAAATTGATTCCCCAAACCAATTCAAAACCACCCGAAATTTTTCCCAAAACTCTCATGACAATCATATACACGATATTGCTTAATCACTTGAAGATGATGACTAGGAGCCATTGGATTGTGTGTGTATTGCTTGGACGTTATAATCGCTCTTGATTGATTATCTAAACATAAAGCACAGCCGCGTGGCAGCTGACTCAGAAGGCGGCGTCAAATGAGAGTGCGCCGCGTGGGAGTTTGGAGCCACCTTAGGTTTGTGTGGCACTGAGTCACTTAAGTATGAAAATAAGAATTTGATTGATTTATTTAAATTAGTGAACTTATAAAATCCATAACTTAGTCGAGAAAAATTATAAAATTAAAAGAATTTACCCTCTTGCTCAGTGAATAGAGGAGAACAACGTGAAAATAATTTCATATTTGTTTGATGCATGTGTGATTTTTAATTATTTAAATTCAGTATTTGGAATTTTAATTCTCTAACTGCATGTACAATTCACCATGGTATGAAACTTAGGGCTTTTGTTCTCTCTAACATGAGAGATCTTCCCTGATTTTCCAAGATTAGGAGAGGTCCCTATGAAGAGATGTTTATTTCTCAAGTTCATTTTAATTTATAAATCATAAAAAATGCAATATTTATCAGTAAAATATAAAAATATTTTTGTAAGTTTCCTGTGACCAGTGGACCATTAGAAAAATACAAACTTGATTTAACTCATTAAAACTCAGCCTAATTTTAATCAGCTCACTAAACCTAAATAAAATTAAATTAGAGTAAATATAAATGTAAATGACATAAAAATCATTTTCCACTATATTTTAAGGTTAAGGGAACTCCTCACAAAAATTTCAAGTGAATTGGAATTAATTTGACCGCCTAATTAAATTTTATAAGTTTAATAGTATTTTTGGCACTAAAATAACTATATTAATTGAAATATAAGTAAAACAATTATGAAATTGGTTTTGGGAGTTCCTTGTAACCAGGGGAATTTCATAAAGATAAAATGGTAATTAAAATCAACACTTCTTTTTTTTTTACCTAAGTTTTAAATTGAAAAATAATAAAAAACTATTAAAAATCATTAAAAATCATAAAATCACAAATATATAAAAATATACCAAATTGCCACATTTGGTATGCTAATCATTTGAGAATAATTAAAATAATTTTCCTAATTTCCTAAGTGAAGATATTAATTTTAAAAAATTAATTTTTAAGTTTTAAAAGTGATGTTACCTAATTTCTCACTAAACTAATTCTAATAATTAAAATATAAATCAAAGAAATATGAAACTTATTTCCCTAGGTTCCCTGACCTTAGAGAGATTTATGAAAAATATAAAACTTAATTTTCAACATGAATAAATTTTTTTTTTCATTAATGCTTCAGGATTTAAAATAATTATAATAACAAAAATAAAATTCAAAAAATCATGAAAATTAGTTCAAGTGGTCTACTGATCTATGTGAACCTCCAATAATTTTTTTAAGGATAAATAATTTATTTAGATTAATTTATTGAATTATCTTTGAAATCCTCATTTTGGCATGTAAATAATTATATAAATTAAATTAAAATTAGAAAAATCACATTTTCTCTAATGTTTATGAGTGGGGTAATATAAGAATTTGAAGTTCATTTGAGTTCTATTTAACAAATTCTGAAGTGATAGCCCTTATAAAGGGTAAAATTGTAAATTAAGAAATTTAAGTTTTGATAAATTTTTAGGCCTAGCCTAATGGGGAAATGGGCAATGAATTATCATAATTTGGAATATCTTAATGACTTAAACGTAAGGGATTTAAATGGTAGAAACTAACCTCATCTTTGTCATAAAAAAAGATAAACTTGCAATTTCCTGGATTATTTTAACTTGGAAAATAATCAAAATTAAATGATCTAATGGTTAGGGGTTTAACTTTGGAAGTTCATAATCCATCAAACTAGCACCCATAGTTTTTTTTTAATGATAAATTCAATACTTTGATAATAATTGAGAATCATAATCATAAGTTAAATCTTTTCCCAAAATTGCAATGATATCCATTAAAGCTTAAGGGCTTAGTAGTGAGCTAGGCTTGATCAAGATTTGTTTAACGAGATTTAGAAAATCAAATTTGATTAATATTAGGCATCTTAAAACACTACAAGCCCAATTCTAAAATTTAGATGACTAAAATTTTTAATAAATTGATTTTCCCGTAAGGGCCTTCACTCACATAATTAATAAATGAAATGTCAAGTGATAATTACCCCATTCTTTGGGTTGATAAAAACATAAGTTCATTGAGCATAAGGGTATAATAGGGATGAGTCATCAAGCAACATAATAATATTGAACGACTCGAGACTTTTCAAGAGATTATGAGATGTCCGGGGCTCGGCCCCTGGACCTTTCTCATAACCTTTTGAATATCTTGAAGGAAGATTAAAATTATTTTGCCTCTCTTAAAGAATCATCTATACATTTAAATAAATAAGACCCACTAAGTTATGATACAGGACTTAGTAGGCCCATGAAGAACCTACCTTAGGCTTGCTCAACTTTTCTCACAAGCATGCTTTAATTCCAGTAAAATTATATATATGCATTGCAAGGCTAATCTTTCAGGTGAAGGAATGAGAAGAAATGCCAGATACGCTTTTATATTATTTCACTACAAATTACTTTCATTTACTTTATCGTACCTTTTCTACTTGTGAAATGGCATGCTAAACAATAAGGTCACCCTGCATGTCAAAACCATAATTTTTAGGATAGCCACAAAATCAAAACTAAAATAAAAATTAAAATGAAAAAAAAGATAAAAATTCACTACCACAATATTCAAAATATAAAACAACTTAAAATTTAATTACAAAGAGAACAAAAATCACAAGTGAAACTAAATTAAAACGTCTCTTTGAATGATCGGGATCCCTTAGAGGAGGCAGCCTACGGCTGGTAACGAGATTTCCCACAGTTTGAATGAAAATACTGAATTCATTCAGTTGAATTTGGTAAATTCATCTGTCCTAAGTGAATCCGAAGAAAATAGTGGTGCCGAAATGAGGGAACCATGGGATCCTAATCGTTGTCACTATAGTCAACTTAAATTCCCCCCTTATAAGACATTAAGACATCTCAATTTCAATATTTTTAAAACATGACACTTCTCTTATCTCTTCAGTTTGACACTTCTAAAACTAAACATGCTACAACAAGGAGCTTAGAGCATGCATAGTGGGCAACATGACCATCATCAACAGAAAACTCTTCAGAATAAATATTAAGCCAAGGGCTTTGAGGTAGCTTGCATAGTGCAACATAAACCTTCACTTTATCTCTTTAGTCCTCTGCACACTGTGCAATATAAGCCCTAACTCGTCTTAAGATTTCGAGGTTGTCGTCTAATATAACATAAATCCTCTTATCTTCCAGGCTGTTCAAATGATCAGTATCAAGTGGACGTAAACCCTAAAAAATAAAATTGGCAGAATTAAACATCAAATATGTATCTCAAATTGAAGCCAAACAATATGTAATTTGGGAAATCATCAAGATTCTTCTTGGAGCTGTGATTTCCCCTATCTTTCTCTTCCTTTAGATTCCTATAATAACTGTTCCAAACCTAAGCCACTCACCTATTGGATTTCTTATTACCACACTTTCTTAAAGATCCTACCTTTTGGATGTCATGAATACAATATTTCTTGATATATATCAAGAGTTTTCTTAGGTGACTTCGGTTATCTAAGATGTAATTAAATATAGGGGCTTGTTTTATAGGAAACTTAAAGTCCTCAGGTTAATATAAACCTTATCTAATTCTTTTGTATTAGATAGATGAAGTTGACGGTCAACATAAATGGTTTGCAAACCAAACGGTTGTCATAAATACTTTGGTTTATTTGATCAAACCTCACCACAAAGAAATGTATTAACTCTTTGGGATAGATTAATGGCTTGTGGTGCAGTGCTTGATTACTTAAACTATTGCATATATGAGATCGGTTTGACTTCATATTTTAAAATCAAATTTATACTTTCCAAACTTCTAGATATATTTATATAAATTAAATCTAAATCCACTCTTTGCGACGACAATTTTCTGGCGACTCCGCTGGGGAATTGTTATTCTCGTCATTAAGATTAAAAAATATTGTTCTCATACATCGGTAATGCGTTCATGTCCCTCATGAACCAGATTACCATTCTTTCATTGACATACTTCACCCATTTCTTTCCTGGGAAAGTACAATTAATTCTCCTCGATTTTAGGACAGTCTGTTTAACCATCCTTAAACAGAGGGGTTCAGAAATCTTTAGGATTCTTCTTAATTTTGTGGGGTCGGACCCCCAATAGGTGTGTTGGTGAACAAGTTTCACTAGAGCAGTATACGTTGTGAAGGGAATCCTGGGCGGGGTCCCACACTTCACTATTCTCTTTATGCTTCACGGGTTTGATTTTGTTATCAGCTAACTAAACCATTCTTTCTTAAATCTTATACTCATTTTATTAATATACATGAAAATCAAAGGTGTAATAAAACATTAAAAATAATTTATACCCAGTTAATAGAATGATATTTTTTGTAGTGTTTGCACTATGATTACAAGGTTTTGGCCTTTGCTAACTTTCTGAATGTTTCTTTCGACAGTCACGATGTCAAACCCAATGCTTACCTTCTCCTGCAACTTGCCTACCTCTCGCGAGGCCCGTCTTGCCACTCAATGATCCAGTTTGGGATCGGCTTTAGTTAGTTTGAAGTCGTGTTGGGAAAAGCCTTGTTCATTGTATGAAAGTTGCTACCCTGAAGTTCAAGATCTGTCTGTCGAGTTTTATTTGAACTCCCACCAGGTCTTCCCTTCTACTAAGAAGGTGAAGGTTGCTACAGCTCCCATCAAGTCAGTTGTCTCAGTGCCTAGGAGAGTTGTTACCCCTACCGCTGCTGGTTTTGCCGTCACTGTACCTACCTTCTCATCTGCCAAGGGGAAGGAAATTTTGTATAAAGATGATACCGATAATACTTTCCTTGTTGCACCATCAGTTTTTGAGATTGGTTCCAGCTCTAGAGTTCTCATGAAAACTAGGTCTCAGAGGAGGAACCACAGTCGCAAGATTATCAAAGCCGCCAGGGCGCAAGCTACAAGTCTGTCAGTAATTGATGAGATTCCTCAACAGGAGAAACTCGGTTTACCAAGGACCTCTCCTCTCCTTTGAGGCAGTAGGTTCCACCCGTTGGTTGGTACTACTCGAGACGATACCCTTCTGAGGATTGTTGCTACTCTACCGTCGCCACATGGTTGTGATGAGGTGAGGGAGAGGCCCACACCCGTCAACCGAGTCCGCACAATTTTCTAGAGATTAACTGAAAAAGAAGGACGTTCCATTGCCAAACGCCTTAAAAAATGGCTTGTGCAATATCCCCCGAAATGAAGAATGAGATTCTGAGAAAGGAAAGACCCGTCTGAGTTTCTGTTAGACATCGTATGGGGAGGCTTGCTGATGCCACCTCTACAGATGCTACTGCTGCCGCTCTAATACCTATAGTGCACAGATCAGTCAAGTCTCAGTTGGATTTGAGAGTACCATCTACCAATGATTATAAGGAATTCCAAATGAAGAAGAATAGGAGAGTGTTTTTTTCCTCTATGCATGGTCTACATCCCAGGGAGCACATTTATTCTCACCACTCTGATGTCCCCGCCAACACATTCCGTCTCAAGGCTCTAGCTTTTAAGAGGAAAGTGTGGTTACGAAAGGTCGTTGCACTAGTACGCTCCAAGAAGTCTGTCGATCATAAAATTGATCATGAGTCTGATGTTCCCATTGCAACTACCACCTTTGCTTTTGAGTTAGTTCTAGAGAGAAGTGACAGTCGAGGGAAGTCTACAAATCTGGAGTTAAAGAGAAAGTAGTCAAAGATAAAGTTCAAAATCTCCGAGCTGAGATTTCAAAATTAACAAGAGAATAAGGACTATATGTCAACAGTGAAGATTATAACCTGTCGGATTATATGGAGGAAGAATTCATGGAAATTAATGTGGTTGAAACCAGGTCCACATCAACTACGTGCGACGCTCCTAGTGAGGAGAATGCCTCAGAGGAGCTTCAAAGGGCCATTTTTACAAGAGATGAACAAATTATTCAACTGGAAAAGAAGGTGGAAGAGATGACCGCTGATGTGTGACTTAGCCTAAAGAGGCTATATATATACTTTCAAATGCAAGAATTTGATACCACTGCTAAAAGATTTAATCACTAACAGCGGTGCCAAACACTTGATGTGATTTTACTTATGAAAGAGTTTATGAATTTATATTTAGATTATAATTTGTAAAATCCTAATTACCAGCGCAATTATACGTATTGTATCAAGTAATACAGGGCTCTAGTAGAGTCCTGGTTATCGATCCCACATGTAAGATTTTTAGAATATTAAGTAATATTTTTAGATTTTTCAAATTAAAAATAATTTTTCTTATTTTTATTTCTTTTTAAAGTTTAGATTTTAGATTTAATGAAATTTATACTAAATGTATGTAAGCAATACTAAAATAAATATTAATGCAGGTATAAATAAAACAACTTTCTCCTTTTCAACTAATCCAGGATTTTTAGAATAATTACCATTTGTGGAGAATTTAGATTATGGTATTGTACCAAATAGAAGCATTCCTATTCTTTACCCTTTGGTCTAGGCATAAAGAACATTGACTAATCTATAGATCGGTTCAGGATGTTTTATTAGTAAAATGGGTTAATCTAGGCTCACACTACTAGATGTCCAAGGGTGGCTATGTTCGGCCCTACCAGTGACTCATTCCCTATCTATAAACCAAATTATTAGAATTTAGTCTGTCACTCTAAAAACTAATGAATTCTACACCCAATAAATCATATCTTCCTATTTATTTGCACTTCACCTTGAATAACCCGCATAAAGCCTTCGACTATACAAGGATTCATGTGATATCTACTAGTTAAGAATTTATCTCCGGATAGATTTCAAAATTGTTGAACAGGTTTTAACAATTTAAATGGCCAGTTTAGAAAGTAAACTAAGATCAGGTATTAATATCATCACAATTTTTATAAATATTGTAAGTTAAACTCTCCACCAAAGTTTAAGTATTTTATTATCATTTCATAGTTGAAAGGAGAAAGAAATCTAACTACTCAGAACACATTGAATTCACACAACAAAACATATTTATAAAACATTGAATCAAGTTACAAATACTTATCTGCAATGTTCCTTCAAGTGATCCGTTGACTCTTACTGACTCTAATGCAATGATTAAAGACTTCAACAACAACAACACTAATAATCTCACACTTAACACTCAAAATAAACTCACTAAATAATAAAGAAGGTGACTCCCTAAAATAATTGGATGGAATATAGTGCTTGGGGACTAAAGATGCAAGAAGGGGTGAAAGAGACTATAGGGTGTGATTTTCTCTGTAGAGTGAGCTCCTATTTATAGAGCTTTGAATTTGACCAGGGGTTGCTTAAGGCACCTCTTCAATATTCGTCCGAATACAATGTATCTTCTAGAAGGTAACTGTCACGCCTAGGCGCCGGAATCTGGCGCCTAGGCGCCAGACTCCGTGAACAGGTCTTCGCACCTCTTCACTTTATATCACACCTCTTTGCGATTAAAACCGTTTCCTTGTGTCCAAATGCATTGTATCACATGTCCTATATATTAGGAGCAACTTCCAGTCTTCTAGAAGCTCCAATAACCGCTTAACTTTGTCAAAATAACTCCCTAAAATCATAAAAAATCTTAACAGCGTCTGTATCGAGCTGGCGCTTAGGCGCCGGATTCTGGCGCCTAGGCGCCATGCCAATAATTCTAATATTTTGCTCCATAAGCTCCATTTTTGCTCCTTTTTGCTCCTTTTTGCTCCTTTTTTCTTCTTTTTCTTTCTTGGACTCTTTTTTAATCATCTACATCCAAAAATATGAAAATACCTTTCATTAAAGCATAATATCTTTAAGAATTGAATCATAAATATGGCATAAAAAAGGGTATTTTTTAGGGAGATCAAATTCCCCCAAACTTAAACGTTACTTGTGCCCAAGTAACCCTTTTCATTACTTAAAAATAGATAACATTTGGAATGAAGTTAAGATATTTAAGATTCCTTATAATTTTTGGTCATATAAATGCTTTAGCAAATTATTAACCAAATTTTACTAATTAAGTTTAATTTTAAGAATTAAAGAATATTTAACTACCAAATCATAAGACTTCCAATTTTTCATTTATTTCAAGAATAATAGTAGTTTATCATATTAAGGTCACATAGAATATTTAAAAGAAAAAGATTTTCATGAAATATATTTCTAGTAAAAATATTTGTACATAGCAATTAAGTTTCAAATGTAATCAGTTTTCTTTCTATAAGATAATTCAAGTGAAGCCAATTTTTGATTAGGCATTTCCTCAAGCTACTCCCCACATTCTTTTTTTTCTTCTTTTTTTTTGGATTGTTTTTCAATCCTTTTCTTTTTTTTTAAGTGAGGAATACTATTTTTGGATAGCTTGCTAATGATTTTGAACTTCACTATGCTTAACTTATTTTCAAATACTTATACATTCTTGCTTAATAAATATGAAATTTTTAATAATTTATTATTTTTCAAAACTTATTTCAATTTTTTCTTTTTCAAGCAATAATCTTGATTCCATAGTATTTCAAAAATAGAATTCTCTTTACTATAAATAGAAAAATTTTGATCTTATTATTCTTTAAGTTAAATAATTCTATTCTTAAAATCAATCAAAATTTTTGAAATTTTTGTTAGGTTTACTAAATTATTTATAAATTCAAAAATTTAGGTAATCTTACACAGATTTTTCATTCCTTATGTTATGTTAATATATTTTTAAAGAAAATATTAGTTCTTTAAGGACAAATAATATTTAAGTTTGATAAATGTTTTCCCTTCCCCCAAACTTCAGCTTTAGTATAAATATAAATCATGAAACTTTCTAAAGCATGAGTGAAAGAAATAAACAGAAATTAATCTAAGTGAATTAATGATGCAGTAAGGAAAAACTAACTTCTACTTCTACACATGCTTTAATATGAATATAACAGAAATGATTAAGCATATATAGAAAAGTTTTGCAGAGCAGGAGTTAATTTATAAAAAAAAAAATTTTATTTTTTTTATTTTTATTTTTAAAAATGCAAAATTACTAACTATTCATGAACACTAAATAGTAGGCTGAAACATAAATAAACTTTTATAAAGATTCATTCATATTTCAGTCTTAAACACACATCAGATAAACTAAAAACAGTTTCAACATAAAAAGTTCACATCAACACTAACAAATAACATCACACTAAACAACACAAGAAATAAGAAACAAACTAAAAACAGAATCAACACATCTCAAGAGGTAAGTCAAGCTACTAATCACTATCTGTAGCTTCATCATTGTCATTACCAAAAGAAAACTCCATATCCTTCGGATCAACATATAGTGAATATCTGGGACATGTAGGGAACTAAACATCATGCTCACCTTTCAGAAATCTCACTAAAGACTCAGAATACTCAGCATCGTAATCACTCTTTCTTTGTGTATACTCAGAAAGATGATCAATCTTCTTATCGATCTTATCTACTCTACAATGAGTTAAGTATAACTCATTCTGCTACTCTATAAGCTTATCATGCATGGATTCCCAAAAAGTAGATGGTGGCTCAACAGAAGTAGATGGTCTAGAAGTATAAGCTCTACGTGAAGTAGGTAATGAACCAGAAGGTGTAGTAGAACTCTTACCTTGAAGTCGATCATAGATACTGACGCTCTCTCTTCCTATAGGCTTTGTCGACTTGAGCTTTTCCTCAGAAAGCTCAGCAACTACTCCACCTTTTTCACATAGAGAATAGATTAGAGATGGAAAACCAAGTCCAATAGAAGTGCTAGAATGAGCAGTAGCCTATACAGAATCATAAATAATGCTCCCTACATCAATAGGCTTCCTCTCTTGAATGCAGTAGTTGAGGATAACTCTATCTTTGGTAAATTTGCTCAAATAATTGGATGGAAGGAGACGAGCAGAAATAAAGTAGTGTCATGCCTTTGAAATACCATTAAGCTTAGAAGATGAAAAATTTACCCTTTTTCCATTCCGGATCTTCCAAGCTCCAGTACCGTCAGCCAGGTAGGCAATAATCATATCCAAATCTCCCTCAGATGGAGATAATCCGGAGTAATAGCACTTAATGTTTAGCGGTAGGCCATAAAAAATATTGATACGTTCAGGAGTGAATCCTACTCCAACTTCTCTAACGAAAACCTCTTACTCTTCAAAGATCCACAAAATTGGCATAAAACTCTCTAAAAATAGGGATAACAGCAACAGCAGTAAAATAACAGAATCATTGCCAGTTGAGTGGAACGATCATTTCCTCAATTCTTCCTCCTGGATTGTAAAAACTTCGCTCTGAGATAAACTTCCAAGTTGTAGCAAAATCATTATATCGGAAAAGTACAGCGGCAGTGACAAACTTGCTACAATCAAAATTTTCTCGTTCCTTTCCTCATTTAGATTTGGGTGACATCTAAACGTGAAATAAAAACGCAAAATAAATTCATAGGATCACAGATAAATACTAATTTAAGCTTCTTAAACTTGAAAGAGCTTAAAAATCCATGGATTTAACTTTAAAAATCAAAATTTTTCTTAAAGTTTGGGTTTTCTTCAATGTGAGCAAAATCCATGGTGAAAATCGAAAATAATTGGTTTAAAATGTAGATCTGACCTTAGGATGAAGAAATTGAGTAATTTCAAGCTCAAAAACCTGAAAATCTGGTCTTAAATGGGATTTATAGGAGGTATTTTTGTGAAAAACTGTGGTGGAGGAAGCTTAGGCGTCAAAAATGGCGTGGGGGGTTTAAGAAGATGAGTTTTTGGGTTCAGGCCGAACCAGGGCCTAGGCGCCGAATTCTGGCGCCTAGGCGCCAGACTCGCCTTTCCAAAAATTCGATTTAAATTTTATATTTTCCACCAAATCTTATCAAATTTAACTCCTAATTACTCTTATGAGAGTGTTAATCCAATTTTTATCCTCCAAACATTTTCACAATGAATTTAAAATGATATTTTAGATCCACAAAAATGTATTCAAATTCTTCAATTCCAATCCATAACTTCCATTCCAAATTCAATAAATTTCAGTACAAGACTGTATCAAGGTTCATCGTTTTATAAATAACACAAACAACAACATATTCAAAGCAAATATTCAAATCCAACAACACACGTTGAACAATTAAGAAAACACACAAAAATTAGATAATCAACACACTAACACATGACTCGATTACACTTAAAACACATATAAGATCTATTTAACACCGATCTTCAATTACCATCTTATTTGCAATGAAGTTCGCTAGGACCGAAGGGATAGAACACCAATGCCCTTGTAAATTTCAAAGCAGTCTTTTCATCGATCCACTTGTTCTTCGCGTACATTTCTACTTTAGCGTCTTGATAGGCCGCCATATGATCAAATTGAAGTTTGGTTTGCCATTCCAAGTGTTCGTATTGGTGGTACATCTCATGGAGACGATTACCAATACTTTGAAGTTCCGCTTCAATCTTCTCCAATCGACTAAACAATTTCTCCATACTAACAACAATAAAACCAGTCAAATAAGGCTGAGGATCTTTGGGAGATTTGTCTCTTAGCTCATTTCCATGATTTCTTCTATCCATTGCCTCCAAATCCTTCTTAACTCCTCCAAAATGGATTGCTCTAGTCGAAATTGAGGTTTCTATGGGATTAGAGATGAAGATAAGGAAATATATAAAGAGATTTCGTGTGAAAAATTGAAGATTTTCAGTTTTTACATGATCTGTAACCATGGCGCTTAGGCGCCGAAATCTAGCGCCTAAGCGCCGGATCATCGATACGCAGGCCATTCTGGCGCTTAGGCGCCAACTTTTGGCGCCTAGGCACCGGAACCTCGATCGACTCTGATTCGCCTATCGTTAAATTTTGCAAGTTTCAATCGTAAAAAATAGGTTTAACAAACGGGTATGATCAACACACAAACACAATTACAAAAAATTCAAATCACAAACAATCACAAACGAAGGTTAACTTGATCTCCTTTTTGGTCACATTTGACATGGAGTGGTCCAAGTCTAAATTCTATATACTTCAAGATAATGTTTAGCTTAAGCCAATACAGACTTTTTAGCTTTCTATTTCCAGAAGTTATATACAAATTTAGTCAAGACCAAGGCATAACCTTACAGCAATAATTTAACTCACACTAATAAATATGGGTTGCCTCCCACAAAGCGCTTGGTTTAACGTCATCATCCCGATCTAATTAAATGAATTAATCGGGTAGACTCAGCTCATAAGCCTCTTTGTAATTTAATTTCATTTCTCCCATATAAAGTTTCAGTCTTAATTCGTTAACTTTAAATACTTTTTCAGTTTTGGGATCTTTAATATCCACATCTCCATAAGGGTATACTCTCTCAATTATAAATGGTCCCATCCATTTAGATTTTAATTTTCCAGGAAAAAGTTTTAAACGAGCATTAAAAAATAATACTTCTTGTCCAGGCTCAAATATTTTCCTTGAAATCATTTTGTCATGCAATTTCTTCATTCTTTCCTTTAAAATCTTTGCATTCTCATAAGACTCATTTCTTATTTATTCCATCTCATTCAATTGTAATAATCGTTTCTCTCCTGCAATATTCAAATTGTAATTGAACTCCTTGATCACCTAATAAGCTTTATGTTCTAGTTCAACAGGTAAGTGACATTGTTTACTATAAACAAAGCGAGAAGGTGACATTCTGATAGGTGTCTTACAAGTTGTCTATAAGTCCATAATGCAGAATAAAGTCTATCATCCCAGTCAATTTTTTTAGGAGTAACAGTCTTCTCTAATATTCTTTTAATTTCTCTGTTTGATACTTCAGCCATTCCACTTGTTTGCGGGTGATAAACAGTTGCAATTCTATGTTTAATTTCAAATTTGTCTAATAACAATTGAATTCTTATATTTCTGAAATGACTTCCTCCATATGTGATAATTACCCTGGGATTTCCAAATCTTGTAAAAATCATCTTCTTTAGAAACTTTGAAACACTTTTGGAATTACAGTTAGGTAAAGCTACAGCTTCGATCCATTTTGAAACGTAATCAACTGCTAATATAATATAAATCTATCCAGATGATGGTACAAAAGGTCCCATAAAGCCTAAACCCCATACATCAAAAAATTCAATTTCTAATATAAAGTTTAGAGGCATTTCATCTTTTCTGGATATATTCCCCTTTCTTTGACATCGATCACAAGTTTTCACATAATGTCCAACATCATTGAATAAAGTAGGCCAATAAAATCTAGAATTTAGAATTTTAAATGCAGTTTTCTCTACTCCAAAGTGTCGTCCAAATTTAGAATTGTGACATTTTTGAATAATTGCAAAAGTTTCTTCATAAGGTATACATCTTCGAATCACAAATTCTCTTCCTATTTTAAATAAATGAGGATCTTCCCAAATATATGATTTACAATCATTCTTGAATATCTTAATGTATTTGCTATTCAACCCATATGGCAAAATATTGCTAACCAAATGGTTAACCATATCTGCATACCAAGAAATTTGTAATCCTTGAATGACATATAATTTCTCATCGGGGAATTTCTCATTTATATTTTCTTCATAAATCTTCTAATTATTATTTTTGATTCTTGATAAATGATCAACAATTTGGTTGTCAGTTCCTTTTCTGTTCATAATTTCAAAATCAAATTCTTGTTAAAGCAAAACCCATCTGATCAATCTATGTTTAGCATCTTTCTTAGATATCAAATACTTAATAGTAGAATGATCAGTATGTATGATACATTTCGTTCTAAGAAGATATGGTCTAAATTTATCAAAGGCATATACTATTGCTAAAAGCTTTTTTTCAGTAGTAGTGTAATTTAATTGAGTTTCATTTAAATTATTGCTAGCATAATATATAACTTTGAAAATTTTCTCATATTTTTGTCCTAATACAGCTCCAATTGCATAATCACTTGCATTACATATTAATTCAAAAGGTTTATTCCAATCAGGTGCAACAATGACAGGTGCAGTGATTAATTTTTTTTTTAAATATTGAACGCATTCAGACAATCTTCATTAAATTCAAATTTAGCTTCTCTTTCTAATAAATGACAAAGAGGTTTAGCAATTTTAGAAAAATCCTTTATATATCTCCTATAAAATCCAGCAGGACCCAAAAAACTTCTCACATCAGTAATAGTAGTAGGTGGTTGAAGTTCAACAATAATTTTCACTTTTTCTGATCAACTTCCATTCCTATTTTTGAAATTTTGTGTTCAAGTACAATTCCTTTTGTAACCATAAATTTACATTTTTCCCAGTTTAGAACTAAATTTGTTTCTTCACATCTCTTCAAAACTTTTGTTATATTTTCCAAGAAAGATTCAAAAGAAGTACCAAATACTGAAAAATCATCCATAAATACTTCAATTCCTTTATCAATCAAATCACAGAATATTGGCATCATACATCTTTGAAAAGTTGCAGGTGCATTGCATAAACCGAAAGACATTTTTCTAAAGGCAAATGTTCCATAAAGACTTGTAAATTTTGTTTTCTCTTAGTCCTTAGGAGCAACGGGTAATTGATGATAACCAAAATATCCATCCAGAAAGAAGAAATATGAGTGTCCAGCTAGTTTATCCAACATTTGATCCAAGAAAGGTAAAGGAAAATGATCCTTTCTAGTGGGGTTATTTAATTTTTGATAGTCAATGCAAATTTGCCATCCAGTAACTTGTCTTGTTGGGATTAATTCTTTTTTTTCATTAACAATGACAGTTACTCCTCCTTTCTTCGGAACAAAATGAATAGGACTTACCCATTGGCTATCCGAAATAGGAGAAATAATTCCAGCATCTAACCATTTCAAAATCTCTTTCTTTACAACCTCTTTCATAATTGGGTTCAATCTTCTTTGAGGTTCAATAGTGGGTTTACAATTTTCTTCCATTAAAATCCTATGCATACAGATTGAAGGACTTATTCCTTTTATATCTGCAATATTCCAACCAAAAGGTTTCTTATAATTCTTCAGAACTCATATTAATTTTTCTTCTTGATTTTTGCTTAATTCTGAAGATATAATTACTGGTAAAGTTAATGAATTTCCAAGAAATGCATACTTTAAATGTGCAAGTAACATTTTTAATTCCAGTTCAGGGGCTTTTTCAATTGAGGGTAAAAGTATATCATTTTTAGTTGTGTCTAAAATTTCTCATTTTTCAAGAATATAATGAGTTTCTTCGGATATTTTTTCTTCATTTAATTTTTCAATTTCTTCATTTAATGACTCATTATATAACATAGATTCTTTATCTTTATCATCAGAAATGACCTTACATTTTTCTTGATAATGCTTTTCAATTATATAATCAAAAATATCCATCCGATAGCATTTTTCTTTCTCAGGATACCTCATTGATTTCAGAACATTGAATGTTATCTCTTGATCATTAACTCTCATCGTTAATTCTCCTTTTTGTACATCAATCATAGCTCGTCCGGTAGCTAAAAAAGGTCTCCCTAAAATGATAGATATTTCTTTATCTTCTTTCATATCTAGAACAATGAAATCCACAAGGAAGATAAATTTATCTACCTTAACAAGAACATCCTCTATACATCCTTTAGGATAAGTGATCGATCGATCAGCTAACTGAAGAGTTACAGTGGTAGGAGAAATCTTTCCTAAATCTAACATTCGAAAGATTGAAAATGGCATGAGATTAATACTAGCTCCTAAATCACATAGGTTTTTCCATAAAATATTTTTCCAATAGCACATTGTATAGTAAAACTTCCAGGATCTTTAAGTTTCTGAGGTAATTTCTTCTAAATTATTGCACTACATTCTTCACTTAATGCAATAGTTTCATAAGCTTCAAATTTTCTCTTCTTGCTTAAAATATCCTTCATAAATTTTGCATAGCTTGACATTTGCTACAAAGCTTCATCAAAAGGAATGTTGATGGTAAGTTTCTTAAAAATTTCAAAGAACTTAGAAAATTGATGATCAAGCTTCTGCTGTTTTAGTCTTTGAGGAAAAGGTGGTGGTGATCTTTCAACTTCCACTTCAATAGGTACTACAGTCTGATCTTTACTTGGAGAAAGGGTATCTTTAGGTTTTTCAATCTCTTCAACTTCTTTCTCTTTTTCAATCTCATTCCGTGTTTTCTCTTTTAATTCCTTTCCACTTCTGAGTTGTACAGCTTTTGCTTGTTCATGCTCTTCTCCAGATTCTTTAGGATTAATTTCGACATTGCTATGTAGTGTTCCTTGAGGTCTGTAATTAATGAAATTAACGATTTGACCCATCTGATTTTCAATATTATGAATAGCAGTGTTTTGACTTTGTAGCTGATTACTTAGTTGCAAGATTAAATCTTTTATAGATAACTTTTTCTGCTGATTATTAAAACTAGGAGGATAAGTTGGTCTAAAGATTGAATTTCCTTGATTGTTCCAATTTGGATTAACTTGATTATTACTCCATTGTTGATGTCCATTATTCCAATTAAAATTAGGATGATTTTTCCAACAAGGATTATAATAATTAGAATAATGGTTATTAGTTTTACTAGCAATAGCTTGCAAAGTTTCCATTTTTTGAGAATCATCAGAATTTGCAGAATTATCATTACTTACATGCGATATGTTAATAGCAAAATTATCTAAACTTTCAATATATTTTCTTAGATATCGCAGCCACTTGTGAAGCTAAAATTGAAAAGGCTTCATTGTCATGAATACTTGCCATTCTTTTAGGATTAACCCTTTCAAAAGGCCATTGAAAATTATTATTAGCCATTTCTTCAATTAAGGTGTAGGCTTCTTCAAATGTCTTAGCCATTAAAGAACCACCAGCAGCAGCATCAATAATAGATCTAAGTGATCCAATAAGTCCATTATAAAATGTTTGAATGATTAACCAATCTGTTAAAGCATGATGAACACATTTTCGTAATAATTCTTTAAATCTTTACCAAGCTTCATAAATTGTTTCTCCATCAAATTGCGTAAATGAAGTAATATCATTTCTCAATTTAGCATTTTTAGGAGGAAAATATTTAACAAGGAATTTTTGTGCCATATCTGACCAAATTTTAATAGAATAAGTTTCTAATGAATTAAGCCACATCTTTGCTTTATCTTTTAAGGAAAAAGGAAAGAGTCTAAGCCTAATATCATGATCAGAAACATTATTATATTTAAAGGTAGCATAAAGTTCTAAAAAGCTAGCAAGGTGTAAATTTGGATCCTCATTAGGTGTTCCTCCAAATTGATTATTTTGAACCATTTGAATAATAGAAGATTTAAGCTCAAAAGAATTAACATCTACAGCTCGCATTTTAATACTAACATGAAGTTCATCAGCCGTAGGGTTTGTATATTCCCTTAATGGTTTATAAATATTTTGTTCATTAATTTCAATTGGATTTTGATTATTGTTATGTAAGTTAGCTATTTCTTGAAGTTTTGAATTTTTTTTCCTTTTTTAATTCTTTTAACTGTTCTTTCTAATTCAGAATCAAATTGTAGTAATCCTTCAGATCCAGAACTACGCATAAAATTTATAATATTTTTGTTTTGTTTGTTTTTCTTTGTTTTCATGTTTTTTTTATTTTTCTTATCTTTCTTTTTACTTTTTATTCTATTCTATCCCCTGCAACGGCGGCCACAAACTTGATGCGTGACTTAGCCTAAAGGGGCTATATATACTTTCAAATGCAAGAATTTGATACCACTGCTAAAAGATTTAATGACTGACAGCGGTGCCAAATACTTGATGTGATTTTACTTATGAAATAGTTTATGAATTTATATTTAGATTATAATTTGTAAAAGTCACAATTAGAAACGCAAGTATACGTATCGAATCATGTAATACAGGGCTCTAGTGGAGTCCCGATTATCGATCCCATAGGGAAGATTTTTATAATATTAAGTAATATTTTTAGATTTTTCAAATTAAAAATAATTTTTCTTATTTTAATTTCTTTTCAAAGTTTAGATTTTAGATTTAATGAAATTTATACTAAATGTAATCAGAATTAAAATAAATATTAATGCAGGTATAAATAAAACAACTTTCTCCTTTTCAACTAATCCAAGATTTTTAGAATAATTACCATTTGTGGAGAATTTAGATTATGGTATTTTACCAAATAGAAGCATTCCTATTCTTTACCCTTTGATCCAAGCATAAAGAACATTGACTAATCTATAGATCGGTTCAGGATGTTTTATTAGTATAATGGGTTAATCTAGGCTCACACTACTAGATGTCCAAGGTTGGCTATGATCGACCCTACCAGTGACCCGTTCCCTATCTATAAACCAAATTATTAGAATTTAGTCTGTCACTCTAAAAACTAATAAATTCTACGCCCAATAAATCATATCTTCCTATTTATTTGCACTTCACCTTGAAAAACCCGCATAAAGCCTTCAACGACACATGGATTCATGTGATATATACTAGTTAAGAATTTATCTCCGAATATGTCTTAAAATTCTTCAACTGGTTTTAACAATTTAAATGACCAGTTTAAAAAGTAAACTAAGATCAGGTATTAATATCATCACAATTTTTATAAATATTGTGAGTTAAATTCTCCACCAAATTTTAATTATTTTATTATCTTTTCATAGTTGAAAGGAGAAAGAAATCTAACTAACCAGAGCATGTTGAATTCACACAACAAAACATATTTATAAAACATTGAACCAAGTTACAAATACTTATCTGGAATGTTCCTTCAAGTGATTCGCTGACTCCTACTGACTCCAATGCAATGATGAAAGACTTCAACAGCAACAACACTAATAATCTCACACTTAACACTCAAAATAAACTCACTAAATAATAAAGAAGGTGGCTCCCTAAAATAATTGGATGGAATATAGTGCTTGGGGACTAAAGATATAAGAAGGTGTGAAAGAGACTATAGGGTGTGATTTTCTCTGTAGAATGGGCTTCTATTTATAGAGCTCTGAATTTGACCAGTGGTTACTTAAGGCACCTCTTCAAAATTCATCTAAATACAATGTATCTTTTAGAAGGTAACTGTCGCGCCTAGGCACCGGAATCTGACGCCAAGGCGCCGGACTCCGTGACCAGGTCTTCGCACCTCTTCACTTTGGATCACACCTCTTCGCGATTAAAACTGTTTCCTTATGTCCCAATGCATTGTATCACATGTTCTATATATTAGGAGCAACTTCCACTCTTCTAGAAGCTCCAATAACCGCTTATTTCCATCTAAATAACTCCCCAAAATCTTAAAAAAATCTTAACAGCATCTGTATCGAGCTGGCGCTTAGGCGCCGAATTTTGGGGCCTAGGCGCCAGGCCAATAATTCCAATATTTTGCTCCATAAGCTCCATTTTTTTCTCTTTTTTGCTCCTTTTTCCTTCTTTTTCTTTCTTGGACTCTTTTTTAATCATCTACATGCAAAAGCATGAAAATACCTTTCATGAAAGCATAATATCCTTAAGAATTGAATCATAAATAAGGTATAAAAATGGGTATTTTTTAGGTAGATCAACCGCCACCATGACTGCCATGGCCACGCTATATTGACAGTCACAGTCATGACCAGTGGCATCTTTGAAAGTTAACCAGCCTGAAGTTATACACATTACAAATGAAAGAAGAGAAATTGCTTCTGCTAATGAAGGATTCAACTCCAAGCCTACCAGGAAGGATATCAAACAAATGGTTGAGCAACAAGTTTGGGAGGCCTTGGATCAATCCAAAGGTGGAGCATCTGTTTCAAATGGTAGACCCTAGCCGAAGGACTTTGACGCTATGCCTTACCCCAATGTCTTCATGCCCCCGACTTTCAAGAAATATGACGGGACAGAAAACTATTATCAGCACATAGCACACTTTAGAGACAGTTGTTGTAACACAGGATGAAGTGAAGCCCTTTTGTCTTATAGTTCATTAGCCACTTGTCAAGAATAGCTTTCGACTGTTATGTATAAATACCCAACAGACCAGTGAATACCTTTACAAAAATGGAAAACATATTCGTGAAAGGATTCGCCAGCGCACAACACCATGTTACTGTAGAAGATCTCATAGTGGAGTGGAAGAATCCCGACGAGGCTCTAGTGGACTACATTCTGAGATGGAGGAACTTAAGCATGAAGTGTGAGCCTCAGCTACAGGGGCAACACGTAATCGAGATACTACTCAAGAGTATCCATAGTCCCGTGGATTTCATGCTTAAGGGTCTTACCATTAAATCCTTCGGGAAGCTACTCAGTAAGGCCAGCAGTTTACAGGAAGACATCAAGCATATGGAGCCTACAAAGACGACAAAGAAAATGAGACCAGTCAAAGCATATGAAAAGAGATCTGGCGTAGTGGCAATGGTCAACAAAGGGAAGCGACCGATGAGGATTCAGGCTGAGCAGTCACTGCAACAGTACAGTCAGTCGCCCCATTATAGTCAGCCTTTGTAGTATAGTTAGTCTTAACAGGTTGGTCAGCCCCGTCCTCAGCAAAATAATCATTCTAGACAGCAGCAAAGGTCGTACATGACAGATGAAAGACAGGGTCTGACAATTGCAGAACGGCTTTGCTGGAACTAATCCTTCAAATAAGATTTCATAGTTAAGATGTTTAGAATTTTGATGAAGAAGCCCGAGTTCATGTTGCCAGAGCTGAAGAAGCTGGAAGAGATGGATAAGAAGGACCATCCCAACATTTGTCCATACCACAGGCTGCTTGGGCATACGATTGAGGGATGCTTCAGTTTTAAGGAATGGCTCGAGAAGAATTACAAAGAAGGAAATATAATGAAACCGAAAAAATATCTGAAAGAACCTGAAAGAGTTTCTGTAAACATGAATTTGGCTGACCCATTCTACCCGATAGATCCTTACGCTGACAGAGATGGGTGGAGCCCATATTGGACCGAGTCTTCCAAGAAGATTCTAGTTCAGATACAGACCACTTCAGAGCAAGCTGAGGCACCAAGTCTGCTAACTCTGAAGCCAAAGAAGGAGATCACACCAGAGAAACCCCCACAGCAGAAGACCAAGAAGGAAGATGTCCTGGATGAGACGAATATTGATAGCACAATGGTTAGGATAGGCGCTACCCCCGTTAGATTGGTTTTATCAGATTTGGGGGAGAAATCTCTCGAACCGTTAACTCTGTATAATTTCCTCTTCACCCCTCTGGGGTCTTATAATTATATGAGTAACGATCGTGGCTACTTTCTTACTGTCTCTAGTGATGACATAACTAATTACAACCTATCTATCCTCGATTTTGATCCCCAAAATGATCCTCAAACATATTAGTTCCCAATGAGAATGTTGACAAAGATGAAGAATATATCAACAACACCGGTTACGACAGTATGGGAAGTGTGGAGCCAGTCCTCGAGTGCAAAGGAACTTCGTTTACAATCAACTTGGACTTCTCAGATACAAAAATAGTACCAGAAAAATCTGCTACAATGTCAGCAGAATCTTTGAGTCCAAAGGAGGAAAAAGTAATGGAAGTGAATCTCAGAAGTGGAAAGATACTACCTCCGAGAACAGCTCTAGTGGAGAAAAGAAAACATATATTCACTCAAGAAGAATTTCCTCCAACAATGGAAGAAGTACAGATTTGAAACGAGATTGAGAATTCATACAAAGTGGATTACAATGTACTAGCTCATCTTAGGAAGTTATCAGCCAAACTAAGCATCTACAATGCTCTAATTTTGTCAAAGGAGATGAGAGAAAATATGGTTAAGGCTCTACTTGATCCAAACATTTGCTTAGCTCAATTGTCTAGCTCATCATCGGATGGAGTTTGTACTTTGAAGGGATAGCCTAGCATAACCTTCACCGATGAAGACTTGTTACTCGGTACTGCTGACCACAACCGTTTGCTTTGCATTTCTATATTTATGGCATGTTTGTGATTTGTAGAGTATTAGTAGTTCCTGGAGTGTTGCTTAACATAATGAGTCTACAGACGTTAGCTTACTTGGATATCGACGTACGAGAGCTCACTGCGGATAAGGTGATGTTAAGAGGATTCAACCAGAAAGGAAAAAGAGCCCTCGGATCTATAACGCTGCAATTGAAAGTTGGAAATCTAGTAACAATCACAAAAATCCATGTCATCGAACCGGATACTTCGTTAAACACACTGCGTGGTCGGTCGTGGCTTCACAAGTACAATATGGTCCCATCATCGCTTCACCAATGCATCAAGGACTATAAAGATGGACAAGAGCATTGCATCAAGGGAGACTTACAACCATTCTCAATACATGAAGTGGGCATCCACGAATACGCCGCCTGATATGCTCACCCAAAGAAAATAGTAATTTCAAGAGAAAGTGTGTCAAATGAGACTGTAGATTTAGAAAAATCACAATAACGGGTCCATTCAGCTCCACATCAACAATCTCTCATTACTCCTTCACAACGAGTTGGTGAAGGTTCTTTAACCCACACATCTGAGATTGAGGGTGGGGATGCGAGTGAGGGAGAGTTCACTAGATTGTTGAATGACGAAGCTAGCAATCATCATCGAAATAGAAGGAAACTTCAAAGAGGATGAATTCAAGAAGTAAACAATGATGTGTTGACCTCATTTTTACAATGAGTCAATACATTTTGACTTAAAAAATCAACTTTGGTCAAAATGGTCAATCCAGACCCAATGACCAACCCTGTTGGCCCCCTAGGTCAACCTTTAGACCTAAAAAGTCAACTTTGGTCAAAATGGTCAATCCAAACCCTATGACCAATCCTGTTGACCCAATAGGTCAATATTTTAACCTAAAAAATCAACTTTGGTCAAAATGGTCAATCTAGACCCAATGACCAACCCTGTTGACCCAATAGGTCAACCTTTTGACTTAAAAAGTCAACTTTGGTCAAAATAGTCAATCTAGACCCAATGACCAATCCTGTTAACCCCATAGGTCGACCTTTTGAGCTAAAATGAAAATTTTGGTCAAAATGGTCAATCCTTACCCTATGACCAATCCTGTTGACCCCATAGGTCAACCTTTTGACTTAAAATGACAATTTTGGTCAAAATGGTCAATCCAGACCCAATGACCAACACTGTTGATCCATAGGTCAAGCTTTTGACTTAAAATGACAATTTTGGTCAAAATGGTCAATCCAGACCCAATGACCAACACTGTTGACCCCATAGGTCAACCTTTTGACCTAAAATGACAATTTTGGTCAAAATGGTCAATCCATACCCTATGACCAATCCTGTTGACCCCATAGGTCAACCTTTTGACTTAAAATGACAATTTTGATCAAAATAACCAACCTAGATTCAATCACCAACCTTATTAACCGAATGGATCAACACATGACCTAAAAAATCAATTTTGGTTAAAATGATCAATTTTTGATCAAATAACCAATGACATGTTTAAAACCCCACAATGACAAAAATTAATCAAATTAATTTTAAAAAAAATTATTTTGATTAATTAAATTGACTAATAATTTGATTTTCAATATTTTAATTAATAAAATGACATGATTAATTAAAATGAAAATTAAATTAAAAGTCATAAAATGACAAAATTAATCAAATAAATGATTTCAAAATTATTTTGATTAATTAATTGGCTAATGAATTAATTTTAAAATTTTAATTAATAACCTAATTAATTAAAATGAAAAATTAAATCAAAAGCTGTAAAATCACAAAATCCATTAATTGATTAAAAATAAAGGAATTAATCAAATAATTGATTCAAAAATTATTTTTAATCAATTAATTGATCAATAATTTAATTTTCATATTTTAATTAATGACATAATTAATTAAAATGAAATCTTAATTGAAAAGTCATGAAAAGAGAAAAAAATCAGTTTTAATGACATGAATATTAATCAAATAATTAATTTGGAATTATTTCCAATTAATTATTGATTAATAAAATAATTTTCAATATTTAATTAATGACATAATTAATTAATTATGGAAATTAAAATGAAGAGGGCATTAAATGGAACTTTCAAAACCTATGACATATGGTTTTCTAAAAAATCTAAAACTCTTTTATGACATCACACATGATCCATTAAAGAAAAATCAATTCATAAATCATTCACATTTAACCATGGTAAAAGCCATCATGACATAAAAAATTTGGTGGCAAAACCATGGTAATTTAAAGTGTGAGGTGTCTTGCCATGGTGAGGTTAGTTTAGCCACCTCCCTAGCCATCCAATAGTGAGGAGACAAAGCTTTAACCATCCTTCACACCATGGTTAAAACCATCATAAAATTTCATGAAAAATATTAAAAGAGGGGCTAATGTGTCACCACCTCATGAAATGGTAAATGAGGTGTTGCAAGGAGAGGGTCTCAACCATTTGAGTCACCATGAACCTCCCACTTAGCCAATGGAATGGAAACAAAGAGGCTAAAATCCATCATGACAAGATTTAAGCCAAAATTGCCATGAAATGTGCACTTGCTTAAGTGGCAAAATTCTCATGGAGGAAGAAGAGGTGAAGCTTGGTTTACATGGGGGAGGTTGTACTCTACAGCCCTAACTATACCATGGTCAAATCCAAGCCAACCAAGGTTAATCCATAGCCATTCATAACTATAAATACCCCCCTTGGCCAAAATATCCAAGAGGAGAGAATTAACCCATAGAATCCTATAGGCTGCCCAAATCCCTTGGCTCCCAACACAAAAAATCTTCCTGGGGACCTCAGCAACCTATTCCAACCAAGCCCAAGCCACAGGGTTAGCCCAATCGAGACAATTTGATCAAAATCCAAAATCGGCCCAAATTATCCACTTTCTCAAAATTCTCCTCCAAGGCTAGTTATAAAACCAAATTGGAGCAGCAAAGATCTTCCTTGGGAGTCCTATAAGCCAGCCATAAGGTCTGATCAAGCTTGATACACTTGTAGCCAAGGTATGGAATTATTTTCCCCAAAATAATTCATGTTTTTGAATTATCATGGGTTATACTAGCCTAGAAATGTATCATCACCATATAGATACAATCTATACGTCCAGATGATTCCATGGGTTCAAAAATCACTCAATTTTGTTGAGAAATGAGTGAGATATTGAAGTTTGAAGTTTAACCGTTTGAAATTTTTCGAATTAAATGGGGAATTATCTCCACCGTCCGTTCCCGTATTTTGGAATGGAAGGTGCTGATCGCGCCATCCTGTGTCCACTGTTCGGATCCGAGCATGGGATCTTCCCGCTCTTCGACGTGTACGAGGACGCGTTGCGCGCCGTGGGTTTTTCTGGGTTATTTTAATTCAGGAAAACCTTAAAAACTTCAAAAATCCATATCTTTTGATCTAGAGGTCACAAAAATAAAATAAAAATACCTCTATAAATCTCTTGAAGAGAAGAAAATTATGAGATTAAAATCATAATTTTATTCTCAGTATTTAATTTTTAATTAATTAAAAACTCTCTGGAGTATTTTAATTATTAAAAATTATTTACAAGTCAGAAAAATATGAAATTTTTAGGGAATTACCTTTAAGTCCTTAGGCACATCTTCTGATTTTTCTAAGGCTAGGATAGCTCTCTAGGATATGATTTCCTAATTTCCATGATATTTTGTAATTATTTTCAAAAATAATTATAAAATTTGGAAAAATTGGAAAATTTAAATGCAATATGATTTAGAACATTAGGATAACAGACAACAATCCTAAAATAACAATTCTCAAGTCATCAACTCAATCTAAAAGACATTTTGAAACAAGGTTAAGATTTATTAATTTTAAAATTGATAATTCAAAACCTCCTCTTCACATATTTAATCCATCTCATCATGGATTAAGCAAGTGATGAATCCAAACTCAAATAAATTTAAATCAAACAATAATTAGGTTTAAAGACAACTTAAACCTAGTTAAGTCATTAAACCTTAGGGTTTAAGACAAAAATCAAACCTTTAATTAAGTTTAAGGACATATCAAACCTAATTAACCCATTAAACCTTACCTAAATTAGGTTTAATATAAAAATCAAATCTTTAATTAAGTTTAAGGACATATTAAACTTAATTAACCAATTGAACCTTACCTAAGTTAGGTTTAATACAAAAATCAAACCTTTAATTAATTTTAAGGACATATTAAACTTAATTAACCCACTAAACCTTACCTAAATTAAGTTTATTACAAAAATCAAACCTTTTAATTAAGTTTAAGGACAAATTAAACTTAATTAACCAAAATTAAATCTTTAATTAAGTTTAAGGACATATTAAACTTATTTAACCCATTAAATCTTACCTAAATTAGTTTTAATATAAAAATCAAACATTTTAATTAAGCTTAAGGACATATTAAACTTAATTAACCAAAATTAAATCTTTAATTAAGTTTAAGGACATATTAGACTTAATTAATCAAAATCGAACCTTTTAATTAAGGTTAAGGACATATTAAACTTAATTAACCAAAATCAAACATTTTAATTAAGTTTAAGGACATATTAAACTTAATTAACCAAAATCAAAGCTTTAATTAAGTTTAAGGACATATTAAACTTAATTAACCCATTAAATCTTAACTAACTAAGGTTTAATCAAACATAAACCCTAATTAGATCTAACTCATTAGACCTAATTAACCCATTAAACCTTAACTAATGTTTAATCAAACATAAACCCTAATTAGGTCTAACCCATTAGACCTAATTAAACTATTAAACCTTAACTAACTAAGGTTTAATTAAACATAAACCCTAATTAGGTTTAACCCATTAGACCTAATTAAATTATTAAGCCTTAATTAACTAAGGTTTAACCAAACCCAAACATAACTTAAGTCTAACCCATATTAGACTTAAGTTAAACCATACTTAGGTTCAACCCGACTTGAACCTAAGTCTAATCCAAACCTAACTTAAGTCTAACCCATATTAGACTTAAGTCAAACCAAACTTAGGTTCAACCTGACATGAACCTAACTCAAACCTAACTTAAGTCTAACCCATATTAGACTTAAGTCAAACCAAACTTAGGTTCAACCTGACATGAACCTAACTTAAACCTAACTTAAGTCTAACCCACATTAGACTTAAGTCAAAGTACTCTTAGGTTCAAACCTAACTTAAGTCTAATCCACATTAAACTTAAGTCAAACTACACTTAGGTTCAAACCTAACTCAAACCTAACATAAGTCTAACCCACATTAGACTTAAGTCAAACCAAACTTAGGTTCAACCTGACATGAACCTAACTTAAACCTAACTTAAGTCTAAATTACATTAGACTTAAGTCAAACCAAACTTAGGTTCAACCTGACATGAACCTAACTTAAACCTAACTTAAGTCTAACCCACATTAGACTTAAGTCAAACAACACTTAGGTTCAAACCTAACTCAAACCTAACTTAAGTCTAACCCACATTAGACTTAAGTCAAACTACACTTAGGTTCAAATCTAACTCAAACCTAACTTAAGTCTAACCCACATTAGACTTAAGTTAAATCATACTTAAGATTCAACCTGACATAAACTTATGTCTAACCCAAATCCGACATAAACCTTAATTAAGTCTATTTCATTAGACGTAATTAAATCATTAAACCTTAATCAATTAAGGTTTAAATAAACACAAACCATGATTAAGTCTAATTCACTAAGACTTAATATCTAAAAAAATCTCGGTTAAATCAAATTATACTTGATTAAAACTTAAGCCTTACCTAAAAAGGACTTAGATGGTCTGAAATTCTAATTAAGTCTAATTTATTAGATTTAATTAACCTTTAAGTACTATTTAAACAAGGCTTAAAACTTAATTAGGTCTATTCTGATTAAACCAAACCTTTTAACTTAAGTTCAAACAGACATGAACTCAAGTTAATTAGATTCAATCAACATTGAATTTAACTTAGGTTCAACCAGACATGAACCCAAGTTAATTCAATCAATATTGAATCTAACTTTAAAACCTTTTAACTTAAGTTCAAACAAACATGAACTCAAGTTAATCTAATTCAACTTAAGTTTAAACAGACATGAACTCAATTTAATGCAACTTAAGTTCAAACAGACATGAACTCAAGTTAATCTAATTCAACTTAAGTGCAAACAGACATGAACTCAAAATTTAAGTTTAAATAGACATAAAATCGACATTTTAAACCAAAATTGACATAATCAACATAAATTTGACATTTCAAACAAAAATCAACATAACCGACATAAATTCGACATTTCAAATATAACTGACATAAAATCGACATTTTAAACCAAAATCGACATAACCAACATAAAATCGACATTTTAAACCAAAATTGACATAATCGACATAAATTTGACATTTCAAAAAAAAATCGACATAACCGACATAAATTCGACATTTCAAACATAACTGACATAAAATCGACATTTTAAACCAAAATCGACATAATCAACATAAATTTGACATTTCAAACAAAAATCGACAAAACCGACATAAATTCGACATTTCAAACATAACTGACATAAAATCGACATATTAAACCAAAATCGATATAAGTGACATAAAATCGACATTTTAAACCAAAATCGACAAAATCGACATAAATTTGACATTCCAGACATTTAATCGACATAATCAACATAAATTTGACATTCCAAACATTAATCGACATAAATTTGACATTCCAAACATTTAATCCACAAATGTGATATAAATTTGATATTCCAAACATTTAATCGACAAAATCGACATAAATTTGACATTTCAAATAAAAATCGACACAACCGACATAAATCCGACATTCCAAACGAAACTTAATAAATTCGACATTTCAAATGAAATTATTCGACATTAATCAACATTCCTAAACACAAACTGACATTAATCGGCATTTCAAACCAAATTAAACAATCACCGACATGAAATAACATTTCAAACCAAATTAAACAATCACCGACATTAAATGACATTAATCGACATTTCAAACCAAACTCAATATATCTCGACATAAAACGACATAATTCTTAAAGTTCGACCCACATTGAACTTAACTCGACATAAAATTAAAAATCGACAATCCAACCCAAATCAATATTCAAGACAAATAAAAATTTAAACATAAACTGACGTAAACCTAAATCGACATTTCAACCAAACTCGGACATCCGACAACTCTGGATCAACAGATACTTTGACCAGGTAATCTAAATATCTTGATATGACATTGTTTCTAACTTTATTTTCCTTGTAGAATGAAGACATGAAGTTTCGTTTAGATTTTCTTTGCATGTTATAGGGTGTGCTAATTCTATTTTGCAGGACATCGACGACGGAACATTGACGACAAAACCAGGACTTTTAAGATGGCCACAAAACTTAAACTTTCTACAAACAACAAAAAAAAATGACATGACAACAAAGACAACTGGACTTTTAGGTTAGTCATGAAATCTGAAATAAAACGACAAAATCATTAATATTGACATCGACATAACATCAACATTAACAAAAACATAAGATGACATTTCTATACCATAATAAAATGATGACATGACACTAAACCAAAACAAAAACATAACAAAATTACATGACAAAACCAAAACTTAAAACAAAAGAAAATCATAAACAAAATAACAAAAATAAGTAAATAATGATATCTTCTTGACATCATAGAAGGTATCTCATGACATAATAACGACATAGGAGATAAAATATCTCATGACAAATCGAGATATTAATCACGACATTATATGACATTACGACATCACATTATGACATGACATGACATACAAACTATGACATCCCGACACAACTCATGACATGACATGATACTAAACCAAAACAAACAAAAACATGCTTGACATGCACGACAAAATCATTGACATTGACATCGACATGATATCTAACAGAAGATCGACAATTCCAAAACAAACGACAAATCAAAATAACAACATCCAGACAAAACAATGATAAATCAAACTGAAAGACAATAAAACATAACGACGACAAAATGACCTTAACAAACACAAAACAATGATGAGATTAAAACAAACAAAACAAACATAAAACCAATTGACACGACAAGAAAATATCATCATGACAATATAACAGCTTGACAAAATGACACCACGACATCATGACATAACAAAACAATATTACAACAATAAAAATGACATTCCGACATGACATAAAACAACATGCCGTACAAACTACGACATCCCGTCATGACCTATGACATGACATACAAAATGACAAAATGACATTACACCAACAAAACAAAACACAACAAAGCAACGACATACACCCAACATAAACAAAACTTTCTGGTAGTATTAATTCTTCAGAAACGCACTTCCACGACAACACTTACACTTTTTCGAGGATAAATGTTAACCTTAATTGGGAGTTTTCCTAAGCAGTATTAATTGCTCAAGATGTAATTAACTATAGGAGCTTGCTCCTATAGGAGATTAAAGAACTCAGGATAGGTATTTCATCTACAAGATCTCTTTGGTTACCCAAGATCTTCATATGATTTTCTTATATGAAAAACTTCAGTAATTACCCAATCTGAAGACTCGTTCTATGAGATTATCAGTTGATCTCTTTTTCTCTCAATCTCTATCATGATTAATCCTTTCTCAAATTCTCCAAAGACTTCTGACTATAAATCTAGGAAGGATAAGAATTAGGGCGATAGATAGAGAAAGAGAGTGGCGACTCCTTGACATTGACATGATACATGAATTGACGACGACGACATGCGATCCACATAATTCGATCGTCATCATGATGATAAGTTAAATGAAGCCTCAGTTCAAGATCTTTGTGGATGACACATAGAAGAATGTCTATGAGTCAATGTACGATCGGATTAACCATTATGTTCAAGCCATGATCCTAACTCCGATCCATCCTCAAAAGATCGAGAGTATGGAGGTCAATGAAGTCCATAATGGTGGTGTTAAACCGATCAAGTTTTACTGAGCTTCTCATTCTACTTCTTAACCTTGTGTAATTCTCGAAAGAAAATGACTCTATTGAATTAATGAAATTAAATTTTGGTTACTTTTCACTATCTGTACAAAAATTAATTCAACAAGGATATGTGTCAAAGCAAATGTCTAAAGATAAGTTACAATCATTTGAAAAATTGTGGAATGTAAAAGGAAAGAAACTCAATTTAAAAGAATGTCCTAAGTTTTGTATGATTAGACCGGTCGATGACTCAGAATTTTACATGGTTGTTACTAACCAGTCAGAAAAAGATTGCATTGACGTTCAAAATGAATTTGAAGATCAACCGATAGATGATGCCCCGCCAGAATTTAAAGAAGAAATCAATTCAACTGTTGATAAATTAAAGGAAATCAACCTCAGGATTTACGAACAACCCCAACCAACTTTCATAAGTTCGCTACTCAATGAAGAAGAATCTACAGGTTTGATCAAGTTATTGGCATAATTTAAAGATTGCTTTGTTTGAAGCTACGACAAAATGCCAGGATTATACCCAGAAGTTGCTGTTCACTGACTTGGGGTGGATCAAAGTACAATGCTAGTAAAATAAGCTCTCAGAAAAATGCGCCTTGAAATAGAACAACAAGTTACGATAGAGATAAAGAAGTTAATAAAAGCTATTTTTTTTTAGAAGAACAGTATCTGATATGGTTAGCTAACGTTGTGCTAGTGGAGAAGATGAATAAAGAAATACGAGTGTGTGTCGACTTCAGAGACTTAAATAAAGCATGTACAAAAGATGAATTCCTGCTACCGATACCAGAATTAATGGTGGAAATTGCATTGACACACGAGAATTTGTCATTTATGGATGATTGGTTAGGATATAATCAAATCAATATGACTCTAGAAGATGCAACACTTACAGCATTCAGAATTCTGATCGGGATTTACTGCTACAACGTGATGTCGTTTTGGCCAAAGAATGTTGGAGCTACATGCTAAAGAGCAATGACAAAGATCTTCAATGACCTCATTCAGAACCAAGTTGAATGATACATGGACGATTTGGGCATCAAGACCAAAGTGAAGAATGGCTACCTATATGATTTGAGGATCGTATTTGAGCGATTACGGCAATACAATCTCAAGATAAATCCCTTAACATGAACCTTCAGCGTTACCTCAGGGAAATTTCTAAGATTCATTATCCGTCATCGGGGAATCAAAATCGACCTAAATAAGATTAGAACTATCTTATAAATGCCTTCTCCTAAAGCCTTGAAACAGTTATGTTATTTTAAAGGTAAGTTAGCATACCTAAGACGCTTTAGATATCAGGAAGGTGTCAACCATTCTCGAATTTACTTTGAATGGATGCCAAATTCTCTGGGGAGAATCGTGCTAACTGGCTTTCGAAGATATTAAATGATACTTAACGACAACTCCTATTTAAGCAGTCATTGTCCCGGGTCGACCGTTGATACTTTATACCGCGGCTTTAGATGACTCCCTCGGAGCTCTTCTAGCACAAGTCAATGATGAGGGTAAGGAGAACACACTTTACTACTTGAGTCAACGTCTAATACCGGTGGAAGTAAAGTATCCTCCTATTAAGAAACGCTATCTAGCTTTGGTTATTACCGCTTAGAAGCTTAGACATTACATGTTGTTTCACAAGGTCAACCTGATTTCAAAAGTTAATCTGTTGTGATTTTTGATGACCCGACCAACACTTTATGGACGTTTACCAAGGTGTTTGATGATTTTTTTGAAATTTAACATAACTTTTGTGCCCCTTCGCACTATGAAAGGGCATATTCTTGTAGACATTCTTGCATCGCACCCACTGCTAGCTGGGTCCCAGCTCAATGATGAACTACCAGATGAACATATACTACAAGTGGAATAGTTACGTTCCAGGCATTGGGAAATGTACTTCGATGGAGCGTCATCAGCAAGAAGAAACAAAGGACAATAGAGAGTGATACCAGGTAAAGTAAGAATTGGTCTGATCTTTGTAACGTCAGATCAGGGGGTACTGAGATTCTCCTACCACTTAACGGAGCCATGCACCAACAATGAAGCAGAATTTGAAGCATTAATTACTGGTTTGGAATTTGCAATACTAATGAAAATAATGAATATTACCATTTATGGCGACTCACAACTCGTCATACAATAAGTGGCAGGACAATATAATATTCTAAAACCAAGATTAGAAGAATACCACTGATATACAATAAAATTACTATAACAGATTCTAGAGTAACGTTCTATAGGATTCCTCAAGTTGGCAATGCCCACGCAGATGCTTTAGCTAATCTTGCTAAGGAATTGGCTTGTCCACCTGAAGATTCTATAGACATTACCATACAAGGACATCATATTTTTCCACAGATCGACCTCGATAGTTTGAACAAGCTTGGAAAAGAAGAGATAGCAACTATAATGTCAGATGATGCAAAAATTGGAGTCAGCCCTTAATAAAATATTTGCAAAAAGGAAAACTGCTAGATGGCAAGTAAGCAACGCATCAGATTTAGTGGAGGGCTTTGTCATTGTAGGCATATTTATAGGTTGTGTTTTGAAAAGGGGGTCGTTTACAGAAGTTGTCGACGAATTTTAAATTTAATTTAAATTTAAATATATATATAGTTTTAGAAAGAAGCATTTGATTTTGAAAATAACTTTAAGTTTGAAAATTTTAAGATATGAAATCAAACCGATCTCACATCCCAAATATTTTATATAAACGAGCACCACACCACAAACCGTGTATCTATCTTGAAGAATAGACACACAGCTTGATGATGGGGCTCAATTAAATAAACTAGAAGATTTGTGACATCTGTTTGGTCTGCGATCCAGTTTTATAAGCTGACAAGTTCCCCTGTTTAATATAAAGGAAATAAATAGGGTTTATATTACCTGGGTTCTTAAAGTTCCATATAAGGGCAAGCCCCTATAGTTAATTATATCTTAAATGTCTGAATACACTTAAGAAAACTCTCGATAATGATCAGTAGTTTTGCTCTCAAGAATTTCAAAGTATAAGGTTTTCAAACAATTGGACTTTGGAAATTTCAATAGGGGATGGCTCAAATTCGGAACAGTTTGTTTTTCAGAGTCCAATGGGAGAAAAGTAGAGGATGTCACAGACCCGAAGTGAACTTCGGTGAATTCCCGACTATCCTACTGTTTGGCTTCAATTTGAGAGTTTATTTTATGTTGTAATCCTGCCAATTTCAGTTAATTAGGACTTATATTTATATGACATAATCATACAAATAGCCTCGAAGATATGAGGGTTTATGTCATACCAAATGACTACCTCAGAGTCCTAAGACCGGTTAGGGCTTAATTTACATAAAATGATTATGCAAATGCCTAATGAAGAGTTGAGGATTTATGCTACACTAAGCAAACTACCTCGAAATCCTATGGCTTTGTTATTTAATTCTAAGAAAGGTTTTGTTGATGTAGATTCCAGTTTTGCTGACGACGATGGCCGTGCTGCCCACTATGCTCCAAGCTCCTTGTTGTTGCAGAGGTTTAGTTTTAGAAAGTGGCAATCATGGGATGAGAGAAGTGTTTTGGTTTAGAAAAATCTTAAAGTCCAAATATTTTTAATGTTTTAATTAAAACAAATCTTAAAGTTGATTAAACAGAACCGATTAAGATCCCACGGTTCCGTCATTCCGGCACCGTTATTTTCATCGGATTCACTTAGTCCAAATGAATTTGCTAAACTCAAATGTATGAGTTCCACACTTTCATTTAGACCGTGGGAAATCCCGTTAGCAACATGTGGGTTACATCATCCGAGGTATTCCCGATCATCCAACGAGACGTTTTAATTTAGTTGTAGTTGTAGTTTTGTTGTTCTGTTTGTGATTAAATTTTGAGTTGTTTTATATTTTGAAATGTTTTGGCGGTGAATTTTATCTTGTTGTGACTTTTAATTTAGTTTTGGGTTTCAGTTTTGTGCCTATCCTATAGGTTTCAGTTTTTATGCAGGGTGACATTCTTGTTTAACATGCAAGAGAAGTAAAGTACAGTGCAGGTAAATAAATTGCAATGAAATAAAAACGTACCTGGTAAGCATTCCTATTTATTTTCTCCTACACTTAAAACACAGGTTAAAGTGTTTATATAATTGCAAGAAAACACCTAGGTAAAGCTAAGGGAAGGTTTTGGTTGTCTACCTAAATCCTAATCCTATAGCTAGTCAATTCATATGACGTCTAGGTTCTTATGTTTTGTTAAGAATGATTTTCTTCACCAAAGAACAATTAAGTTCAGTTATTCTTCTAAAACATCACATCGTATTGAGAAAGTGATTAGGACAAGTTCTAAACATCTTTTCAATACTTCTGAGATTATTTTGAGTCCAAATGAATTTCATTGTATAAGTGAATTAATCATTCAAGAGATTTAGGTAAGTTTTGCTTCTTACTCAGTGAACTAGGTTGTTTGATTATCCTATGAGTGAAGTGACATTTCACTTAATGCTTTATTTAAGAGTTATGATAATGAAAGCCTTTAGGGGCAAATTAATTTGTTAAAGATTTTAACAATTCTTAATTAGAAAATTGGAATTGATAATTTTGAAATGATTTGGTTTAGTTATAAAATTTTAATTAATAATTTTAAGTTTGGAATAGCGTTCAAGTTGTTTTAATTCTGTTAAATCTTTATATTTTAATGATCTTACTATTTTAGATTAATTTTACCATTTTACATTTGCTTAGGTTGGAAGAGGTGTTTAAATTATTTATTTTTATTAAATTTTAATGACTTTATTTGGATTGATTGTAATATTTTAGGTTTATTTTAACTAGTTTAATTTTTTTATACATTTTTGTTATAAATTGTTTTGATATTGATTTTTAATGTTTCAAATTTGTTTTAGGTTTGTTTTCAAATGATAAATTAATTTTACTGCTCTCAATTTAAGTAAATTAAATTATTAAATCACTTAATGTTTTAAACTCTAATTTAATTAAGGGTTATTTTGTTTTTAATCATTTAATTATTAATTCCAATTATCATCTTAAGGTTAATTAAGAATTGAAATGTTATTAAAGTAATTTATTTAGGGATTTCAAATTAAAGAATTGGTATCTTCCTAAGTCACATCCCTAATAATCCAAAATTTGAATTATCCTCCTAAAATTTAAATGATTTAATTAATTAAAATTCTATTTTGATATTTTCAAAGTGATCAATGGCTTTCTACCCCTTTACTCCCTAATTTTCAATCTCCCAAGAGGAAATTAATATCAGATATTTTTACCCTCCCTTTTGATTTAACCTAAAGTATTAATTATGGTTAAAATCCTTTAATTACCTTTATGCCCCTTTAGGCTTATTTATTTCATAACTCATCAAATTAAGCTCAAATAAATTTAAAATTTTTATGTCACTTCACTCATATGTCAATTAAGACACTAGAGGAGAAATGTGATTTTTCTGAATTTAATTTAATTTATATATTTATTTTTGTGAGAGAATGAGTGTTTTTAATGAAAATTCAACAACATGACCAAGGTAAGGTTTCTATCCTTAAAAAAATTATGGGATGTCCCTACTGACTAGAGGAACACCTGGACCAATTTTGGTGATTTTTTGAATTATATTTTATTTATTATAATTATGTTGAGTTTTATGGTATTAATTAATTATAAAATAAAATTAAAGTTGAAAAATGAATTTTATATTTTTTATAAATCTCTCTGACCTCAAGGAGTCTAGAGAAGGAGATTTTATATATTTTTTATTTTTCTTTGATTTATTAAAATTAATTTAGTGAAAATGTTGGGAAATTCATTTTTTAATATTAAAAATTGTCCTAAGTCTTTAAAATTCAATTTCTTAACCTATAGACTTGAGAAAAATATTTGGTTTATTCCTAAGTGATTAAGAGGCAAAATGTGACATTTGTATGATTTTTAATATTTTGTGATTTTTATTATTTTTTAATTATTAAAATATTAGAAATAAGGTTAAAAATGAAAATTTTTAGAAAATTCTAATTTTACTTTTCCTAGACTTCTCTGACATCAGAGAGGCCACAAAACCATTTTGGTGAATTTTTGAAGTCTATTTTAGGTTTTATGAATTTTTTAATTTTAAAAGTGGTCACAGAACTTAAATAATTTATTTAATAAGTTAAATTATTTCCAATTGACTTCAAATTTTTATGTGAGGTTCTCTGCATCCTAAGTGACAGTGGAGAATTGTTTTCAAGTAATTTTGATGTGTTGTTAAACCTAATTAATTAAAACTCAATTTTGGGTGTTTAGGCCAATTAGGGTTATTATTAAGGAATTAAATTAAACCATAATTTTCTTAGGGTCTTCTGGTTCTAAGATACCTCCCAAAATTTTCCTAGAATTTTCTAAGCAACATACTAATTAGTGAAATTAAAATGGCAAAATAGACACATAAATTTGAAAAATCAATATCTTGCCATAGAAATGGCCTATGGCCTTGGAAAACTCAAGGAATGTTCCCAAGAATAGAGGCTACAAAAGCTCTATGGTCTCATGCCATGGTGAATTGTATAAATGCATGGAGAATTAAAATATTGAAATCAGTAAATAATTAATTAAAAATAAAATACTCATCAAAATAACTTAATTCTTTTTTCCACATTGTTCTCCTCTGTTCACTGACCAAGCGGGTATTTTTATTTTATTTTTTTGATTTTTCTACACAAAGATATTAATTTTCTAAGTTATGGGTAATTAAATAAATCAAAAATAACCTATTTATCTACTTATCCACGCGGCGCCTCATCATCCTCGGCAGCTCCGAAGCTACACGCGCCGCTTCGCCATTTGACGTCGCCATCTGACTGGGATACCACACGGCCTGCGGTCTTGTTCCATCTCCTCGTCCGGCTCGATCTGGACCATCCATTCGATACATGCGTGAATGGATGGCATCCGTTCATCGTCCCCAGGCATCCTAACATGAGAGCCATCCACACTAAAACCTTAAGATCTCTCTCATTTCTCCACCAAATTTCATGTTCTTATGCTCTATGGATTCGTCTCAAAAAGACGCACACATCTATATGACTAACATGCTATGAAATTGAGCCAAAAAAATGGAGAATTCACAGAAGCTCGGGAGGAAGAAGAGATCCATACCTTTGCTCTGAGAAGTGAAGCTTCAATCAGAGAGTTGTGGCACCTTCGATTGAACCCAAGGAAGCTCCAGATGAAGTCTCTGGCTCTAGTGAATTGCCTAGACCCAATTTCCACCAAGCCCGATTTCAAAACTTGGCCGATAGAAGAAATGACAGGCCTGGAGAGGGGACTTTTGCTGGGGAACTCCTTCTCTTGGTCTGGTGAAGGTGTAGAGTCAATCGATTTGAAGATTGGCTCACTGTGGTGAAGTGTCCTTGTTTTGGGCTTGAGATTAAACTCAAAAATTGAGCTCACAGAGAGTAAGTTAGGCTTGATTTCGGTGGGGATCAAGTGCTCTATATTTGAAGAAGGGTCTAGAATGATTTTGGCAGAGTTTTGTTAGGGTTTGATTCAACACCTCCTTTGGCCGAGAGGGGGTGGTGTTTAAATAGGTCTGGCTAGAGGGCTTCCTAGGGGGGTTTGAAGGCTTGGATCAACTACTCAGGGCAAGGGAAGAACAGCTGTATTGGCCATTGGACATGGGACAGCTCAGCAAGGGAAAATTTGAAAGTTTGGCTCACATGGAGCTCTCGGCCATGGCATTTTCCGGTGACCCAGGCGGCTGGCCGGCAGGGTCAGGTTAACCTTAGGGTCAGGGAGGTCAGGGCTTGATGTTTGTGAGTTCAATTGGCTTTGGCCATGTGTAAAGTGGTTTGATTAAAATGGAAAGGGGGAGAGGCTATTTTGAGTTCAAATGGGTTAAGCCATGGTTTTGGGCTTGGTGCATCACCCAAGGCTTGACTTTAAGCTGAAAGGAATCGTTTGGGTCGGCTGAATTGGAGTGGTGAAGTCTCCATGCTTGGTGATGTGGCTAAACATGGTTTAGAGTGTAGCATAAATGGGGTTAAAAAGTGATAATTAAGGGTTAATAAAGAACCCCCTCCTCTTGTCATTAATGGCTTGGTGAGGTGTCCAAGGCTTTCATGGCTTCCATGTGGCTAGTGCATGGCTTCTTGGCTCACATTTGGCTTGGGAAATGGCTTGGTCAATTTCATGGAAGAGGGTTATTTGGAATTTTGAAAACTTTGGATTTTTGATGGGATTTGTCATGATGCCATTTTGGTTTAATCAAAATGATAGATTTTGGACTTAGGGGATAGTTTTAATTAAATGTGCATGATGAGACAATATCACATGGGCTTTGGAATAAGTCTTGGGCCTTTGAAATGGTTTTGGAATGGGCTTTTTAAATGCTTTAGGGAAGTGGGCTTTTATTTTTTAAAATAAACTTTTGGATGAAAATTTTGTAAAAAATTGTGCCAAATAAATGTTGGGTTTAGTTTAGGGATGTGTCATGAGTAATTTGGAACAAGTTTGGGGTAATTTTGAGTTGAATTGGGTTTAATTTGGGTCTGTTTGGTAATGGGGCCAAAGTGGATTAAATTGGGCTAACTTTGGTTAAGGTTGGGCCAATGTTGGGTTTGATGTAAAATTAATGTTGAAAAATGTTTATGGGAGTATAATAAAGAGTTTTCAATTTTGGTTGGGCTTTGATTTTGGGATTTAGGCCTATTTGGGTTCATGATTGGTTTAGGCCAAATTGGGGATTTTTGATTTGGGTCAGATTTGGGTGAAGTTTGGGTTCGAATTTTGGGCAAATCAAGTTATTGTTTTGTTTGTGGGGATGTTAGGAAGTTTTTAGAAAGGATTTGGGGCTAATTAAAGTTGAGTTGGGTTGGTTTGGGCTAAGTTTAGGTCATGGGCCAAAATTAGGCTTTAAGCTTCAAATGGAAATTGGATCCATGTGTTGGTCAAATTGGGCTTGAACTTAGTCTAAATTGATATTGAGGATATTAAGTTGAAGCTTAGGATTGAATTGGATCAAAGTTGAGGTCAATTGGCGTGGTTTGCTTGGACATTGGGCTCTCTTAGGTTAAAAATGGGTCACATTGGCGATTTTGGTCAAAGTAGGCTAAATTGACAAAATTGGATTATGGTGTAGTTGAACAAAATGAATTTGGGAATATTTGAGATTTATTGGAATTTTTGTGAATTTTCTGAATTTTTGGGTGAAAAGGGTATTTTTGGTATTTGGAGGTTATTGGGGGGTATTTTGAAAATTTTGGTATATTTGACCAAGGATGATCAATTTGAGTGGTGGGAAATTTTTAGGACTGATTTTGAGGAATTTTGGGTAATTTAGGTAATTTTGCAAATTTTGGGCAATTTCAAGGGCATTTGGTAGGTTTGGTAGGTTTAGGGTCCCAGGGGTCAAAAATTGAAATTTTGGAAAAATGAAGGTTAATCAAGTGTGAGTGAAATGAAATCATTTTGGTTGAGCCATGAAGCCATGTTAAGCTCACAAGAGCCATGAGAGGACTCATTTTAGACATTCACTATGATGTTCCTAACCCTCTTAGCAAAGGGCTTAAGGGTTGAGGTCCATCCAAATGAATTACGTACATGAGTCAGGGAATTAAATTGGGTGAGAATTATTTTAGGGTGGAATGTGTGTGAGAGTGTAGTGTGTGTGCAAGTCAACCCTCACCAGACCAGACCATCCAGGGTAGTCCTAAGGCAATAGAGTCCTGTAGGAAACTCATCCTTTAAACCTCCACATATTGATTTTAACCCTCCAAGTGGTTTAGGGGTTTACAATCAAACATGTGGGGTTTAAAGGGAGTAAAGAATCGGTTTGAATTTCTAAGTGGTGGGTCTCATTTCTAGTCCTCTAGGATAGTCAAAGGGAAAACCTATGGCTAGATCCTAAGTACTAAGGAGAGAAGAAAAGACCTCACCAAAAATGAGGTCAACAAATGGACCCCCAATAGGTGTGGTGTGCTAACCAAGCACACCGCGCGTATTGGCGTTGACCGAAGAGATCAACAAAACTAACACAGACGTCTAAGTGACACACTTAGAATAGAGCGTAGAAAATTTTCGCTGGGGAGTATCGAGTATATCTCCAAGACTGGAGATCCTTGAACTCTGGCTGGGGAAAAGAAGGTGAATTCCAAATCATGAGATCTAGGGAGATTTGAATTTAAATTCATTTTTTCAAGTTTCAATTTCAAGTTTTTATTTTTGGATTTTGAGTTTTGATTTAATCAGAGTTCCGATTCCGATTGAAGTTCGATTTAAGATTAATTTCAAGGTGGATCTCGTTGAGAATCAGAATTTGGAATGAGAATTGGAACCTAGGTTCCAACTTTGGGATTGCAAAGAGGATTGGAGATTTAGGCTCCAGCCTCAGAGATTTGAAAGAGAACTAGAATTTAGGCTCTAGCCTTAGAAATTTGAAAGAGAGCTAGAAGTTAGGCTCTGGCCTCGAAGATTTGAAAGAGAACTAGAAGTTAGGCTCTAGTCTTAAAGAGAACTGGAAGTTAGGCTCCAGCCTCGAAAATTTGGAAGAGAACTAGAAGTTAGGCTCTAGTCTCGAAGATTTGAAAGAGAACTAGAAGTTAGGCTCTAGTCTCGAAGAGAACTGGAAGTTAAGCTCCAGCCTCGGAAATTTCGAAGAGAACTAGAAGTTAGGCTCTAGTCTCGAAGATTTGAAAGAGAACTAGAAGTTAGGCTCTAGTCTCGAAGAGAACTGGAAGTTAGGCTCCAGCCTCGGAAATTTGGAAGAGAACTAGAAGTTAGGCTCTAGTCTCGAAGAGAACTGGAAGTTAGGCTCCAGCCTCAGAAATTTGGAAGAGAACTAGAAGTTAGGCTCTAGTCTCGAAGATTTGAAAGAGAACTAGAAGCTAGGCTCTAGCCTCGAAGAGAAATGGAGGTTAGGCTCCAGCCTCGAAATTTTGGAAGAGAACTAGAAGTTAGGCTCAAGTCTAGAAGAGAACTGGAAGTTAGGTTCCAGCCTCAAAAATTTGAAAGAGAGCTAGAAGTTAGGCTCTAGCCTCGAAGAGAACTGGAAGTTAGGCTCTAGCCTCGAAGAGAACTGGAAGTTAGGCTCCAGCCTCAGAATTTTGGAAGAGAACTAGAAGTTAGGCTCTAGTCTCAAAGAGAACTGGAAGTTGGGCTCCAGCCTCAGAAATTTGGAAGTGAACTAGAAGTTAGGCTCTAGACTCGAAGATTTAAAAAAGAACTAGAAGTTAGGCTCTAGTCTCGAAGAGAACTGGAAGTTAGGCTCCAGCCTCAGAAATTTGAAAGAGAGCTAGAAGTTAGGCTTTAGCCTCGAAGAGAACTGAAAGTTAGGCTCCAGCCTCAAAAAATTAATCCGTATGAAGAGGGACCCAGTCCCATGCCATCAGAACCAAATTGGACAAAGTTTGTGGCTCCGTGTAAATAGAACTAGTTGATCCTCTAAGACATAGAATAAAGAGAGTTGAAAGGAGTTGGTAAGTGTACCAAGCTGAAAAGACTCGACCTAGCAATAATTCGAGGAAAATATTTGAATTACAGAAGATTTTCAAATGAATTTCGATTTGAAGAATAATCGAAGGATTTAGATTGAAGGATTCAGATCCGAATTAAATTCGAGATTTAGATTCATTTCGTTTGTTTTGGTGATTCAATTTCATTTTTTTTGTTTAATTAGAGTTCGTGTTTATTTGCAGTTTGTTTCGACATTCAGATCCTTAAAAAGAGTTCTTATTCATCTTCTTTCTCTCTCACTTTTTTTTGTCTTCATTTTCTTTTTTATTTTCTTTTCCATTTTATTCTTATTCTTATTCATATTTTTTTATTCTCTTTTCTTTTCATTCTTTGTTCAAAGTTCATTTAACTTAATGGCGTTTCCGAGTCAATTTGCACAAAAGAGGTGAAGGCAAAACATGACATAGTCGTTGCCATTTCAATTTGTTGAAAATACATCACATAGTCTGATCTACAACATGATGATATCTTCCTTGAAAATTCAGTATCTCATACAATCCACATAAATCCAAAACGGATTGTGTAAGACTCTTGTTGATTCTTCCAAAAGCATCTGTCAAAATTCATCTCTGAATAATAAGATACGTGGACAATAACATCACCTTCCAAGCCACTCTTGGCAGGAATGTCGTACTGATGTGCATTGGAGGTGTGTTATCTCACATGTAACTCACAGCTCGTAGGGCCGGAGACTCTCTAACTCTGGATCTGGCTGAAAGTGGAAAGACATTTTTCTATCGTCCATCCTCCTGAAAGTGACGGAGATCAGCTCCACAGGCACTCCTGGGATGCAATGTTTTTCTACGTCGGCTCCGTTTCCTTTTAACACCAGGAAGGAACCTACCGGTAGTTGTATCTCCACCGGCCCTTGGAATTCACCAAGGCCTGCTATTCGGAGGTCAGATCCGAACATGATCTTACACTGGTTGATGAAAGACACTGTGCAGAAAGGTCTGATGAAGTCATGATGATCTATGTGTGGAGGTATGCAGTCGCCCTCCCTGTATATGTTAATGATGCAGATGTTGGGTATGCAATCTGCAGGCAATACCCTCCATGTTACCATCCTTTTTTGCCATTCTCTTGATAATTCTTGGCATCGGATCCACCTCACTACGATGGAGTATCCCTGGTGGATTTACCTTTCTGTCCTCGGCGAAGTTGTAGCAACACCCGCACTGAATCGCAACTCTTCCTTTTCCTCTCATCCACTTTCGAGGTTCTGAGTAGGTTTTTTCTCTTAAATGACCGGCTCGACCCATTTTCTGAAGCACAGCGACGCAGTCCACAATTTGCTGCTGCTCGTAGTCTGAAGACACATTCGTATGCAGCACGAGGCATTCTAGGATGTTGATACTCCTGACTCGAATCCTTTCAAAATATTCAAAAGTTTTCTTTTCAACATTCTCCATCTTTTCCAGCTCGTATTCCGGAATAATCTGCAATAGGCGAGGCCTGGTGATGTACTGGGGAATGTATAGTTCAACCCCAGCACGCTCTCCTGCATGTCTTGGCTCCGCGGGGATAGTCTCTGTCGGGACATCCTCCGGGGTTGCTTTCGCAACAAGACTCTTCAGAAATGGTACATCTGCTTGGCATCGAGACGCTGATTCTATTTCTGCTCTTTTTAGAGTTTCTATCGTCCTTTCTGCTATTCTTGAAATTTCATTCATCCTTTCTGCTGTTCTTGGAACTGACTTTCTCTTTTCTGGTTCCCGACGAACCGATTTCTTTGGAGTATTTGCATTGACGGTAGCAACTGTCTCTTTTTGTTGATCCGCTGCCAGCTTGGTCAGCATCTTGCGTATGCGGCGATTCTTGTTTCTTCGTTGGGTAGGAGTGAGAGTAGCTCTCCTTACTTCTTGAATTTTTGTGGGCATGGCGCTGACAAGCCTGCCCTCTGCTGTAGCAACCACAGACTTTGTTTTCTTGTCTTCTCCCGTTGCATGGGTGTTTCCTTTTCTTTTCTTTCTAGTAGACGGCTGACTTGGGTCACCAAATTTCATCACTGTATGGCTGCAGAGTTCTACCCGATCAATCAGAGTCCAATCAGTTTCTTCATATTGTAGCCCAGCTAGTGTGGAATTGGAGTCGATCTCAATCACGGCTCCATCCCTCACCCTTTTTTCATCAAGTGCTAGACTCACGCCGTTTTTAAAGTTCAGAACCAACCGCTCGTTCGACATTTCCCTGCGAAAAATAAGGAAAGTATCAGGGTTTGTACTAAGAACAAGAACAATAAGAAAAATATTTATTAATGAAAAATTCTTATTTATTTCTTTTAAATTTTATAGAAAGTAGGAAGAGATGAGGAAAGATCAAGAATGAATTGATTTAAAAGGAAAGATCAAAATTTTATTATTACGATTTCACATGTTTTCTTTTAACACATTTTTGTTAATGATTTTTTTTTTATCATCCATTTTATTTTGGGTTCAGACCTAGTCACAAATGATTACTCTACCCGTGTTTCTAGGAATGAGACTCCACTTTTAAAGTCCATCCTGCGAAACATCAGGTTGCGTAATATTTCTTCAAATATCGTTCATTAATTCGAAGCATAGGTCGTTCTCCACGACAATTCACCAGTTGGTAGGAACCTCCAGAGAAGACTGTCTCGACCACGAATGGCCCCTCCCAAGTAGGTTCAAATTTACCTCCTATCTTGCGGTGCGCAAGAATAGGCCTCTTGAGAATTAAAACGAAGTCACCGACTTTGAAAGTCCTCGGGCGGACCATTTTATCGTGGGCTTTGATCATCTTGGCTTGATACAGTTCCAAATTCTGCTGCGCGGAAAGTCGTTTCCCTTTCAAGCTTTCCAATTCTTCTAGTCGTAATTTGGCATTTTCTTCTGTAGTGATCTTATTTGCAACTACAATTCTGAGTGAGGGAAGCTGTACCTCTAAGGGTAAGACGACCTCAGACCCGTACACTAGAGCGTAGGGCATAGACTGAGTAGGAGTTCTGAAAGTTCTTCTGTAGGCTCATAAGGCTTCTAACAACTTCTCGTGCCAATTTCTCTTGTTGTCGTCCAAAGTTTTCTTTAGGATTTGGACGAGAGTTTTATTAAAAGCTTCGGCCAAGCCATTCACTCTTGGGTAGTAGATCGTCGAATAGCGCCAGTCAATCCCGTGCCTTCTGACAAAATTATTGATTTTCGTGCTTCTGAATACGGACCCGTTATCTGAGATAATCCTGCGCGGTACCCCGAAACGGTAAACGACTTGATTCTTGAAGAACTGTAGCACGTGGTGTTCCTTCACTTCTCTGAGCGGTCTGCCCACTTGGAAAAGTAATCTATAGCTGCAAGAATGAAGCGATGTCCTCTCAAAGAAGGCAGTTCTATCGGGCCATCTGTGCCCCAACATTCAAACGACCACGTCGCGAATGTCAGATGTAGCACATTTGGAGGTTGATGTAGGACCACTCCATGCACTTGGCACTGGTGACAACTTTTGGCAACCTTCATGCAATCGGTCATAATTGAGGGCCAGTAGTACCCTAGTCTCTTAATCTTCATCTTCATTTTCGGACCCGACTGATGAGCGCCACAAAGTCCTGAGTGCACTTCTTTAACAATTTTATGAGCCTCGGACTCACTCAGGCACCTTAGCCACATCTGATCAAAAGACCTTCTGTATAATGTATTGTTTATTAACGCGTAAGACAGAGTTCTTTTCTTGATATGATGAGCTAATGACTTATCGTCCGGTTGGTTTCCTGTTTGTAGGTAATCTATGAGCGATTGATTCTTCTTCTTTTTCTGACTTGTGTATCGTGTTTATGTCGAGCTGCGAGAGAACCTGACGTCCCTGAACTGACACTTCAATTGATTCATTCTGCAAGCAGGAAAATTCCTTTGCAAGGCGGGCTAACTCATCTGCGAGAGCATTTTCTCTTCTGGGAATCTTGTAGATTGTTACATTCGGAATCTGCTTCAGCAATTTCATTGCATATTGAAAGTACTGCTCGAGTCTTGGCTTTAGAATTTTGTACTGTCCGGCGACCTGTTGAATGATCAACTGAGAATCCCCGTAGATGTTGATGTCTGTTATCCCCATCTGAATGGTTAATTCCAGTCCAGTTATGAGAGCTTCGTATTCGGCCTTGTTGTTTGTTCATGGTTCCGTTAGATGGTAGGAGTATCTTAACATTCCCCGTTCTGGTGTTATAAATATTAGTCTGATTCCTGCCTTACCGGGCACTATCGTTTGCAATTCTTTATTTCTCTGTGCTGAATATGCTCCGTCGAAGTATAGCTCCCAACGTTGATCTTCGGGGTCTTCTAGTCTCATTATCTGCTTGTCAGGCATGTCGTCGTTGAGAGGCGATTCTGCCGGTAAAGGGTGCGCTGCGAGGATGTCTGCTAGGACTTGCCCCAGTACGACACGAAGAGGAATGAAAGTTATGTCAAATTGCAATATTATCATTGACCACTTGGCAAGTCTTTCGGAAAGTGTCGGGCGGGTCATTAAGTATTGCAACAGATTAAACTTCGAGATAAGGTTGACCTTATGAGAAAGCATGTAGTGCCTGAGCTTTTGAGCGGCGAAGATCAGGGCTAAACAATGCTTCTCAATCGGGAGGTACTTTACCTCCGTCGGAATTAGACGACGGCTGAGATAGTAGAGAGCATTTTCTTTACCATCGTCATTGACCTGGGCTAGCAGGGCTCCGAGGGAGTCGTCTAAAGCCGCGGTATAAAGTATTAACGGTCGACCTGAGACTGGGGCTGCTAAAACAGGAGGTGTCATTAAATACTGCTTAATGTCCTCGAATGTCCGCTGGCATTTCTCTTCCCAAATGAATTTGGCATCCTTTTTAGCCAATGCAGGGAAGGGCTGACACCTACCAGACAAATTCGAGATAAAGCGTCGAAGATATGCCAACTTCCCTTAAAAGGATCGTAGTTGTTTCATAGTTTTGGGAGGAGGCACTTCTAAGATAGCTTTAATCTTCTCCGGATCGATTTCAATTCCATGATGTCGAACAACAAATCCTAAGAATTTCCTGCGAGGCGACGCCGAAGGCACATTTCAAGGGATTCATTTTAAGGTTAAATTGTCTTAATTGCTCGAAAATAATTCTCAAATCATACAAGTGATCTTCTTTTAGTTTGCTTTTGATGACTACATCATCCACGTTGCATTCAACTGGGTTGTGAATAAGTTCATCAAAAATCCTCGTCATAGCTCTTTGGTATGTTGCTCCTGCTTTCTTCAACCCTAAAGGCATTACTGTGTAGCAGTATATTCCGATCACCGTTCTGTAGGCTGTGTGCTTCTCATCTTCCGGTGCCATTTTTATTTGATTGTATCTTAAAGATCCATCCATGAAAGAGAAGATTTCATGTGTTGAAGCAATGTCGATCATCAGTTCTAGAATTGGTAGAGGGAAATCATCCATTGGACATGCTTTATTCAAATCTCTGAAATTCACGCAGATTCTGATCTGACCATTTTTCTTTCTGACTAGTACCACGTTGGCTAGCCAAGTCGGGTATTGTTCTTCACAGACAAATTTAGCGTCTATTAGCTTCTTAACTTCAGCTATTACTTATTGTTCAGTCTCTAGACACATTCTTCTAGAAGCTTGTCTGACTGGAACGGAAGTGGGATCCACTCCTAGCTTCTGAACTGCCACCTTTGGAGCTAATCCTGGCATTTCGTCATAACTCCAAGCAAAACAGTCCTTGAATTCCATTAGTAGCTTGACCATGTTTTTGGAATCTTCTTTATTGAGCAAGGAGCTAACAAAGGTCGGCCTAGGCTCTTCGCTAGTACCTAAGTTAACTTCCATTAACTCGTCTATTGTAGATTTAATTTCTTCTTTAAATTCTGGCGGAGCATTTCTGATTTGCAGATCTTCGAGATCATCTGAGGCTTCTAAGCAGACTTCATTAGGCTTGCAAGTGACAACCAAGCAGAATACCGTCTCATTAACTGATCCTATTGTGCCGAATCCTAGACCATGTTTTGAATTGGGAGGCCGACTGGCATTATTCCATAATTTTTCAAAGTGTTGTGATTGACCTTTTGTCCATCGTCGAGGTAAGACACCGTGTTGAATTAAATTTTGAACACAAGGAGAATACTACTCAAAAGGCAGTTCCATTAATTCGGAAGAAGTAACATCTTCGAATTGTACATCATTTTCTGTTTTGGAAGAAGAAGCACCACAGTAGAATTTGATCGGCTTAGCACCACCACCATGCACTTCTTTGACCACCATACCCTCGATCCTATTAGGATAGATCGGGGTCAGTGTCATAGTATGTACACAATGGTTTATCTTCTCGTACATCGATTTGTATTCTTCATTCTTTTCATCTTCGAGAGAGATCGTGACCTGGGGTTTCTTCTGACTTATCACCGCAGCTTCTTTCTTGATTTCTTCTTCTTCAGAACTGTTCTCCCAATCTATATCGATGACTAGTTTCTTCTGTCCAACTGTTCCAACGTCTCTTCCTTGACCCCGTCTCCTGCCTCGACCTCGGGTACGAGTTCTGGAGAAACCTTCACCATCTCGCCGTAAGGGAGTGGTGAGTAACTGTTGAACTAGAATTTCAGGCTCTTCGTCTTCTCGAACTTCTTTTGCTTCATTTGGTACTGTCTTTCTGGAGAAGATTGTTTTCTTCAGAGGCACGTAGTAGGCTGCATCTTCATGAATTCCAATATCGTGTACGGAGAATGGTTTCAAGTCACCCTTAATACACTGTTCTCCTCCTTCGTAATACTTTATGCATTAGTGCAGAGACGACGGTACCATCCGATTTTCATGGATCCATGGCCGACCCAGTAGAGCATTGAACAATGTCTCAGAATCAATTATATGAAATTTTGCGGTTGTCTTTGCTAAGTCACCGGTCTTCATTAATAGTGTAATCAATCCAAGAGCTCTTTCTCCTTTCTGATTGAAGCTTCTTAATAACATCTTGTCTACTTCGAGCTCGCGAGCATCAATTTCCAAATATGCCAACGTCCGAAGATTCATTATGTTGATTGATGCTCCCGGATCAACCAACACTCTGGAGAGCGTAAGCTTTCTAATAGTGACTGAAATGTACAACGGTCATTTGTGATCACCTGTTCCCAGTAGTAGATCATTGTCCGTGAAGGTAACACCTCGATGTTCTTTTAACGAGCAAACCTCATCGAAGGAATTACCGGCCATTTGAGCTAAGCAAATTTCTGGATCAAGTAAAGCCTTGATCAGAGTTTCCCTCATCTCCTTTGACAGGATCAGAGCGTCGTAAATGCTTAGTTTGGCTGGTAGCTTCCTAAGATGGTCTAGCACGTTATAATCCACTTTATTACCATGTTACTCGGTTTCTTCCCGAACGGGCAATTCTTCTTCTGGGGTTGGCTCCTCCTGAGCAACCACCTGCATTCTTTTATCCTTTGGACCCATTCTCAGAGGTATAACTTTTTTGCTTCTTAGGTTGACTTCAGTTACTTGTTCTGAATCTGGTGGTGAATCTACTGGTGTCTCCTCTTGAATCGGAACTATTGGCGCTTCTGGAGTTGCTTCAGACTCTGATACTCTAATTCTATCGTGATTGGAGCTCCTCGAAAATCACAAATAGACTAGTTGCTTGTTGAGCTTTCCAGCCATCTTTGTGAGCATCTTCTCCTTCATCATGGTCATCGAGGTTTAGTAAAATTTGAGAATCGTTTATCGTATTGGAATTGAGATCCGGGTTAGGTTGGTTGTCGCTAGTTACGTAATCGTTAGAAACAGTCAAAACGTAGCCAACATCAAAACTCTTATCATTATAAGATCTTACCGGGGCGAGCAAATAATCATACAGAGTCAGAGGTTCGAGGGATTTCTCCCTTGAATCGGAAACAACCATCCTAGGATAAGCAGCCCCTAGTATACCCTTCGGAGCCTCGATTTTCTTCTCTTCTACGATCTTCTCCTCCTTCTGGGGCGGTTCTTCAATCGCAAGCGATACTGCCGACTCGGCAGGTTTCGAACTTTGAGTTGAAGCGCACACAGAAGCGGTCTCGATATTATCCAAAATATTCTTCAAGGACTTTGTCCAGACAGTACTCCATCCATCATTGGTCGTGTACGGGTCTCTCAGAACAATAGGATCCGTTGAAATAACATTGACCGAACCTCCTTTTTGGGATTCCTTCATGTATTCTTTCGGGATCGTTATGTTCCCCCTTCGGAGATTATCTTCGAGCTAATTCTTAAGGGTGAAGCAGTCTTTGATCTTGTGTCCGAGCATCCTATGGTAGGGACAGTAGTTTGGATGATCCTTCTTGTTGACTTCTTCTGGCCTCCTGGGCTCTTGCAACTTAAAATCAGGTGTCTTCATCAAACTGCGAAACATCTTGGCTACTGCCTCAGTTTTGAAAGGATATTCCTTGTTCAGAAGTTCCTTCAGGGGATGTGACGGACGAGGCAGTGGTTGATCATGCTGCCATGGGTGATAGCTCGGTCGAGGCTGTTGATAGCCCTGCTAAGGTTGCTGATAAATCTGTTGTGGTTGTTGGTAAGTTTGTTGCGGTGGTTGATAACTGGGCTGTGGTTACTTTGCCCGTACTTGCACTGGTTGCTTTCCCTTATCGACTGCTGCGATAATCCCGGATTTCTTTTCAAATGCTTTCACGGGCTTCTGTTTATCAGTCTTATCGATGAAAATTAGCTGCTTTGCCTCCTCTTGTAAGCTCCCAGCCTTGCTAAGCAACTTCTCGAAAGTCTTTATTGTAAATCCTTTAAGGAGAAGCGCTATCGGGCCGTGAATACTATTAAGTAGGATACCGACTACATGATGTTCCTGAACCTGTGGTTCACACTTCATGCTTAAATTCCTCCATCGAAGTATGTAGTCCACTAAAGTTTCGTTCGGTTTCTGTTGCTCCACCACTAGATCACCGATAGTGATGTGGTGCTTAGCCCCAGCAAACCGCTTGATGAAGAGGTTTTCCAATTCAGAATAGGTCTTGACTGAACCATTCGGAAGTTCTGCATACCAATCGAAGGCTATCCCTGACAAACTACTGACGAACTGACCGAAGAGTAAAGCATCACTTCCACCGGCATTGCAAAAACTAGCACGAAAATGTGCGACATGCTGCCGGGGGTTTCCCGTACCATCAAAAGTCATGAACAGAGGTGGTATGAAGCCTTTCAAGTATTGAACCACATCAAATTCTTCAGGGTAAGGTCTACCCCTCTGAATAAATGTCCTGCTCTTAAACTGTGCTAAGGCTTCTCGTACCTGCTGTTCCACCATGTTCTTAATATCCTTTTCGGGAATCGTGCTTTCTGCAAAATCTTTCTGCGGCTGTTCATCTCTGTTGACGGATGTGATCTCTTTCCCTCCATCTGCAACGTGAATGATCTCCGGGGGTGTTTTTTTCTGTGGTTGAAGCTGACTCTGGAGAGTGGCTAAAGCGACAACCATCTCCTCCATTCTCTTTGCCATCTGAGAAATCATATCATATTTATCTTGAAGACGTGCTCTCATTACTTCTGGTTCATTTCTTTCTGAGGCTACTGGAACTCCTTGTAGAGCTGAAGACGCTCGGGTCTCAACTATATTGATCTCGGCATACTCGTCATCATGAACCTTGATTAATCTACTTCATTTTCTAATTTTTCTCCTCTTTCTTTTGCCAACCGCCGGATGTCCATCGTTAGCTTTCATATGGCGTCCTCTAGTGGCCTCTTCCAGATGGTCTCGCGGTTATCACGTGATGATTGTTGAATTTCTTTATCAGGAGTTTCTTTTAATGCAGTGGCACTTTCTTCTGAATCAGGCTCTCTGACGAGGCATTTCTTCTCGGGACGTTGTGTCGGTATCGGCTCGGCGATAATAGGTCGCCACACCGTCCTTCTTGGAGCAGAAGGCCTAGGATCAGACGGTCTATCGACTATATGCTGGTAGGTGGTGTCCTCCCTAATATGGTGACCCGATACAACAACAGGCGAACTAGTTCGCATCTTTTTCCTTTGTTTCTTTACAGCAGTGACAGGCTCTACTCGCGGTCCGAGGCGGGATTTAGCTGGTATTCGTCCCATTCTTCTTAGGATTTCTGACACGGGGCATCTCTCTTTCTTAGCCAATTTCTCTACCACAGCTTGCAACCGGGCAAATGGCGTAGTCCTGACCCTTTTTCTTTTGCAGTCATTATAGTATGCAGGTCGGGGTAATGCAGCGGCGATCCTTCGGACATCTTCTTCATCTGATGCAACAGAGAGAGGGTGAAACCTACTTCCCTTCAGCAGAGGTGAATACTCGGGTAGTTCTTCCTCTTTCTCAAAAATCTTTTCCAGAAAGGCAACTTCAGCAGCCTTGGCCTTCTCGGTCCTGGCAATCTTTCTTCTTCTATTTCTCCTTTGAGCCCGAGTTAAGGGTGTAACTCTTGAACTTGACCCTATCTCGAAGACAGAAGGTATTGTAGTAAAATCTGTACTCTCCACGGTGACAGGCTCATCATAGACTTGGATTTCCTTCCCCTTCAGTTTGGCAGGAGCCGGGGTAGGTGCAGAGATGACTAGACCGGTGGGGGTAGAGACAACAGTCCTCCTACGAACAACGATACTTCTTTCACTGGAACCCTTTGCGAGGGAGGGAACTCTTGAGTCGATTTCAGGCTGAACTCAATTACGGGTTCCTCAGTTTCTGGTACTTTGTCCATTAGTGCTAAGAGAGTGACATAAGTGAACTTGATGTCTGTATTATCGAATCCTTGTCCAAAACGGATGATCCCATTCTCAAGCAGTTCATCCTTGTAGACAGCTAAGTCCAGTCCGTTGGTGAAGGAGAAAATTAACTTTGGTGCAGGCATTTCCTATAGGGTAGATTCAGAACGTCAGTCCTGAATTATACTTCCTTTTGTTGCAATATTTAGGATGAAAAAAAGAGAGTCAGAACACATTTTCGTTTATCTTGGTGTATTTGTGATTTTTAAAAGAGTTTGTTTATTAGAAGGTTGTTTATTAGAGGATTTGTTTGTTAGGAACAAAATGATTAAAACACGAAGGTTATAGAAATGGTAAAGGATCCGATCCAGAATTGGAAAGGAAGAGAAAGTGTCGTAAGACTTCTGAACTCGAAAGACCACTCCTAGGCTAACACCTATAGGGGGTCTACCCCACCTTAGAAAGAGGCAAAAGGATTGCAGAACCTCTCTGTTTAGGGGTGTCTAAACAATGATTCCAAAATCTAAGGGAGTTGACTATACCCGTTAAAGATAGAAATGAACGTGGTATGCCAACAGAAAGAATGGTAGTTCGGTCCATAAGGGATATGGACTCACTACCGATTTATTAAAGCAAAACCATCTGATTAAAATGGAGAGAGAAACTGTCCCCAACGTAGTCGCCAGAAATTGTCGGCATATTTATAGGTTGTGTTTTGAAAATGGGGTCGCCTACATAAGTTGTCGGCGAATTTTAAATTTAATTTAAATTTAAATATATATATATATAGTTTTAGAAAGAAGCATTTGATTTTGAAAATAACTTTATGTTTGAAAATTTTAAGATATGAAGTCAAACCAATCTCACATCCCAAATAGTTTATATAAATGAGGACCACACCACAAACCGTGTATCTACCTTGAAGAATAGACACACTGCTTGATGATGGGGCTCAATTAAATAAACTAGAAGATTTGTGACAACCGTTTGGTCTGCGAACCAATTTTATAAGCCGACAAGTTCCCCTGTTTAATATAAAGGAATTAAACAGGGTTTATATTACTCGGGTTCTTAATGTTCCTTATAAGGGCAAGCCCCTATAGTTAATTACATCTTAAATGTCTGAAGACACTTAAGAAAACTATCGATAATGATTAGTGGTTTTGCTCTCAAGAATTTCAAAGTTTAAGGTTTTCAAACAATTGGACTTTGGAAATTTCAATAGGGGATGGCTCAAATTCGGACCAGTTTGTTTTTGAGAGTCCAAATAGAGAGAAAAGTAGGGGATGTCACAGACCCGAAGTGAACTTCCGTGACTTCCCGACTATCCTATTGTTTGTCTTCAATTTGAGAGTTTATTTAATGTTGTAATCCTGCCAATTTTAGTGAATTTGGACTTATATTTATATGACATAATCATACAAAAAGCCTTGAAGATATGAGGGTTTATGTCGTACCAAATGACTACCTCGGAGTCCAAAGACCGGTTAGGGCTTAATTTACATAACTTGATTATGCAAATGCCTAACGAAGGGTTGAGGATTTATTCTGCACTAAGCAAACTACCTCGAAATCCTATAGCTTTGTTATTTAATTCTAAGAAAGGTTTTGTTGATGTAGATTTCAGTTTTGCTGACGACGATGGTCGTGCTGCCCACTATGCTCCAAGCTCCTTGTTATTGCAGAGGTTTAGTTTTGAAAAGTGGCAATCATGGGATGAGGGAAGTGTTTTGGCTTAGAAAATTCTTAAAGTCCAAATATTTTTAATGTTTTAATTAAAACAAATCTTAAAGTTGATTAAACAAAACCGATTAAGATCCCATGGTTCCGTCATCCCGACACCGTTATTTTCATTGGATTCACTTAGTGCAAATGAATTTGCTAAACTCAACTGAATGAGTTCCACACTTTCATTTAGATCGTGGGAAATCCCGTTAGCAACATGCGGGTTACATCATCCGAGGTATTCCCGATCATCCAACGAGAAGTTTTAATTTAGTTGAAGTTGTAGTTTTTTTGTTCTGTTTGTGACTAAATTTTGAGTTGTTTTATATTTTGAAATATTGTGACTTTTAATTTAGTTTTTGGTTTCAGTTTTGTGGCTATCCTAAAGGTTTCAGTTTTCATGCAGGGTGACATTCTTGTTTAACATGCAAGAGAAGTAAAGTACAGTGTAGGTAAATAAATTGCAATGAAATAAAAGTGTACCTAGTAAGCATTCCTATTTATTTTCTCTTGTACTTAAAATATAGGTTAAAGCGTTTATGTAATTGCAAGAAAACACCTAGATAAAGCTAAGGGAAGGTTTTGGTTGTCTACCAAAATCCTAATCCTATAGCTAGTCAATTCCTATGACGTCTAGGATCTTATGTTTTGTTAATGATGATTTTCTTCACCAAAGTACAATTAAGTTCAGCTGTTCTTCTAAAACATCCCACCATATCGAGAAAGTGCTTAGGACGAGTCCTATACATCTTTTCAATACTTCTGAGATTATTTTGAGTCCAAATGAATTTCATTGTACAAGTGAATTGATCATTCAAGAGATTTAGTTAAGTTTTGCTTCTTACTCAGTGAACTAGGATGTTTGATTATCTTATGAGTGAAGTGACATTTCACTTAATGCTTTATTTAAGAGTTATGATAATGAAAGCCTTTAGAGGCAAATTAATTTGTTGAAGATTTTAACAATTCTTAATTAGAAAATTGGAATTGATGATTTTAAAATGATTTCGTTTAGTTATAAAATTTTAATTAATAATTTTAAGTTTGGAATAGTGTTCAAGTTGTTTCAATTCTATTAAATCTTTATATTTTAATTATCTTACTATTTTAGATTAATTTTACCATTTTAAATTTTCTTAGGTTGGAAGAGGTGTTTAAATTATTTATTTTTATTAAATTTTAATGACTTTATTTGGATTGATTGTAATATTTTAGGTTGATTTTAACTAGTTTAATTTTTTTTATACATTTTTATTATAAATTGTTTTGATATTGATTTTTAATGTTTCAAATTTTTTTTAGATTTTTTTTCAAATGATAAATTAATTTTACTGTTCTCAATTTAATTTAATTATGTTATTAAATCACTTAATGTTTTAAACTTTAATTTAATTAAGGGTTATTTTCTTTTTAATCATTTAATTATTAATTCCAATTATCATCTTAAGTTTAATTAAGAATTGAAATGTTATTAAATTAATTTATTTTGGGATTTCAAATTAAAGAGTTGGTATCTTCCTAAGTCACATCCCTAATAATCCAAAATTTTAATTATCCTCCAACAATTTAAATGATTTAATTAATTAAAATTCCATTTTGATATTTTCAAAGTGATTAATGAGATTCTACCCCTTTGCTCCCTAAGTTTTAATCACCCAAGAGGAAATTAAGATCAGATATTTTACCCTCCCTTTTGATTAAACCTAAAGTATTAATTAGGGTTAAAATCCTTTAATTACCTTTATGCCCCTTTAGGCTTATTTATCTCATAACTCATCAAATTAAGCTCAAACGAATTTAAAATTTTTGTCACTTCACTCATATGAATTTAATTTAATTTATATATTTATTTTTGTGAGAAAATGAGGGTTTTCAATGAAAATTCAACAACATGACCAGGTATGGTTTCTATCCTTAGGAAAATTGTGGGATGTCACTACTGACTAGAAGACCACCCAAACTAGTTTTGGTGATTTTTGAATTGCGTTTTATTTATTATAATTATTTTGAGTTTTTTGGTATTAATTAATTATAAAATAAAATTAAAGTTGAAAAATAAATTTTATATTTTTCATAAATCTCTCTAACCTCAAGGAGTTCAGAGAAGCAAATTTTATATTTTTTTATTTTTCTTTCATTTATTACAATAAATTTAGTGAAAATATTATGAAATTCATTTTAAAATATTAAAAATTGTCCTAAGTATTTAAAATTCAATTTCTTAACCTATAGACTCGAGAAAAATATTTGGTTTGTTTCTAAGTGATTAGGAGGCAAAATGTAACATTTTATGATTTTTAATATTTTGTGATTTTTAATATTTTTTAATTATTAAAATATTAGAAATAAGGTTAAAAATGAAAATTTTTAGAAAATTCCAATTTTAATTTTTCTAGACTCCTCTGACATCAGAGAGCCCACAAAACCATTTTGGTGAGCTTTTGAAGTGTATTTTAAGTTTTATGAATTTTTTTAATTTTAAAAGTGGTCATACAACTTAAATAATTCATTTAATAAGTTAAATTATTTCCAATTGACTTAAATTTTTATGTGAGGTTTTCTGCATCCTAAGTGACAGTGAAAAATTATTTTTAAGTAATTTTGATGTGTGGTTAATCCTAATTAATTAAAACTTAGTTTTGGGCGTTTAGGCCAATTAGGGTTTTTATTAAGGAATTAAATCAAACCATAATTTTCCTTGGGTCGTCTGGTCATAAAATATCTCCCCAAATTTTCCTAGAATTTTCTAAGCAAAATGCTAATTACTGGAATTAAAATAGAAAAACAGATACATAAATTTAAAAAATCAATATCTTGCCATAGAAATGGCTTATTGCCTTGGAAATTCAAAGAATGTTCCCAAGAACAGAGACTACAAAAGCCCTATGGTCTCAGGCCATGGTGAATTGTATAAATGTATGAAGAATTAAAATACTGAAATCAGTAAATAATTAATTAAAAACAAAATACACATCAAAATAATTTAATTCTTTTTCCACATTGTTCTCCTCTGTTCATTGAGCAAGAGAGTATTTTTATTTTATTTTTGTGATTTTTCTACTCAAAGATATGAATTTTCTAAGTACTGGGTAATTAAATAAATAAAAAATACCCTATTTATCTACTTATCCACGGGGCGCCTCATCATCCTCGGCAGCTCCGAAGCTACACGCGTCGCTCCGCCATTTAATTCCGCCATCTGACTGGGATGCCATGCGGTTCGCGGTCTCGTTCCATCTCCTCGTCCGGCTCGATCTGGACCATCCATTCGATACACGCGCGAATGCATGACATCCATTCATCGTCCCCAGGCATCCTAACCTGAGTGCCGTCCACACTAAAACTCTAAGATCTCTCTCATTTCTCCACCAAATTTCATGTTCTTATGCTTTATGGATTTGTCTCAACAAGACGCACACATCTATACAGCTAACTTGCTATGAAATTGAGCTAAACAAAATGGAGAATTCACAGAATCTCGGAAGGAATAAGAGATCCATACCTTTGCTCTGAGAAGTGAAGCTTCAATCAGAGAGTTGTGGCACCCTCGATTGAACCCAAGGAAGCTCCAAATGAAGTCTCTGGCTCTGGTGATTTGCCTAGACCCGATTTCAACAAAGCCCGATTTCAAAGCTTGGCCGATAGAAGAAATGGCTGGCCTGGAGAGGGGGCTTTTGCTGGGGAACTCCTTCTCTTGGTCTGGTGAAGGTGTAGAGTCAATCAATTTGAAGATTGGCTCACTATGGTGAAGTTTCCTGGTTTTGGGCTTGAGATTAAACTCAAAAATTGAGCTTACATAGAGGAAATTAAGGCCGGATTTCAAGTGGGGATCGAGTGCTCTATGATTGGAGAAGGGTCCGGAATGATTTTGGCAGAGTTTTTTTGGGGTTTGGTTCAGCACCTCCTTTGGCCGAGAGGGGGTGGTGTTTAAATAAGTCTGGCTAGAGGGCTTCCCAGAGGGGTTTGAAGGCTTGGATCAACTGCTGAGGGCAAGGGAAGAACAGCTGTATTGGCCATTGGGCATGAGATGTACTCAAGCAAGGGAAAATTTGAAAGTTTGGCTCACATGGAGCTCCCGCCATGGCGTTTTCCGGCGACCCGTGTGGCCGGCCGACGAGGTCGGTCACCCTCGGGTTCGTGGAGGTCGTGGCTTGATGTTTGTGAGTTCAATTGGCTTTGGCCATGTGTAAAGTGGTTTGATTAAAATGGAAAGGTGAGGGGCTATTTTGAGTTTAAATGGGTTAAGCCATGGTTTTGGGCTTGGTGCACCACCCAAGGCTTGACTTTGGGCTGAAAGGAATCATTTGGGTCAGCTGAATTAGAGTGGAGAAGTCTCCATCCATGGTGATGTGGCTAAACTTGGTTTAGAGTGTAGCATAAATGGGGTTAAAAGTGATAATGAAGGGTTGAGAAAGAACCCCCTCCTCTTTCCATTAATCGCTTGGTGAGGTGTCCAAGGCTTTCATGGCTTCTCTGTGGCTTGTGCATGGCTTCTTGGCTCACATTTGGCTTGGGAAATGGCTTGGTTAATTTCATGGAAGAGGGTTATTTGGAATTTTGAAAACTTTGGATTTTTGATGGGATTTGTAATGATGCCATTTTGGTTTAATCAAAATGATAGATTTTGGACTTAGGGGATAGTTTTAATTAAATGGGCATGATGATACAATATCACATGGGCTTTGGAATAAGTCTTGGGCCTTTGAAATGGTTTTGGAATGGGCTTTTAAATGCTTTAGGGAAGTGGGCTTTTATGTTTTAAAATGAACTTTTGGATGAAAATTTTGTAAAAGATTGTGCCAAAAAATGTTGGGTTTAGTTTAGGGATGTGTCATGAGTATTTTGGAATAAGTTTGGGGTAATTTTGAGTTGAATTGGGTTTAATTTGGGTCTTTTTGGTAATGGGGCCAAAGTGGATTAAATTGGGCTAACTTGGGTTAAGGTTAGGCCAATATTGGGTTTGATGTAAAATTAATGTTGAAAAATGTTTATGGGAGTATAATAAAGAGTTTTCAATTTTGGTTGGGCTTTGATTTTGGGATTTGGGCCTATTTGGGTTCATGATCGGGTTTAGGTCAAATCGGGGATTTTTTTATTTGGGTTAGGTTTGGGTGAAGTTTGGGTTCAAATTTTGGGCAAATCAAGTTAGTGTTTTGTTTGTGGGGATGTTAGGAAGTTTTTAGAAAGGATTTGGGGTTAATTGAAGTTGATTTGGGTTGGTTTGGGCTAAGTTTAGGTCATGGGCCAAAATTGGGCTTTAAGCTTCAAATTTAAATTGGATCCACATTTTGGTCAAATTGGACTTGGATTTGGTCTAATTTGATATTTGGGATATTAAATTGAATCTTAGGATTGAATTGGATTAAAATGGAGGTCAATTGGAGTGGTTTGGTTGGACATTGGGCTCTCTTAGGTTAAAATGGGTCACATTGGGGATTTTGGTAAAAGTCGGCTAAATTGACAAAATTGGCTTATGGTGTAGTTGAATAAAATGAAATTGGGAATATTTGGGATTTTTGGGAATTTTTTAGGAATTTTTTGAATTTTTGGGTTAAAAAGGTATTTTGGGTATTTGGAGGTTATTGGGGGGTATTTTGAAAATTTTGGTATATTTGACCAAGGATGATCAATTTGAGTGGTGGAAAATGTTTAGGATTGATTTTGAGGAATTTTGGGTAATTTAGGCAATTTTGCAAATTTTGGGCAATTTCAAGGGCATTTGGTAGGTTTGGTGGTTTAGGGTCCCGGGGTCAAAAATTGAAATTTTGGAAAAATGAAGGTTGATCAAGTGTGAGTGAAATGAAATCATTTTGGTTGAGCCATGAAGCCATGTTAAGCTCACAAGAGCCATGAGAGGACTCATTTTAGACATTCACTATGTTGTTCCTAACCCTCTTAGCAAGGGGCCTAGGGTTTGAGGTCCATCCAAATGAATTACATACATGAGTCAGGGAATTAAATTTGGTAAGAATGATTTTAGGGTTGGAATGTGTGTGAGAGTATAGTGTGTGTGCAAGTCAACCCTCACTAGACCAGACCAGACCATCCAGGGTAGTCCTAAGGCCATAGAGTCCTGTAGGAAACTCTTTCTTTAAACCTCCACATATTGATTTTAACCCTCCAAGTGGTTTAGGGGTTTACAATCAAACATGTGGGGTTTAAAGGGAGTTAAGAAGCGGTTTGAATTTCTAAGTGGTGGGTCTCATTTCTAGTCCTCTAGGATAGTCAAAGGGAAAACCTATGGCTAGATCCTAAGTACTAAGGAGAGAAGAAAAGACCCACTAAAAATGAGGTCAACAGTCTTATGCCTTAATCGATCACCTTCTGTACATAAGATCCTTCAATCAGATGTGATTGAGATGTCTGAGCAGAATAGAAGCACAAAATGTCATCAAAGAGGTGCATGTTCGGATTGTGTGGAGCACACCAGCCACGGCCAAAGATGAAAATGAAATTTAAGCGACTTGAATATTATTGGTTAGCAATGCTGACAAATTGCATGGAAATAACAAAGAGGTGTCACTAGTGTCAGGTGCACGAAGTGGTCTTGCACCAACCTCTGAATGTACTACATCCAACAGTCGCGTCGTGGTCATTCGAGTGTTGGGGGCATGGATATAGTAGGTCCAATAGACCCTCCATTTTTAAAAGGATACAGATTTATACTTGCAGCTATAGACTATTTCTCCAAATGAGCAGAGGCAGTTCCGTTATGAGAATTCACAGCGCAGAAAGTACTGCAATTTTTTAAAAATCAGATCGTTTACCGCTTCAGTGTACCATGCAGAATCATTTCAGATAACGGGTCCGCCTTTAAGAGTACAAAAATCAACAACTTCATCAGACGACATGAGATAGATTGGCGGTACTCTACAATCTACTACCCCAGAGCAAATGGCTTGGCAAAAGCCTTCAACAAGACACTCATGCAGACTTTGAAGAAGATGCTCGATGAAAACAAAAGAGGATGGCACGAGAAGTTTCTTGAAGCATTTTGGGCATACAAAACGACAGTCGGAATGCTGACGCAGTTTACACCTTACGCACTCGTGCATGGATCTGAGACAGTGCTTCTGTCAGAGGTTTAACTACCGTCTCTCAGAATCGCCAACACCAAAGAGATAACAGCAGAAAATAATGCCAAACTCCGACTTGCAGAGTTGGAAAACCTTGAAGGGAAAAGATTCCTTGCACTGCAGAACTTAGAACACTATCAAGTAAAGATGATTCAAACTCATGACAAATGGGTCTGCCTAAGGTCATTCAAAGTCGAGGACCTCGTCCTCGTTTTCAGAAGACATATTCTTACACATCACAAGATAGTGGAAAATTTGAACCAACCTGGGAGGGAACATTTATGGTAGAGAAGGTTTACTCTGGTGAGTCATACAAGCAGGTAGATTCTCAAGGAGAGAGGCCCATGTTGCCAATAAATGGACGATATCTTAAGAAGTATTACATGACATGAGAAATCTGAAGAAAGATATCTGTTTCGATATAGCTGTGTGGCCGGTGTCTTTGACTGGGTCCTAAATTTAAGAAATTTTATTACAAAAAACAAATGGAATAAAAAAATTTTCATGAAATGAAATTCTCTAAAAGTTGAAATCTTTTAATTCTAAATTTTGTAAAATTATGTTAAATAAGATAATGTCATCTAATAAAAGTTAAAATCCAATAAATTATATAATTGATGTGCCCGACCTTTACTAAAGTAAGAATTTATGATTTTAGATTAAAATATTTTTAATAATTTTTGTAAAAGTCACAATTTCAAACGCAAGTATACGTATCGTTTCAAGTAATATAGGGCTTTATTGGAGTCTTGGTTATCGATCCCACAGGGAAGATTAAGTGAAAAATAAAATTTAAGAAATATATTAGATTTTCAAATTAAAAGTAAATATTATTTTTATTTCTTTTCAAAATTTAGATTTTTAAGTTTAGTTAAATTTCTACTAAATGTAAATAAGCAATAATAAAGTAAAATGTTAATGCAAGTATAAATAAAACAACTTTCACCTTTTTCAACTAATGCATCATTTTTCAGAATAATTGTCATTCGTTGAGAACTTGAAATTATGGTATTGCACCAAATAAGCATTCCTATTCTTTACCTTCGCTCGATAAGATAAAGAACATTGGCTAATCTATAGATCAGTTCAGGATGTATTATTAGTAGAATGGATTAATCTAGGCTCACACTTCTAGATGTCCAAGGGTGGCTATGGTCGGCTCTAATAGTGACCTGTTCCCTTTCTATAAACTAAATTATTAGAATTTAGTCTGTCACTCTAAAAACTAATCAATTCTACGCCCGATAAACAATATCTCCCTATTTATTAGCACTTTACCTTGAATAACCCCCTTATAGCCTTCGATTACCCAAGAATTCATGTGACATATACTAGTTAAAAACTCATCTCCGGATAGGTTTCAGAATTCTTCAACATGTTTTAACAATTCAAATGGCCAATTTAAAAAGTAAATTAAGATCAGGTATTAATATCATCACAATAATTAAAAAATTTTAAGTTAAGTTTTCTAACGAAATTAAATTATCTTATTATCTCTTCATAGTTGAAAGGAAAAAGAAAACTAACTACTCATAACACATTGAATTCGCACAACAAAACATATTTATAAAACTTTAAAATAAGTTACAAATACTTATCTGGAATGTTCCTTCAAGTGATTCGCTGACTCCTACTGACTCCAATGCAAAATGAAAGACTTCAACAACAAAAACACTTGCAAACTCACACTTACTACTCCAGCAATTAAGTAGTAACACTCAAAATAACTAAAATAAATTCACTAATTAATTAAGAAGGTGGATCCCTAAAATTATTTTCAAGTGTGAGAGAACTCTAGGGTGCTTGGGGGCACTTTTCTCTGTAGAATTGACTCATATTTATAGAGCTTCGAAAATGACCAGGGGTTGCTTAAGGCACCTCTTCAAAATTTGTCCAAATACAATGTATCTTCTAGAAAGTAACTGTGGCGCCTTGGCGCCAAAATCTGGCGCCTAGGCGCCGGACTCCGTGACCAGGTCTTCGCACAACTTCACTTTAGATCGCACCTCTTCTATATTAAAACTGTTTTCCCGTGTCCAGATGCATTGTATCACATGCCCTACATATTAGGAGTAACATCCAGTCTTTTAAAAGGTCTGATAACCGCTTAACACTGTCAAAATAGATTCCTAAAGTCATCAAAAATCTTATCTGTTTCTATATCGAACTGGCGCTTTGGCGCCGGATTTTGGCCCTTAGGCGTCAGACCTAAAATTTTGGCAACTTTGCTTTATACCTCTATTTTTGTTCCTTTTTGCTCCTTTTTCCTTCTTGAACTCTTTTTTATCACCTACATCCAAAAACATAAAAATACCTTTCATTAAAGCATAATATCCTTAAGAATTAAATCATAAATAAGGCATAAAAATAAGTATTTTTAAAGTGGATCAAATTCCCCCAAAATTAAACGTTACTTGTCCTCAAGTAACCCGTTTTAGTTACATAAAATGTATAACATTTGGAATGAAGTTTAAATATTTATGATTCTTTATAATTTTTGGTTTTATAAATACTTTAGCAATTCTTCAACCAAATTTCACTAATTATGTTTTCTTTTAAGAATTTAAAGAATATTTAACTACCAAATCATAAGACTTTCAATTTTTTCATTTATTTGAAGAATAATTGTAATTTATCATATTAAGGTCACATAGATAATTTACAAGAGAAAGTCTTTCATGAAAACTTTTTTCGTAAAGATGCTTGTACATAAAAATTAAGTTAAAAAATGTAATTAGTTTGTTCCTATAAGATAATTCAAGTGAAGCAAATTTTTGATAAGGCATTTCCTCAAGCTTCTCCTCACATTTCTTTTTTTTTTTGTTGTTTTCTTTCTTTTTTTCTTTCTTTTTTTTTAAGGATATTTTTCAATCCCCTTTTTCACAATTTGTGAGGATTATTATATCTGGATAGCCTATTAATGGTTTTGAACTTCACTATCTTAAACTTATATTTAAAAACTTATACATTTTCACTTAATAAATATGACATAAGTATTTTTCAAAAAAAATTTTCAATCTTTTCTTTTTCATGTAATAATCATGATTCCTTAGTATTTCAAAAATACAATTCTATTTACTATAAATGGAAAAAATTTTTAATCTTATTATTCTTTAAGTTAAATAATTCTATTCTTAAAATCAATCAAAATTATTGGAATTTTAGTTATGTTTACTAAATTATTTATAAATTAAAAAATTTATGTAATCATAAATAGATTTTTCATTCCTTATGTTATGTTAATATTTTTAAAGAAAATATTAGTACATTAAGGACAAATAATATTTAAATTTGAAAATGTTTTCCCTTCCCCCAAATTCCAGCTTTAGTTTAAAAATGAATCATAAAATTTTCTAAAGCATGAGAGAAAGAATAAAACAAGAATTTATCTAGGTATAATGATGTAAGGAAAAACTCATTTATACTTCTACACTTGCTTTAATATGTATGTAAAAGAAATTATTAAGCATGTATAGAAAAGTTTGCAGAGCAGGAGTTAATTTCTACAAGAATTTTTTTTATTTATTTAAAATATGCAAAATTACTAACTATTCAGGAATACTAAACAATAGGCTAAAACAGAATCAAATATTTATCATAGAAAATAAAAATTCATCCATACTTTAGTCTTTAATACATAACACAATAGATGATCTAAAACAATTTAAACATTAAAAGTCTACACACTGTTAATTAAACAAATCAACACTAACAAATAACAACAAAAATCAGGCTCATAAGTACTAACATACTAGAAATAAAATACTAAAAACAGAATCAATACAACTCAGGAGGTAAACCAAACTACTAATCACTAGCTGTAGCCTCGTCGTTGTTGTCATTAAAAGAAAATTCTACATCCTTCGGATCTACATAAGGTGAAAATCTATGAAAGGTAGGGAACTGAACATCATGATCACTCTTCAGGAATCTAACAAGAGACTCAGAATACTCAACATCCTAATCACTCTTCCTTTGGGTGTACTCAGAAAGATGATCGATCTTCTTATCAATCGTATCTACTCAACAATGAGTTAGAAATAACTTATTCTGATGTTCCATAAACTTATCATGCATAGATTCCCAGAAACTAGATGACAGCTCAACAGCAGAAGTAGAGGGTCCAGAAGTAGGTAATGAACTAGAAGGTGTGGTAGAACTCTTACCTCAGAGTCGATCAAAGATACTGACACTTTATCGTCCAATGGGTTTTGTAGACTTGAGCTTCTCCTCTGAAAGCTCAGCAACAACTCCAGCATTCTCACACAGAGAATAAATAAGAGATGGAAATCCTAGTCCCCCAGAAGTACTAGAATGAGCAGTGGCCTCTACAGAATCATAAATGATACTCCCAACATCAATCGGCTTCCTCTCCTGTATGCAATAGTTGAGGATAGCTCTGTCCTTGGTAACCTCACTCAAATGGTTGGTGGAAGGAGGCGAGCAGAAATAAAGTAATGCCATGCCTTAGAAACACCATTTAGCTTAGAAGATGAAAAATTTACCTGTTTTCCATTCCGGATCTTCCAAGCTCCAGTACCATCAGTCAAATAAGCAATAATCATCTCCAAATCTCCCTCAAATGGAGATAATCCAGAGTAATAGCACTCGATGTTCGGCGGCAGGTCGTAGAAAATATTGATTCGCTCTGGAGTAAATCTGAAACCAACTCCTCTTACGAAGATCTCGTACTCTTCAGCATCCAAGAAATTTGGATAAAAATCCCTAACGACTAGGATAACAACACCAGCAGTGAAATAACAGAATCGTTGCCAGTTGAGTGCAACGATCGTATCTTCAATCCTTCCTTCAGGATTGTAAAAACTTCATTCCGGGATAAACTTTCTTATCGTAGCAAAATCATTGTAATGAAAATGTGCCGCGATAGTGACAAACTTGCTACAATCAAAATTTTCTCGTTCCTTTCCTTGCTTAGATTTAGGTTCCATCTAAAAGTGAAATAAAAACGCAAAACAAATTTATATGATCAAAGGAAATGAAGTAACTTAAGCTTTTCTAACTTGAAAGAGCTTAAAAATTCATGGATTTAACTCTAAAAATTAATTTTTTTCTCAAAATTTCGGTTCTCTTCAAAGAGAGCAAAATCCATGGTGAAATTCAAAAATAAATAGTTCAGAAGGTAGATCTGACCTCGAGATGAAGAAATTGGGTGATTCAAAGCTCAAAAACTTTAAAATCCGGCCTCAAAATGGATCTTATAGCTCTATTTTTGTGAAAACGGGAAGGACAGGGAGCTTAGGCATCAAAAATGATAATATATGGGTTGCCTCCCAGAAAATACATAGTTTAACGTGGTCAGCCTGACCTAATCAGTTATATTAATTGGGTAGACTTAGTTCGTAAGCCTCCTTGTAATTTGGTTTCATTTTTCCCATATAAGGCTTCAGTATTAATCCGTTAACTTTAAATATTTTTCCCGTCTTGGGATCTTTAATATCCACAGCTCCATAAGGGTATACTTTCTCAATTATGAATGATCCCATCCATTTAGATCTTATTTTTCCAGGAAAAAGTTTTAAACGAGCATTAAATAATAATACTTCTTGTCCAAGCTCAAATATTTTCCTTGAAATATTTTTATCATGCAGTTTCTTCATTCTTTCCTTTTAAATCTTTTCATTTGCATAGGTCCCATTTCCTATCTCTTCCATTTCATTCAGTTGTAACAGTCATTTCTCTCCTGCAGCATTCAAATCATATTTGAACTCCTTTATCACCCAATAAGCTTTATGTTCCAGTTTAACAGGTAGGTGACAATGTTTACCATAAATTAACCGATAAGTTGACATTCCGATATGTGTCTTATAAGCTGTTCTATAAGCCCATAATGCAGATTCAAGTCTATCAACCCAGCCAGTTCTTTTAGGATTAACAGTCTTCTCCAATATTCTTTTAATTTCTCTGTTTGATACTTTAGCCATTTCACTTGTTTTTGGGTGATAAGCAGTTGCAACTCTATGTTTAATTCCGAATTTTTCCAGTAATGATTGAATTCTTGCATTTCTGAAATGACTTCCCCCATCTGTGATAATTACCCTTGGCATTCTAAATATTGTAAAAATCATCTTCTTTAAAAATTTCAAAACACTTTTGGAATCACAGTTAGGTAAAGCTACAGCTTCAATCCACTTTGAAACATAATCAACTACTAATAAAATATAAATTTTTCTAGATGATGGTATAAAAGGTCCTATAAGGTCTAAAACCCATACATCAAAAATTTCAATTTCTAATATATAGTTTTGAGGCATTTCATCTTTTCTGGATATATTCCCCATTCTTTGACATCGATCGCAAATTTTCACATAATGTCCAACATCTTTGAATAATGTAGACAATAAAATCCGTAATTTAAAATTTTAAACGTAGTTTTATCCACTCCAAAGTGTCCTCCAAATTCAAAATCATGACATTTTTGAATAATTGCAAAAGTTTCTTCATAAGGTACACATCTTCGAATCACAGAATCTCTTCTGATTTTAAATAAATGAGGATCTTCCCAAATATATGATTTAGAATCATTCTTAAATTTCTTAATATATTTGATATTCAATATACGGTAAAATATTGCTAACCAAATAGTTAACTATATTTGCATACCAAGGCATTTGTAATCCTTGAATAACATATAACTGTTCATCAGGGAATTTTTCATTTATGTTTTCTTCATAAATCTTCTCACTATTATTTTTAATTCCTAATAAATGATTAGCAATTTGGTTGTCAGCTCCTTTTCTATTCACTATTTGAAAATCAAATTCTTGTAAAAGTAAAACCCATCTGATCAATCTAGGTTTAGCATCCTTTTTAGACATTAAATACTTAATAGCAGAATGATCAGTATGTACAATACATTTTGTCCCAAGAAGATAAGGTCTAAATTTATCAAAGGCATATACTATTGCTAAAAGCTCTTTCTCAGTAGTGGTGTAATTTATTTGAGTTTCATTAAGAGTTTTGCTAGCATAATATATAACTTTGAAAATTTTCTCATATTTTTATCCCAATACAGCTCCAGTTGCATAATCATTTGCATCACATGTTAATTCAAAAGGTTTACTCCAATCAGGTGCAACAATGACGGTGCAGTGATTAATTTTTCTATTAGAATATTGAACACATTCAGACAATCTTCATTAAATTCAAATTTAGCTTTTTTTTCTCATAAATGACAAAGAGGTTTAACAATCTTAGAAAAATCCTTTATATATCTCCTATAAAATCCAGCATGACCCAAAAAACTTCTCACATCAGTAACGGTAGTAGGTGGTTGAAGTTCAACAATACTTTTCACTTTTGCCTAATCAACTCCATACCTATTTGTGAAATTTTATGTCCAAGTACAATTTCTTCTGTGACAAAAAATTGACATTTTTCCCAGTTTAGAACCAAATTTGTTTCTTCACATCTTTTCAGACTTTCATTATATTTTCCAAGCAAGACTCAAAAGAAGTTCCAAAAACTGAAAAAATTGTCCATAAATACTTCAGTTCCTTTATCAATTAAATCACAGAATATTGACATCATACATCTCTGAAAAGTTGCAGGTGCATTACATAAACCGAAAGGCATTCTTCTAAAGGCAAATGTTCCATAAGGACTTCTAAATGTTGTTTTCTCTTGGTCCTTAGGAGCAATGGGTAATCAATGATAACCAGAATATCCATCCAAAAAATAGAATTATGAGTGTCCAGCTAATTTATCCAACATCCGATCCAAGAAAGGTAAAGGAAAATGATCGTTTCTAGTGGTGTTGTTTAATTTTTGATAATAAATGCAAGTTCGCCATCTAGTAACTTGTCTTGTAGGGATTAATTCATTTTTATCATTAACAATAATAGTTACTCCTTTCTTCGGAACACAATGAATAGGACATACCCATTGACTATCTGAAATAGGATAAATAATTCCAGCATCTAACCATTTCAAAATCTCATTTTTAACAACCTCTTTCATAATTGGGTTCAATCTTCTTTGAGGTTCAATAGTGGGTTTACAATTTTCTTCCACTAAAATCTTATGCATACAGAATGAACGGCTTATTCCTCTTATATCTGCAATAGTCCAACCAAAAGCTTTCTTATAATTCTTCAGAACTCCTATTAATTTTTCTTCTTGATCTTTGCTTAGTTCTGAAGATATAATCACAGGTAAAGTTAATGAACTTCCAAGAAATGCATATTTTAACTGTGCAGGTAACATTTTTAATTCTAGTTCAGGCGCTTTTTCAACTTCTTCAATTTTAAACTAGGAATATTTTTCAACTTCTTCTTTAAACTTAATCACAGGTAAAAGTATATCATTTTTAGTTGTGTCTAAAATTTCTCAATTATCATGAATATAATGAGTTTCTTCAGATAAATTTTCTTCATTCACCTTTTCAATTTCCTCAGTTAATGACTCATTATATATTATGGATTCATCATTTTTTTCTTCAGAAATGACCTTACATTTTTCTTGATAATGCTTTTCAATTATATAATCATAAATATCCATCCGATAACATTTTTCTTTGCACTACATTCTTCACTTAATGCAACAGTTTCATAAGCTTCAAATTTCCATTTCTTGCTTAAAATATCCTTCATAAATTTCGCATAGCTCGGCATTTGTTCCAAAGCTTCAGCAAAAGGAATGTTGATAGTAAGTTTCTTAAAAATTTCAAAGAACTTAAAAAATTGATGCTCAAGCTTCTATTGTTTTAGTCTTTGAGGAAAAGGTGGTGGTGGTCTTTCAAATTCCACTTCAATAAGAATTTCAGTCTGATCTTTACTTGGAAAAAGAGTTTCTTTAGGTTTTTTAATCTCTTCAACTTTTATCTCTTTTTCAATTTCATTCTGAATTTTCTCTTTTAATTCTTTTTCACTTCTATGTTGTACAGCTTTTGCTTGTTTATGGTCTTTTCTAGTTTCTTTTGGATTAATTTTGACATTTGCTAGGCAGTGATCCTTGAGGTCTGTAATTTATAAAATTAGCAATTTGACCCATCTGATTCTCAATATTTCGAATAGCAGTGTTTTGACTTTGTAACTGATTACCTAGTTGCAAGATCAATTCTTCTTCAGATAACTTTTTCTGCTGATTGTTAAAACCAGGAGGATAAGTTGGTCAAAAGTTTGAATTTCTTTGATTGTTCAAACTTCTGGTTGGATTAACTTGAATATTAATCTATTGTTAATGTCCATTATTCCAATTAAAATTTGGGTGATTTTTCCAACCTGGATTATAATAATTCGAATAAGGGTTATTAGTTTTACTAGAAATAGCTTGCAAAGTTTCTATTTTTTGAGATTCATCAGTATTTGCAGAATTATCATTACTTACATGTGACATGTTAATAGCAAAATTATCCAATTTCTTAGATATCACAACCACTTGTGAAACTAAAATAGAAAAGGCTTCATGATCTTAAATACCTGCCACTCTTTTAGGATTAACCCTTTCAGAAGGCCATTGAAAATTATTATTAGTCATTTCTTCAATTAAAGTATAAGCTTCATCAAATGTCTTAGCCATTAAAGAACCACCACCAGCAGCATCTATAATAGATCTATGTGATCTAATAAATCCGTTATAAAATGTTTGAATAATTAACCAATCTGGTAAAGCATGATGTGGAAATTTTCTTAATAGTTCTTTAAATCTTTCCCATGCTTTATAAATTGTTTCTCTATCAAATTGCAAAAATGAAGTAATATCACTTCTTAATTTAGAAGTTTTAGAAGGAGGAAAATATTTAGCAAGGAATTTTTGTGTCATATCTGCCCAAGTTTGAATAGAACAAGTTGCTAAAGAGTTAAGCCATATCTTTGCTTTATCTTTTAAGGAAAAAGGAAAGAGTCCAAGCCTAATAGCATCATCAGAAACATTATTATATTTAAAGGTAGCACAAAGTTCTAGGAAACTAGCAAGGTGTAAATTTGGATCCTCATTTGGTGTTCCTCCAAATTGATTATTTTGAACCATTTGAATAATAGAATGTTTATGCTAAAAAGAATTAACATCTACAGTAGGCATTTGAATACTAATATGAAGTTCATCAGCTGTAGGGTTTGCATAATCCCTTAATGGTTTATAAATGTTTTGTTCATTAATTTCTATTCGATTTTGATTATTGTCATGTAAGTTAGCTATTTCATGATATTTTTGAATTTGTTTTCATTTTATAATTCCTTTAACAGTTCTTTCTAATTCAGAATCAAAAGGTAATAATCCTTCAAATCCAGAACTATACATAAAAATTAAATAAAATGATTTGAAAATAAAATAAAATATTAAAAAATCTTTTTGGTATTTTTGTATTTGTAAATATTTTTGTATTTTTAAAGAAATAAAAGTGTATGTAAAATATTTTTAATTTGAAAAATATAACAATTGTCTTTCACTTCTTTTCTATCTTCCCCGACAACGGCGCCAAAAACTTGATGTGCCCGACCTTTACTAATGTAAGAATTTATGATTTTATATTAAAATATTTTTAATAATATTTGTAAAAGTCACAATTTCAAAGGCAAGTATACGTATCGTTTCAGGTAATACAGGGCTCTATTGGAGTCCTGGTTATCGATCCCACAGGGAAGATTAAGTGAAAACTAAAATTTAAGCAATATATTAGATTTTCAAATTAAAAGTAATTATTATTTTTATTTCTTTTCAAAATTCAGATTTTTAAGTCTTGTTAAATTTCTACTAAATGTAAATAGGAATAATAAAGTAAAATGTTAATGCAAGTATAAATAAAACAACTTTCTCCTTTTTCAACTAATCCAAGATTTTTCAGAATAATTATCATTCGTTGAGAACTTGAAATTATGATATTGCAACAAATAGAAGCATTCCTATTCTTTACCTTCGCTCGATAGTAGAAAGAACGTTGGCTAATCTATAGATCGGTTCAGGATGTATTATTAGTAGAATGGGTTAATCTACGCTCACACTTCTAGATGTCCAAGGGTGGCTATGGTCGACCTTACTAGTGACCCGTTCTCTTTCTATAAACCAAATTATTAGAATTTAGTCTGTCACTCTAAAAACTAATCAATTCTACGCCCAATAAATAATATCTCCCTATTTATTTGCACTTCACCTTGAATAACCCACATATAGCCTTCGATTACCCAAGGATTCATGTGATATCTACTAGTTAAGAACTTATCTACGGATAGGTCTCAGAATTCTTCAAAAGATTTTAACAATTCAAATGGCCAGTTTAAAAAGTAAATTAAGATCAGGTATTAATATCATCACAATAATTAAAAAATTTTATGTTAAGTTCTCCAATGAAATTAAATTATCTCATTATCTCTTCATAGTTGAAAGGAGAAAGAAAACTAACTACTCAAAACACATTGAATTCACACAATAAAACATATTTATAAAACTTTGAACCAATTTACAAATACTTATCTGGAATGTTCCTTCAAGTGATCCGCTGACCCCTACTGACTCCAATGCAAAATGAAAGACTTCGACAACAACAACACTTGAAAACTCACACTTACTACTCAAAGAATTGAGTAGTAACACTCAAAATAACTAAAATAAACTGACTACTTACTTAAGAAGGTGGCTCCCTAAAATTATTTTCAAGCGTGAGAGAACTCTAGTGTGCTTGGGGCACTTTTCTCTGTAGAATTGAATCCTATTTATAGAGCTTCGAAAATGACCAGGATTGCTTAAGGAACCTCTTCAAAATTCATCCAAATACAATATATCTACTATAAAGCAATTATGGCGCCTAGGCGCCGGAATCTGGCACCTAGGTGTCGGACTCTGTGACCAAGTCTTCGCACATCTTTACTTTGGATAGCACCACTTCACGATTAAAACTATTTTTCCGTGTCCAGATGCATTGTATCACATGTCCTATGTATTAGGAGTAACTTCCAGTCTTCTAGAAGGTCTGATAACTGCTTAACACCGTCAAAATAACTGCCCAAAGTCGTCAAAAGCCTTATCTCTTCCTGTATCAATAAACTTAGGCGTCGGATTCTAGCGCCTAGGCGCCAGACCTAAAATTTTGGCAACTTTGCTTTTTAACTCTATTTTTTCCCCTTTTTGCTCCTTTTTCCTTTTTGAACTCTTTTTTTATCACCTACATCCAAAAACATAAAAATACCTTTCATTAAAGCATAATATCCTTAAGAATTGAATCATAAAGTAGGCATAAAAATAGGTATTTTTAAAGTGGATCAATACTAATATGCTATTATTCTTCTTCATGCAAATTACCGTGTTAATGACATTTCCTTGTTTAATGCAGGAAAATGTAGCAAAGAAAGCTGGTTTTTGCATTCAAAGATGGCTTTCATCTAGCGCTCAGAGAAGAGAAGGCACCTGAGGGTGGTGTGGTAAATTTTGACACAGATTTCTCCTAATTCAATGTGGATTATGAGGGTCTCCTCATGGATTTAGTCTGCCACAGAGAGACTGAGGGCCTGCAGTCTTTAGTCAGAACCAGTCACCAAGAAAAAGGAGAAACGTTGAGACAGGGAGCCACCGGAGGTCTTACTTTCTCACACCTCCGTGCAGTGAGAAACAAGAAAATCCCGTCAATGATCATCACGCAAGAGGAAGATCTAGTTACTACCACCACAGAGAAGACTGTAGAAGCACCGCTGAGGCGAACACAGTGAAGGAATGTCAACCGAAGCAAGCACTGAAACTTGGATAGGATGGAAAGAAGATTATCAAGAAAAACAGCTGCAGAGCTTCCTCTTATTCTGAAAGATTTCTATGAGCCAGAAAAAAAAAAAGAAATAGATGTCAGCTTACCTGCTATGGAGATAGAGCCAGAGTTCACTGAGGAGCCTGTGCCGACATGGTATCCGATTGAGGAGATTTTCACTAGCTGTTCGACTTGAAGCTCAGGTTTACCTAGGCAGTCTTCAGCTACTGGAGCATTTTCAAAATGTCTAGATTGTAATGTTCTACACTTAGAAGAGTACGGTACATTTGAGGCATATTCAGTCTCCTTGATGTTACTAAGGATTAGAAAGCACGCTGAGATAGAGCCATACGTAACTGAATACGTCTAGTCGTGACAAAAGAAAGGAATCTCAGACTACAAGATGGCAAAGATACGCCGTGTCAAAAAGAAAGAATTCGAGTATTATGAAGAAATTCAAGGATGGTTTGTCAACATTCTGTCGGCACTATTTTTAGGTTGTGTGATATTTTAAAAAGGGGTCGCCTAACAGAAGTTGTCGGCGAATTTTTAATTTAATTTAAATAAATAATTTGAAATAAGTAGTATTTGATCTTGAAAATAATTTTAAATTCGAAGATTTTAAGATATGAAATCAAACCGATCTCACATCCCAAATAGTTTATATAAACGAGCACCGCACCGCAAACCATGTATCTATCCCTAAGGATAGACACACCGTTCGATGGTGGGGCTCGGTTAAATAAACTAGAAGATTTGTGACATCCGTTCGGTCCGCGAACCAATTTTATAAGCCGACAAATTCCCTCGCTTAATATGAAAACATTAAACGTGGTTTATATTACTCCGGGTTCTTTAAAATTCCCTATAAGGGCAAGCCCCTATAGTTAATTACTTCTAAGTGACGGGAATCACCTAAGAAAACTCTCGATAATAATCAATAATTCTCGCTCTCAAGAATTTCAAAGTTTAAGTTTTCAAAGAATTGAATTTTTGAATCTCAATAGTGGAATGGATCAAGTTTGGAACATTATATTTTGGGAATCCAAGGGAAGAAAAGTAGGAGAAATTACGGATTCGAAGCGAACTTCGTAATTTCCCGACTATCCTATTGTTTCGTTTGGATTTAGGAAAGTCCTAATGTTTATTTAATGTTTTAATCTTGCCAATTTTAGTTAATTAGGGCTTATATTTATATGATAAAATCATACAAATAACTCGGAAGATATGAGGGTTTATGTCGTATCGGACGACTACCTCGGAATCCTAAGACCTAGGTTAGGGCTTAATTTGCAATGCAAATGCCTAACGAAGAGTCGAGGATTTATGTTGCACTAGGCAAACTACCTCGAAGTCCTATGGCTTTGTTATTTAATTCTAGGAAAGTTTTGTCGAAGTAGGTTCAAGTTTTGCCGACGACGATGGCCGTGCCGCCCACCATGCTCCGAGCTCCTTGTTGTTGCAGAGGTTTAGTTTTAGAAATCATAAATCGTGGAGATGAGAGAAGTGTTTGGTTTAAAGAAAGTCTTAATTTCCAAGTGTTTTTTGTGTTTTAATTAGAACAAATCTTAAAGTTGATTATAACAACACCGGCTAAGATCCCACGGCTCCATCCTTCCGCATCATTATTTTTATCGGATTCACTTAGTCCGTATGAATTTGCTAAACTCAACTCGAATGAGTTCCACACTTTCATTTAGACCGTGGGAAATCCCGTTAAGCAACACGTAGGTTACATCATCCGAGGTATTCCCGATCATCCAACAAGACGTTTTAATTTAGTTGTAATTGTAGTTTTGTGTTCGTTTTGTGATTAAATTTTGAGTTGTTTTATATTTTGAAATGTTGTGGAGGTGAATTTTATCTTGTAGTGTCTTTTAATTTAGTTATGGGTTTCAGCTTTGGTTTCTGTCCTAAAGGTGTAGGTTTTCATGCAACTCGTTGTTTTATCATGCAAGAAAAATAAGTGCGATGCAATTAAATAAATTACCGTAAAGTAAATCGCAATAAAATAAAAGCGTACCCGGAGGGTATTCCCGTCATCCCAAGCCGCACTTAAAACACAATTAGAATATTTAAGCAAGTTCCTAGGTAAAGCTAAGGGAAAGGGTTATGGTTTTCTACCAAGTTCCTAATCCTATAGCTAGTCATTTCCTATGACGTCTATGTTCTTTGTGTTTTTGGTTTGAAGACGATTTTCTTCATCAAAGAACATCTAAGTTCAATTGTTCTTATAAATATCCTATCATATTGAGGAAGTGCTTAGGAAAGATCCTAAACATCTTTTCAATATTTCTAGGATTGTTTTAAGTCCAAAAGAATTTAATTATATAAATGAATCGATCGTCCGAGGTTTTCAATTTTTGTTAACTTGCTCAGTGAACTAGGACATTTGAATATCCTATAAGTGAAGTAACATTTCATTTTATATTCTGTTTAGGAGTCATGATAACTAAAGCTCTCGAGGGTAAATTGGTGTTCAAACGGTTTGTGATTCAAATTTAAGTTCAAATTAATGATTTAAGTTTGGAATAGTGTTCAAGTTATTTTAGATTTATTTTTGAGTTCTTTATGTCTTAGGTGATGTTATTTAATTCAACTTAATTCAATTTAATTTAATTTAATTTAATTTAATTCAATTTAATTCAATTTAGTTCGATTTCGGTTTAATTTAATTCAATTTAGTTTGATTTGATTTAATTTTAATTCAATTTAGTTTGATTTGATTTAATTCTTAATTTAATTTAATTTAATTTAATTTAATTTAATTTAATTTAATTTAATTTAATTTAATTTAATTTGTTTATTTAATTTAATTTAATTTAATTTAATTTAATTCAACTTTTAATCTTAATTTAATTTAATTTAATTTTAATTTAATTTACTTAATTTAATTTAATTTTTAATTTAATTTAATTTAATTTTAATTGAAATTTTTGAAAGAGTTTAATGATTTAATTTTAGTTTAATGATTAAGTCTTTTAATATTTTAAATTTGAGTTATCATTTTAATTAAGAGTTGAATATTAATGAGATGATTAATTTAGGGATTTTAAATTAAAGAATGAATCTCTTCCTAATAATATCCCTATTTTAATAATTCCAATTTTATTATTCTTCCAAATTTAATCAATTATTTAATTAAGGTTTAATCATTTTAAATTGCTCAATGGGTTTCTACCCTTTAATTATTTAAATTTCAATCATCCAAATCAGGTTAGGATCAAATATTTTACTTGTTAATTTTTTATTAAACCTAAAGTTTTAATTAAGGGTTAAAATTTAATTACCATTTTACCCTTCAAGCCTAATAATTTCATAACTCACTAAATTGAACTCAAATGAACTTGAAATTTTTATGTGACTTCACTCATATGTCAATAAAGACATGAGAGGAGAAAATGTGATTTTTCTGTATTTAATTTATTTATATAATTATTTTTAGTAGAAAATAGAGATTTTCAAGGAAAATTTGATAACATGACCAAGGGAAAGTTTCTGTCCTTAAGAAATTTAGGGACATTCCTAATGACCAGAGGACCACTTGGACTAATTTTGGTGATTTTTTGAATTATATTAATTTTATTATAATTATTTTAAGTTTTAGAGTGTTAATTAATTTAAAAATAAAATAAATGTTGAAAAATGAATTTTATATTTTTCAAAAATTCTCTCTGATATCAAAGAAATCAGAGAATCAAATTTTGCAATTTTCTGATTTTTCTTTGATTTATTATAATTATTTTAGTGAAAATGCTTAGAAAATACATTTTTTTAATTTTAAAATTACCCTTGGGCTTTAAAAATTAATATCTCACTAAATAGACTTAGGAAAAATATGAGATTTGTTCCTAAGTGATTAAAATTCAAAATGTGACATTTTGGTGAATTTTATTATTTTTGTGATTTTTATTATTTTTTAATTATTAAAAATATTAAAATAATATTAAAAATCAACTTTTTTAGAAAATTGAAATTTTAATTTTCTTAAACTCCCCTGATATCAGAGAGACTCCAAAACCAATTTGGTGAATTTTTGAAAGATATTTTGAAAGTTATGAATTTTTAAAGTTTAAAATGACTAAGTGGCTTAATCAACCCAATTAGTGGGGCTAACCAAGTCCAATCGACCTCAAATTTTTATGGTGGGTTCCTCTGATCCTAAAGGTCAGTGGAGAATTGATTTCAAGTCAATTTGATGTATGGTTAGCTCTAATTAATTAGAGACCTATTTTGGGTGTTTAAGCCAATTAGGGTTGTCTAAAATGAACTAACTCAAAACCTATTTTTTCTAGGGTTCTCTCGGTCATAAGGAACATCACCAAATTTTCCTAGAATTTATTTCACAACATGCTATTTATTGGAATTAAAATACTCAAAACAATGACATGAATTTGAAAAATCAATAACTCTTCATAGGATGGTCTCTGACTTTGGAAAATTCGTGGAATGTTCCCAAACTCGCAGGCTTCAAAAGCCCTATGGTCTCATGCCATGGTGAATTGTATGAATGCATGGAGAATTAAATGTATGCAGAGAGTAAATAAATTACTAAAAATAAAATACTTGATGAAATTAAATGATTTCTTTTCCACATTATTCTCCTCTGTTCACTGAGCAAGAGGGTATTTTTCTTTTATTTTTCTGATTTTTCTTCACAAAGTTATGAATTTTCCAAGTTTAGGGAATTAAATAAATAGAAAAATACCCTATTTTTCTATTTATCCACGCGGCGCCAGCGCATCCTCGCATCTCCGAAATCACACGCGTCGCGCTCCCATTCGACGCCGCCATCTCGAGTCGCCAGCCCCGAGCCCCGCGGTTCTCGTACCGTCTCCCCGGTCCGACGCCATCCGAGCCATCCGTCCGCGCGTGTATTAGATGGACGCGCATCCGTTCATCGTCCCCGAGCGTCCTCACCCGAGAGCCGTCCACACTAAATCCCTAAGATCTCACTCGATACTCAACGTATTTTTACGTTCTTATGCTTGCATGGATTCGTCTCGAAGAGACGAACACATCTATACTGGCTATAATGAATTGAAATTAAGGCATTTGAAATGGAGAATCTCCGAAGCTCGGGATGAAGAATTAATTCATACCTTTGCTCGCAGAAGTGTGGCTTCGATCCGAGAGTTGTTGCACCTTCGATTGGATCCCGCGAAGCTCCGCATGAAGTCTCCCGGTCTCAGTGAATCGTCTAGATGTGATTTCGACCAAGCCCGATCACAAAGCTTGGAGGCCGGAGCAACCGGGTGGCCCGGAGATGGGGCTTTTGCTCGGTGGACACCTTCCCTCGGTCCGGTGAAGGTGTAGAACCAATCAATTTGGGGATTGGCTCACCGTGGAGAAGTGTCCCGGTTTCTGGGTGGAATTTCAACTCGAAATCGAGCTCGCAGAGAAGAAATGGCGGGGGATCTCACCTGGGGATCAAGTGCTCTGTGTGTGGGGAGGAGTCCGGAACAATTTTGCGAAGTTTCGCAAGGTCCGGTTCAGCACCTTTCTTGGCCGCGAGGGTGAGGGGTTTAAATAGGAGAGGGTGGAGGGCCTCCCGTGGGTAGTCGAGGGCCGGGATCAGCCGCTCTCGGCATGTGAAGAACAGCCATGGTGACCACTAGGCATGGGGCAGCTCAAGCAAGATGGAATTCCAAAGTTTGGCTCCTCCCGAGGTCTCGGCCATGGTGTTTTCCGGCGACCCAGTGCGGCTGGCCGCAGTGCATGGGTCACCCTCGTGTCCAGTGGGTCGTGTTAGAGGTTTGTGCAATCAATCGGCCATCGCCATGTGTAAAGTGGCCGAATTAAAATGGAATGGGGGAGGGGTCATTTTGGCTTCAATTTGGTCAACCCATTGGTTTGGGTTGGGTTCACCCTCCAAGGCCAATTTAGGTCGAAGGGAAAGTCACTTGGATCAGCTTGATTAGTGGGGTCAAGTCACAATCCAAGTACAATTAAGCTTAAGCAAGAGTTAGGGGAGACATGGGAGTGGTTAATCACTCTTAAGAGAATCATTAAAGGGTCCCCTCTTCTTGCCATTTTGGGCATGGTGACAAGTCAAACCCCCCATGTCTTCATGTGGCTTGTCTATGGCTTGCATGGCTTGCATTCGGCTTGAAAAAAGTCGACTTGTTTCATGAAAAGGGTTTTAGAAATATTTGTCATTTAGGGGGTAATTTGGCATGAGGCTTAATTTGGAATTATTTGATGATGTGATTAGAACTTAGGGAATGGCTTTGATTAGATGGATGGCAAATGGAAATGTCATGTGGGCTTTAAGGTCAATTTTGGGCTTTTGTATTTGGTGGAAATGGGCTTTTAGGAAGGTTTAGGAAGTGGGCTTTTAGGTTTGAAAATGAATTTATGGATAGAAATTTTGTAAAGAGGTTGGGCCAAATAATTGTTGAGTTTGGTTTAGGGATGTGTCATGAGTGGTTTGGAGTCAATTTGGTGTGATTTGGACTCGAATTGGTTTGAATTTGGGTTTAATTGGTAAGTGGGCCTATGTAGGTCAAATTGGGCTAACTTGGGCCAATGTTGGGCTAGAGTTGAAATTGATGTAAAATTAATGTTGGGAAATGTTTATGGGAGTGTTTAAAAGAGGTTTTGGCTTTGGTTAGGTTTTGATTTTGGGATTTGGGCTCATTTGGGCTAGGTTTGGGTTTAGGTCGAAAATGGGCCTTTTAGCTTTGGGTTGAATTTGAGTGGGGTTTGGATAAAAATCTTGGGCAAATCATGTTAGTGTTTTGTTTATGGGGATGTTAAGGAAGGTTTAGAAAAGATTTGGGGTTAATTGGAGTTGAATTGGGTGAGTTTGGGTTAAGTTTGGGTCATGGGTCCAAATTGGGCTTTAAGGCCAAAAGTGAAATTGGATCCAAATGTCAATCAAATTAAGCTTGGATTTGGTCTAGATTGGTGTTGGGGATGTTGAATTGAAGTTTAGAATTGAATTGGACCAGAATTTAGGTCAATTGGGTAGGTTAGGTTTGACATTGGGTTTATTTTAGGTTAAAATGGGTCAAATTGGGGGTTTTGATAAAAGTGGGGTAAATTGACAAAATTGGCCCATGGTGTAGTTTAACAAAATGAAATTGGGAATATTTGGGATTTTCTGGAATTTTCTGGGAATTTTCTGAATTTTTGGATTTTTGGGTCAAGAGGGGTATTTTGGGTATTTGGAGGGTATTGGGAGGTTTTCTTGGAATTTTTGGTATTTTTGGGTATGGATGATCAATTTGAGTGATGTGGAAATGTTTGGGAATGATTTTGGAGAATTTTGGGTGATTTGGAAATTTTTGAGAAATTTGGGCTATTCGAGGCTTTGGTAGGTTAGCGGGTATAGTGGTCCCGGGGGTCAAAAATTGAAAATTTGGAAAATTGAAGATTGGGTGGATGTAAGTGGAATAAAACCATTTTGGTTGAGCCATGAAGCCATATCAAGCCCACATGAGCCATGAAGCCATATCAAGCCCACATGAGCCATGAAGGGACTCATTTGAGGCATTCACTATGTTGTTCCTAACCCTCTTAGCCCAAGGGCTTAGGGGTTAAGGACCATCCATGTGAATCACCTACATGAGTCGGAGGTCAAGTCGGGTATGGGTGTGTTTTTAGGAAGTGTGTGAAAGTGTAGTGTGTAGGTGTAGTGTGTGTGCAAGTCAACCCTTCACTGCGACCAGTGCCACCTGCGTGCGGTCCTAAGGCCAAAGAGTCCCATAGAACTCATCCTTTAAACTTCCACATTCGATTTCAACCCTCTAGGTGATTAGGGGTCTACGGTCAAGTTTGTGGAGTTTGCAGGGAGTTAAGAAGTGGTTTGAATTTCTAAAAGGTGGGTCCCAATTCTAATCCTCTAAGATAGTCAAAGGAAAAGCCTAAGGCTAGATCCTAAGTACTAAAGAGAAGAAGAGAAGACCTCATCAAAAATGAGGTCAACACATTCTGGAAGGCCTCGAGCTATACACTGATGTATTCTTAAGAAATGAACAAGAAAAAATTCTAAATTGCATTTTCAGCCTCAAAGACATGGGCAGAGCTAGCCTTTTAAGGGCAAAGACGTATTCCAAGCCAAAAAATGAAAAGAGGAAAAAGCAGAATCATGATCCAATATGGTTATTGTTACAACTTTGCGAAAGGCTGACAAGAAAATCCCCTAAAGATTTTATAGAATGATGAGGTGGATCCAATGCGGTCAGATATAATGAAGATGATAAAGAGGATGGTTGAGTGGCACATAGTGCTAGCGGACTGCATCCCAAATAGCTGCATAATCAACATATATGAGGATGTGGATTCCATTCCTCCCCATATTTATCACCATGATTTTGTGAGACCTTTTTGCACGGTCTCATTCATGAGTGAATGCAACATCCTGTTTGGATGAGAAATTTTGATAATCGGATCTAGGGAGTTCAGAGGTTTTGTCGAGATCCCGTTGCCAGTTGGACCAGAATTGATATTAAAAGGAAATGGAGTGCATTTGTCAAAGCACTACATACCCGGAGTGGCATAGCACCGAGTGTCAGTTACTTTCTGCCAGAGGAATGAAGATAAGATGATATACATATATGAGTTAGATCCATACTTTGAGGGTCTTCAACCGTTGGAGCGATAATGTGGCCGTACCTTTGAGCGTATACAATAGGATTTCTATGTCGGAGCGTAGCTTTGGAGCTTAGCTCATTCACAAGGTGGCCTCAGAGACAGATAGTGGCTACTTTCTACCAGTAGAAAACACATGTATGCTTTTTTCCTCCAGTCTTTATTCAGATGTACTACAGTTGTTTTGGATGCCTTACATCATATGATTATAGTTATACCCCAAGATCAGATCAACAAAGAGCTAGTTTCTTCTATCACAGTTTGTACTTCTAATTGTTCTATGGATGAAAAGCTGCAGGACCATACACTTGTCCCAAATTATAAAGAACAAAGAACGATACAAAATTTAAAATGAAATCAAAATCCAAAATAAAATGAAACAAAAATTCAAAATGAAAATGACAAACAAAAGCAAACAAAGGATAAAAGATAAGATTGAATCAATGCAAATTCTTCTTGAAATCCTGAGTTCCTCACTCGTTCTATGCATTTATGTTCTTCATAACGTCACTTTTCATAAATACAAAAAACTCCTGATCTTCCATAAGTTTCCACAATATCGTGACATTTTGTCACAAGTTTCAAATCCTTTATAAATCCTACAATGGAATTTCCACAAACCTTTTACTCACCATAAATTCTGGGATTAGTACCTAAATTATGTTTCCCCTGCGTCACCTCTTGAGTTGGACGTGAGTCCTTGAGCTTTCTGACCCTTGGAAAAAATGTTAAGATTTTCATGCTTCTTTTATACTGTTTTTGATGATATTGCACTTTAAAGAAGGGTATTTTTGGTGTTTTTTGCATATATGAAAATTTAAGGACAATGGAGCAAAAATATGCAAAAAAATGCGAATTTAGAGCAAAAAGGACTAAAATATGAAAAATTGACCTAGGGCGCCGACGGCGAGGTCGATGGTATCAAAGGCGTGATTTTCCCATGAGTTCAAAATATATTTCAAGGGAGGTTGCCGACAGCGGAGTTCGAGGCCGCCGACAGCAGAGCTAGTTCAAGGCAGTGTTTCTAGAAGGCCGCCGACGATGGAGCTCGAGGCCGCCGATGGCGGGATCGACGGTTCTTTCACAAAATACGTCAAATGTGGATGATTTTCGAAGGGATGCTTGGAAAACCCTTGGAGACTCTTCAACAACTTTAAAAAGAACAATTTTAGGCTGAAAAAATGTCATATTTGGGTCCTCTAAAAGTCACTAAGAGTTCTTAACAAGTCCTTTTAGGGTCTTCTAAGAGTTACTTAGTGTCAAATAGAGAGTCCTCTAGTGTCCATTGTTTTTATTTAGTGAGTGTTACATAGTGAGTTCAGATAGAAATATTTGTGAGGAATTCTTCGATTGATTGTAAGTGTGGAAGGGAAGTGAGAGATCTCTTTTGCATTGTTGTTTCGAAGGAGAATTCCGCGTACTGTAAAGAAAGGAAGAGATTCACAGGAACTTTAAGAAGTTTGCTTGGGGAGGAATTTAAGGTAAGTGTGTTTATTTACTTTAGTTTGTAGAATTTTACTTTTATATATGAAATCCAAGTTTATTTGTATCCTCTCCATGAAATCTAAGTAGTTTTTCTGTCTTTCTCCAAGTTTTAATAGTTTGTGAAAAGATAAATTGAATTAGTGTGTCATAGAAATTTAAAAAGTTGTTATAATATTTTACTTAATTCTTAATTTACTTTCAATCTGGCCAATTGAATAGTTAAAATATGTTGAGTTTAACAACTATAGTAAAGATTACATCCAAGATTCAGGGAGGTCAATGTTTTTTGAAGTAGGGTGCAAATAAATAAGGAAATAATATTTATCGGGCATAGAATTGGAGATTTTAGAGTGACAGGCTAAAATCCTCAATTCGGTCCTATCGTTTGGGTGCTGAAGTGTAGATGTTAGTCCTCAAGCGAGGGGAATGTAGGAGCTCCGAAGTGAGAGCCAGTATCCTCCCAGCCTAGCCACAGATTCAGTAACCAAGCATAAGATTAGTCAATGTTCTATGCCTGGACCAAAGGGTAAAGAATGGGTATGCTCCTATTTTGCACAACACCATTTAAAAATAATTCTAATTATCTATTCACTTAAATATCTTAACAAAGGAGAAAGATTCCTGATTATATATTTGAACTTCACTTTAGTAGAATTAGTTATAAGTTAGTAGAACTAGTTTAATTTAAACTTCCTATTATTGTCGATTACGTATTAGTGACAGATAGGCAATTTCGATTTAGTTGTAATTCTAAATTGAGTTCTATAATCCTAGTTCGTAGCCTCTAAAATATTCCCTGTGGGATCGATATCCAGGACTTCACTAGAGCCCTGTATTACTTGAGCGATACGCATACTTGTGTTGATTAGTAACTCTACGATTAAAAGAATCTATTATATACTTGTTAAAAAAATTAAAATTATGCTATGTTCGGCGCCCTTGTTGGGGAATATAAAATAATTAAATATAACATAATTGAATATAACATAATTAGAGAAATGAACAAATTATGACTGTTAGAAAACTTTTTAATAGAATTGCCACTTATTTAGTTAACTATTTTTGCTGTGTACTGATTTCGATTATATGCGTAAATTTGGTTCTGAAAATCTTATACCCTACGATTTGGAATTAGAAGGCACTGTTAGGAGAATTAGAAATATGAGAAAATAATCTATAAATTCTGAAACAATGGAAAATAATGTAAACAACCAGAGAAAAGAAAATGAACATCAATCTAAACCACTAAGAGATAACGCTAACCCTACATTAGATGAAATTCACTTAACTATCCAAAATGCTGATGTAGCCACTAATTTATTTGAGCTTATACCTACAATTATCCAAATGATATAAAACAATCAATTTGGTGGAACTTTAAATGAAGATCCTAGTTTACATCTTGCAAGCTTCTTAGAACTTTGTGCTACTTTTAAGTACGACAGAGTGTCTGATGATGCTGTGAGACTTAGACTTTTTCCTTTTTCGCTAAGGGATAAGGCTAAGGCTTGGTTAAATTCGTTAGCACCTGGATCTATTAGAACTTGGGGAGAACTTTCACAAAAATTCTTATCGAAATATTTTCCACCATCTAAGACTGCTAAGCTTAGAAATGATATTACATCTTTCAGACAGTATGAGGGAGAATCGATATATGATCATGGGAAAGATTTAAAGAACTTCTTAGGAAATGTCCACATCATGCTTTACAAGATTGGTTAATTATTCAAACATTGTAAAATGGATTAGTAGGATCTCTTAGATCTATTATTGACGCTGCTGCTGGTGGATCACTAATATCTAAACCTTTTGAAGAAGCCTATGCGTTAATAGAAGAAATGGCTACCAATAATTTTCAATGGTCTGCTGAAAGGGTAAATCCTAAGAGAGTAGCCAGTATTCATGATTTTGATGCTTTAACTATGATAGTTTCTCAAATTTCCGCTCTTTCAAAGAAAATAGATCAATACGGAATGAATCGTTCTCAAACACCTCCAGTGTTAGAAGAAAATTCATTAGGACAAATTGTAGATGCACAATCTTCATATGAAACTATAAATTTTGTAAATAATAGAAAAAATAATCCATATTCAAACTATTATAATCCAGGTTGGAAAAATCATCCAAACTTTAATTGGAATAACCAAGGTAATGCAAATCCTTTTAATCCTTAGTGGGGAAACAATCCTGTAAACCCATTAGGAAATATAAACAACCAGGGTAATTCTAATTATAGACCTTCTAATCCACCAGGTTTTTATAATAATTCACAATTTAAGGATAAGAAGTTATCTATGGAAGAATTAGTTTTGATTATGGGTAATCAATTACAAAGTCAAGGAGCTGCTATTAAAAACATAGAAAACCAATTGTGGCAAATTGCTACTGCACTAAACAATAGACCTGTTGGAACTTTACCAAGCAATGTTGAAGTGAATCCTAAAGATCAAGGAAAAGAACAAATTAAGGATATTCAATTGAGAAGTGGAAAAGAGTAGGAAACATGAGTTCAAAAAGAAACTGTAGTTGAAAAGGAAAAAGAAGAATTTGAAGGAGAATACGAAAGTTTATATCGTGATTTTCCTCTGAAACCTATAAAAATTACTGTTGAAAGACCTCCACCACCATTTCCTCAAAGACTAAAGCAACAAGATAAAGGGAAAGGATTTGCTAAATTCTTAGACATTTTGAAATAATTTTCAATAAATATTCCTTTTGTTGAAGCTTTGGAACAAATGCCTGTTTATGTTAAATTTATGAAGGATATACTCAACAAAAAGAGGAAGTTACTAGATCATGAGACTGTTGCTCTAAGTGAAGAGTGTAGTTCTATAATTCAAAGAAAGCTTCCTAAAAAACTTAAAGATCTTGGTAGTTTCACTATCCCGTGTGCTATTGGTGAAAAAATTTATGGGCAAGCATTGTGTGATTTAGGAGCTAGCATAAATTTGATGCCTCTATCAACTTTTAAAAGGTTGGGAATAGGAGAGATTACACCAACTTCTGTAACTCTATAGTTAGCTGATCGATCTATTACATATCCTAAAGGAGTTGTAGAAGATGTTCTTGTTACGGTTGATAAGTTTATCTTTCCTATGGACTTTATCATTTTAGATATAGAAGAAGATAAAGAAATTCAAATCATTTTAGGAAGACCATTCATAGCTACTGGAAGAGCCATGATAGATGTTCAAAAAGGAGAGTTGACTATGAGAGTAAATGATCAAGAAGTAACTTTTAACATCTCAAAGTCAATGAAATATCCTTCAATAGAGAAAGATGATGAATGTTTCAGAATGGATATATGTGGTTATCTAAAAAAGAATATTTCAAAGAAAATTATGATGAAAAAGAAGATATAGAAAAATATATTTATGATGAAATTGATAGCAAAGAAGTTGATTATATTCAGGAGAAATTTGAAACGCTCAATTCAATAGAACAAGAAAACGAAACATTAATTCCATCTGTTGTAAACCTCCTAGAATTAAAGAATCTTCCAAATCATTTGAAGTATGTATTTTTAGGAGAGTTTTCAACATTACTAGTAATTGTATCCTCAGACTTAAATGAAAATTAAGAACAAAAATTAATGGATACATTAAAAAATACAAAAAGCTTTTGGTTGGACTCTAGCTGATATTAAATGAATTAATCCTTCAATTTGTATGCACATAATTTTATTAAATAAAGAACATAAACCAAAAATTGATCCACAAAGGAGACTGAACCCTATTATGAAAGATGTAGTTAAAAAAGAGATTTTTAAATGGTTAGATGCTGGAATTATATATCCTATTTCAGATAGTACTTAGGTAAGTCCAATTCATTGTGTTCCCAAGAAAGGAGGAGTAACTGTTGAAGCAAATAAAAATAATGAATTAATACCTATCAGATAAGTCTCTAGTTGGCGTATTTGTATTGATTATCGAAAATTAAATGCCGCCACCAGAAAAGATCACTTTCTTCTTCCTTTTCTAGACCAAATACTGAATAGACTTGCTGGACACAAGTAATACTGCTTTCTGGATGGATATACCAGTTACCATCAAATACCTATTGCTCCTGAGAATCAAGAGAAAACAACATTTACTAGTCCTTATAGAAGTTTTGCTTTTCGAAGAATGCCTTTCGAACTATGTGATGCACATGCAACATTCAAAAGATGTATGATGTCTATCTTTAGTAAGTTAAATGATAATGAAATATAAGTATTTATGGATGATTTCTCTGTGTTTGGAACATCATTTGACACTTTCTCAAATCATCTTGAAAAAGCATTGGAGCTATGCAAAAGAACTAAATTAGTTCTAAATTGGGAGAAATGTCAATTTATGGTTGCAGGAGGAATTGTATTAGAGCATAAAATTTCAGAAAATGAAATGGAAGTAGACCCTGCAAAAATTCAAGTAATCGCTAAATTACCACCTCCTACTACAGCGAGAGGGGTAAGAAGTTTTCTTAGACATGCTGGTTTCTACAGGCTCTATATTAAAGATTTTTTAAAAAATAGCAAATCTCTATGCCAACTTTTAGAAAAAGACAAGAAATTTGAATTTACCGAAGACTGCTTAAATGCCTTTGAGTTATTAAAGGAAAAACTAATCACAACACCTGTAATAGTTTCACCTGATTGGGAGAAACCATTTGAATTAATGTGTGATGCTAGTGATTATGCTATTGGAGTTGTTCTTGGTCAAAGATATGATAAAATTTTTAGAGTTATATATCATGCTAGTAGAACTCTTAATGATGTTAAAATTAACTACATAGTTACTGAAAAAGAGTTACTGGCTATTGTGTATGCTTTTGATAAATTTAGAACATATTTAATTGGAACTAAATGTATTGTGCATACTGATCATTCTGCTATTAAATATCTGATGCAAAAGAAGGATATTAAACCTAATTTAATTAGATGGGTACTTTTAATGCAAGAATTCGATTTTGTGGTGATTGATAGTAAGGGAACTGATAATCAAATTGCTGATCATTTGTTGAGACTGGAATATCACGAATCATCTGAAACCGACAATGAAATAACAAACAGTTTCCTTGATGAAAAACCTTATAATACTAATGAGTGGAAAATACCTTGGTATGCTGATATTGTTAACTATATAGTAAGCGATATTTTGCCACCTATGCTAACTCTGAAGCAATAGAAAAAATTCATTCATGATGCAAAAGTATATTTTTGGGATGAACCATATTTATATAAGTAATGTAACAATCTTATTATTAGGATATATGTGCCTTATGGAGAAATTAAACAAATTATTCAAAAATGCCACGATTATGAATTTGGAGGACATTCTGGGATTGACAAAACTGCGCATAAAATTTTGCAAGCTGGATTTTATTGGCCTACTATTTTTAGAGATGTTTACAGATATATCAAAACTTGCGACAGATGCTAACGAGTAGGTAATATATCTAGAAGAAATGAAATGCCTCTGAATGTCATGTTAGAAGTTGAGATTTTTTTATGTTTGGGGTTTAGATTTCATGGGACCATTTATTCCTTCATTTGGGAACTTATATATTTTAATAGTAGTTGATTATGTATCAAAGTAGATTGAAGCACAAGCTTTACTATATTTTGTGCTAAAAGTGTTTCAAGATTCTTAATGAAAAAAATTTTCATAAGATAAGGAATGCTGAGAGTGATTATCACTGACGGAGGATCCCATTTTAGGAATAAAGACATTCAATGATTGGCAGAAAAATTTAATATTGTTAATAGATTCTCTACTGCCTATCATCCTCAAACCAGTGGTTTAGTTGATGTTTCTAATCATGAGATGAAACAAATTTTAGAGAGGACAGTAAATCCTAGTAGAGTAGATTGGTCTACGAGACTGGATACTGCATTATGGGCATACATGACTGCTTATAAAACTCCTATTGGTATGACTCCTTACAAACTTCTATATAGAAAAACTTGTCACTTACCAGTAGAATTGGAGCATAAAGCATATTGGGCTATTAAAGAATTCAATTATAATTTGAAAAATGATGGTGAGAAGCGAATGTTGCAATTGAGTTAATTAGAAGAATTAAGAAATGAATCTTACGATTTCGACAAAATTTATAAGGAAAAACTGAAGTTAATGCATGATCAGAAGATTAACTAGAAGAACTTTGAACCAGGATAAGAAGTTTTGCTTCACAATACAAGGCTGAAGTTAATTCCTGGGAAATTGAAGTCTCATTGGTTAGGACCCCTTACTGTGACTCTGGTTTACACTTATGGAGCTGTTGAAATTGAAGATCAGAAGACTGGGAATCGATTTAAAATAAATGAAGATAGATTAAAACCATATTTTAAAGGTAAAGGACCAAATTTAATGATTTTAATGCTCAGTCCACCAGAATAACACCTGAATAGGTCGAGCTGACGACGTTAAATCAAGCGCTTTATGGGAGGCAACCCATAGTTACCTTTACTTGTTTGAGTGTTTTTAGTTTGTAGTAATATTTAATTCTTCTACATGTATTTGACCTTTTATAATCAAGAATTTAGATCCATAGAGAAAATTTGGAACGTATTTGACCATGGTATAAATGTGCAAGTTTTTGCCTAGGGAGCCAACGGCGTGCTAGACACCACTGAAGGCGGGTTTTTATCGAGAGCCCAGGAATTTAATTGCATAAAGCTCGCCGACGGTGCCATCAAGGCTGTTGACAACATGATCGGCGAGTGGGCAGTTTTTCGAGTTCAGAATGTCAAATTTTGGCAGTTTTTAGTGAATTTGTCCCTTAAAAATCCCCATGGACGGTTCCTAAACACTCCAGCTCCAATAAAACGAATGGAAACCCCTTTCAATTCCTCTCTAATGGCCTCCAATTCAATACATTACCCTCGATTTCAAGTCTATAATCGGAGAAAGTTCGTCAGTGCCGAGGCGCAACGAATTTTCAACAAGGTGATGTCCAAGAGAAGGCTAATCAAGGAAAGAGGATTTGTCAATAGAGGATTAAGTAATTCTTCATCACCAATTGAAGAAATGATTGTGCGGTGAAGATGGGAAGTGTTTTGCTATACTAATGTCGCTGTAGTTGTTCCAGTGGTTAAGGAATTCTACGCCAATTTGCATGGAATCAACCAAGGAAGCGTCTATGTGTGAGGTAGGTGGATAACATTTAATTCTGGAAGGATTAATGAATTATACATGCTTGAGAACGTTCCTGTCTGCGACTATTCAAATTTTGTGCCGACAAGAGATAAGATGAATAAAATATTCCAATATTTGACGGGCGAAACTGATGACTGGGAAGTTAGAGAAAACAAGTTAGTTTTTCTGCGACACTTTTAAATCTCATTTCGAAAAATTGGCACTTTTTTATATCTGCGAATTTATTGTCGACAATGAAAATTAGCAAAGTCATGAAAGAAAGTGCAATTTTGAACTACTACATTCAAATGGGATGGCCCATTTCTATTGGATCAATTATTGTGAAGTTTGTGTTTGGTCTGATCATTTAAGGATCATCTCAAGGGCTTGGACATCCTTCAACAATTTTATCAATATGCAGTTTGTTTCAAGTATCGTACGAGATTTGGAAGAAAATACTGCTACCCTAGAAACCTTTAGACCCAACTCGTATGTTCCCAGCCAATGATGAGGAGAATGATATGGGCGTGATTATGGATCAAGCATCGCAGAATTCTGTTCCTGTTCAACCTCTAGTAGCGGACAAGTCACCGATGATCTTACACCGAATTAAGAGTCTGGAGAAGCAGGTACAAAATTTAATGAGTACATTTAACAATATTTTTTATTTCTTTGATCATATCGATTGGAGGATGAAAGAGCATTTTTAACATAATGGGCAATTTGAAGCAAGTTTGATACGCTTGATGAAGAAGATGGGATGGATTGATGAAGATTCAACTGAAGAATTCCCATTCCGACCTTTTTATAACCTGTTCGTCCATGTTCAAACAATGAGTGATATCAGAGGAGTAACTAGTACTGATTCGGAAGAGTAGTAGAATTGTTTTAATTGTTTCTTTATTTTGTGTTTGATTTAAACTTTGTTTGTGTGTTTGCTTTCTTAGTTTGTTTTTAATCTCAGTATAGTTGAGATAATGATTGAAATGTTTGTTTTCAGCATTTTGAGTGTTGTGGTTTGGATTACGACGCTGATTAGAAGGATTTAGGTTGAGAAAATACCTATTTATGTGTGTTATGTATTGTGAACTGTAAACACTTGGATTTAATATATAATTATGAAGTTTTGTTGTGTGTATGTTTATTTGCGTTAATACATCACTTAATCACTTAAAATATATAATGAAAAAGATTGAACGGATGACGAAAAGGCTTAAAATTGATCAAAATCGTAAAAATTTGAAAAAAACGATCAATATTTTAGAATCTCGCCGATGGCGCACTCGAGGCCGCCGACGGCATGATTTTTCGGAGGGTATTCGAATTTAATTCAATAAAGCCCACCGATGGCACGAACGACACCGCCGATGGCGAGATCCCGAAAACTTCCTTTTAACAATGATTTTGACCGGTCAAAAGTTACTATTCATCATTTTCTTGCTCGATTTACAAAAAAAACCGACCTAGGGCTTGATAGATCTCGGATTTGAAGCGATTTCAACACATTCTAACACCGAATTTCATCTTCCCTTGGTAAGAGTTTCACTCCTATGTAAAAATTTTTTATTTTCACCATGAATTTCTTCCCAATTAAGAAATTTTGGAAAATTTGAAAATGTGGAGAAAAGACTTGGAAGGAATTCATGGAACTTGAGTGTTATTGCTTAAAACCCCCTTTAGAAGACATTGTATTATTATTTTGAAAATTAGTTTGGATTTTTGTTATTTTGATAGATCAAACAATGGCTCCATGACAAAAGAGAAGACTCGAATACGGCGAGACTCAATTTATAAACGCGAAAGCACAATCGAGATACACTTCAATCTTTCAAAGTAAGAAGTGCATACAATATCGAGTTTTCGAAAATCCCGGAGGAGAGGTGGAACGAGTTATCAAAGAGAGAGGATGGGAGAACTTCCGTTACACAACAAATAATGCTGCTATCGAAGTTGTAAGAGAGTTCTACTCTAATCTGTCTGAACTTGAGGACGAGCCTGTCCAAGTAAGAGGATTTTCTATTGATTTTAATGCTAACCGCATTAACTCTTTTTACAAGCTTCACGACTATTTTTCTAACGAGTATGAAACATTTGGAATAATGGAAGGTCCGTTAAACGATGTTATTGACTTTCTCACTGATGGGAAATGAGTTTGGAAAATTAAGAATCGTGAACGAATTAACTTTCCACTTTCCATGATGAATGGCACTGCTAAGGCATGGCATTATTTCATTTGTTCGACTCTGCTACCCACTTATCATCATAGTGAAGTCTCGCGAGGCAGAGCTGTTTTGAATTTTGTATTTAGAACAACAGAAGTATAAATGTGGGGAGAATAATTTATAAGAATATTATGGCCACTACAAAGAGTGAAACAAGTGCATATTTAGGGCATCTTGGCCTAATTTATGCACTTTGTCAATTATCTGGAGTTGAAGCAAGATTTGATGAGGAATGGGTGTACCCGATGAAACCCATTAGTAAAGAAAATATAAAGACTTATGAATCCCACAAGGAATGGAGATCCGAGAGTACGAGCAAAGCACCTTATACTAGTAGAGGCATCCCTTCTACTAGCTATAACCCTCACGCCTCTAGTTCCCCTACCTTATATAATTTGATGAATGTCATGTCCCTGCAGCAAAAAAGTTTTGAGAAGTTAGATGAAAAATTGGAAAGAATTGGTCATAGGATTGAAGGATTAGAGAGAAGACATGATCACAATAGTGAGTATCTTCAGAGGCACTCTGATTTTGAGACGGCATATTATGATGCTCAGGCTAGGTACTACAGAGAAGAGCCTGATGTCATTTTTCCAGAATGCCCCCATTATACTCAGTATCAGCCCAATCCTTCTGCTGACCAGGGTGATGAAGACATTATATGGGATTTTGATGCTTGATAGTTATGTGATGTGATGTATGTGTTTATTTTAGTTTTATTGTAGTATTTTTATTTTTATTATTTGTATTCATGGGACTATGTTATGTTTCTGGGATATGTGTTTAGTTTTGCAATTTGTATTTTCAATTCTTGATGTCTATGATGGCTTGTGATTGTGATTGTAATTGTGAACTGAATAGTTTAAAATAGTAAACTGTTTATTATGTGTGGTGGAATGCATATGTCCTGTGTAGTTAGTTGTTATTGTTAATGTTTAGTTTTAAGTACTTGTTTTAAAATTTCATTACCCCAGCAAATTTTTTAAATTGTTATATGTCTAGAAAGTTTTTTAAATATTACAGGTTAGTTGAAGTTAGAAATTTTGAGAAGAACTTGAAAATTTCAAAAAACAAAAAAAAAGACAAAAATGCCTAAAGTGTAATGGTATGAATTTTTATATTTAGAATTTTTCTTTCCACCATGTATTATTTCTATTATAGAAAACTTTAAGTTGGGGAGGGGGAGAAAAATATTAACTATTATATGTTCTCAATTAACATATTCTCAAAAATTATAATATGATTTATGTGATAAAACATAATTCAGATAACTATATTTAGATTTTATCTAAATATTATAGAAGATTTAAGAAAATATTTTTGGTGATGAAAATTAATTTTGTAGGTTAAGAAATTTAGTATAAGAGGATAAGAATATAGTTAACTATTAAGTAAAAAAACAATATTTTGAAATATTAAGAATCTTAGGAATTTAGTTGAGAAAGAAAAGATTGAGATTGAATGATGTAAAAACTATGATGTACATATAAGGTAAAGAATGTTTAAAAGTTTTAAATTTAGGAAAAGAAGAGTGAAGTTCAAAATTATTAACAGGCTATCCATATATAGTAATCCACGCTTGAAAAAGAAAAATAGAGAAAAAGAAAAGGATTGAAAAACAATCTCTGAAAAGAAAAGAAAAATATATAGGATTGAAAAACAATCCAAAAGAAAAAAAAAGTAAGTGAGGAGAAGCTTGAGAAGATGCCTTATCAAAAATTGGCTTCACTTGGATTAACCTAAAGGGAAAACTAAAAACATTTCTGAACTTATATTTATGATTAGTTTATTTACTAGTAGTATCCTCATGAAGTTCTTATCTTCTGAATCTTCTAAGTGAATTGATATTACAACATATAGTTATTCTTGAAATGATTAAAAAACTAGAACTCTTAAACTTGATAACTAGATAGCCTTACATCTGCAGAATTAGTCTAGTTACTTGAAAATCTTTTTAAGAATTCTTGTTATAATATTTATTTAAATCAAAATTATAGTATTTTTGAATTAAAACTTTACCACAATGAATCATAACTTTTATGTAGTATTACTTGACGACAAGTAATAGTTAAGTTTGAGGGATTTTGACCCAAGAAAAAAATGTTAAGATTTTAATTCTTATTTTATACTATTTTTTATGATATTACACTTTAAAGAAGGGTATTTTTGGTGTTTTTATGTAGGTATGAAGATTTAAGGATAATGGAGCAAAAATATGCAAAAAGGAGCGAATTTGGAGCAAAAAATATGAAATTTGACTTAGGGCGCCGACGACAAGGTGGATGGCGCCGACGGCGTGATTTTCTCGAGAGTTTAGAATATAGTTTAAGGCCGCCAACGGCGGAGGTCGAGGCCGCCGATAGTGGAGCCAGTTCAAGGCAGTTTTTCTAGAAGGTCGCCGACGACGAGATCGACAGTTCCTTCACAAAATATGTCGAATGGGGACAATTTTCGACGGGATGCTTAGAAAATCCTTGGAGACTCTTCAACAACTTTAAAAAGAACAATTTTAGGCCGAAAAAGTGTCCTATTTGGGTCCTCTAAAAGTCACTAAGATTTCTTAAAAGGTACATTTAGGGTCTTCTAAGAGTTACTTAGTGTCGAATAGAGAGTCCTCTAGTGTCCATTGTTGTTATTTAGTGAGTGTTACATATTGAGTTTAGATAGAAATATTGGTGAGGAATTCTTCGAAGGATTGTAAGAGTGGAAGGGAAGTGAGAGATCTCTTCTGCATTACTATTTCGAAGGAGAATTCTGCGTACTATAAAGAAAGGAAGAGATTCAGAGGAACTTCAAGGAGTTTGCTTGGGGTGGAATTTAAGATAAGTTGTGTTTATTTACTTTAGTTTGTAGAATTTTACTTTTACATATGAAATCCAAGTTTATTGGTATCCTCTCCATGAAATCTGAGTACTTTTTGTCTTTCTTCTAGTTTTGATATTTTGTGAAAAGATAAATTGAATTGTGTGCCATAGAAATTTAAAAAGTTGTGATAATCTTTTACTTAATTCGTAATTTACTTTCAATCTGGCCAGTTGAATAGTTAAAATATGCTGAGTTTAACAATTATAGTAAAGATTACATGCGAGATTCAGGCAGGTCAAAGTCCTTGGAAGTAGGGTGCAAATAAATAGGGAAATAATATTCATCGGGCGTAGAATTGGAGATTTTAGAGTGACAGACTATTATCGTCAAATTGGTCCTATCGTTTGGGTGCTGAAGTGTAGATTTTAGCCCTCGGGCGAGGGGAGCGTGGGAGCTCCGAAGTGAGAGCCGGTATCCTCCCAGCCTAGCTGCAGATTCAGTAACCAAGCATAAGATTAGTCAATGTTCTTTATGCCTGGACCAAAGGGTAAAGAATAGTTATGCTCCTATTTGATAAAACACCATTTAAAACTAATTCTAATTATCTTTTCACTTAAATATCTTAACAAAGGAGAAATATTCTTGCTTATATATTTGAACTTCACTTTAGTAGAATTAGTTATCAGTTAGTAGAACTAGTTTAATTTAAACATCATATTATTGTCGATTGTGTATTAGTGACAGATAGGCAATTTTGATTTAGTTGTAATTCTGAATTGAGTTCTATAATCCTTGTTTATAGCCTCTAAAATATTCCCTGTGGGATCGATATCTAGGACTCCACTAGAGCCCTATATTACTTGAGCGATACGTATACTTGGATTGATTAGTAACTCTGCGATTAAAAGAATAAATTATATACTTGTTACTAAATTTAAAATTACGCTAAGTACGTGGAGTGGGTCACTTTCCTTCTCAATGAGTTCAATTAACCTAATTTTTTGCATCCTTTCAGAGATATTTTCTACCTTCCACGATATTTCAGGGTTGTAACTTTGTCACCCAATTCCTTCAATTTTCCTAAAATTATGCATCCTTTCCGAGATATTTTTCACTTCCATGAAATTTTTGGGTCGGAGCTTTGTCACCTGATTTCTTCAATTTCGCTAAATTTTCACCTCCTTTCAGAGATATTTTCCGTCTTCCACGATATTTCAGGGTCAGAGCTTTGTCGTCCGATTCCTTCAATTTTGCTAAATTTTTGCATCCTTTCTGAGATATGTCTGCCTTCCATGATAGTTCAGAGTCGGCGCCTGGTCGTCTGATTCCTTCAATTTCCTTAAATTTTTGTCTCCTTTCTGAGATATTTTCTGCCTTCCACGATATTTCAGGGTCGGAGGCTGGTCATCTGATTCCTTCAATTTCCCTAAATTTCTGCATCCTTTCTGAGATACTTTCCGTCTTCCACGATATTTTAAGGTCAGAGCCTTGTCGTCTGATTCCCTCAATTTCCTTAACTTCCACATCCTATCCGAGATATTTTTCGCCTTCCACGATATTTCATGGTCAGAGCTTTGTCATCCGATTCCTTCAAATTCCCTAAATTTTTATGCCCCTTCTAAGATATTTTCCCCATTCACGATATTTTGAGGTTGGTACCTAAATTCCAGTTACCATTTTTTGGGATCGATACCTAAATTCTGATTCTCATTATTAAGGCTGGTACTTAAATTCTAGTTCACATCCTTCAAGATTGGTACATAAATTCCAATTCTCATTTTTGAGGCTGATACCAAAATTCAAGTTCTCATCCTTCAGGATCGGTACCTAAATTCTGATTCTCATTTTGGAGGCTAGTACTTAAATTCCAATTTTCATTATTCGGGATTGGTACCTAAATTCTGATTCTCATTTTCGAGGCTGGTATCTAAATTCCAGTTCTCATACTTTCGAGATCAGTACTTAATTTCTTATTCCCTCTTTTTGAGGTCGGTACCTAAATTCGACTCTCCTCTCTGTACTCACTTAAACTCGAAGACTCCCACAAAATTAAAACTCTCAAAATCAAATCAAAGTAAAATATTTCACAAAATCATAATTCCATAAACTCAAAATCTCTACAAATTCCATAAAAATCAAATCAAATTCAAATCTAAAATCCAAATCAAATCCTAATTCAACATTCAAATTCCAATTTCAAATCGAATCGGATCGGACTCCCTTCAGGATATGTAGGCTTGAAATTCATAGCTCCATTTTTAAAGATACCCTACCTGCTTTCCCTAATGAGAGTTCCTTGGATTTCAAAGATTCTACCAGATAATCTCCTAGCAAATGTTTTCTCATTGAATTCTTCATCCTGTTTTGAGTGTGCTGACTCAGACAACTGTGTTTGTTTTGTTGTTCTTGTCGGTCAACACCAATATATGCGGTGTGCTTGTTCGACGCACCACACCTATCAGGGGTCCATTTGTTGACCTCACTTTGCTGTGGTCTAGCCTTTCCTTAGATTAGCCTGGGGTTTAGCCAAAGGATTCTCTTGGTGACTATCTTAGACGACTAGTGATGGGACCCTTCCCCCTTAGAAATTCAAGACACATCTTTGATTCACTTGGAGTTTTAAAATGCTTAAAGTCTAACCTCTAAGTACATAGGAGGATGAGGCCAAGCATACAAAAGCTCAGGAGGTGTTCCCTATTGGATGATCAAACCTTAGGACTGTCCCTGGTTGATCTGGAGCTACCACACACACTTGTACATTACACTTTCAAACACTACCTCACAACCCTAAACCAAACATACCAAACTTCCTCACACTTGATCCCCTACTCTTTTGGAAGCTCATGTGGGTAGTTCCTTAAGCCCTTAGCTCTATGCTAGGGTTTGGGTTAGAACTAAAATATGGAGGATCCAAAGTGGGATTTCTCTTGTTCCATTTCACAAATGGGTTACCATTCTCATTTAACTGCATTTCTACCAAAAATTCTAATCTTTGACCCCTTACCCCTAAACATCCCCCAAATTACCAAATTGCCCTTGTAACCCTAACTTTGACACAAATCCCAAAATTACCCAAATTAACCAATTGTCTCCAAAAGTCATCCCAACACATTCCTTACCACTCAAAATGCTCAAAACACCTCAAATTTACTAAAACCCCAAAAATACCCCAAAAATACCCGAAATGACCAAAATGCCCCTTCAAATTCTAAAATTCCAAAAATTCTAAAAAATTCCTAAAAGTTCCTAAAAATTCCAAAATCACTTCAATGTCCCCAAAAGCAAATTAAACCACTTCACGTGACCTAATTTGACCAAAAGCCCCAAATTGCCCCTTTAAGCCCGAAATGCCCAAATCACCGTCACTTCACCCCAATCCTCCCAAATTTCAATTCTAAACTCAAATTCACCATGCCTAAGCTCAATTAAAACTAAATTTAAGTCCAATTTGACCCAATTTCAAGCTTAATTTCAATTCAAATCAAAGAGCCCCAATTTTGATCATATGATCTAAATCCCCAAATTGAACCTCTTAGCCAAATCAAAATCTCCAAATTTAAATTATAAACTCTTCTTAACAATCCTACACACCAAAGTGATCCATCAATTGACCCACATTTGAACCCAAACCTCACCCAAGTCCAACCAAATATAAAATCCCCAATTTGCCCCAAATTTTTCATATGACCAAATTCCATCAAATTGAATGCCCCAACCTTAAAATTGCCACCCAATTAATGTTTAGAAATCTTTATTAAATCCCCATGCACTTTTTTGACCAATAAATTGAGACATAACCCCACTTTAGCCTAACCCAAACTCAAGCTAACCCAAATGTCCCAAAATTGACCAAATGACCAAATCAAGCCAAATTGATTCCCCAAACAAATTTAGAACCACCCCAAATATTTATTAAACCCCTCATGACAATCATATAGTCCATATTGCTCAATCACTTGACCCTAAATGGGACCAAAACTCAACTTAGCCCAAAATTTATCCAAAAAACTGAATTTGAACCCATGACCCAAGGTGACCAAACCTAGCCTAATGTGACCAAGCCAAGCTCACCACAACTAATAAGTGAACCTTAGGGACTGGCCTAAGTCCACCAAGCTAAACCTAGTTAAGCCATGGATGAAAGGTCCCCTAAATTTGGGGATTTATTTCCTAAAATGCTTAAATCATATGGATCTTTGTCAAAACCCATCACCCATCTAATTTAATACAAGGCTTACCTGACCACTGGCTCATCTGACGTCTGGCCACCCTCCCCTTGCTTGGTCGGTCTGCCTAATTGTTAGAGCACCTAAAAAATAGAGAGCCACCCATCTAAATCAAAACCCAATTTGGCTCATCTAATGTGTCAAGCCAGCATTGTGCACTAGAATTGTTCAGCACTCCACATAAGCGGCCTAATGCACCCAAGCTGACTCCCAGAGCTTTAGCCCTCTCATGGCTATTTAAACCAAACTTCTTCATGTCCAAAAGGGAGATGCACATTTACCTTGAATAAACTCTACCAAATTGCTTCCATAGCTTCCTCCAGCACTCCTAAGCTCAAGCCAGCCAAGTTTCAGCCCTAGCCCCCACTACCTGAGCTCAATTCTTTAGCTCAAGTTTCATCCGAAACTAGGACATTCTTTGTCACTCCACCACAGTGCACCAAAATCCAATTAATTGCAGCCACACCAACACCAAACTGAACAAAGAAGACCCCCCATAGAAGGCCCATCACAGAGAGCCTCTAAGCCAGAGTTTGATCAACACCTGAAATTGGCCTTGGTCGAATTCAGGTATAGACATTTCACCACAGCAAGGGACTTTATTTGTGAGCTCGTTGGACCTCCCTAAAGCTTCTGTAACCATCTGATTGAGGCCTCCCCTCTCAAACAAAGGTATTGAACTTCACCTCCTTCCCGAGCCTACTTCCATTCTCTATACACATTGAGTTGATGTCAAGCTAGGTTAGCCATATAGATAGGTTCGTGTGGGCTAGATGAGTCTATAGAAATAAACCCCATGCAATTTGGATGAGTCTATGCTGAGATCTTAGGGTTCTAGTGTGGACGACTTACGGGACAGACTAGTTGAAGATGATGACCAGGAGCAGTTGGATCGTGCGTGTATTGGCTGAATGACTAGGATCACACCAAACAAATGATCTAAACATAAAGTGTAGTCGCGTAGCAGCTGAGTGAGAAGATGACATCGAATGGAAGCGTGCCACATGGGAGTTAGGAGCCGCAGTAGGGGCACATGGCGCTGTGTCACTTAAGTAGGAAAATATAAATTTAATTGATTTATTTAAATCAGTGAACTTATAAAATCTATAACTTGGTCTAAAAAATCAAAAAAAAAATCCCTCTTGCTCAGTGAAGAGAGGAGAACAATGTGGAAATGACTTCTTGTTTGTTTGATGCATGTGTGATTTTTATATATATAAATTCAGTATTCGGTATTTCAATTCTCCATTTGCATGAACATTTCACCATGGCATGAAAAATAGGGCTTTTGTTCTCTCGGACATGGCAGACCTTACCTGATTTTTCCAAGATCAGGGGAGGGGTCCCTATGAAGAGATCCCTATTTTTCAAGTTTATTGTGCTTGTTTTGATGTTAAAATCATAAAAATTACAATATTCATCAGAAAAATTTAAAAATATTTTGATAGGTTCACTGTGACCAGAGGACCATAGAAAAAATACAAACTTGATTTAGCAAATTAAAACTCGCCCGAATTTTAGTCGACTCAGTAAACATAAAGAAAATTATGTTGGACTAAATATAAATGTAAATGGCATAAAAATCATTTTCCAATATATTTTAAGGTTAAGTAAACTCCTCATAAAAATTTCAAGTAAACTGGACTTAATTTGATCACCTAATTAAATTTTCTAAGTTAAATAGTATTTTTGGCATTAAAATAATTCTAATAAATAAAATATAATTAAAAAAATTATGAAATTGGATTTGGAATTCTTTGTACGCTGGGGAATTTTATAAAAATAAAATGGTAATTAAAATCAACACCACTTTTTTTAACCTAAGTTTTGAATTTAAAAATAATTAAAAATTATTAAAAAGTCAATAAAAATCATAAAAATCACAAAAATATAAAAATACACTAAATTGTCACATTTGGTCTCCAAATCATTTCAGAACCATTAAAATAATTTTCCTAATTTCCTAAGGGAAGATATTAATTTTAAACGTGTTAAAAATAATTTTAAAGCTTAAAAATGGATTTTTCCTAATTTTTCACAAAAATAATTCTAATAATTAAAATTTAAATCATAGAAATATGAAATTTATTTCTTTGGGTTTCCTGACTCAGAGAGATTTATGAAAAAATATAAAACTTAATTTTCAACATGAATAATATTTTATACTTAATTAATGCTTCAAAAATTAAATTAATGGTAATAATTAAAATAAAATTCAGAAAATCATGAAAATTGGTCCAAGTGGTCTACTGGTCTATTTGAACCTTTAATAATTTTCTTAAGGATAAAAAATCTATTTTTATTTAGTTATTGAATTATCTATGAAAATCCTCATTTTTTCATGTAAATAATTATATAAATTAAATTAAAATTAGAAAAATCAAATTTTCTCCTTTGATGTTTCAGTTGAGTTATGAGTGGGGTAATATAAAAATTTCAAATTCATTTGACTTATATTTAACAAATTATGAAGTGATAGGCCTTATAAGGGAAAAATTGTGAATTAAGAAATATAATTTTTAATAAATGTTTAGGCCAAACCTAATGGGGAAATGGGAAATGAGTGATCATAATTTGGAAAATATTGATGACTTAAACATAAGGGATTTAAGTGGTAGAAACTAACCTCATCTTTGTCACAAAAAAGATAAACTACAATTTCTTGGATTATTTAACTTGGAAAATAATCAAAATTAAATCATCTAATGATTAGGGTTTGACTTTGGAAGTTAATAATCCATCAAACTAGTATCCCTAGTTGGTGTTTAATGATAAATTCAATACTTCCATAAGAATTGAAAATCATAATCATGAGTTAAACTTTTCCCAAAATTGCAAATATAACCATTAAAGCTTAAGGGCATAGTAATGAGCTTGGCTTGATCAAGATTTGTTTAATGAGATTTAGAAAATGAAATTTGATTAATATTAGTCATATAAAAACACTAAAAGCCCAATTCTAAAATTAAATTGACCAAAATTCTTAATAAATCGATTTGCCCCTAAGGGCCTTAACTCGCATAATCAATAAATGAAACGTCAAGTGATAATTACCCCGTTCTCAGAGTTGATAAAAACATAAGTTCATTGAGCATAAGGGTATGATAGGGATGAGTCATTAAGAAACATAATAAGTTTAAATGAACTCAAGACCTTTCAAGAGATTATGAGATGTCCTGGCCCGATCCCTGGACCTTGCTCATAACCTTTTGGATACCTAAAGGACGATTAAACTTATTATGACTTGTTTGAAAAATCATCTCTACATTTAAAAAAGTAAGACCCACCAAGCTATGATATAAGACATAGTAGGCCATGATGAATCTATCTATAGGCTTTCTCAACTTTTCTCAAAGGCATGCTTCAATTCTCGGAAAATTATATATATGCATTGTAAGGATAAACTTTCAGGTGAAGAAATGAGAGAAATGTCAGGTACACTTTTATTTTATTGCACTGCAATTTACTTTTATTAACTTTCTCGTACCTTTACTGCTATTGAAATTGCATGCTAAACAACAAGGTCACCCTGCATGTCAAAACCAGAACATTTACGGTAACCGCAAAACCAAAACCAAAATAAAAATTAAAACTAAACAAGGATAAAAATTCACAGTCACAATAGTCAAAATATAAAACAACTCAAAACTTAATCACAAACAGAACAAAAATCACAAGTGGAACTAAATTAAAACATCTCTGGATGATCAGGAATCCCTCGGAGGGTGCAACCTACGGCTGCTAACATGATTTTCCATGGTCTGAATGAAAGTGCTGAATTCATTTAGTTGAATTTAGTAAATTCATCTGACTAAGTGAATCTGAAAAAAATAGTGGTGCCGGAATGAGGGAACCGTGGGATCTTAACTAGTGTCACTATAATCAACTTAAATTCCCCCTTAATAAGACATTAACACGATTAAATTTCAATATTTCCAAAACATGGAACTTCTCTCATCTCTTTAATTTGACACTTCTAAAACTAAACATGCTGCAACGAAGAGCTTAGAGCAAGCACAGTGGGCAGCACAACCATCTTCAATAGCAAATTCTTTCGAATAAACAATAAATCATAGGACTTCGAGGTAGCTTTCCTAGCGTAGCATAAACCCTTAATTTATCTCTTTAGGCTTTTAAACACTGTGTAATATAAGCCCTAACTCGTCTTAAGATTATGAGGTTATCATCTTATACGACATAAATCCTCCTATCTTCCAGGTTGTTCACATGATTGATAGCAAGTGGATATAAGCCCTAAATAATAAAATTGGTAGGATTAAACATCAAATAAGTATCTCAAATTAGAGCCAAATAATAGGATAGTTTGGGAAATCATCAACATTCTTCATGGAGCTGTGCTTTCCCCTAGATTTCTCTCTCTTTCTTTGGATTCCTATAATAACTGTTCTAAACTTGAGCCACTAACCTATTAGATTTCCTATTACCACACTTTCTTGAAGATCCTATCTTTTGGAAGTCATGAATACAATATTTCCTGATTTATATTAAGAGTTTTCTTAGGTGACTTCGGTTATCTAAGATGTAATTAAATATAGGGGCTTGCCCATATAAGAAACTTAAAAACCCCAGGTTAATATAAACCCTATCTAATTCTTTTGTATTAGATAGAGGAAGTTGTCAGTCAATATAAATGGTTCACAAACCAAACAGGTGTCATGAATTCTTTGGTTTATTTGTTCAAGCCTTACCACCAAGCAATGTATCCATTCTTTGAGATAGAGACATGGCTTATGGTGTAGTGCTTGATTACTTAAACAATGCATATATAATATCAGTTTGATTTCATATTTTAAAATCAAATTTATACTTTCCAAACTTCTCGATATATTTATATAAATTAAATCAAAATCCACTCTTTGAAACGACATCCACTTGATTGGAAAAAAACCTTTTAAATTAATGTGTGATGCTAGTGAATATGCTATAGAGACTGTTTTAAGGTAAATATACAATAAAATTTTTAAAGTAATACACTATGCTAGTAAAACCCTTAATGAAGCTCAAATTAAATACACTACTACTGAAAATGAGTTGTTAGTTATAGTGTATGCTTTTGATAAATTTAGACCTTATCTTGTTGCGTACCAAATGTATTGTGCATACTGATCATTCTGTTATAAATTATTTAATGATGAAGAAGGATTCAATACCACGATTAATTAAATGGTTTTTTTTTTATGCAAGAATTTATTTTTCAAGTTGTGGATAGGAAGGGTACTCATAATCTGATACCTGATCATTTGTCAAGGCTTAAACAAGAAAATAATGATAACTTTAATGACAAATTTAATGAAAATTTTCTTGATGAACAATTATATGTGATTAATTAATGACAAATTCTGTGGTAAGCTGATGTAGTTATCTACTTAGCAAATAACATTTTACCCTGCGAATTTGATAGCCATCAAATTAAAAAGTTCATTCATGAATCAAAACTTTATTTTTGGGATGACCCTTATTTATATAAATAATTTAAGGACAAAGTTAATTAAAGATTTGTAACAATAGAAACCCAAGAATTTATGTAAAAAATTCATAAATCATATTTTGGTGTTCATAAAACTGCATTTATGATTTTACAATTTGTATTTTAGTGGCCTAAATTATTTAGAGATATTAAAAACTACATAAAAATCATGTGATAGATGTCTAGATGTCAAAGACTATGATATATTTCTAGAAGAAATGAAATGCCCCTAAATTTTACTTTGGAAGTTGAATTTTTGATGTTTGGGGGTTAAATTTTATGTGACCATTTATACCATATTCTGGAAAAAATTATATTTTGATAGATGTGGATTATGTTTCTAAATGGATTGAAGTAGTTTTTTTTTACCTCACTGTGATGTTAAGAGTGTTGCAAATTTTTTAACAAAAATTCTTTTTACAAGATTTGGAATGCCTAGAGAAATAATCACAGATGGGGGATGTCATTTTATGAACATAATAATTGAAACATTAGCTCAAAAGTATGGGATCAAACATCAAATTGCCAAAGCTTATCACGCTCAGACCAATGGTTTAGCAGAAGCATTCAAACATGAAATTAAAAGAATATTGTAAAAAACTATAAATCCTAAAAGAATTGATTGGTCTGTTAGACTTGATAGTCAATTATGGGCTTATAAGTCTTCTTACAAAACTCCTATAGGAATGTCACAAATAGGCTCATATATGGGAAAGCTTGTCATTTGCTAGTTGAACTGGAGCATAAAGCTTATCGGGTTATTAAAGAGTTTAATTATAATCTGAAAGATGCTAGAGAGAAACAATTATTGCAATTAAATGAGCTTGATCAGATAAAAAATGTATCTAATGAGAATGTTAGATTTTATAAGTAGAAATTGAAAATGATTAAAGAATTTTGAAAAAAACATTTTGAGCATGTACAAGAAGTTCTATTATATAATACAATATTGAAATTATTTTCAGGAAAACTTAAGTTCAAGTTATCAAGACCATTTATTGTGGCAAGATTTTATTCATATGGAGCTGTTGATATTGAAGATCTTAAAACTAGAAGAATAATTAAGGTAAATGGACACATGTTAAAAGGTTATAGAAGTGGAGAAAATGGACACATGTTAAAAAGTAAATGGAGAAGATCTTAATGTTGGCTCAACCAGATTAAATCATTAGTTATGTTAGGCTGACAATGTTAAACAAACCGCTTTATGGGAGCCAACCCAAAGTTATCAGTGTGGATTGATCTGATTAGTGATTGTTGTTTTGATGAGTTTATGAAGTGATATTGTGTCTTACATAATTATGACAGCAAGAAACATAATTTTATTGATGGAAATGAGGAGGGGACTAAAGAAATTCAACATGTGAAATTTTTGGATTTGCGCTTTAGCACCAGATCTAGCGTTATAGCGTCACAGTTGGAAAAACTCCCCTAAACCAACCAAATTTCGATTATATGCCATTTTCTTCTCTATAAATCGGTCTAGGATGGGAAAAGGGGCGTCCTTTGACCTTTCTAAACATTTTAGAGAGGATAGGGAGTACAAAATTCACTCATACTTAGAGATCATGGAGAGTTATGGCAAGGGAATGTTTAAAGACAAGAAGATGATGCATAAGTATGCTCAGACCTACTTCAATTAATTCTTTGCATTAAGTCTGGAGCGGCTTATGGACAAACTTAGGAGGATTGAAGTGGAGACATCCCTTCTGCACACCAAGTATGAAAACTTGCTCCACCTATTTGAGAAATTGGGTTGGCAATTGAAACTCCAATTCAATAATTTGGCGAGTTTCCAAGATTATCAAGTGACCATGTATAGCTTCAACAAATTGATTGACGATAAGGTTGCATTGGAATTTCCTTGTGCTCATGTTCAACATGTTTTAATCATAATTATTTTGAGGGTGAACAAGAGGGTGACACAATTGGTTACAACTACTCCTAGCTGGACACTTAGATAAATAATTATGTTAGTATTTTTTGTTGGTATGTGATGTGTCGACCTTGTTATTATACCTTATTATTATAATGGCTCTAACACTTTTGAATGTTTATCTATGTTTGTATTGTCATCTAATTAAGTCTATGTTGTGTCGTTTGTATTGAACTTATTATTAATATAAGAAAACCAGTTCTATTTGTTGTTAAAATTTGGTTTTATGTGTTCAAATTGATTGGATTGATAGTTACGTACTTGAAATTTTGGATTGACGACGTACTCAATAATTTTCAAAATGGCCCTTAAAACTAGAATTTTAGACTTCAAAAATCTTAGATTTTCTGTTCTCTTTCAAAATATATAAAAATTTTAAAAATCTGGATGAGTATGAATGGTGCCATAATGCCATTATTTAGTGTTAAAGCATCACTCATAAGCGTAAGCATGGCTCTATAGCCCCACGTCTAGTCACTATATCGCTAAACCAAATCAAGAGCAGTTTAAAGTGCCTGAAATGTCAGTTTTTGCCATTTTTGCCCCTGGTTCGTCTTCTTCATCTCCTATTTCACAACTTGCTCCCCTAAAGCTTAAATTTGTGCTTGATTAGTTAGATTTAGGACTTCAAACTTGAAATTTCATATTCTTTAGGTAAGATATTCATCTTGCTTTAAAAATATTTGATTTAACCATTAATTTTTTCCACATTATGGTTAGGCTGAAAATTTTAAAATTGGATGAAAATAGTTAGAAATTAATCGTTGAATTATTATTCGACATAAAATGTGTTTCTAGGAGCATAATGAAGTTGTATTTGGGATTTAATGGAATTTTTATTGCAATTTATTAGATTTCACATGACTCCCAAAATGAAGTGATGAAAAGGAAAAATAATTTTTAACTCTGATAAGTTTGCTACTTCGAAAGCACAGGATAGTTATGGAGATCTACAATCTAATAAATTGATTGTTGAACGAAGTTGTCTACATCCTTGGGGAACTATTAAATATTTGACAGTTGAGCGATAGTAGGAGAACTTTTACTATTTCACTCTCATTGTTGTTATTTCTTTGGTTCGAGAATCTTATGCCAACCTGTCTAATGAATCAGATGATTTGGTTTTTGTGAGAGCGCAATATGTGGATATTAGACCTATTCGAATTATTCATATTTACAAGCTGCATAGTGTTCCTACTGATGCACTAAAAATATGTTGAATTTTTCATATATATTTTGTACTCATTTTTGGTGATATTGCACTTTAAAAAAATATTTTTTTTCATGTTTTGCTGCAGGTATGATGATTTTAGGAAAAAAGAGCAAAAAGAAGCAAAAAGGAACGAATTTGGAGTGACAAAGAGAAAAAATCAGAAATCCAAGTTTTGGTGCCGACGATGCCAGAATGGGTGTTGGCGATGCATTTTCTAGACTTCAAAACATTTAACGTGATAGGGCGCCGATGACAACCAATGTTGGTGGAGGCTAGATTCATTGTATTTGGATGACTTTTGGAGGGATTCTTGGCACATCTCTTGGGGAAATTGTCTCTAAGCTATTTTAACACGAATTTGGCACCATAATTCAAAGAAAAAGTAGTGTGTGAGTGAAGTAAATTAGTGTGTGAGTTGATAAGAAGTATTTTTAGATATTTTATAGTCTAGGGTTTTGTGTAAAGTGTTTTTTTTGAGGGATTCTTCTCAAAAGAGTTGTAGGAGGAGAGGAAAAGAGATAGATTGCTTATTCCCTACTATTCTAAGAGAGAATTGTGTGTTTTTGAGAAGAGAGAAGGATATTCAAAGCAAATTCAAGGAATTTGCTTGGGCAAGAAATTGAGATAAGTTGTATTTACTTCTTATTATTTGTATGGCTTTGTTTTTATATAAAAAAATCTTTTTTTTTGTCATATCTTCTTCATGAATTCTGAGTAGATTTCTTCGTCTTTCTCCTTGCAATGATAAATGGTTAAGTGATGGTTTAGATTGGACATGCCTGTTGACCTCATTTTTGATGAGGTCTTTTGCTTCTCTCTTTAGTACTTGTGATCTAGCCTTAGGCTTTTCCTTTGACTAATCTTAGAGGACTATAAATGGAACCCACCATTTAGAAATTCAAACTACCTCTTAACTCCCTACAAAACCCACAAGCTTGATTGTAGACCCCTAATCACCTAGAGGGTTGAAATCAAATGTGGAGGTTTAAAGGATGAGTTCCCTATAGGACCTTTTTGGCCTTAGGAATACCCCAGGCGGCCCGGTCCGGTGAGGGTTGACTTGCACATACACTACACTAACACACACATTCCAAGTCCTAAAACCACACTCTCACCCAACTTGACTTCCTGACTCATGTAGGTAATTCATATGGATGGTCCTTAACCCCTAAGCCCCTGGCTAAGAGGGTTAGGAACAACATAGTGAATGCCTCAAATAAGTCCTCTCATGGCTCATATGGGCTTGGTATGGCTTCATGGCTCATCCAAAGTGATTCCATTTCACTCACACTTGATCAATCTTCCTTTTTTCAAAATTTCAATTTTTGACCCCCGGGGCCTCGGACCCACCAAACCTACCAAATGTCCTTGAAATGACCCAAAATTTGCAAAATTGCCTAAATTACCCAAGGTCCCTCAAAATCAATCCTAAACACTTCCCACCATTCAAATTGACCATCTTTGGCCAAAAGTACCAAAATTTCTAAAAATACCGCTAAACCCTCCCAAAATTACCAAAATACCCTTTTACCCCAAAAATCCAAAAAATTCTAAAAATTCCCAGAAAATTCCAGAAAATTCCAAATATTCCCAATTTAATTTTGTTTAATTAGACCATGGGACAATTTGGCCAATTTACCCCACTTTTACCAAAACCCCCAATTTGACCCATTTTTAACCCAAGTGAACCCAATGTCAAAACAAACCACCACAATTGACCTTAATTCTGGTCCAATTCAATTCTAAACTTCAATTAAATATCCTCAATATCAATTTAGACTAAATCCAAGTCCAATTTGATTGGCATTTGAGCCCAATTTCAATTTGAAGCCTAAGACCCAATTTTGGCCCATGACCTAAACCTAGCTCAAACCAACCCAATTCAACCCCAATTGGCCCCAAATCTTTTCTAAGGCCTTCCTAACATCCCCATAAACAAAACACTAACTTGATTTACCCAAAATTTGAACCTAAACTCCACCCAAACCTAACCCAAAACCAAAATCCCTTAAATTGACCTAAGCCCAAACCTAACCCAAATGGGCCCAAATCCCAAAATCAAAGCCCAACCAAAGTTGAAAACTCTTTGTGACACTCCCATAAACATTTCTCAACATTAAGTTTACATCAAATCTAACTTTAGCCTACCTTAAACCAAGTTAGCCCAATTTGACCCACTTTGGCCCCTTTACTAAAAGACCCACATTGAACCCAATTCAATTCAAAATCACTTCAAATTTGTTCCAAATCACTCATGACACATCCCTAAACTAAACCCAACATTTATTTGGCATGGTACTTTACAAAAATTTCATCCAAAAGCCCATTTTAAAATCTAAAAGCCCACTTCCATAGAGCCTTTAAAAGCCCATTTTCACCAAAATTGAAATAGCCAAAATCCATTCCAAAGCCCACATGAGATTTCCTCTCATCATCCCTTTGATTTAAATCATTCCCTATATTTCAAACTCATCATCAAATTATCCTCAATTAAGCCTCATGCCAATTTCCCCTAAATTCATCAAAAATCCCAAAATCCATTTCCATGTAAATGAACCAAGCCATCCCTAAGCCAAATGGAGTCCTCGGAGCCATGCACAAGCCACATGAAAGCCATGAGAGCTTTGACTTATCACCACTCCCTAAATGGAAAAAGGAGGAAACCCTTTAATGATTCCCTTAGGAGTGATTAAACACTCCCATGTATCCCCTAATCTTGCTTAAGCCTAATTGTACTTGGATTGTGACTTGACCCCACTAATCAAGCTAACCCAAGAGACTTTCTCTTCAGCCCAAACCAGCTTTGGGGAGGTGCACCTAGCCTAAACCATGACTTGACCAAATTGAATCCAAAATGACCTCTCCCCCGTACCATTTAAATCAAACCTCTTTACACATGGCCAATACCCATTGCTTACACCAAACTCAACCCCTGACCCCACTGAGTCAGATGGTGACCTGACCCTGGCCGGACCACCACCTGGGCCGCCGAAAAACACCATACCCTTGAGCACCTATTTGATTCAAATTTCAAATTCCTCCTTGCTGAGGTGTCCCAACTCAATTGAACACCATGGCTGTTCTTCCCTTACCCTGAGCAGCTGATCCCAGCCTCCAATTGCCCCTGGGAAGCCCTCCAGCCACCTCTATTTAAACACCACTCCCTCTCGGCCAAAAGAAGTGTTGAACAAAACCTTACCAAAACTCTGCCAAAATCACTCCATATCCCCCTCCAGACATAGAGAACTTGATCCCCACTGAAATCCAGCCCTAAAACCCTCTCTGTGAGCTCAATTTCTGAGTTGAAAATCCACCCAAAAAATAGGACACTTCACCAAATTGAGCCAATCTTCAAATTGATTGACCCTACACCTTCACCAGACCAAGAGGAGAAGTTCCCCAGCAAAAGCCCCCTCACCGAGCCAGCCATTGCTTCTAGCCTCCAAGCTTTGTGATCGGCCTTGGTCACTTTCATACTTAGACAATTCCCTAGAGCCAGAGACTTCATCTAGAGCTTGCCTGGACTCAATCGAAGGTGACAAAACCCTCAGATCGAAGCTTCACTTCTCTGAGCAAAGGTATGAACTCATTCTTCCTCCCGAGCTTCCAGCAATTCTCCATTTTGTTTGGGTTAATTTCATAGCTTATAAACTCGTATGGATGTGTTCGTCTCTTCAAGACGAATCGATAGAGTATAAGAACTCGAAAATCCATTGAGAATCAAGAGAGATATTAGGGTTTGAGTGTGGACGGTCACGGGTGCACACCAGTCGTAGACGATGACCAAGAGTCATTGGATCACGTGTGTATCGAGCGGACAATCGAGATCAAGCCAGATAGCGCAATGGTACGTGAACCGCGGGCACCTGGACCGCTGAGTCAGATGGCGGTGGCGAATAATGGAGCGACACATGGGCTTTCGATCCGCCGTAGGATGATGCGGCGCCGAGTCGGATAAGTAGGAAATTAGGGTATTTTTGAATTATTTAAATACCAGAACTTCAAAAATTCAAATCTTTGCATAGAAAAATCACAAAAATAAAATAAAAATACACTCTTACTCAGTGAACAGAGGAGAATAATGTGGAAAAGAAATCAAGTTAATTGGAAGAGTATTTTATTTTTAATAATTTATTTACTGTTTTCAATGTTTTGATTCTCCATTTGCATAGATAATTCACCATGGCATGAGACCATAGGGCTTTTGAAGCCTCTGATCTTGGAAATATTCACTGAATTTTTCAAGGTCAGAGGCCATCTCTGTGAAAAGTTATTGATTTTTCAAGTTCATGTCACTATTTTAGGTATTTTAATTCCAATAATTAGCATGTTGTAAAGTAAATTCTAGGAAAATTTGGTGATGTTTCTTAGGACCAAGGGACCCTATGAAAAATATATTTTCAGTTAATTCATTTATAATAACCTTAATTAGCCTAAACCCCTAAAATTGAATTTGAATTAATTAGGGTTAACCACACGTCAAATTGACTTGAAAATATTCTTCATTACTCTTTAGGGTTAGAGGAACATTACATAAAATTTTGAAATCAATTGGACTTGATTAACCCTTCCAAATGGATTGATTAAGCCTCATAAGCAAAATGGAACTTTAAAAATTCATAACTCCAAAAATACATTTCAAAAATTCACAAAAATGGTTTTGGAGCTTCTCTGATATCAGGGGAGTTCATGAAAATTAAAATTAGAATTTTCTAAAAAAGTTGATTTTTAACAATATTTTAATATTTTAATAATTAAAAAATAATAAAAATCCTAAAAATATTAAAAATCATAAAAATGTCACATTTGGACTCCTAATCATTTAGGAACAACCCAAATATTTTTCCTAAGTCCCTTGGATAAGATATTGAATTTTAAAGGCTTCATGTAATTTTTAATATTAAAAAATGAATTTTCAACCTTTTTCACTAAAATAATTCTAATAAATCAAAGAAAAATCAGAAAATTATAAAATTTGTTTCTCTGGACTCCTTGAGGTTCAAGAAATTTAAGAAAAATATAAAATCTATTTTTCAACTTTTATTTTATTTTAAAATTAATTAATACTCTAAAACTCAAAATAATTATAATAAATAAAATATAATTCAAAAAACACAAAATTTGGTCTAAGTGGTCCTCTGGTCATTAGGAACATCCCATAATTTTCTTAAGGATAGAAACCTTTCCTTGGTCATGTTGTTGAATTTTCTTTGAAAACCCCTATTTTCTACTAAAAATAATTATATAAATAAACTAAATTCAGAAAAATCACATTTTCTCCTCTAATGTCTTAATTGACATGTGAGTGAGGTGACATAAAAATGTCAAATTCATTTGAGCTCAATTTAGTGAGTTACGAAATAAATAAGCCTAAAAGGGCAAAAAGGTAATTAAAAATTTAAACCCTTAATTAAAACTTTAGGTTTAATCAAAATGGGGGGGGGGGGGGGGAATATTTGATTTTAACTTTCTCTTGGATGATTGAAACTTAGGGAAATTAAGGGGTAGAAACCCATTAAACACTTTGAAAATATCAAAATGTAACTTTAATTAATTAAATAATTAAAATTTTTGGAATGAATATATTTAAAATTTTGATTATTAAAATAGGGATATTATTAAGAGGATATTTATTCTTTAACTTAAAAATCCCTAAATAAATCACTTTAACAATATTTAATTCTTAATTAAAAATTAAAATAATAATCGAAATTAACAATTAAAACTAAAATTAAATTAAAATTAAATTTAAAATATTGAAACTAAAATTAAATTAAATTAAATTTAAATTTAATTAAAATTAAAGTTAAACTAAAATTAAACTAAAATTAAATTAAATTAAATTAAATTAAAATCAAATTGAATTAAATTAAGTTAAAATCATTTAACAACAAACCTAAATGAAATCATTAAGAGTTAAATGAAAATATACTAATAATTTTAATACCTCTTCCTATCTAAGTAAATTCAAAACATGAATATCAATTTGAAATACTAAGATAATTAAAAATGTAAAGATTTAAATTAAATCTAAAATAATTTGATCACTATTCCAAACATAAAATTATTAATTAAAACCTCATAATTAAATTAAAACACTTTAAACCATTAACTCAAACTTTAAATTAAGAATGATTAAAATTCTCGATAAACCAACTTGCCCTTAAAGGCTTTAATTATTATAACTCTTAAATAGAGCATTCAATGAAATGTCACTTCATTCATCAGGTAATCAAATACCCAAGTTCACTGAGCAAGAGACAAAGTTTAACTAAACTCCTGGATGATTAATTCATATGTGCAACTAAATTTACTTGGGCTCAAAATAATCCCAAAAGTATTGAAAAGATGTTTAGGACTCGTCCTAAGCACTTCCTCAATATGACAGGATGTTTTAGAAGAAAAACTGAATTTAATTGTTTTTTTATGAAGAAAATCATCCTTAAACCAAACCAACAACCTAGACGTCATAGGAGATGACTAGTTATAGGATTAGGGTTCTGGTAGATAACCAAAACCCTTTCCCTTAGCTTTACCTAGGTATTTCTTGCAAAAAAATATGTTTAAATGCTCTAACATGTGTTTTAAGAGCAGCTTGGGATGACGGGAAGACTAAATTGCAATTTACCTTATTATTTTATTGCAATTTAGCTTATTACAATTTACTTACATGCATTGCGCTTTACTTTTCTTACATGATAAACAAGACTGTTGCATGAAAACCAAAACCTTTAGGATAGTGCCTAAACTGAAACCAAAACTAAATTAAAAGTCATTGCAAGATAAAATTCACCGCCACAAAATTCCAAATATATAAAACAACTCAAAATTTAATCACAAACAGAACAACAAAACTACAATTGTAACTAAATTAAAACGTCTCGTTGAATAATCGGGAATACCTCGGATGATGTAACCCACGTGTTGCTAACGGGATTTCCCATGGTCTAAATGAAAGTGTGGAACTCATTCAGTTGAGTTTAGCAAATTCATCTGGATTAAGTGAATTCAATGAAAATAACGGTGCCGGGATGACGGAACCGTGGGATCTTAATCGGTTCTGTTTAAACAACTTTAAGATTTGTTTTAATTAAAATTTTAAAAACACTTGGATTTTAAGATTTTCTCTAAACCAAAACACTTCTCTCATCTCCCGATTTATGACTTCTAAAACTAAACATCTACAACAACAAGGAGCTTGGAGCACAGTGGGTAGCATGGCCATCGTCATCAGCAAAACCTGAGTCTACTTCAGCAAAACCATTCTTAGAATTAAATAATCAAGCCATAGGATTTCGAGGTAGTTTGCCTAGTGCAGCATAAATCCTCAACTTCTCGTTAGGCATTTGCATAATCATGTTATGCAAATTAAGCCCTAACCGGTATTGAGACTCTGAGGTAGTTGTTTGGTATGACATAAATCCTCACATCTTCGAGGCTATTTGTATGATCATATCATACAAATATAAGTCCTAATTAATTAAATTTGGCAGGATTGCAATATTAAATAAACTCCCAAATTGCAGCCAAACAATAGGATAGTCTGGGAAGTTGCCAAGATTTCACTTGAATCCTTAGCTTCTCGTACTTTACTTTCCATTGGATTCTCAAAACAACTGTTCCAAATTTGATCCATTCCCTTTTGAAATTTCCAAAATCTAATCCTTTGAAAACCTTAAACTTTGAAATTCTTGAGAGCAAAACCACTGATCATTATCGAGAGTTTTCTTAAGTGATTCCCGTCACTTAAGATGTAATTAACTATAGGGGCTTGCCCTTATAGGGAACTTTAAGAACCCGAGTAATATAAACCCTGCTTAATTCATTTATATTAAGCAGGGGAACTTGTCGGCTTATAAAATTGCTTCGCAGACCAAACAGATGTCACAAATCTTCTAGTTTATTTAATCGAGCCCCATCGTCAAGCAGTGTGTCTATTCTTCGGGATAAATACACGGTTTGTGATGCGGTGCTCGTTTATATAAACTATTTGGGATGTGAGATCGGTTTTATTTCATATCTTAAAATTTTCAAATTTAAAAATTATTTTCAAAATCAAATGCTACTTTACAAATTATATACATATTTAAATTAAATTTAAAACATGAAAATTCGCCGACAACTTCAATAGGCGACCTCCTTTTTAAAATACAACACATAACCTAAAAATAAGCCGTACAATTTCTGGCGACTCCGCTGGGGACTAGTTCCTCTCTCCATTTTTGATTAAATGGTTTTGCTTTCATAAATCGGTAGTGTATCCGTGTCCCTAGTGGAGCAAACTACCATTCTTCCGTTGGGATACCCCGTTCATTTCTGTCTTGAACGAGTATAGCCAACTCCTCTCGGATTTAGGAGCCACTGTTTAGACACCCCTAAACGGAGAGGTTTCGAGATCCTTTTACCTCTTTTTTGAGGTGGGGTGGACTCCCAATAGGTGTTAGTTTAGGAGTGGTCCTTCGAGTCGAGAAGTCTTGCATAAGACTTTCTCTTCCTTTCCAATTTTAAATCGGGGTCTTTACCTTTTCTATAACCTTTTTCCTTTGATCGTTTTGTTTCTAACAAACGAACTCGCTAATAAACAACCTTCTAATAAACAATCTCTTTTAAAAATCACAAATACACTAAGATAAACAAAAATGTGTTCGGACTCTTTCTTTTTTTCGTCTTAAACTTTACGACGAAAAGAAGCATAATTCGAAACTGACATTCGAAATCTGCCCTGCAAAAAATGACTGCCCCCACCAATGGAATGGACTTCGCCGTTTACAAGGATGAGCCGCCCGACAATGGAATCATCCGTTTCGGACAATGATTCAACGAACACGTATGTCAAGTTCGCAAATGTCACTCTCTTCACACTAATGGACAAAGTGTCGAAACCGAAGAGCCCGTAATCGAGTTCAACTCGAAATCGACTCAAGAATTCCCTCCCTCCAAAGGATTCTAGCCGAAAGGAGTACTACTCGTTCGTAGGAGGATCGTTGTCTCTACCCCCACCGGTCTAGTCATCTCTCGCACCTACCCCGACTCTCGCCAAACTAAAGGGGAAGGAAATCCAAGTCCGTGATGAGCTCGTCACCATGGAGGGTACAGATTTTGCTACAATACCATCCGTTTTTGAGATTGGGTCCGGTTCAAAAGTTGCACCCCTAACTCGGACTCAAAGAAGAAATAGAAGCAGAAAGATCGCCAAGATCGAGAAAGCCAGAGCTGCTGAAGTTGCTTTTCTAGAAGAAATTCCTGAGGAAAGAGATGAACTGCTTGAGTATATACCTCTGTTGGAAGGGAGAAGGTTTCACCCTCTCTCTGCCGCATCAGATGAAGAGGATATCAGTAGGATCGCCGCTGCATTTCTCCGACCTGCGTACTACAAAAATTACAAGCGGAAAAGGGATAAGACTACGCCATTGGCTCGACTACAAGCTGTTATAGAAAGATTGGCAAAGAAAGAAATATGCCCTGGGTCAAAAATCTTAAGAAGGATAGGACTGGTGCCAGCTAAATCCCTCCTCGGACCGCGAATAGAGCCTGTTGCTGCCACAGAGAAACCAAAGAAGAAGATAAAAGCCATTTCACCCATTGTTGTATCGGGTCTACAAATTAGGGAGGATACCACCTTCCAGCATATAGCCGACAGATCATCCGGTCCTAGGCTTCCGGCTGCAAGAAGGATGGTATGGCGACCTACTACTGGCGAGCTAAGACCAAAATAATGTTCTGAGAAGAAAAGTCTCATCCGGAGACTTGAAACAGAAGAAAGTGCTACTGCAATAAAGGGGACTCCCGAAAAGGAAGTTCAACAAACGTCACGAGACAACTGCGAGACCGTGCGGAAAAGGCCACTAGAGGATGCCATGGACAAATTAAGGACCGACATCCGACGATTAGCAAAAGAAAGAGAAGAAAAACTAGAAGATGAAGTTGACTCATCAGAGTTCATGGATGAGGAGTATGCCGAGATCAACATGGTTGAAACACGAGCATCATCCGCTTCACAAGGTGCTCCAACATCTGTAGAAATAGATGAACCGGAAGTGATGAGGGCACTGCTTCGGGAAAGAGATGACACAATTTCCCAGATGGCAAAGAGGATGGAAGAGATGGCTGCTGCCTTAGCCACTCTCCAGAGTCAAGTACAACCTCAGAAAGAGACACCCCCAGAAATTATCCATATTGCAGATGGAGGAAAAGAGATCAAATCCGTTAACGGAGATGAACAACCAAAGAAAGATCCTTCACAAAGCATGATTCCAAAAAAGGACATTAAGAGCATGGTAGAACAGCAGGTGCGAGAGGCCCTAGCACAATCCAAGAATGGAGCATCTATTCAGACGGGTAGACCTTACCCCAAAGAGTTCGATGCAGTCTAATACCTGAAAGGCTTCGTACCACCTCAGTTTAAGACTTTTGATGGGACGAGAAACCCTCGGCAGCATGTCGCACATTTTCGTGCTAGTTGCTGCAATGCCGGTAGAAGCGACGCTCTACTCTTCAGCTAGTTCATCAGCAGTTTATAGGGATTGCCTTCGACTGGTACGCAGAATTGCCGAATGGTTCAATAAAGACCTTTTCAGAACTAGAGAATCTTTTCGTTAAACAATTTGTCGGGAATCAGCACCACATCACTATCGGTAATCTAGTGGTGGAGCAACAGAAGTCGAACGAGACTTTAGTGGATTACATACTTCGATGGAGAAACTTAAGCATGAAGTGTGAACCACAGCTTCAAGAACAACATGAAGTCGGCATCCTACTTAAAAGTATCCATGGCCCGATAGCACTTCCCCTTAAAGGATTTACAATCAAGACTTTCGAGAAGTTGCTTAGCAAGGCCGAGAGCTTTCAAGAAAAGGCAAAGCAGTTAAGTTTCGTGGACAAGAATGATAAGCAGAAGCCTGTGAAAACATTCGAAAAGAAATCTGGAATCGTCACGGCAATAGATAAGGGCAAGCAGCCGGTTCAGATACAGTCAGAGCGGCCACAGCCTAGTTATCAACCACCGCAACGGACTTATCAGCAACCTCAGCAGGGCTATCAGCAACCTCGTCCGAGCAATCAGTCGCCTCAGCATTATGAACAACCGCCTCGTTCATCGCGTACCTTAAGAGAACTTCTAAATAGAGAATATCCATTCAAAACCGAACCGAAGAGCGAAGATGTTCCGCAGCCTTAATGAAGACACTGGATTTTCAGCTGCCAGAGCCCAAGAAGCCGGAGGAAGTCAATAAGAAAGATCATCCGAACTATTGCCCTTACCACCAGATGCTCGGACAAAAGATAGAGGATTGCATCACTTTCAAGAGTTGGCTTGATGACAATCTCCGGAGAGGGAACATAACGATCCCAAAGGAATACATGAAGGAACCCCAGAAAGGAGGTTCCGTCAATGTTATTTCCACGGATCCCATTGTTCCGATAAACCCGTACACGACTGATGATGGATGGAGTACTGTCTGGTCAAGATCATCGAAGAAAATTTTGGATCACATCCAGACCGCTTCGGTACGTGCTTCAACTCAGAGTTTGAAAACTGTCGAGCCGGCACTATCACTTGCGATTGAAGAACCGCCCCGGAAGGAGGAGAAGATCGTGGAAAAAAAGAAGACTGAGGCTCCGAAGGGTAGACTAGGGGTTGCTTATCCTAGGATGGTTGTTTCCGATTCGGGGGAGAATTCCCTCGAACTCCTGACTCTGTATGATTATCTGCTCGCTCCGGCGGGATCTTATAATGTTAAGAGTTATGGCGTTGGCTACGTTTTGACTGTTTCTAATGATTACGTAACTAACGACAACCGGCTTAATCCGGATCTCGATTCTAATACAGATAATGATTCTTAAATCATACACAACCTCAATGACCACGATGAAGAAGATGTTCACAAAGGAGGCTACGAAAGCTCGACAAGCAACGAGTCCATTTATGAATTTCGAGGAGCTCCAATCGCGATAGAATTGGAGTTATCAGATTCCGAAGCAACGCCAGAAGAACTAGACATTCCAATTCAAGAGGATACACCGACAGATTTGACACCAAATTCAAAAGAAATAACTGAAGTAAATTTAAGAAGTGGAAAAGTTCTACCCCCGAGAATGGGTCCAAAGGATAAAGGAAAGCAGGTGGTTGCTCAGGAAGAGCCAACCCCAGCTGAAGAATTGCCCATTCGGGAAGAAACCGAGGAACATGGTAATAAAGTGGACTATAACGTGCTAGCCCATCTTAGGAAGCTACCAGCCAAACTAAGCATATACGATGCTCTGATCCTGTCAAAGGAGATGAGGGAGGCTCTGATCAAGGCTTTACTTGATCCAGAGATTTGTTTAGCCCAAATGGCCGATAATTCCTTCGATGAGGTTTGCTCGTTAAGAGAACAGCGAGGTGTTACCTTCACGGACAATGATCTATTACTGGGAACAGCTGATCACAAACGACCGTTATACATTTCAGTCACTATTGGAAAGTTTACGCTCTCCAGAGTTTTGGTTGATCCGGGAGCATCAATCAACATAATGAATCTTCGGACGCTAGCATATTTGTAAATTGATGCTCGCGAGCTTGAAGCAGACAAGATGCTATTAAGAGGCTTCAATCAAAAAGGAGAAAGAGCTCTTGGATCGATAACACTACTAATGAAGATCGGTGATTTAGCAAAGACAACCGCAAAATTCCACATAATTGATTCTGAGACATCGTTCAACGCTCTACTGGGTCGAGTGTGGATCCATGAAAACCGGATGGTACCGTCATATCTGCACCAGTGCATAAAGTATTGCGAAGGAGGAGAACAGTGTATCAAAGGTGACTTGCAACCATTCTCCGTACACGAGATTGGAATTCATGAAGATGCGTCCTACTACGCACCCCCGAAGAAAACAATCTTTTCCAGAAATACCATACCAAATGAAGCAAAATAAATTTGAGATGATGAAGAACCTAAAGTTCTAGTCCAATAGTTACTCACCACTCCCTTACGGCGAGATGGTGAAGATTTCTCCAGAACTCGCACCCGAGGTCGAGGCCGGGGACGAGCACGTTGAAGAAATGTTGGAACAGTTGGACAGAAGAAACCGGTCATTGATGTTGATTGGGAGAACAGTTCCGAAGAAGAAGAAATTGAGAAAGAAGCAGCGACAATAAGTCAAAAGAAACCCCAGTTCAAGATCTCTCTCGAAGATGAAAGGAATGAAGAATACAAATCAATGTACGAGAAGATTAACCATTATGTACATACTATGGCCCTGACCCCGATCCATTCTAATAAGATCGAGGGTATGGTGGTCAAGGAAGTGCAAGGTGGTGGTATTAAACCAATCAAGTTTTACCATGGTGCTTCTTCTTCTAATACTGAAAAAGATCTACAATTTGAAGATCTTACTTCATCTGAATTAATGGAACTACCTTTTGAGTGGTACTCTTCCTGTGTTCAAAATTTAATTCAACGTGGTGTCTTACCTCGACAATGGATAAAAGGCCGATCACAACATTTTGAAAAATTATAGAATAATGTCAGTCGGCCTCCCAATTCAAAACATGGTCTCGGATTCGGCACAGTAGGATCAGTTGATGATACGGGATTTTGCTTGGTTGTCACTTGCGAACCTAATAAAGAGTGCTTGGAAGCTTCAGAAGATCTTGAGGATCTACCAATCGGCGACGCTCCACCAGAATTCGAGGAAGAAATCAAATCTACAATAGACGAGTTAACGGAAGTTAACTTAGGTACTAGCGAAGAGCCTAGGCCTACCTTTGTTAGCTCCTTACTCAATAAAGAAGACTCCGAAGACATAATCAAGCTACTAATGGAATTCAAGGACTGTTTTTCTTGGAGTTACGATGAAATGCCAGGATTAGCTCCAGAAGTCGCAGTTCACAGGCTAGGAGTGGATCCTACTTCCGTTCCAGTCAGACAAGCCCCTAGAAGAATGCGTCTAGAAATTGAGCAACAAGTAATAGCCGAAGTTAAGAAGCTAATAGACGCTAAATTTATCCGTGAAGAACAATACCCAACTTGGTTAGCCAACGTGGTACCAGTCAGAAAGAACAATGGTCAGACAAGAATCTGCGTGGATTTCAGAGATTTGAATAAAGCATGTCCAAAGGATGAATTTCCACTACCAATCCCAGAACTGATGATCGACATTGCTTCAACACATGAAATCTTCTCTTTCATGGATGGATCATCAGGACACAACCAGATAAAGATGGTACCAGAAGACGAAAAGCTCACGGCATTCAGAATGCCGATCGGAGTGTATTGCTACACAGTAATGCCATTCGGACTAAAAAACGCAGGAGCAACATACCAAAGAGCGATGACGAAGATTTTTGATGATCTCATTCACAACCAAGTCGAGTGCTACGTGGATGATGTGGTCATCAAAAACAAACTGAAGGAAGATCACCTGTATGATTTGAGAATTATTTTCGAGTGACTAAGATAGTTTAACCTCAAGATGAATCCCTTAAAATGCGCCTTCGGCGTCACCTCCGGGAAATTCTTAAGATTTGTTGTCCGACATCGCGGGATTGAAATCTATCCGGAAAAGATTAAAGATATTTTAGAAATGCCTCCTCCCAAAACTTTGAAACAACTATGATCCTTTCAAGGGAAGTTGGCATATCTTCGACGCTTTATCTCGAACTTGTCAGGTAGGTGTCAGCCCTTCTTGGCATTAGTTGAAAAGGACGCCAAATTCGTTTGGGATGAGAAATGCCAGTGGGCTTTCAAGGACGTTAAGCAATATTTAATGACACCTCTTGTCTTAGCAGCCCCAGTCTCAGGTAGACCGTTGATACTTTATACCGCGGCTTTAGACGACTCCCTTGGAGCCCTGCTAGCCCAGGTCAATGATGAGGGAAAAGAAAATGCTCTCTACTGCTTAAGCCATCATCTAATCTGACGAAAGTAAAGTATCCTCCTATTGAGAAGCACTGCTTGGCCCTGATCTTCACCGCACAGAAGCTCAGGCATTACATGCTTTCTCATAAGGTCAACCTTATTTCGAGAGTTAATCCGTTGCAATACTTGATGACCCGACCGACGCTTTCTGACAGACTTGTCAGGTAGTCGATGATACTATTGCAATTTGACATAACTTTCGTTCCTCTTCGTGCCGTAAAGGGACAAGTCCTAGCAGACTTCCTCGCAGCACACCCTTTACCGGCGGATTCGCCTCTTGACGACGATTTGCTTGACGAGCAGAAAATGAGCCTGGAAGACCCTGATGATCGACGTTGGGAACTATACTTCGACGTTGCATCCTCAGCACAGAAGAACAAAGAATTGCAAACGATAGTGCCCGGTGAGGAAGGAATCAGACTAATCTTTATAACACCGGAGCGAGGCATGTTAAGGTACTCCTACCACTTAACAGAACCGTGTACAAACAACGAGGCAAAATACAAAGCCCTTATAACCGAATTGGAATTAACCATTCAGATGGGAATAACGGACATCAACATCTACAGAGATTCTCAGTTGATCATTCAACAGGTCGCCGGACAGTACAGAATTTTAAACCCAAGACTCGAGCAGTACTTTCAGTACGCCATGAAATTGTTGGAACAAATTCCAAATGTAACAATCTACAAGATTCCCGGAAGAGAAAATGCTCTCGCCAATGCGCTAGTCCGCCTTGCAAAGGAATTTTCCTGCTTGTAGGATGAGTCAGTTGAAGTGTCAGTTCAGGGACGACAGGTCCTATCACAACTTGACATAGATACAATACACAAATCAGAAAGAAAATCAAAAGAAACAATTGCAGCAGTGACAGTAAATACAGAAGATTGGCGACAACCATTAATAGACTACTTGTAAACAGGAAACCTACCAGACTATAAGTCGATAGCCCATCAAATCAAGAAAAGAACTCAGTCTTACACATTAATAAACAATACATTATACAGACGGTCTTTTGATCAGATGTGGCTAAGATGTCTGAGCAGGTCCGAGGCTCGTGAAATCGTTAAAGAAGTGCATTCAGGACTTTCTGGCGCTCATCAGTCGGGTCCGAAAATGAAAATGAAGATTAAAAGACTAGGGTACAACCGGCCCTCGATGATGACCGACCGTATGAAAGTTGCCAAAAGTTGTCACCGGTGCCAAGTGCACGGAGTGGTTCTACACGAACCCCCAAATGTGCTACATCCGACAATCGCGTCATGGCCATTTGAGTGTTGGGGCACAGATATAGTGGGCTCGATAGAACCACCTTCTTCAAGAGGACATCGCTTCATTCTTGCAGCTACAGACTACTTTTCTAAATGGGCAGAAGTTATACCACTCAGAGAAGTGAAGGCACACCACGTGCTACAGTTTTTCAAAAACCAAGTCATCTACCATTTTGGAGTATCACGCAGAATCATTTCAGATAATGGGTCTGCATTCAAAAGTACAAAGATCAACAATTTTGTCAGAAGACACGGGATCGATTGGCGATACTCAACGATCTACTACCCAAGAGCAAACGGCTTGGTCGAGGCTTTTAATAAAACTCTCGTTCAAATTTTAAAGAAAACTTTGGAGGAAAACAAGAGAAATTGGCACGAGAAGTTATTAGAAGCCTTATGGGCCTACATGACAACTTTTAGGACCCCTACTCAGTCTACGCCTACGCTTTAGTGTACGGGTCCGAGGCCGTCTTGCCCCTGGAAGTTCAGCTTCCGTCACTCTGAATTGCAGTTGCAGAAAAGATCACTACAGAAGAAAATGCCAGACTACGACTAGAAGAATTGGAAAGCTTGGAAGTGAAAAGACTTTCCGCACAGCAGAATTTGGAATTGTATCAAGCCAAGTTGATCCAGGCCCATGATAAACTGGTCCGCCCAAGAACTTTCAAAGTCGGTGACTTGGTTTTGGTTCTCAGAAGACCTATTCTTGCACATCGCAAGATAGGTGGTAAATTTGAACCAACATGGGAAGGGCCGTTCGTGGTCGAGACAGTCTACTCAGGAGGTTCCTACCAACTGGTGAATTGCCGTGGAGAACGACCCATGCTTCCAATCAATGGACGGTATTTAATGAAGTATTACGCAACCTGATGTTTCGAAGGGTGCCCTCTAAAAGTAGAATCTTATCCCTAGAAACACGGGTGAAGTAATCACTTTGTGATTGGGTCCGAACCTAAAATAGAATAAAATGGATGATAAAAAAATCTCATCAACGAAAATGTTAAAAAGAAAACATGGGAAATCGTAATAATACAATGTCAATCTTTCCATTTAAATCCATTCATTCCTGATATTTTCTCATCTCTTCCTACTTCCTTTAAATTTAAAAGAAGCGAATAAGAATTTTTAAGTGTTTTTTCTTATTGTTCTTGTTTTTAGTACAACCTCTGATCCTTTCCTTGTTTTTTCGCAGGGAAATGTCGAACGGGCGGTTGGTTCTAAACTTTAGAAATGGCGTGAGTCTAGCACTTGATGAAAAGAGGGTGAGGGATGGAGCAGTGATAGAGATTGACTCAGACTTCACACCAGCCGGCTTACAATACGAATAAAATGATTGGATCCCAGTTGATCGAGAAGAACTTCACAGCCAGACAGTGATGAAAATGGGTGGCCCGAGCCACCAATCCAGCAACAAGAAAATAAAAGCAAACGCCGCGCATACAACCGGAGAAGATAAGAAAATTAAGTCCGTGGTCGCCACAGCAGAAGGTAGGCTTGTCAGTGCGGCACCCGCAGAAATTCAAGGGGTAAGGAGAGCTACTCTCACTACTATCCAGCAAAGAAATAAGAATCGTCGCATTCGCAAAATGTTCACCAAATTAGCAGAAGATCAACATAAATAGACAGTGGATACCGTTAGTGCAAATGCTCCAAGAAGACCGGTTCGTCAGGAACCAGAAAGAAGAAAGTCAACTCCAAGAAGGTCGGAACAGAGAAAAGAAATATCAACAAAAGTAGAAATAGAGTCAGTACCTCGACACCGAGCATATGTACCGGATCCGAAGAGTCTTGTTGCGAAAGCAACCCCGGAGGATGTCCCTACGGAGACTATCCCCGAGGAGTCGAGACATGCAGAAGAACGTGCTGGGGTTGAGCCATACATTCCACAGTATGTTACTAGACACCGAGGACTTCAGATAATCCCAAAATACGAGCTGGAGAAAATGCAACTAGTTGAGAAGAAAACCTTTGAATACTTTGAAAGAATTGGAAACAAGCGGGTCAACGTCTTGGAAGGCCTCGAGCTGCATACAGATGTTTTCTCAGATTATGAGCAACAACAAATTGTAGACTGCATCCTCGAATTATAGAAAATGGGTCGAGCTGGCCGCCTAAGAGAAAAGACATATTCAGAACCCCGAAGATGGATGCCAGGAAAAGGAAGAGTTACAATCCAATGCGGATGTTGCTACAATTTTGCCATAGATAGAAATGGAAATCCACTAGGGATACTCCATCGCAGTGAGGTGGATCCGATGCCAAGAATCATTAAGAGGATGGTGAAAAGGATGATAACATGGAGGGTATTGCTTGCAGATTGCATACCCAACAGCTGCATTATTAACATCTACAAGGAAGGCGACTGCATACCTCCACATATAGACCATCATGACTTTGGTAGACCCTTCTGCACAGAGTCATTCGTCAACCAGTGCAACATCATGTTCGGATCTAACCTCCGGATTGCAGGCCCCAGTGAGTTCCGAGGGCCGGTAGAGATACCACTACTGGTAGGTTCCGTCATGGTGTTAAAAGGAAACGGAGCAGACGTTGCGAAGCATTGCATTCCAGGAGTGCCTGTGGAGCGGATCTCAGTTACTTTTAGAAGAATGGACAACAAAAAAATGCCTTACCACTTTTAGCCAGATCTAGAATTGGAGAGTCTCCGGCCCTACGAGCTGTGAGTTACATGGGAAATAGCACACCTCCAATGCACATCCATGCAGCATTCCTGGCAAGGGTGGCTTGGAAGGTGTTGTTATTATCCATGTTTCTTACTATCCAGACATGGATTTTTGACAGACACTTTTGGATGGATCAACAAGAATCTTACACAATCCGTTTTGGATTTACATGGATTGTATGAGACATAAAATTTCTGAGGAAAATGTCATCATGACTAGATCAAGTTGTATGATGTACTTTTAGCAGGTTGGAATGAAAACGACTACGTCATATTTTGCCTTCACCTCTTTTTGTGCAAATTGACTGGGAAACGCCATTAGAGTTAAATGAACTTTGAACGAAGAACAGAAAAGAAAAGAAAATAAATGAGAACTTTTCCTAAAAATCTGAAAATTAAAATGAACTCCAAATTCAAATGAACATTAAATAAATAACAAAAAATAAAAAAATGGGATCGTTAAAGGACAAACAAAACGAATCTAATTCTCAAATTGAATTCCGATCTGAATCCTCTGATCCGAAACTTTCAGTTCTTTCCTCAATTGAAATTTGTTTGAAACTCTTTTGAAATTTGAATATTTTCCTCGGCTTATTGCTAAGTCAAGTCTTTTCAGCTTGGTACACTTACCAGCTGCTTTCAATTCTTTTTCTTCTGTGTCTTAGAGGATCGACTAGTTCTATTGACACGGAGCCACGAACTTTGTTCGATTTGGTTCTGATGGCATGAGACTGGGTCCCTCTTTATACAGATAAATCTTCGAGACTGGAGCCTAACTTCCAGTTCTCTTCGAGGCTAGAGCCTAACTTCTAGTCCTCTTTCAAACTTTCGAGACTGGTACCTAAATTCCAGTTCTCATTTCGAGGTCGGTACCTAAATTCTGACTCTCTTTCCGAGATCAATACCTAAATTTCGATTCTCTTTCGAATTGATACCTAAATTTCAATTCTAAATTTTTGAGACTGGTACCTAAATTCCAGTTCTCTTCCTTCGAGGTCGGTACCTAAATTCCGACTCTCATTCGAGATCGATACCTAAATTTCGATTCTCTTTCGAATTGATACCTAAATTTCATTTCTAAATTTTCGAGACTCGTACCTAATTCCAGTTCTCTTCCTTCGAGGTCGGTGCCTAAATTCCGACTCTCATTGGAGATCGATACCTAAATTTCGATTCTCTTTCGAATTGACACCTAAATTTCAATTCTAAATTTTCAAGACTGGTACCTAAATTCCAGTTCTCTTCCTTCGAGGTCGGTACCAAAATTCCGACTCTCATTCGAGATCGATACCTAAATTTTGTTTCTCTTTCGAATTGATACATAAATTTCAATACTAAATTTCTGAGACTGGTACCTAAATTCCAGTTCTCTTCCTTCGAGGTTGGTACCTAAATTCTGACTCTCATTCGAGATCGATACCTAAATTTCGATTCTCTTTCGAATTGATACCTAAATTTCAATTCTAAATTTCTGAGACTGGTACCTAAATTCCAGTTCCTTCCATCGAGGTCGGTACCTAAATTCTGACTCTCATTCGAGATCGATACCTAAATTTCGATTCTCTTTCGAATTTATACCTAAATTTCAATTCTAAATTTCCAAGACTGGTACCTAAATTCCAGTTCTCTTCCTTCGAGGTCGGTACCTAAATTATGACTCTCATTCGAGATCGATACCTAAATTTCAATTCTCTTTCGAACTGATACCTAAATTTCATTTTTAAATTTCTGAGACTGGTACCTAAATTCCAGTTCTCTTCCTTCGAGGTCGGTACCTAAATTCCGACTCTCATTCGAGATCGATACCTAAATTTTGATTCTCTTTTGAATTGATACCTAAATTTCAATTCTAAATTTCCGAGACTTGTACCTAAATTCCAGTTCTCTTCCTTCGTGGTCGGTACCTAAATTCTGACTCTCATTCGAGATCGATACATAAATTTCGATTCTCTTTCGAGTTGATACCTAAATTTCAATTCTAAATTTCCGAGACTGGTACCTAAATTCCAGTTCTCTTCCTTCGAGGTCGGTACCTAAATTCTGACTCTCATCCGAGATCGATACCTAAATTTTGATTCTCTTTCAAGTTTGATACTTAAATTTCAAATCTCACTCTCTTGAGATCAGTACCTAAATTCTGATTCTCGTCCTTTTTTTTCGTCGATACTTAAACTCTGATTCTCACTCCGAGGCTGGTACCTAAATTCCAGTTCTCTTCGTAATCCCGAGGTTGAAACCCAAGTTTCAATTCTCATTTCAAATCCAAATTTCAAATTCAAAATTTCCTTAAATCGATTTTAAATTAAACTTCAATCGAATTTGAGACTCAGAACAAATCAAAATCCAAACCCACACATTGAAACTTGAAATTTAAAAGTAAACTGAAATCTGAATTGAATTCCCCAGATCTTGTGATTTGTAGCTCACCTCCTTTTCCATTCCCCAGCGAGAGTTTAGGAATCTCCAGTCTTGGAAATATACCTGATACTCCCCAGCGGAAATTCTTCTACTTCGTCCTAAGTTTGTCACTTGGACATCTGTGTTGGTTTTGTTGATCTCTTTGGTCAATGCCAGTACGCGCGATGTGCTTGTTTATCACACCACACCTATTGGGGGTCCATTTGTTGACCTCATTTTTTGATGAGGTCTTTTGCTTCTCTCTTTAGTACTTAGGATATAGCCTTAGGCTTTTCCTTTGACTAATTTTAGAGGACTAGAAATGGAACCCACCATTTAGAAATTCAAACTACCCCTTAACTCCCTGCAAACCCCACAAGCTTGATTGTAGACCCCTAATCACCTAGAGGGTTGAAATCAAATGTGGAGGTTTAAAGGATGAGTTCCCTATAGGACCTTTTTTACCTTAGGAATACCCTGGGTGGCCTGGTCTGGTGAGGGTTGACTTGCACATACACTACACTCTCACAGACATTCCAAGTCCTAAAACCACACTCTCACCCAACTTGACTTCCTGACTCATGTAGGTAATTCATATGGATGGTCCTTAACCCCTAAGCCCCTGGCTAAGAGCGTTAGGAACAACATAGTGAATGCCTCAAATGAGTTCTCTCATGGCTCATATGGGCTTGATATGGCTTCATGTCTCAACCAAAGTGATTCCATTTCACTCACACTTGATCAATCTTCCTTTTTTCAAAATTTCAATTTTTGACCCCGAGGGCCCAGGACCCACCAAACCTACCAAATGTCCTTGAAATGACCTAAAATTTGCAAAATTGCCTAAATTACCCAAGTACCCTCAAAATCAATCCTAAACACTTCCCACCATTCAAATTGACCATCTTTGGCCAAAAGTACCAAAATTTCCAAAAATACCCCTAAACCATCCCAAAATTACCAAAATACCCTTTTACCCCAAAAATCCAAAAAATTTTAAAAATTCCCAGAAAATTCCAGAAAATCTCAAATATTTCCAATTTACTTTTGTTTAACTACACCATGGGCCAATTTTGCCAATTTACCCCACTTTTACCAAAACCCCCAATGTGACCCATTTTTAACCCAAGTGAACCCAATGTCTAAACAAACTACCCCAATTGACCTTAATTCTGGTCTAATTCAATTCTAAACTTCAATTCAATATCCTCAATATCAATTTAGACCAAATCCAAGTCCAATTTGATTGACATTTGAGCCCAATTTCAATTTGAAGCCTAAGGCCCAATTTTGGCCCATGACCTAAACCTAGCTCAAACCAACCCAATTCAACCCCAATTGGCCCAAATCTTTTCTAAGGCCTTACTAAAATCTCCATAAACAAAAAAATAACTTGATTTGCCTAGAATTTGAACCTAAAATCCACCCAAACCTAACCCAAAACAAAAATCCCTTAAATTGACCTAAGCTCAAACCTAACCCAAATGGGCCCAAATCCCAAAATCAAAGCCCAACCAAAGTTGAAAACTCTTTGTGACACTCCCATAAACATTTCTCAACATTAATTTTACATCAAATCTAACTTTAGCCCAACCTTAAACCAAGTTTGCCCAATTTGACCCAATTTGGCCCCTTTACTAAAAGATCCACATTAAACCCAATTCAATTCAAAATCACTTCAAATTTGTTCCAAATCACTCATGACACATCCCTAAACTAAACTCAACATTTATTTAGCATGGTCCTTCTCAAAACTTTCATCCAAAAGCCCATTTTAAAATCTAAAAACCAACTTCCATAAAGTCTTTAAAAGCTCATTTTCACCAAAATTCAAAAAGCCCAAAATCCATTCCAAAGCCCACATGAGATTTTCTCTCATCATCCCTTAGATTTAAATCATTCCCTAAGTTTCAAACTCATGATCAAATTATCCTAAATTAAGCCTCATGCCAATTTCCCCTAAATTCATCAAAAATCCCAAAATCAATTTCCATGTAAATGAGCCAAGCCATCCCTAAGCCAAATGGAGTCCTTGGAGCCATGAATAAGCCACTTGAAAGCCATGAGAGCGTTGACTTATCACCACTCCCTAAATGGAAAAAGGAGGAAACCATTTAATGATTCCCTTAGGAGTGATTAAACACTCCCATGTATCCCCTAATCTTGCTTAAGCCTAATTGTACTTGGATTGTGACTTGACCCCCCTAATCAAGCTGACCCAAGTGACTTTCTCTTCAACCCAAACCAGCCTTGAGGAGGTGCACCTAGCCTAAACCATGACTTGACCAAATTGAATCCAAAATGACCTCTCCCCCATACCATTTAAATAAAACCTCTTTACACATGGCCAATACCCATTGCTTGCACCAAACTCAACCCCTGACCCCACTGAGTCAGATGGTGACCTGACCCTGGCCGGACCACCACCTGGGCCGCCGAAAAACACCAAACCCGTGAGCACCTATTTGATTCAAATTTCAAATTCCTCCTTGCTGACGTGACCCAACTCAATTGAACACCATGGCCGTTCTTCCCTTGCCCTGAGCAGCTGATCCCAGCCTCCAATTGCCCCTGGGAAGCCCTTCAGCCACCTCTATTTAAACACCACCCCCTCTTGGCTAAAGAAGTATTGAACAAAACCTTACCAAAACTCTGCCAAAATCACTCAAGATCCCTCTCCAGACATAGAGAACTTGATCCCCACTGAAATCCAGCCCTAAAACCCTCTCTGTGAGCTCAATTTCTGAGTTGAAAATTCACCCAAAAAACAGGTCACTTCACCACAGTGAGCCAATCTTAAAATTGATTGACCCTACACCTTCACCAGACTAAGAGGAGAAGTTCCCCAACAAAAGCCCCCTCACCAGGCCATCCATTGCTTCCAGCCTCCATGCTTTGTGATCAGCCTTGGTCACTTTCATACTTAGAAAATTCCATAAAGCCAGAGACTTCATCTGTACCTTGCTTGGACTCAATCGAAGGTGACAAAATCCTCAGATCGAAGCTTCACTTCTTTGAGCAAAGGTATGAACTCATTCTTCCTCCCGAGCTTCCAGCAATTCTCCATTTTGTTTGGGTTAATTTCATAGGTTATAAACCGTATGGATGTGTTCGTCTCTTCAAGACGAATCGATAGAGTATAAGAACTCGAAAATCCATTGAGCATCGAGAGAGATATTAAGGTTTGAGTGTGGACGGTCACGGGTGCACACTAGTCGTAGACGATGACCAGGATCTGTTGGATCGCGCGTGTATCGAGCGGATGGTCGAGATCAAACCGGATAGCGCAATGGTACGTGAATCGCGGGTCCCTGGACCGCTGAGTCAGATGGCGGTGGCAAATCATGGAGCGACGCGTGGGCTTTCGATCCGCCATAGGATGACGCGATGCCGAGTCGGATAAGTAGGAAATTAGAGTATTTTTGAATTATTTAAATACCAGAACTTCAAAAATTCATATCTTTGCATAGAAAAATCACAAAAAATAAAATAAAAATACCCTCTTGCTCAGTGAACAGAGGAGAATAATGTGGAAAAGAAATCAAGTTAATTGGATGATTATTTTATTTTTAATAATTTATTTACTATTTTCAATGTTTTGATTATCCATTTGCATAGATAATTCACCATGGCATGAGACCATAGGGCTTTTGAAGCCTTTGATCTTGGGAATATTCCCTGAATATTTCAAGGTCAGAGGCCATCTCTGTGAAAAGTTATTGATTTTTCAAGTTCATGTCACTGTTTCAGGTATTTTAATTCCAATAATTAGCATGTTGTAAAATAAATTCTTGGAAAATTTGGTGATGTTTCTTAGGACCAGGTGACCCTATGAAAAATAATTTTGAGTTAGTTCATTCATAATAACCTTAATTGGCCTAAACCCCTAAAATTGAATTTGAATTAATTAGGGTTAACCGCACATCAAATTGACTTGAAAACAATTCCCATTACTCTTTAGGGTTAGAGGAACCTTACATAAAATTTTGAAATCTATTGGAATTGATTAACCCCACCAAATGGATTGATTAAGCCTCACAAGCAATATGGAACTTTAAAAATTCTTAACTCCAAAAATACTTTTCAAAAATTCACAATAATGATTTTAGAGCTTCTCTTATATCAGTGGAGTTCAGAAAAATTAAAATTGGAATTTTCTAAAAAAGTTGATTTTTCACAATATTTTAATATTTTAATAATTAAAAAATAATAAAAATCATAAAAATGTTAAAAATCATAAAAATTTCACATTTTGACTCCTAATCATTTAGGAACAAACCAAATATTTTTCCTAAGTCCCTAGGATAAGATATTGAATTTTAAAGGCTTAATAAAATTTTTAATATTAAAAAATGAATTTTCAACCTTTTTCACAATAATTCTAATAAATCAAAGAAAAATCAAAAAATTATAAAATTTTTTCTCTAGACTCCTTGAGGTCATATAAATTTATGAAAAATATAAAATCTATTTTTCAACTTTTATTTTATTTTAAAATTAATTAATACTGTAAAACTCAAAATAATTATAATAAATAAAATATAATTCAAAAAAACACAAAATTTGGTCCAAGTGGTCCTCTGGTCATTTAAAACATCCCATAATTTTCTTAAGGACAGAAACCTTTCCTTGGTCATGTTGTTGAATTTTCTTTGAAAACCCCTTTTTTCTACTAAAAATAATTATATAAATAAACTAAATTCAGAAAAATCACATTTTCTCCTCTAATGTCTTAATTGACATGTGAGTGAGGTGACATAAAAATGTCAAATTCATTTGAGCTCAATTTAGTGAGTTATGAAATAAATAAGCCTAAAAGGGCATAAAGGTAATTAAAAATTTTAACCCTTAATTAAAACTAGGTTTAATCAAAATGGGGGGATAAAATATTTGATTTTAACTTTCTCTTGGATGATTGAAACTTAGGGAAATTAAGGGGTAGAAACCCATTAAACACTTTGAAAATATCAAAATGAAACTTTAATTAATTAAATAATTTAAATTTTTGGAAAGAATATATTTAAAATTTGGATTATTAAAATAGGGATATTATTAAGAGGATATTATTAAGAGGATATTTATTCTTTAATTTAAAAATCCCTAAAAAAGTCACTTTAACAATATTTAATTCTTAATTAAAAATTAAAATAATAATCCAAATTAACAATTAAAACTAAAATTAAATTAAAATTAAATTTAAAATATTGAAACTAAAATTAAAACTAAAATTAAATTAAATTAAATTAAAATTAAATTAAAATTAAAGTTAAACTAAAATTAAATTAAAATTAAATTAAAATTAAATTAAATTAAATTAAATTAAATTAAATTAAATTAAATTAAATTAAATTAAAATCAAATTGAATTAAATAAAATTAAAATCATTTAACAACAAACCAAAATGAAATCATTAAAAGTTAAATCAAAATATACCAATAATTTCAATACCACTTCCTATCTAAGTAAATTTAAAACATGAACATCAATTTGAAATACTAAGATAATTAAAAATTTAAAGATTTAAATTAAATCTAAAATAATATGAACACTTTTCCAAACTTAAAATTATTAATTAAAACCTCATAATTAAATTAAAACACTTTAAACCATTAACTCAAACTTTAAATTAAGAATGATTAAAATTCTCGATAAACCAACTTGCACTTAAAGGCTTTAATTATTATAACTCTTAAATAGAGCATTAAATGAAATGTCACTTGATTCATCAGGTAATCAAATACCCAAGTTCACTGAGCAAGAGACAAAATTTAACTAAACTCCTGGATGATTAATTCATATGTGCAACTAAATTTACTTGGACTCAAAATAATCCCCAAAGTATTGAAAAGATGTTTAGGACTCGTCTTAAGCACTTCCTCAATATGACGGGATGTTTTAGAATAACAACTGAATGTAATTGTTCTTTGATGAAGAAAATCATCCTTAAACCAAACCAACAACCTAGACGTCATAGGAGATGACTAGTTATAGGATTAGGATTCTGGTAGATAACCAAAGCCCTTTCCCTTAGCTTTACCTAGGTATTTCTTCCAAAAAAATATGTTTAAATGCTCTAACATGTGTTTTATGTGCAGCTTGGGATGACGGGAAGACCCTCCAGGTACGCTTTTATTTTATTGCAATTTACTTTATTGCAATTTACTTACATGCATTGCGCTTTACTTTTCTTGCATGATAAACAAGACTGTTGCATGAAAACCAAAACCTTTAGGATAGTCCCTAAACTGAAACCAAAACTAAATTAAAAGTCATTGCAAGATAAAATTCACCGCCACAACATTCCAAAATATAAAACAACTCAAAATTTAATCACAAACAGAACAACAAAACTACAATTGCAACTAAATTAAAACGTCTCGTTGAATGATCGGGAATACCTCGGATGATGTATCCCACGTGTTGCAAACGGGATTTCCCACGGTCTAAATGAAAGTGTGGAACTCATTCAGTTGAGTTTAGCAAATTCATCTGGACTAAGTGAATTCGATGAAAATAACGATGCCGGGATGACGGAACCGTGGGATCTTAATCGGTTTTGTTTAAACAACTTTAAGATTTGTTTTAATTAAAATATTAAAAACACTTGGATTTTAAGATTTTATCTAAACCAAAACACTTCTCTCATCTCTCGATTTATGACTTCGAAAACTAAACATCTACAACAACAAGGAGCTTGGAGCACAGAAGGCAGCATGGCCATCGTCATCAGCAAAACCTGAGTTTACTTCAGCAAAACCATTCTTAGAATTAAATAAACAAGCCATAGGATTTCGAGGTAGTTTGCCTAGTGCAGTATAAATCCTCAACTTCTCGTTAGGCATTTGCATAATCATGTTATGCAAATTAAGCCCTAACCGGTCTTAGGACTCCGAGGTAGTCGTTTCGTATGACATAAACCCTCACATCTTTGAGGCTATTTGTATGATCATATCATACAAATATAAGTCCTAATTAATTAAAATTGGCAGGATTGCAATATTAAATAAACTCCCAAACTGAAGCCAAACAATAGGATAGTCTAGGAAGTTGCCAAGATTTCTATTGAATCCTCAGCTTCTCCTACTTTTCTTTCCATTGGATTCTCAAAACAACTGTTCCAAATTTGATCCATTCCCTTTTGAAATTTCCAAAATCTAATCTTTTGAAAACCTTAAACTTTGAAATTCTTGAGAGCAAAACCACTGATCATTATCGAGAGTTTTCTTAAGTGATTCCCGTCACTTAAGATGTAATTAACTATAGGGGCTTGCCCTTATAGGCAACTTTAAGAACCCAGGTAATATAAACCCTGCTTAATTCATTTATATTAAGCAGGGGAACTTGTCGGCTTATAAAATTGGTTTGCAGACCAAACGGATGTCACAAATCTTCTAGTTTATTTAATCGAGCCCAATCTTCAAGCAGTGTGTCTATTCTTCGGGATAAATACACGGTTTGTGATGCGGTGCTCGTTTATATAAACTATTTGGGATGTGAGATCGGTTTGATTTCATATCTTAAATTTTTAAAATTTAAAAATTATTTTCAAAATCAAATGCTACTTTCCAAATTATATACATATTTAAATTAAATTTAAAACATGAAAATTCGCCGACAACTTCTGTAGGCGACCTCCTTTTCAAAATACAACACATAACCTAAAAATAAGCCGTACAATGTCATATGAATGTTAAGAAATGTGATGATTTTTCACTTCGGAGTTCATTTAATTTTCAACCTGGCCAATTATATTCTTAAAATATGTTGTAAAACATACGATCTGAAAGGACTATGCTTTCTATAAAAAAAATGAAGATTACAATTAATGTCCATGAATGAGTGATGTATTTCATGGGGGTTTGGTGCAAATAAATTGGGAAATATGGTTTATTGGGCGTAGAATTGGATATTTTAGGGTGATAGACTAAACTCCCTAATTTGGTCGTAGTGTTTGGAAACTAAAGCAAGTGTTAGCCTTCAGGCGAAGGGAAGTGGGAGCTGCGAGTGAGAGCTAGTATCCTCCCAGCCTAACCACGGATTTAGGGACTAAACCTAGAATTAGCCAATGTTATTTATAGCACTCTGAAGAGGGCAAAGAATAGTTATGCTTCTATTTGGTACAATATAAGATTTTCACTAATCTTTATCACTCACTAACCATAACCTCATTGTAAGGGGGAGGACACTTTCTTAAAATTTGAACATTTCAATACAAAACTTATTGTAGTAGTAGCTAACTTTAATTTGAAGTCTGAAGCATACTTTAGTGATGTTAAAATATATAATATTTTATAACTTTAGCAACTTTAGCAATTACTTTAAGTGTGTTGCAATTTGAATATTAGATTTCTGTGCTATGCTTTAAGGTTTTCTTCCTCCATGTGGGATCGATAACTAGGACTCCATTAGAGCCCTGTATTACTTGAGCGATACGTATACTTGCATATAGTTTAGCTTCTTTCTTATTAGATTGATTATACTTTGTGACCAAACTGAAAATACTTATTTAAGACAGCTGCGATAAAGTTTTTGGAGGTGTTGACGAGGACGCAAAAGTAAATTTAGTAGTAATAGAAAACCTTTAATTTGTATTTGTGTGTGCTTACTTCTAAGTGTACTTATTGTGATTGTGTATGCGTAGTATTAGATCTGAAGGTTTAGTACCTTACAATTCAGAGTTAGAACGTATCATTAGAAAAATTTGAAAATAACAAAAAGAATCTAAAATTTGAACAAAATGGTGAACAATTTAGATAATCAAAGAAATGAACATGAACACCAGCCTAGACCTTTAAGAGATTATGCTAACCCTACAATAGATGAAATTCACTTAACTTTTCAAAATCCTGATGTAGCTGTTAATTCATTTGAGCTTAAACCTGCTATTATCTAAATGGTACAAAATAATCAATTTGGACGAACACCGAATGAAGATCCTAACTTACATCTTGCTAGTTTTCTAGAATTGTGTGCTACATTTAAATATGATGAAGTGTCGAATGAAACTGTCAGGCTTAGAATTTTCCTTTTTCATTAAGGGATAAAATTAATGCGTGGTTAAATTTGTTAGCACCTAGATCTATCAGAACTTGGGGAAACCTATCACAAAAATTTTTGTCAAAATATTTCCCTCCATCAAAAATTGCTGAGCTTAGAAATGATATTACATATTTCTGTCAGTTTGAAGGGAAATCAATACATGAAGCTTGAGAAAGATTTAAAGATCTCCTTAGGAAGTGTCCACATCATGCTTTACTAGATTGGTTAATAATTCAAACATTTTATAATGGATTAGTAGGATCTCTTAGATCGATTATTGACGCTGTTGCTAGTGGATCGTTAATGTCAAATCTTTTTGATGAGGCATATTCATTAATATAAGAGATGGCTACTTATACTTTTCAATGGTCCTCTGAATGGGTAAAACCAAAAATAGTAGCTATTATTCATGATTCTGATGCAATATCTACGTTTTCTTCTCAAGTTGTTGGATTTCAAAGAAAATAGATCAATTCAGAATGAACCATTCTCAAATGTCTTCAGTGTTATAGGAAAATTCATTCGGACAAGTAGTAGATTCTCAATCATTTTATAAGACTTTGTATGCTATAAATAACAAACCCAAAATGCCTATTCTAATTATTATAATTTCGTTTGGAAAAACAACCCAAACTTAAACTGGAATAATAACACTACTACAGTTAATCTGTAGAGGGGTAACAATTCTTTGAACTCATTGGGAAATTTGAACAATCAAGGAAACACTAATTATAGACCTTCTTATCCTCCAGGTTTCAATAGTAACCCACAATTTAAGTAAAAAAAGTTAACTATGGAAGAATTGATATTAAACATGGGAAATCAATTACAAAGTCAAGGGAACTAATTACAGAGTCAAGGTAACCAATTACAAAGTTAGGGAGTTATTATTAAAAATATTGAAAATCAATTGGGACATATTGCTACTGCATTTAGTAATAAACCTTTAGGAACTTTCCCTGGTAATCTTGAAATTAACCCATAGGATCAAAATAAAGAACAAAATAAGGTTATTTTGTTAAGAAGTGGAAAAGAATTGGCACCAAGAGTGCAAAAAGATGTTGAAGTTGAAAAAGAGAAGGTGGAAACTGAAAAAGGACATGATAATATATACCATATTTAGAATATATGCTTAAACCAATGAAAATTACTGTAGAAAGACCACCACCTCTGTTTCCTCAAAGATTGAACAAAAAAAGAGAGATAAATAATTCTATTCTTAGAAATCCTTAAAAAATTAACAGTAAACATTCCCTTCATCAAAGCCTTAGAACAAATGCCTAATTATGCAAAGTTTATGAAGGATATACTAAATAAGAAACAAAAATTTACAGATAATGTGACTGTTGCACTCAATGAAGAGTGTAGCACAATTATTCAGAAAAAGCTTCATAAAAAACTCAAAGATTCTGGTAACTTCACTATACCTTGTGCTATTTAAGAAAATTTTTTTTGGAAGAGCCTTATGTGATAAGGGAGCCAGTAGTAATCTCATGCCTCTATCAACATTTAAAAGGTTGGGAATAGGAGAAATTTCCCCTACTTCAGTAAATTTTCAGTTAGTTGATCGTCCTATTACTTATCCTAAAGGAGTTGTAGAAGACGTTTTATTAAAGGATGAAAAATTTATCTTCTCTGTGGATTCTAATGTTTTATATATGGAGGAAGATAAAGAAATTCTTATTATTTTGGGAAGAACATTCATTAAAACTAGAATAGCTATGATAGATGTACAAAAAGGAGAGTTAACTATGAGAGTTAATGATCAAGAGGTGACATTTAATATATTAAAAGCAATGAAATACCCTGCAACAGAAAAAGTTGATGAATGTTTTTGTATGGAGATTTGTGTCTATTTAAAAGAAGAGCATTTTAAAGAAAAGTTTGAAGGAAAAAATGGAACGAGAAGATTTGAAATTTGAGGATGAAGATGAAATGGAAGATAAATATGATGAGATAGATAATGAAGAACTTGATTATGTTCAGGAAAGATTTGAGATGTTGGACATTACAAAATATGATAATAAAAGTCCAATTCCATATATCATAAAAATTCCTGAACTTGAGATAAAATACTTCATATTTATTTGATATGTGTGTTCTTAGGAGAATTATCTACATTACTAGTTATTGTACCCTCGGATTCAAATGAATTACAAGAGCAGAAATTATTAGATACATTGAAAAGATACAAAAAAGCTTTTTGTTGGACTTTAGCTGATATTAAAGGATTCAGTCCTTCGATCTATATGCATCGAATTCTATTGGATGAACAACATAAACCTAAAGCTGATCCACAAAGGAGATTAAATCCATTAATGAAGGAAGTAAGAAAGAAAGAAATTTTAAAATGGTTGGATGCTGGAATTATAAATCCTATTTTAGATAATGAGTGGGTAAGTATGATTCATTGTGTTCCTAAGAAAGTAAGAGTGAATGTTGAGACAAATGAAAGAAATGAATTAAAAACTATGAGACAAGTCACTTGTTAGTGAATCTGTATTGATTATAGAAAATTAAATGTCGCCATTAGGAAAGATCACTTTCCTTTACCTTTTCTAGACCAAATGTTGGATAGGCTTGTTGGGCATAAACATAATTGCCTTTTAGATGGATATACAGGCTATCACCAAATACCAATTGCTCTTAAAGATCAAGAAAAGACCACATTTACTAGTCCTTATGGAACATTTGTTTTTCGATGTATGCCCTATAGAATATGTAACACACCAACAATATTTAAAAGATGTATGATGTCAATTTTTTCGTAATATGATTGATAAGGGAATAGAAGTTTTTATGGACAATTTTTCTTTATTTGGAACTTCATTTGATGCTTGTCTAAATAATTTAGAAAACGTTTTGGAGTTATGCAAAAAAAAAAAAAGGGAGAAATGACAATTTATAGTTGCAGGAGGAATTGTACTTGGGCATAAAATTTCTGAATATGACATGAAAGTAGACCCTACAAAGATTCAAATCATCGTGAAACTACCAACTCCAACTACTGCGAGTGGGGTTAGAATTTTTTTGAGACGTGCTGGTTTCTACAGGTGTTATATTAAAGACTTTTCAAAAATTACTAAGCGTCTCTGCCAACTTTTAGAAAAAGATAAGAAATTTGATTTTAATGAAGAATGTTTAAATGAATTTGAATTTTTGAAAAAAATTTAATAGCTGCCGCTATAATAGTTTCACCTGATTGGGAGAAACCATTTGAACTAATGTGTGATGTCAGTGATTATGCGATTGAAGTTGTTTTAGAGCAAAGGTATGATAAAATTTTCAAAGTTATATACCATTCTAGTAAAACTCTCAATGAAGCTCAAATAATTATACTGTTACTGAAAAAGAGTTATTAGCGATTTTATATGCTTTTGAGAAATTTAGGTTGAACTTAATTAAGACTAAATGTATAGTGCATACGGACCATTCTGCTATCAAGTACTTAATGCAAAAGAAGGATGCCAAACTTAGATTAATCAGATGGGTACATCTAATGCAAGAATTTGGCTTCATGCTAGTGGATAGAAAACGATCCGACAATCAAATAGCTCATAATATATCTAAGCTGGAACAATATTAATTATCTGATTTTGAAGATGAATTTACAAATACTTTTCATGATGAATAACTTTATAATATTAAGGAATGGAATTTATTATAGTATGCTGATATTGTGAACTATATTATAACTAATATTTTACCACCTGAATTACTAAAGCAACAACAAAATAAATTTATGTACGATGCCAAATTTTATCTTTGGGATGACCAATATTTATATAAGCAATGCAAGGATCTAGTTATTAGGTGGCGTGTGCCATATGAAGAAGTTGAACCAATTATTCAGAGATGCCATGATTCTGAATTTGGGGACATTCTGGAATTGACAAAACTGTACATAAGATTTAACAATATGGATTCTATTGGGTACTCTTTTTAAGGATGTTAATAGAAATATTAAAACATGTGATCAGTGTCAATTAGTAGGTAATATTTCTAGAAGAAATAAAATGCCCCTAAATTTTACATTTGAAATTGGAATTTTTGATGTTTGGGGATTAGATTTTATGAGACCATTTATTCCTTCATTTGGGAATATATATATTGATTGCAGTGGATTATGTATCATAATGGATTGTAGCGATAACTTTACCCAAATGTGATGCTCGAAGTGTTTCCAAATTTTTAATGAAATATATTTTAATTAGATATGGAACGCCGAAAGTTATCATTACTGATGATGGATCTCATTTTAGAAATAATCTGATTCAAAGGTTGACTGAAAAATATAATATTATGCATAAAATCTCAACTATTTATCATCCTCAGACTAGTGGTTTAGCTGAAATATCTAATAATGAATTAAATGAATTTTGGACAAATCTGTAAATCCCCATAAATTATATTGGTATGAGAGATTAGATACTGCGTTATGGACATATAGGACTGCTTATAAAACTTCTATAGGAATGTCTCATTATAGACTAATTTTTGAAAAAGCTTGCCATTTACCAGTTAAATTGGAACATAAAGCATATTGGGCAATTAAAGAATTTAATTTAAATTTAAAGGATACTGGTGAGAAAAGATTATTACAATTTAATGAATTAGTAGAAATTAGAAATGAATCTTATGATAATGATAAAATTTATAAGGAGAAAATATAGATATGGCATGATCGAAAGATCATACAAAAAAAGTTTGAACCTCGATAAAAAGTTTTGTTATATAATACAAGACTGAAATTATTTCCTGGAAAGCTAAAGTCTAGGTGGATAAGACCTTTAACTGTCATAAAGGCTTATCAGTTTAGAGCTATTGATATTGAAGATCCTAAAACTGGAAGAATATTTAAGGTTAATGAGCATCGATTAAAACCATATTTTGAGGGGTCACGACCAGATTTTAAAGAGGTATTAATGTTAAATCATCCTGAATAAAACTAATGTATGTCAGGCTGACGACGTTAAACCATGCGCTTTATGGCCGACAACCCATAGTTATCTTTGTAGTTTAGTTTGTTTGATTTGGTTATAATTGATATTATTATTAGATAATCGTATATTTGAGTCCACTCTCTCATAAACATCCTAAATAGTGATAAATATTGGATTGTATCAAAGATTTGAAGTTTATTTGGATGAAAATGTTGTTGGAGCAAAACTGTGGTCTAGCATCGACAACGCCAGAATGGGCAGCGACGGTGCCAGAATCGGCGCCGACGATGCATTTTTTTAGAGAAGAATGCTTATTTTTAAAGCTTGGGCACTGACAACACTCTATCTAGTGTCAACAATGTTGACAGATGAGTTGCAAGTTTTAGAGTTTCAAATGGCAGATTTTTGACGGTTTTTAGCAAGAGTTTCACCTTATAACTCCCCAAACTCATTTTAAAACCCATTAACTCCAGAAAAAGGAAAGGGTAGTTCCAAAATTTGCATTCCATGGCTTCCAACATAGAATCTCCAAGATTTAGAGTTTTCAACAGGAGAAAGTTTGACAGTTTCGAGGCGCAGCGACTTTGTGACAAAGATCTTATAAAGAGGAAGCTAATCAAGGAACGGGCTTTGTTAATTTAGGTATGAATGTTCCTAGTACTTGAGTAGAAGAAATTATTATGCAAAGGAAATAGGAAGTGTTTTGTTTCACTATTTTCGCAGTAGTTAATCCTGTGGTGAAGGAATTTTTTGCAAATCTTCGTTGAATCAATGGAGTTATCTATGTAGGTTGTAGGTGTATATCATTCACTCCATCAAAGATTAATGAACTTTACATGATAGATAATGTGTCAATCTATCATTACATAAAATTTTCTCCTATAAGAGACAACATGAATGAAAACTAATATTTGATGGATGAAGGTGAAGATTGGGAGATAAGAGACAATGGCTAGGTCAATTTGTCTACTAAAAACAAAGAAATTTTTTTATATCTTTGAAATTACTCCAAACAATGAAAATTAGTAAAGTGATGAAGTAAAGTGCAATATTGAACTATTGTATTCAAACTGGAAGGCCTGTTGATATTGGCACCATAATTGTGAAATATGTTTTGGGTTTGATTGTGCATGGATCAAATTATGGTTTGGGACATCCTTCAACTATATTTTTTCTCTGTAGCCAATCACAAGTGACATATTGAAGTTGGAAAAAAGTGCTTCTCCCTTGTAATACCATGGACCCAACTAATATTTATGACTGTCCAGCAATTAGGGATGAAAATGATTTGAGCATAACTGTAGAACAACCTTCTCAGAGTTTATTACCTATTCAACCTCACTTTCTTAAAAGTGCGTAGCTGATTCTGAAGAAGATCAAGAAACTAGAGAAAGAGATACAACATCTTATGGATACAATTAATAATATGTCTAAATTATTTGATCATCAGGAGTTGAGGATGAAGGAACAGTTTGATAATACTGGGCGTACAGAAGAAAGATTGATACGTTTGATGAAAAAGAAGGCTTGGACTGAAGAAGATTCGACTGATAAATTCCGGTATCGACCCTTCTGCAATTTGTTTGTGCACCACCAATTCATGGGAGATAACAGAGAAGATAACGTTGACATTGATGAGGAGTAGTGATTTTCTATTTTATCTATTATTTAGTATTTGGAGTATAAATTCTTAAGTTTGTATTGTATTTGGCTTGGTTATGATGTGAGTTCAGAGTTATTATGCTTAAGATTTAATTCTATGTTATGTTTTCAACTTTATTTGATTGGGACGCTGAATTATTGTTGTGCTAGAATGATTTAGATGTGTAAGTTTGTAATTGTGGATTGTATATATATAAAAGTGATGTTTTGTGTTGTTTAGGTAATGTTTGTATTAGTTCATCAATTAATTATGACAAAAGATGCTTGAAAAGGCTAATTAGATGTCTTCATAACTTTGAAACGATTAAAATTACAAAATCTTTTTGGAACCCTGAAAATCAGTCTGGCGCCGACGGGGTACAACACCCAAAACTCAACCTGAACATTTTAATGCCATGATTTTGAGCCTTTAACAGCATTTAACGACCTTCAACCATTAGTCAAGGCCAAAAAATAATCTATTGGCTTGCTAGCATTTGAATTTGAGGCAATTCAAGGCTTTTTTAGGTTGGTTCTCATCTTTTATTGGTAAGAGCTCTACTTTAAACTAACAATTTTTTATTTTCACCATGGAATTCTCCTATATTAGGGAGATCTAAAAATTTAGGGTTTTTGAAGAAAGCTTTGAGATGATCCATGGTGAAATGCTCTTACCTGTTAGATTTAACTTTTGAGTCTATTACATTGAAACTTTGGAATTTATTCAGATTTATTTGCACATTTTCTAGAAATTTTGAAATGGCTCCAAGGATGTTTAAGGGGAAGAGAAAGGTGGATTTTGATGAAAAGAAGTTTGTGAATATCAAAGCACAGTATTATTTCAACTCTACACTCCGAAGTAAAAAGTGTATACAAGATCGAGGGTTTAGAAATTCGGGTGGAGTTGTGGAGCAAGTAATTGCTAATCAACTGAGAAACATTTTGTTATTTTTCTGCCGATGCAGTTGCAGATGAATTTCGTGAGTTTTATGCTAACTTATGATGGACTGAAGAAGAATATAAGCTGGTTCGAGGAAAAATGGTAGAATTCACTCCTACATGAATCAATGCTTTCTACCAGCTAAGAGATAATTCATTCTGTGATTATAAATCTTTTGGTACTACGGATGCTGACTTAAAAGAGGTAATATCTTTTCTTACTGATGGAAAAGAGGAGTGGAAAGAAAAGCAAAGGCAAAAAATAAATTTTCTTGCTTCCACTTTAAATGTTGCATCTAAAGCATGACATTATTTCATTTCTGCAAGATTACTACCTACTTATAATCATAGTGAAGTTTAATGAGATAGAACTATTTTGAATTTTTGTGTTCAAAATATGAAGATGGTTAACATTCGTGCTATTATTCATAATAGAATTCAGATTATATCAAAAGGAAAAAACACTGAAGGATTGGGACATCCTGCCCAATTTACACATTATGTGTATAATCAGGAGTTGAGGTTGATAATAATGAAGTGTTGGTCCATCCTTTAAAGCATATTAGTAAGGCCATTATTCGCACTTATGAATCTCATGTAGGATGGAGATCTGGAAGTAAAAGTAGTGAGTTTCCCTCTACTAGTCATGATATACCTTCTACCTCCAGAACTCCTACTATTTCTGATGTTATGGAGTGACTGATGATACAACTGGGTGATATTATGAGGCTTCATAGAAGAATTGATGGATTAGAAGAAAGAAATAGAATTGATGATGATTATCAGAGGAGAAGAGTGGAATGTGATATATCTTATCATGATGCTCATATAAGATTCACGTGGGGAGAAGCTGGTGTGATATTTCTTGTTTGCCCTAATTATATTCCATACCAGCCTGAAGAGGAAGAAGGACAAGAAGAAGAAATAGAAGATGATTGATAGTGTAGTAATCTTTTAGTTTATTATTGTTGTGTAGAATTTATTTTTATTTTGCTTTTATATAGTTGATGTGTGTAGTGATTGTACTCTATTAATTTATTTAAGTTGAATTGAAATTTATGGATGTTTGTTTATTAGTTGTATTAAAATTGTAATGGATGTATGTTTGTATTAAGTGTTTAAAGTTGTATTTTAAATTTTCTTCACCCTGTAAATATCTAATATATATGTGAACAATGATTCTAACTATTTTATGCATGTGGTTAAATTTTTTTATTAATATCTACATGCTTCAGAAGAATCTAAAGCACAACACAAAAAGGTTAGTTTTCTTTTTGTTTTGCTTTCTCATTTTTTAATTTAATATACACTGAAAAGCTTAAATTTTTGGGAGAAAAAATTATCATTATTTTTTCTCAATTAAAATATATTTTCAAAATTATTTTAAAATGACTTAAATTAGTTAAGCTTATTTATTTTATTTAAATATCATAGTAGATTTGAATGAAAGTTTTTAGTAATGAAGGTTAACTTTATGGGTCAAAGATATTTAGTATAAGAGGATTAGACTATAGTTGGCTATTTAAAGTATAGAAAACTGTATTTTTAAATTTTTAAGAGTCTTAGCAGTTTATGTGAGGAGAAAAGATTGGGACTTTATGAGGAATCATTTAAAAGCTAAAATATATCTATAAAGTAAAGAGATGTTTGAAGTTCCAACTTTAGGGAGAGGAGAATTAAGTTCAAAATTATTAAAGGTTATGCAGATATAGTAATCCTCAAAATAAAAGAAAAAGAAAAAAAAGGATGATTGAAAAGCAATCCCAAAAAGAAAAGAGAAAAGAAAGAAAAAGAAAATATGTGTTAGGAGAAGCTTGAGGAGATGTCTAATCAAAAATTGGCTTCACTTGAATCAACTTAAAGAAAGAGCTTAGTTACTTTTTCGAATTAATATTTAAGTACTGGCATCCTTACTAATAGAGTTCTCATAAGCTTCTTTTTCATATGATACTTGAAAGAATCCGTAATGTGACAAATTATGATTATTCTTGAAATGAATAGGAGACTAGAACTCTTAGACTTGATTACTAATTATTTTTACACCTATAGTTTTGACCTAAGTTACATAAAATATTTCAAAAAGTTTGGCTATTATATTCATTTAAATAAAAAATAATAGTATTCTTTAAGTAAAGTTTACTACTAGTAGTCATATTTTTATGTAGTAAAAGAATTACTTTAGGACAAGTAATAGTTAAGTTTGGGGGATTTTGATGCACCAAAAATATGTTGGATTTTTCATATATTGTTTGTACTCATTTTTGGTGATTTTGTACTTTAATGGAATGCATTTTTATGTTTTTCTACAGTTATGATGATTTTAGGCAATTGGAGCAAAAAAAGCAAAAAGGAACGAATTTGGAGTGAAAAGATAAAAAACCATAAATCTGAGTTCTGGCTCCGACAACACTAGAATGGGAAGACGTCGAATTTTTCCTGAGTGTTTAGAACATTTAACATGATAGGGCTGGTGGCGGTTGGAAATTAATAAAATGTCGATAGTGGTGGGGGTCATGTCATCGCCATCCATTTCTGTATCATGTCAATGTCAAAGAGTCGCCATCTAATATTAGCCTAGTTTTATTCATATAAATCCTATGAAGGATTTAGAGAATTTTTAGGACTAATAGTAGAAAAGGATGTTTATGATAATTCTTATATGAGGATATTCTAGAATAACATATTCTAGAATTTTCATATTAAGAAAATCATGGTAAACCAGAGATTTCTATTTCGGGTTCTTTTAGATCTCCTATAGAGGCAAGCCTCTATAATTAATTACATCTTAAACAATTTTCAATTGTTTAAGAAAACCTCTGATTAATGTTAATCATTTGTTTTCTCAGAATTTATTTTAAGGAGAGATGTACCCATTATCACTCCCGAATGTCGTTATATCATGTTATTGAATACTTTAGGTATTATATCTAACCTAAAGGTTCTGGTTTTGTTTCTGTTGTCAATGTTTTTGATTTGTTAAAAAAATTTCATGTTTTAATTTTGTTTTTGTTATCAAAAGTTTCAGGTTATATGTCTAACCTAAAAGTTTTGGTTTCGTTTTTATTGTCAAAAGTTTCAGGTTATATGTCTAACCTAAAAGTTTTGGTTTTGTTTTTGTTGTCAAAAGTTTCAGGTTATATGTCTAACCTAAAAGTTTTGGTTTTGTTTTTGTTCGCCTAGAATGTCGTCTAGCAAAACAAAGTTAGTACACCCTATAACATGTAAAGAAAGTCTAAGCAAAATTTCTCATTTTCACCCTGCAAAGAAAACGTTGTCAGAAATAACATCACAAAATATTTGGATATGTCTTGGAAGTAAGTTTATGTCGAATTATTTTGAAATGTCAATTTTTTTGTTGATTATGTCAGATTTGGTTTCAAAATGTTGAATTTATTAACTTGAGTTCAAGTCTGTCTGAACTCTAAGTTAAAAAGGTTTGGAATTAGATTCAATATTGATTGAATTAACTTGGGTTCATGTCCGGTTGAACCTAAGTTAGATTCGATGTTGATTGAATCTATTTAACTCGAGTTCATGTCCGTTCGAACTTAAGTTAAAAGGTTTGAAATTAGATTCAATATTGATTGAATTAACTTGGGTTCATGTCCAGTTGAACCTAAGTTAGCTTCAATGTTGATTGAATCTATTTAACTTGAGTTCATGTCTGTTTGAACTTAAGTTAAAAGGTTTGAAATTAGATTCGATATTGATTGAATTGACTTGGGTTCATGTCTGGTTGAACCTAAGTTAGATTCAATGTTGATTGAATCTATTTAACTTGAGTTCATGTCTGTTTGAACTTAAGTTAAAAAGTTTGAAATTAGATTAAATATTGATTGAATTGACTTGGGTTCATGTCTGGTTGAACCTAAGTTAGATTCAATGTTGATTGAATCTATTTAACTTGAGTTCATTTTTGTTTGAACTTAAGTTAAAAGGTTTGAAATTAGATTCAATATTGATTGAATTAACTTGGGTTCATGTCTAGTTGAACCTAAGTTAGATTCAATGTTGATTGAATCTATTTATCTTGAGTTCATGTATGTTTGAACTTAAGTTAAAAGGTTTGAAATTAGATTCAATATTGATTGAATTAACTTGGGTTCATGTCTAGTTGAACCTAAGTTAGATTTAATGTTGATTGAATCAATTTAACTCGAGTTCATGTCTGTTTGAACTTAAGTTAAAAGGTTTGAAATTAGATTCAATATTGATTGAATTAACTTGGGTTCATGTCTGGTTGAACCTATGTTAGATTCAATGTTGATTGAATCCATTTAACTTGAGTTCATGTCTTTCTGAACTTTAGTTAAAAAAGGTTTAGTTCAGAATAGATTTAATTAAGTTTTAAGTCTTGTTTAAATAGGACTTAAAGGTTAATCAAGTCTAAAAAATTAGACTCGATTAGATTTGCAGACCATCTGAGTCCCTTTTAGATAAGACTTAAGTTTTAATTAAGTCTATTTAAAGTTGGACCTAGACTTAGGATTGAACTTAAGCCGGGTTTTAGTTTAGATTCAAGTTAGGTTGAGCCTAAGACTTAGGTTAGACTTAGGTTTATATCGTGTTAAACCTAAGTATGGTTTGACTTAAGTCTAATATGGGTTAGACTTAAGTTAGGTTTTTGGGTTAGGTTCATGTCAGGTTGAACTTATGTTTGGTTTGACTTGAGTCTAATGTGGGTTAGACTTAAGTTAAATTTTGAGTTTAGATTAAGTTAGGTTCAAGTCAGGTTGAACCTAGACTTAAGGTCGATTTAAGTTCAATATGGGTTGAACCTAAGTTAAGGTTTGACTTGGATTAGATTAGGTTCTAGTTGGATTGAACTCAAGTTTAGTTCAGTTTAGGTTAGGTTCAATATGGGTTGAACCTAAGGTTTCAAGTTAAGTTAGGTTCGATGTGGGTTGAACCTAAGGTTTAGGTTAACTTGAGTTCAAGTTAGATTGGACTCAAGTTATGGTAGATTTAAATTAGGTTCAATGTGGGTTGAACCTAAGGTTTAGGTTAACTTGAGTTCAAGTTAGGTTGGACTCCAGTTAGATTAGGTTTAAGTTAGGTTCAATGTGGGTTGAACCTAAGGTTTTAGGTTAACTTGAGTTCAAGTTAGGTTGGACTCCAGTTAGATTAGGTTTAAGTTAGGTTCAATGTGGGCTGAACCTAAGGTTTAGGTTAACTTGAGTTCAAGTTAGGTTGGACTCAAGTTAGGTTTGGTTTAAGTTAGGTTCAATGTGGGTTGAACCTAAGGTTTAGGTTAACTTGAGTTCAAGTTAGGTTGGACTCAAGTTAGGTTAGGTTTAGGTTAGGTTCAATGTGGGTTGAACCTAAGGTTTAGTTTGACTTGAGTTCAAGTTAGGTTGGACTCAAGTTAGGTTAGGTTTAGGTTAGGTTCAATGTTGGTTGAACCTACGGTTTAGGTTAACTTGAGTTCAAGTTAGATTGGACTCCAGTTAGATTAGGTTTAAGTTAGGTTCAATGTGGGTTGAACCTAAGGTTTTAGGTTAACTTGAGTTCAAGTTAGGTTGGACTCAAGTTTGGTTAGGTTTAGGTTAGGTTCAATGTGGATTGAACCTAAGGTTTAGGTTAACTTGAGTTCAAGTTAGGTTGGACTCAAGTTAGGTTAGGTTTAGGTTATGTTGGATTTGGACTAAAAGGTTGGATTTGGATTTAATTAAACCTTAGTTGATTAAGGTTTAATAATTATTTAAGTCTAATGTAGTAGACTTAATTAGGATTTGTGTTTGATTAAGTCTTACTTAGTTAAGACTCAATAGTTTAATTAGGTCTAATGAGTTAGACTTAATTAAGGTTTATGTTTGATTAAACCTTAGTTAATTAAGGTCTAATGGTTTAATTAAGTCTAATGGGCTAGACCTAATTAAGGTTTAAGTTTGACTAAACCTTAGTTAGTTAAGGTCTAATGGTTTAATTTGGTCTAATGGGTTAGACCTAATAAGGTTTTAAGTTTGACTAACCTTAGTTAGTTAAGGTCTAATGGTTTAATTAGGTCTAATGGGTTAGACCTAATTAGGGTTTAAGTTTGATTAAACCTTAGTTAGTTAAGGTCTAATGGTTTAATTAGGTCTAATGGGTTAGACACTAATTAGGGTTTAAGTTTGATTAAACCTTAGTTTGTTAAGGTCTAATGGTTTAATTAGGTCTAATGGGTTAGACCTAATTAGGGTTTATGTTTGATTAAACCTTAGTTAGTTAAGGTCTAATGGCTTAATTAGGTTTAATGGGTTAGACCTAATTAGGGTTTAAGTTTGATTTAAACCTTAGTTAGTTAAGGTTTTATGGTTTTATTAGGTCTAATGGGTTAGACCTAATTAGGGTTTATGTTTGATTTAAACCTTAATTAGTTAAGGTTTAATGGTTTAATTAGGTCTAATGGGTTAGACCTAATTAGGGTTTATGTTTGATTAAACCTTAGTTAGTTAAGGTCTAATGGCTTAATTAGGTCTAATGGGTTAGACCTAATTAGGGTTTAAGTTTGATTTAAACTTAATGTATAAGAAGGTTAATTAAGTTTAATATATCTTTAAACTTAATTAATGGTTTGGTTTTGATTAATTAAGTTTAATATGTTCTTAAACTTAATTAAAAGTGTTGATTTTTGTATTTAAACCTAATTTAGGTATGTTTTAATGGGTTAATTAAGTTTAATTTGTCTTTAAACTTAATTAAAAATTTAATTTTTGTGTTAAACCTAATTTAGGTAAGGTTTAATGGGTTAATTAAGTTTAATTTGTCTTTAAACTTAATTAAAAGGTTTGATTTTGGTTAATTAAGTTTAATATGTCTTTAAACTTAATTAAGATTTAATTTTTATATTAAACCTAATTTAAGTAAGGTTTAATGAGTTAATTAAGCTTAATTTGTCTTTAAACTTAATTAATAAGGTTTGATTTTGTTTAATTAAGTTTAATGTGTCTTTAAACATAATTAAGACTTGATTTTTATATTAAACCTAATTTAAGTAAGGTTTATTGGGTTAATTAAGTTTATTATGTCTTTAAACTTAGTTAATAAGGTTTGATTTTGTTTAATTAAGTTTAATCTGTCTTTAAACCTAATTAAGACTTGATTTTTATATTAAACCTAATTTAAGTAAGATTTCATGGGTTTAAATGTTATTTTAAATTTAGTTAAGTCCAATTTGGTCATTTTAGACTTAAGTGAAGTTTCTCATTAGTCTATCATAGACTAAAACCATTTTCAAACTTTGATTGTTGATGAAAATAGGTTAAATTTATAAAGGGTTATTTTTAGGATTAAAATTATTTAATTAATAAAGGATTTTAACCCTATATTTCAAAATACCATTCAAAATGATTTCTATGACTTAGAAATAATTTTCTTAGGGTTATTGTCTGTTGCCCTATCATTTCTAGCCATTTGCGTTTTTATTTTGCTTAATTTTCAATTTTTATAATTATTATTTGAAATAATTATAAAGAAAATTGAAAATTAAAGAAAAGTGTCCTAGGCATGTTTTCTGTCCTTGGAAAAATTATGGAAGGTTCCTAAGAACATAAAGATAAATGCCTCAAAGTTCATAATTTTTTGATTTATAAATAATTTTTAATAATTAAAATACTCCAGAGAGTATTTAATTAATTAAAAATTAAATGCTGAGAAGAAAATTATGACTTTGGTCTCATAATTTTCTCCTCTTCAAGAGCTTTCCAGAGGTATTTTTATTTTATTTTTATGACCTCTTCATCAAAAGATATGGATTTTTGAAGTTTTTAAGGTTTTAAGGTATTTTTTTAATTAAATCTCGCCGCCAAACTCACCGCCGTTCGACGCATGTCCTCGTACGCGTCGAACGAGTGGGAGGATCCGCTGTGGGCGGCCGAACAGCAGACACCGCGGAGAAGAGATTAGCGCCGTCCGTTTCTAAAGCGCGGGATCGGACGGCGGAGAAAATTCGGCCAAAAATCCGAAAATTCTCGAACCATTAAACTTCAAACATCAATATCTCACTCATATCTTGATGAAATTGAGTGTTTTTTTTTTTAAAATGATCATCTAGATGAGAAGTATCCATACATACGGTGATGGTACACTTCTGGGCTAGTATAACACATGATATGTCGAAAATATGATTTATTTTGTAAAGAAAAATTCCATACCTTTGCCACAAGCAAATCAAGCTAGATCAGACCTTATGGTTGCCTTCTAGGACTCCAATAGAAGGTTATTGCTGCAGCAATTTGATCCAGAAGTCGGGCTTAGGGAGGAATTTTGAAGAAGTACCTAATTTGGGGCTGTTTTTGAAATTTGGTCAAATTGGCTCAAATAGGCTCAAACTATGGCTTGGATTTGATCCTAAAAGATTACTGAGACTCTTAGGAAGACTTTTTATGTTGGGAGCAGGTGGATTTGGGCAGCCTATAGTTCTCCCTAAATTTTTTTTTTCTTCTTGCTAGGTTCGGCCATGGGGTCCTATTTATAGCAAGGGGAGGTTATGGCTTAACTTAAGATGTTCTAGGGGAGTAGTTACCTCCTCTATCAGCCCATTGGGTGAATAAATTGGCTAAAGATAGGCATTGATGCTTCTCCCTAAGTTTTCCATGATGATTTCCATTGTTTTGTCTCTCACCCATTGGCTCATGTAAGAGGTGCATGGTGAGCTGCCTCTACTCTTCTTAGGGAGCTTACACATCATCTCTTAAGCTTGGAAAATGGTGACACACAAGCTTATCCCTCATCATTGCTTCTAACCATGGTAAGGGGGGGTTTCATGCATGGTTTTCCTTCCATTGGGTAGCTTGGGAGGTGGGAGGTGAGGCCTCATGTTGGCCGGCCACCTCATGGCTAAATGAAGCTTAGGGTGAAGGAGAGAGTGACACCTCACCCCATGCATCATGATGGGTATTAACCCATGGCTAAGTGGTCTTAATGTGGGCTTAATTATGTGTTAATTAAGCCTTAAGATGAGTTTAGCCTAATTAATTATGAGAAGGCTATATGTCATTTCATTTCTTTTTAATTTCCCATTTTAATTAATTATTTTATTAATTAAAATTGTTGGAAAATATTTTATTAATCAATTTATTAATTGAAAATAATTTCAGATTAATTAATTGATTAATTTTATCATTTTTATGATTTTATGATTTTAATTTAATTTTCATTTTAATTAATTATGTCATTTTATTAAAATATTGAAAATTAAATCATTAATCATTTTAATTAATCAAAATAATTTTGAAATTAATTATTTGATTAATTTTGTTGTTTTTATTTCATTTTTATCTATTTTAATCAAAATAGATAGGTGTTGACCAATTTTGACCTGAGTTGACTCAAGTCAGCCCAAATTGATCAATTTAATTTTAAAATGCCAGTACTTGTGATTTTGTCATTGTGGGGTTTTAAATGTGTCATTGGGTGAAAGGGTTGACTTATGGGTCAAAAGGGTAGGTCATTAGGTCTGGTTTGACCATTTTGACCACTGTTGACTTTTTAGGTCATAAGGTTGACCTATGGGGTCAACAGGGTAGGTCATTAGGTCTGGTTTGACCAGTTTGACAAAAGATGACTTTTAGGTCATAAGGTTGACCTATGGGTCAACAGGGTAGTTCATTAGGTCTGGTTTGACCAGTTTGACTAAAGTTGACTTTTTAGGTCATAAGGTTGACCTATGGGGTCAACAGGGTTGGTCATTAGGTCTGGTTTGACCAATTTGACCAATGTTGACTTTTTAGGTCAAAAGGTTGGCCTATGGGGTCAACAAGGTTGGTCATTGGGTCTGGTTTGACCAATTTGACCAATGTTGACTTTTTAGGTCATAAGGTTGACCCATGGGGTCAACAAGGTAGGTCATTAGGTCTGGTTTGACCAGTTTGACCAAAGTTGACTTTTTAGGTCATTAGGTTGACCTATGGGGTCAACAGGGTAGGTCATTAGGTCTTGTTTGACCAGTTTGACCAAAGTTGACTTTTAAGGTGATAAGGTTGACCTATGGGGTCAACAAGGTTGGTCATTAGGTCTGGTTTGACCAATTTGACTAATGTTGACTTTTTAGGTCAAAAGGGTGATAGGTCACCAGGGTTGGTCACTGGGTCTGGTTTGACCATTTTGACCAGTGTTGACTTTTAGGTCAAAAGGGTGACCTATGGGGTCAACAGGATTGGTCACTGGGTCTGGTTTGACCAATTTGACCAATGTTGACTTTTAGGTCAAAAGGGCGACCTATGGGGTCAACAGGGTTGGTCATTAGGTCTGGTTTGACCAGTTTGACCAAAGTTGACTTTTTAGGTCATAATGTTGACCTATGGGGCCAACAAGGTTGGTCATTAGGTCTGGTTTGACCAATTTGACCAATGTTGACTTTTTAGGTCAAAAGGATGACCTATGGGGTCAACAGGGTTGGTCACTGGGTCTGGTTTGACCAATTTAACCAATGTTGACTTTTTAGGTCATAAGTTTGACCTATGGGGTCAACAAGGTTGGTCATTAGGTCTGGTTTGACCAATTTGACCAAAGTTGACTTTTTAGGTCATAAGGTTGACCTATGAGGTCAACAGGGTAGGTCATTAGGTCTGGTTTGACCATTTTGACAAAAGTTGACTTTTTAGGTCAAAAGGGTGACCTATGGGGTCAACAGGGTTGGTCACTGGGTCTGGTTTGATTATTTTGACCAATGTTGACTTTTTAGGTCAAAAGGGTGACCTATGGGGTCAACAGGGTTGGTCACTGGGTCTGGTTTGACCAATTTGATCAATGTTGACTTTTTAAATCAAAAGGGTGACCTATGGGGCCAACAGGGTTGGTCATTAGGTCTGGTTTGACCAATTTGACCAATGTTGACTTTTAGGTTCATAAGGTTATTGACTCATTGTAAAATGAGGTCAACAAAAGGGCCCCCAATATGTGTAGAATACTATATAAGTATTATGCACATATTGGCGTTGACCGAAGTGGTCTAAGAGATGTTTCATAATGGTCAGGAAAGGAGGGGATATCATATCACTCTCGGAGAATGTCAGATGTCTTTCATGTCGGTTATAAGAAGAGATTTTCTTCTTGTATTTGAAAAGAGATTTACTGGGAGGGAAAATGGATGTCATATTTCATTTCTCAAAATGTCGATGTCGATATTTTGCTAAAGGAATGTCGTGATTTCCGTGTCAAGAAATGACGTATATCCTATAACGGTGAGGGAGAAAATGGATGTCATTTTCCATTTCTCAAAATGTCAATGTTGATATTTGGTTAGAGGAAAGTCGTGACTTCCGTGTTAGGAAGGGACTTATATCCAATAACCGAAGAGAGAAAATAGATGTCATTTTCTATTTTCCAGAATGTCAATATTAAGATTTGGTTAGAGGAAAGCCGTGATTTTCACATCAGGAAAGGACTTATATCCAATAACCGAAGAGAGAAAATAGATGTCATTTTCTATCTTTCTCAAAATGTTGATGTTAAAGGAAAGTCGTAATTTCCGTGTAAGGAAAGGACTTATATCCAATAACCGAAGAGAGAAAATAGATGTCATTTTCTATTTCTCAGAATGTCGATGTCAAGATTTGGTTAGAGGAAAGTCGTAATTTCCGTATCAGGAAAGAACTTATATCCAATAACCGAAGAGAGAAAATAGATGTCATTTTCTATTTTCCTCAGAATGTCAGTGTTAAGATTTGGTTAAAGGAAAGCCGTAATTTCCGCATCAGGAAAGAACTTATATCCAATAACCGAAGAGAGAAAATAGATGTCATTTTCTATTTTCCTCAAAATGTCGATGTCAAGATTTGGTTAGAGGAAAGCCGTGATTTCTGTATCAGGAAAGGACTTACATCCAATAACCAGAGAGACAAAATAGATGTCATTTTCTATTTTCCTCAAAATGTCGATGTCAAGATTTGGTTAGAGGAAAGCCGTGATTTCCACATCAGGAAAGAACTTATATCCAATAACCGAAGAGAGAAAATAGATGTCATTTTCTATTTTCCTCAAAATGTCGATGTCAAGATTTGGTTAAAGGAAAGTCGTAATTTCCGCATCAGGAAAGAACTTATATCCAATAACCGAAGAAAGAAAATACAAGTCATTTTCTATTTTCCTCAAAATGTCGATGTCAAGATTTGGTTAAAGGAAAGTCGTAATTTCTGCATCAGGAAAGAACTTATATCCAATAACCGAAGAGAGTGGCGAACTCATTAATATTTTTGGTGGGAATATCCGCTGGGGTTTTGACCTATATAGGTCGAAAGTTAATTCTCATGTTTGATTATCATAAATTATTCATTTTGTCATTTATTGATTTCAGGACCTGTCGACATATCACAGACAATGGGGATATATTTTTCTTCAACACTTCATTTTATTTCCATAAAAAGTCACCAGTACATATTTATTGCAAACAAAAGCTTACAGTACATACATATGTACATATCATATAGCATGCTGCAACAAACTACTGATATTTTACATGTCAACAGCTACAGATATGTCACACATCGAAAACTATAGATATATTATATGTCAGGAGTTCTTCATATCATGTCATAGATTTGGAGATTGTCAGATCGTCCATAAACGTCCTACACTCCAAAACATCATTCATCGAACATGTTTCAGGTGTTCAGACATTTATGGGATCACAGCAGTTCCAAAGGCTTTAGTCCTTCGAGCTCTGGTATTGGTTGATATCCGTCTGGCCATTTGTCAGGTTTCATTCGTCGCAAGGTGATGGAGATTCGTGGCTTGTTAACACTGGGTATGCAGTGTTTTACAAAATCTGCACGGTTCCCTTGGAACAGAAGAACTGATCCTCGGGTTAAAAGGATGCGACATGTCCCGTCAAACTCTCCGAGTCCCAAGATTTGTATCTCTCTTCTGAATATAACGGAGCAACGATTCATTAAAGACAGAGTACAAAATAGTCTTTCAAAATCATGACTGTCGATGTGAGGAGGGATACAATCCCCTTTATCATACATATTAATGATGCAGCTATCGGGAACACAATCCGCAGGTATGATTCCCCAAGTAACAAGTCGTCTGATAATTTGGATTATCACAACGGGTAAAGGGTCGACTTGTTCATGTAGTAGAATCCCAGGAAGATTTCCTTCTCTGTCTCTTGCATAGTTATAGCAACATCCGTATTGAATGGTTTGCCTACCCTTACCGCGAATTTATTTACTAGGTTCAGAATAGGTCCTCCTTCGAAGGCGTCAAGCCCTACCCTGATCTCGGGCTTCTATGATGTGGCTGAGGATAGCGGCTTGTTCAGTTTCATCAAATATTCTGGTAAAAGGTTTAAGACCATCCAGAATATTTGTTGTTCTTTTATTCACATATTTATATTGTTCGAAGGTTTTCCAGTCAATGGCACGAATTCGTCGTATCTCTTCCTCTGAGTGATTCTTTTTGTCTGATACCCTTAAACATTGAGCAGGTGTGACCGATGGTGGAGTGATGACTGCTTTGCCATCCTCTTTTTCTGTAAGGTCTAGATTTGTCGTTTCCGATATTATTTCCTCAAACGGAGTATTGATAGTTCGCGATTTTAACTGACTCATATCTTCCATGTCTTGTTTCGCTTGTAATTGTTTTTGTCGTTTTAGTCGTTTATTGCGATTTCATCTTTGCGATACGGGAATCCTGTCGTCGGATTTTTGGTTCCTGACGTTGATGCTCCTTGTACCGGGACAGTCATGAATTCTGCTTCATCTGAGTTATCACTGATTGTGAAGTCATATTCTTCGGGTTGTCGGAGTTTAAATTCTATCAAAGGTGTTTGCAGATTAACTTCACCGTGATTCACCAGATAAAGTAACGATCCATGATATATGGATTCAACCTGCAACAGGTCAAAATTAAAGTGAACTCTGGTCCCCGCGTCTATATGTCGACGGTCCGAGGCAAAAGTCATAGTATTTCGGAATGAGAAAAATAATCTGTCTTCTAGGCATTTTTTCCGAAAATATCAAGACAGAGTATTATTTTAGATTTTCAAATGTTCGTTTAACAAATGAAAGAGATGTCACAAAACATCAAAGATGATTTTTGAAAGGAGAATTTATTGTCCCAGTTTATAAATAAGTCTTTGTTCATTTCTTTTTTTTTATGTCGCGTAGTATTTCTTTAGAAAACGCCCATTGATTGGAGGTAGGATTCTTTCTCCTTGACAATCCACCAATTGGTAGGATCCTCCGGAATATGTCTTTTCAATTACATATGGACCTTCCCATATCGGTTCGAATTTGCCACCTATTTTTCTATGAGCTAGTATAGGTCTTTGAAGAACTAAAACTAATTCACCGATTCGAAAGGTTCTAGGGCGAACTAGTTTGTCGTGAGCTCGTATCATTTTTGCTTGATACAATTCAAGATTTTGTTGGGCTTGTATACGTTTGCCCTCTAAATTTTCAAGTTCTTCAAGTCGCAACTTGACATTCTCTTCTTCAGTTATTTTATCAGTTATTGCGATTCTGAGAGAAGGAATTTGGACTTCCAGAGGCAGAATGGCTTCAAAACCATATACCAAAGCAAATGGTGTAGACCGTGTTGGAGTTCGGTGTGTAGTTCTATAAGCCCATAAAGCTTCTATTAGTCGTTCATGCCATTGTCTCCGGCTATTACTTAATGTCTTTTTCATGATTTGAACCAACGTTTTATTGAAAGCTTCAGCTAATCCATTGGCTTTAGGGTAATAGATTGTGGAATATCTCCAGTCAATCCCATGTCTCTGGATAAAGTGATTCATTTTTGTGTTTTTGAAGGCCAACCCATTATACTGATATGACTCTTCGAGGAATCCCAAATCTATAAACGATATGTGTTTTAAAGAAGTGGAGAACTTGTTCGCCTTGACTTCTCGAAGGGTATTGCTTACGCCCATTTAGAAAAATAGTCGGAAAGTCTGCGGAATAAATTTATGGCCCTTGGAGGATGGAGGATCTATAGGGCCTACTATGTCGATACCCCAAGCATTCAAATGGTCATGATGCAATAGTTGGGTGTAGGACATTTGGAGGTTGATGTAAAACTACTCCATGTATTTGACATTGATGACATTTCTTTGCAATGTCAAGACAGTCGGTCATCATTGTTGGTCAATAAAAACCCATTCTTTTTATTTTCATTTTCATTTTGGGCCCAGATTGATGTGCACCACACAAACCTGAATGAACTTCCTTAACAATCTATCGAGCTTCAATTTGGTTTAAACATCTTAACCACATTTGATCAAAAGATCGTTTATAAAGGACGTCATTTATTAGAGAATATGATAATGCTCTTTGTTTAATTTGATTGGCAGTAGAACTATTTTCAGGCAATTTTCCAGTTTGTAAATATTGGATGATTGGTTGTCGCCAATCATCCTTCTCGTCACTTATTGTCATTGTCATATTTTCACCGATTTTATGTAAATTATCCATATCAATTTGAGAAAGAACTTGTCGTCCTTTTATAGAAATCGGTATGTCATCTTCTTCTGGACACGCAAACTCCTTTGCAAGTTTTGCCAGAGCATCCGCTAGAGAGTTATCTCGTCTCGGGATTAAGAAAAATGTTACATCAGGAATTTGTTGAAGTAATTTCAAAGTATAACGAGAATATTGTTCAAGTCGTGGTTTCAAAATTTTGTATTTGCCAGCAATTTGATTGATAATTAGCTGGGAATCTCCGTAGATATCAATATTTTTAATTTCCATTAATATTGTCAATTCTAGACCGGTTATGAGCGCTTCATATTCGGCTTCATTATTCGTGCAGGGTTACGTCAAATGATAGGAAAAGGGCATCATCATTTTGTCTGGAGTAATGAAAATTAATCCTACTCCGGCTTTGCCTGGTATGATTGTCTGTTTATCTTTGTCTTTCCATGCAGATGATGCTCCATCAAAGTAGAGTTCCCATCGTTGCATGTTAGAATCTTTTTATTCTGATATTTGTTCATCAGGTAGATCGTCGTTAAGGGGTGATCCTGCTGGAATTGGATGTGCCGCTAAGAAATCTGCTAGGATTTGTCCTTTGATAGCGCATAACGGTACAAATGTTATGTCAAATTGTAACAAGATCATTGCCCATCTTGCTAATCTCCCAGAAAGTGTCGGTCGTGTTATTAAATATTGTAACGGGTTAACTCTTGAAATAAGAGTTACCTTGTGAGAAAGCATATAATGTCATAGCTTTTGAACTGCGAAGATCAGGGCTAAACAATGCTTTTCAATTGTTGGATATTTTATTTCCGTTGGAACTAAACAACGACTCAAGTAGTATAACGCATTTTCTTTTCCTTCATCATTTACTTGTGCTAGTAAAGCTCCAAGTGAATTGTCCAATGCCGCGGTGTAAAGGATTAAAGGTCTTCCTAATACAGGGGCTGCTAAGACAGGAAGGTTTGTCAGATATTGTTTAATGTCCTCGAAGGCATGCTGGCATTTTTCATTCCACACAAATTTGGCATCCTTTCTAGTAAGGGCAGTAAGGGGTTGACATCTACCCGATAGATTGGAAATGAAACGTCGTATATATGGTAATTTTCCTTGAAAGGATCTCAATTGAGTTAGATTTTTAGGAGGAGGCATATTTAGGATAGCTTCAATTTTGAGAGGATCAATTTCTATCCCACGATCTCAAACTACAAATCCTAAAAATTTTCCTGAAGTGACACCAAAGGCGCACTTTAAAGGGTTCATTTTAAGATTATATCGTCATAGTCGTTCAAAGACAATTCTCAAATCGTATATATGATCGTCTTTTTGTTTACTATTGACAACCAGATCGTCGACATAACATTCAACTTGATTATGTATTAGTTCATCAAAAATTCGTGTCATGGCTCTTTGATAGGTTGCACCAGCATTTTTTAGTCCAAATGGCATAACCTTATAACAATATATGCCCATGGGTGTTCGGAAAGCTGTATTTACTTCGTCTTCCGAAAACATTTTTATTTGGTTATATCCTGATGATCCATCCATGAAAGAAAATATTGCATATTTTGATGCAATATCATCCATTAATTCAGGAATTGGTAAAGGAAATTCATCTTTTGGACATGCTTTGTTCAAGTCCCTGTAGTCTATGCAGACTCTTATTTGTCCATTTTTCTTTTTAACTGGCACCACATTGGCTAGCCATGTTGGATAGTTTTCTTTCTCGTATGAAGTCAGCCTCTATCAATTTCTTGACTTCCGCAATGACTTGTTGCTCTATTTCGACACGCATCCTTCTTGGAGCTTGTTTAACTGGGTTTATGATTTGGTTTATCCCGAGTTTATGGACTGCGACTTCTGGAGATAAACCAGGCATTTCGTCATAAGTCCAAGCAAAACACTCTTTATATTCCATCAACAATTGAGTTATGTCTTTTATTTCCTCATCATTTAGGAATGAACTAATAAAAGTCGGTTCTGGATTTTCATTAGCTCCTAAATTTATTTCTTTTAGTTCATCAATTGTCGATTTAATTTCTTCTTCCAACTCCGGGGGAGCATTTTCAATTGGAAGATCAGGCAATGATTCAGAATCACATTCTTCTGTGACAGTCAAACAAAATTCTGTATCATCTAATGGTCCCAAAATTCCAAATCCAACACCTTTTTTAGAGTTATAATTTCGTTTATTATCATTCCACATTTGTTCAATGAAATGCGGTTGTTTTAAAGACCATTATTTGAGCATTAAACTATTTTGAATGAATTTTCGTGCCCAAGGAGAATACAACTCAAAATGAACTTTCATTGATTGTGGAAGATTTTCATCTTCTATTTTTACATCATTTTTAGTACAAGAAGAGGTGGAGCCAAGTCTAAACTTAATTGGCCTTTTGTCATCATTATATACTTCTTTGACTATTAGATTCTCAATCTTAGCAGTGGAGATTGGAGTTAGAGTCATAGAATGTATATAATGATTGATTTTGTCATACATAGATTCAAATTGTTTCTCTTTATCTTCTTCTTCTAGAGATATTTTGAATTGGGGTTCCTTTGCAACCACAGATGTCGTTTCTTCTTCAGAATCCAGGTGGATTTTGAACTTCAGTGGTTTCTTCATTGTGACAATTGGATCTTCTCTCCTTCGTCCTCGTTCTCGGCCTCGACCTCGAGTGCGAGTCTGACGAAAATTAGTCTCTTTTGTCTTTATTGAAGAAAAATTCTTTTCATTTATTTTCTTTTCTTTGTTCTTTTCTTCCATATTTATCATTGTCTCTTTGGAAGATATTGTTTTATTTATAGGAGCTTAATATGCTGCATCTTCATGTATACCGATTTCATGGATTGAAAACGGTTGCAGGTCACCTATAATACGAAATTCTTGTCCTTTTCGTAAATATTTGATACATTGATGTAATGAAGTGGGTACCATTTTATATTCATGGAGCCATGGTCTGCCAAGTAAGGCATTAAAAGAGGTATCTGAATCAATAATATGAAATTTTGCTGTTGTTGCTAAGTCGGCTATTTTTAAGAGCAATGTTATTGATCCAAGGGCCCGTTCTCCTTGTTAAATGAATCCTCTTAACATCATTGTATCTCTTGATAGTTGAGAGGCATCAATGTCTAAGTATGCAAGAGTTCTCAGATTCATAATGTTGATTGAAGCACCTGGGTCAATAAGAACTCTCGAAAGTATCGTGTCATTGATGTTTACTGTAATATATAGTGGACGATTATGTTCAGTTGTTCCGAGCAACAAGTCATTGTCAGAGAAGGTAATTTTGTTGATTCCTCTAATGAGTAAGCTTCGTTTTGGGTAGTACTAGCAAGTTGAGTTAAGCAAATGTCAGGGTCCGAAAGGGCCTTGATTAATGATTCTCTCATTTCTTTGGAAAGTATGAGAGCGTCATAGATGCTTAATTTTGCGGGTAATTTTCTCAAATGGGCCAGTACGTTATAATCCACCTTGTTGTGAAGATCATCCTTATTTCCTTCAGAAGTTCGGGGATATATTGGAGGAATGATCTTATCTGGTGTAATTATTTGTTTTTCTTTTTCTTGTGGAATTATCCTAGGAGGTAAGATTTTTCCACTTCTCAAGTTAATTTCAACTATTTCTTCAGGTTGATTATCCGATTCATTTGTTTCTGAATCCGAAGATTCCAATTTTATAAAAATCGAAATTCCTTGTAATTGAAGTGTAGCAATGTCATCTTCATTTTTGTCGTTGTCGGATTTCTCATTTTCATTTTCATCATTTTGGTTGTCTTTAGATTGATCATATACAATTTGAGTATTGTCTATAGGGTTAGAATTCAAATGGTCATTCTCAGAAGCATCATCCAGAATAGACAAAATGTACGCAAAACTAGGATTGTTTTTTTTCATGGTAAAAAGAAAGTCATACAAAGTTATCGGCTTGAGGATTTTTCGTCCTTCGGCCGACATAACTATCCTAGTACAAGAGTGAAATGAACTAGAAGGTACAAAAGGAGTTGCAGCCCTTATGTCTGGAAGACCTCTGATCTTTTCCATTTTCTTGATTTTCTTTTTCTTTTCTTTCTTGGGAGATTTTGTAACTTGGTATTTAGTGAAGATCTCTTCAGAAATGCTATCGTTGTTTTTAGGATTAAGTTTCTCTATCGAAACAATATTGACTGATCCTTTTTCAGGTTCTCTCAAGTATTCTTTTGGGATGACTATATTTCCATCTTTGAAATTACGCTCTAACCAGTCTTTGAAGACAAAACATTCTTCAATTTTATGTCCGAGCATCCTGTGTTAAGGGCAATAATTAGGATTGTCCTTCATGTCAATTTTTGCTGGCCTCTTAGCTTCTGGTAGCTTAAATTCAGGTATTTTAAGCAAGCTACGAAATATTTTGCTGATGGCTTCTGTTTTAAGTGAATATACTTTATTCATTCTTTGTGCCATTGTTTTCTTTTCGATTGATGCCGGGATTGGTTGTTGAAGTTGTAATTGAGGTGATGTACGCTGATGTCGAAGGATTTTGTCGTTGCTTCTTTTGCTCCGGTTGGATTTGCATCACCTGTTTGCCTTTTTCTGCAATATTCCCAGGTTTCTTTTCAAAAGTTTTGATAGTTTTTGTCTTTTCAGTTTTCTCCATTACACTCATCTGCTTAACCTCTTCTTGAAGATTGGCAGCTTTACTGAGTAATTTTTCAAAAGTTTTTATCGTAAATCCTTTAAGCATAAAAGCTATGGGACCATGGATATTTTTTAGCAGTATTCCAACACCATGTTGTTCTTGTAACTGTGGCTCACATTTCATGCTGAGATTTCACCAGCGTAAAATATAATCTACTAAGGTTTCTCTTGGTTTTTGTTTCTCTACCACCAAATCACCAACAGTGGTATGATGTTGTGCTCCTGCAAAGCATTGAATAAAATGGCTTTCAAGCTCTATAAAGGTTTTGACAGATCCATTGGGAAGTTTTGCATACCAGTCGAAGGCAACTCCCGTGAGACTGTTAACAAATTGTCGAAATAGAAGAGCATCATTTCCTCCAGCATTACAGCAGCTTGCTCTAAAATGTGCCAGATGTTGTCGTGGATTTCCCGTCCCATTGAACATTTTAAAGACAGGAGGAACAAAACCTTTAGGATATTGAAAAGAATCATATTCCTCCGGGTATGGCCTACCCTTTGGAGTTAATGCTCCGGGTTTTGCACGAGCCATCGTTTCTTTAATTTTACGTTCCACTATTTTTGTAATATCCTTTTACGGAGTTTCGTTATGAGGAGAATTCTTTCTCTTTCGAGTGCTTTCCTCGACATCCATTAGTTCTTCTCTGCTTTCAAGGATGTGAATAGCCTCCGGTCTAATGATTTCAATAGCTGGAGAAGGGTCCACTGGTGGTTTTTGCAAAGTCGTTACCAGTTCTTCCATTCTTTGTTCAAGACGACTTATTTGTTCATCTCGTTGTCGTAACACCTCTCGCAATTCCTCTTCATTCGATTCTCCTGCTAAGGAAGTAGATCGGGTTTCTACCATGTTAACGCTGGCAACATTCTCATTGGAACTGTCAGAAGTATTTTTCCTTTCTTGTCCTAAAAGTTGTTTAATATCTTCTTTTAATTTCTTTAATCATTCTTGAAATAATTTTGTAGAATGTTTTCTGCAAATCTCTTCTTGTGAACTATTTGCAGGAGTGTTGGTGGTATTAGAATTCCTTTCAGATGATTTTCGCCTCCATACATTGATTTTAAGTATATGGCGAGAATTCTCAAGTGGTGTATCATATCTGGTATAAGGACAATTTGCTTTTTGTAGCATCTGGACCAAGTCTGTCATTTTAGCAGTTGTATCTTCTGCTTCTGACATTAATTTGTCATATCGAGTTTTGTCATTGGTGACCACTACATCTTTTATTCTAGGGCCCAATCAAAATTTTACTGGCACTCGAACACAACGTTTATCAGTTGGAAATTGATAGTCAGTTTCTTGATAATCAGATTTTTCCATTGCTAAAATTCTCCTTTTCATGGTGTTGGAGACTGCACAACCCATTTTATCTAATAACTTAGATAATGAACATTTTTCTTTTTGTGCTAATCTCTTAAACACTGAATGTACAGCACGAAATGGGGGAGATCTTTTAGGTTGAAAGGAATTGTCAGTGTATTCAACAGGAATTGGAATATATTGATTTTCTTCTAAAAAGGAAGGATTTCAAAAAATATTCTGTTGAAATTCAGGTGTTTCAAAATTATCATTTTCGTTCCACCTTTTCGTTCTTTTAAATGAAGGAGTTCTATGAACGTTCCTCGAAGAAGATCCGATTTCATAGATAGATGATGGTGGAACATCATCTTCCTCGTAAACTTGTTTTCCTTTCTTATCACTCTGTCTTTTCATTTCTTCAAGGATATAAGGTTCTTCAGGTGTATATTCGAGTAAATTGTCTGTAAAATTCAGAAAGTCTTCATAAGGTTGCAAGCCAAATTCTTGATAAGATTGAGTATCAGTTTGATATGGATTATCTAATATGAATTCCATTTCACTAAACAATCCATAATCATTGTGATAAAAAGGAGGATTTTCCTCTATAGGTATGTCAAAGTCTTGAAAGTAAGAAAAGATCGAATTCGGAGAATCCATTGCGATTTTTCTGTAATTTCAAGAAATAAGAATATTATTGACTTATTTATAAACTGGGAACTTTTTATTTTCAAAATTTTGAAATGAAAACAAATAATAACAAAAGAGGAGAAGAAAGATTCTCCCCAGCGGAGTCGCCACTCTCTTTGGTGGCGGTTGGAAATTAATAAAATGTCGATAGTGGTGGGGGTCATGTCATCGCCATCCATTTATGTATCATGTCAATGTCAAGGAGTCGCCATCTAATATTAGCCTAGTTTTATTCATATAAATCCTATGAAGGATTTAGAGAATTTTTAGGACTAATAGTAGAAAAGGATGTTTATGGTAATTGTTATATGAGGATATTCTAGAATTTTAATATTAAGAAAATCATGGTAAACCAGAGATTTCTATTTCGGGTTATTTTAGATCTCCTATAGAGGCAAGCCTCTATAGTTAATTACATCTAAAACAATTTTCAATTGTTTTAGAAAACTTCTGATTAGTGTTAATCATTTGTTTTCTTAGAATTTATTTTAAGGAAAGATGTATCCACTATCACTCCCGAATGTCGTTATATCATGTTATTGAATACTTAGGTATTATGTCTAACTTAAAGGTTCTGGTTTTGTTTCTGTTGTCAATGTTGTTGATTTGTTAAAAAAATTTCATGTTTTGATTTTGTTTTTGTTGTCAAAAGTTTCAGGTTATATGTCTAACCTAAAAGTTTTGGTTTCGTTTTTGTTGTCAAAAGTTTCAGGTTATATGTCTAACCTTAAAGTTTTGGTTTTGTTTTTGTTCGCCTAGAATGTCGTCCTGCAAAACAGAGTTAGTACACCCTATAACGTGTCAAGAAAATCTAAGTGAAATTTCTCGTTTTCACCCTGCAAAGAAAACGTTGTCCGAAATAAGATCACAAAATATTTGGATATGTCTTGGATGTCAGTTTATGTCGAATTATTTTGAAATGTCAATTTTTTTGTTGATTATGTCAGTTTTGGTTTTAAAATGTTGAATTTATTAACTTGAGTTCATGTCTATCTGAACTCTAAGTTAAAAAGGTTTGGGATTAGATTCAATATTGATTGAATTAACTTGGGTTCATGTCTGGTTGAACCTAAGTTAGATGCAATGTTGATTGAATCTATTTAACTTGAGTTCATGTCTATCTGAACTTAAGTTAAAAGATTTGAAATTAGATTCAATATTGATTGAATTAACTTAGGTTCATGTCTCTTTGAACCTAAGTTAGATTCAATGTTGATTGAATCCATTTAACTTGAGTTCATGTCTGTTTGAACTTAAGTTAAAAGGTTTGAAATTAGATTCAATATTGATTAAATTAACTTGGGTTCATGTCTGGTTGAACCTAAGTTAGATTCAATGTTGATTGAATCTATTTAACTTGAGTTCATGTACTGTTTGAACTTAAGTTAAAAGGTTTGAAATTAGATTCAATATTGATTGAATTGACTTGGGTTCATGTCTGGTTGAACCTAAGTTAGATTCTATGTTGATTGAATCTATTTAACTTGAGTTCATGTATGTTTGAACTTAAGTTAAAAGGTTTGAAATTAGATTGATATTGATTGAATTGACTTGGGTTCATGTCTGGTTGAACCTAAGTTAGATTCAATGTTGATTAAATCTATTTAACTTGAGTTCATGTCTGTTTGAACTTAAGTTAAAAGGTTTGAAATTAGATTCAATATTGATTGAATTAACTTGGGTTTATGTCTAGTTGAACCTAATTTAGATTCAATGTTGATTGAATCTATTTAACTTGAGTTCATGTCTGTTTGAACTTAAGTTAGAAGGTGTGAAATTAGATTCAATATTGATTGAATTAACTTGGGTTCATGTCTAGTTGAACCTAAGTTAGATTCAATGTTGATTGAATCCATTTAACTTGAGTTCATGTCTGTTTGAACTTAAGTTAAAAGGTTTGAAATTAGATTCAATTTTGATTGAATTGACTTGGGTTCATGTCTGGTTGAACCTAAGTTAGATTCAATGTTGATTGAATCCATTTAACTTGAGTTCATGTCTGTCTGAACTTTAGTCAAAAAAGGTTTGGTTCAGAATAGATTTAATTAAGTTTTATGTATTGTTTAAATATGACTTAAAGCTTAATCAAGTCTAATAAATTAGACTCGATTAGATTTGCAGACCATCTGAGTCCCTTTTAGAAAAGACTTAAGTTTTAATTAAGACTATTTAAAGTTGGACCTAGACTTAGGATTGAACTTAAGCTGGGTTTTAGTTTAGATTCAAGTTAGGTTGAGCCTAAGACTTAGGTTAAACTTAGGTTTATATTGTGTTAAACCTAAGTATGGTTTGACTTAAGTCTAATATGGGTTAGACTTAAGTTAGGTTTTGGGTTAGGTTCATGTCGGGTTGAACTCTAAGTTTGGTTTGACTTGAGTCTAATGTGGGTTAGACTTAAGTTAAATTTTGAGTTTGGATTAAGTTAGGTTCAAGTCAGGTTGAACCTAGACTTAAGGTCGATTTAAGTTCAATATGGGTTGAACCTAAGTTAACGTTTGACTTTGATTAGATTAGGTTCTAGTTGGATTGAACTCAAGTTTAGTTCAGGTTAGGTTAAGTTCAATATGGGTTGAACCTAAGGTTTCAAGTTAAGTTAGGTTCGATGTGGGTTGAACCTAAGGTTTAGATTAACTTGAGTTCAAGTTAGATTGCACTCAAGTTATGGTAAATTTAAATTAGGTTCAGTTTGGGTTGAACCTAAGGTTTAGGTTAACTTGAGTTCAAGTTAGATTGGACTACAGTTAGATTAGGTTTAAGTTAGGTTCAATGTGGGTTGAACCTAAGGTTTTAGGTTAACTTGAGTTCAAGTTAGGTTGGACTCAGGTTAGATTAGGTTTAATTCGGGTTCGATATGGGTTGAACCTAAGTTTTAGGTTAACTTGAGTTCGAGTTAGGTTGGACTCAAGTTAGGTTAGGTTTAAGTTAGGTTCGATGTGGGTTGAACCTAAGGTTTAGGTTAACTTGAGTTCAAGTTTGGTTGGACTCAAGATAGGTTAGGTTTAGGTTAGGTTCAATGTGGGTTGAACCTAAGTTTTAGTTTGACTTGAGTTCAAGTTAGGTTAGGTTTAGGTTAGGTTCAATGTGGGTTGAACCTAAGGTTTAGGTTAATTTGAGTTCAAGTTAGATTGGACCCTAGTTAGATTAGATTTAAGTTAGGTTCAATGTGGGTTGAACCTAAGGTTTTAGGTTAACTTGAGTTCAAGTTAGGTTAGACTCAAGTTAGGTTAGGTTTAGGTTAGGTTCAATGTGGGTTGAACCTAAGGTTTAGGTTAACTTAAGTTCATGTTAGGTTGGACTCAAGTTAGGTTAGATTTAGGTTATGTTGGACTTGGACTAAAAGGTTGGATTTGGATTTAATTAAACCTTAGTTGATTAAGGTTTAATAATTAATTAAGTCTAATTTAGTAGACTTAAGTAGGATTTGTGTTTGATTAAGTCTTACATAGTTAAGACTTAATAGTTTAATTAGATGCTAATGAGTTAGACTTAATTAAGGTTTATATTTGATTAAACCTTAATTAATTAAGGTCTAATGGTTTAATTAGGTCTAATGGGTTAGTCCTAATTAAGGTTTAAGTTTGACTAATCCTTAGTTAGTTAAGGTCTAATGGTTTAATTAGGTCTAATGGGTTAGACCTAATTAGGGTTTAAGTTTGACTAAACCTTAGTTAGTTAAGGTCTAATGGTTTAATTAGGTCTACTGGGTTAGACCTAATTAGGGTTTAAGTTTGATTAAACCTTAGTTAGTTAAGGTCTAATGGGTTAGACCTAATTAGGGTTTAAGTTTGATTAAACCTTAGTTAGTTAAGGTCTAATGGTTTAATTAGGTCTAATGGGTTAGACCTAATTAGGGTTTAAGTTTGATTAAACCTTAGTTAGTTAAGGTCTAATGGTTTAATTAGGTCTAATGGGTTAGACCTAATTAGGGTTTAAGTTTGATTAAACCTTAGTTAGTTAAGGTCTAATGGTTTAATTAGGTCAATGGGTTAGACTTCAATTAGGGTTTATGTTTGATTAAACCTTAGTTAGTTAAGGTCTAATGGCTTAATTAGGTCTAATGGGTTAGACCTAATTAGGGTTTAAGTTTGATTTAAACTTAGTTAGTTAAGGTTTAATGGGTTAATTAGGTTTAATGGGTTAGACCTAATTAAGGTTTAAGTTTGATTTAAACCTTAGTTAGTTAAGGTTTAATGGTTTAATTAGGTCTAATGGGTTAGACCTAATTAGGGTTTATGTTTGATTAAACCTTAGTTAGTTAAGGTCTAATGGCTTAATTAGGTCTAATGGGTTAGACCTAATTAGGGTTTAAGTTTGATTTAAACTTAATGTGTAAGAAGGTTAATTAAGTTTAATATATCTTTAAACATAATTAAAGGTTTGGTTTTGATTAATTAAGTTTAATATGTTCTTAACTTAATTAAAAGTGTTGATTTTTGTATTTAAACCTAATTTAGGTAAGGTTTAATGGGTTAATTAAGTTTAATTTGTCTTTAAACTTAATTAAAAATTTAATTTTTTTGTTAAACCTAATTTAGGCAAGGTTTAATGGGTTAATTAAGTTTAATTTGTCTTTAAACTTAATTAAAAGGTTTGATTTTGGTTAATTAAGTTTAATATGTCTTTAAACTTAATTAAGATTTAATTTTTATATTAAACCTAATTTAAGTAAGGTTTAATGAGTTAATTAAGCTTAATTTTTCTTTAAACTTAATTAATAAGGTTTGATTTTGTTTAATTAAGTTTAATTTGTCTTTAAACTTAATTAAGACTTGATTTTTATATTAAACCTAATTTAAGTAAGGTTTAATGGGTTAATTAAGTTTTTTATGTCTTTAAACTTAATTAATAAGGTTTGATTTTGTTTAATTAAGTTTAATGTATCATTAAACTTTATTAAGACTTGATTTTTATATTAAACCTAATTTAAGTAAGATTTAATGGGTTTAAATGTTATTTTAAATTTATTTAAATCCAATTTGGTCATTTTTAGACTTAAGTAAAGTTTCTCATTAGTCTATCATAGACTAAAACCATTTTCAAACTTTGATTGTTGATGAAAATAGGTTAAATTTATAAAGGGTTATTTTTTAGGATTAAAATTATTTAATTAATAAAGGATTTTAACCCTAAATTTCAAAATACCATTCAAAATGATTTCTATGACTTAGAAATAATTTTCTTAGGGTTATTGTCTGTTGCCCTATCATTTTTAGCCATTTGCATTTTTATTTTCCTTAATTTTCAATTTTTATAGTTATTATTTGAAATAATTATAAAGAAACTTGAAAATTAAAGAAAAGTGTCCTAAGCATGTTTTTTGTCCTTGAAAAAATTATGGAGGGTTCTTAAGAACATAAAGATAAATGCCTCCAAGTTTCATAATTTTTTTATTTATAAATAATTTTTAATAATTAAAATACTCCATAGAGTATTTAATTAAATAAAAATTAAATACTGAGAAGAAAATTATGATTTTGGTCTCATAATTTTCTCCTCTTCAAGAGCTTTCCAGAGGTATTTTTATTTTATTTTTATGACCTCTAGATCAAAAGATATGGATTTTTAAAGTTTTTAAGGTTTTAAGGTACTTTTTTATTAAATCCTACCGCCAAACTCACCGCCGTTCGACGCGTGTCCTCGTACGCGTTGAACGAGCGGGAGGATCCGCTGCGGGAGGCCGAACAGCGGACACCGCGGGGAAGAGATCAGCGTCGTCCGTTCCTAAAACGCGGGATCGGACGGCGGAGAAAATTCGGCCAAAAATCTGAAAATTCTCGAACCATTAAACTTCAAACATCAATACTCACTCATCTCTTGATGAAATTGAGTGATTTATTTTTTAAAATGATCATCTGGATGAGAAGTATCCATCCATACGGTGATGAAACACTTATGGGCTAGTATAACACATGATATGTTGAAAATATGATTTATTTTGTAAAGAAAAATTCCATACCTTTGCCACAAGCAAATCAAGCTAGATCAGACCTTATGGTTGCCTTCTAAGACTCCAATATGAAGGTTATTGTTGCAGCAATTTGATCCAGAAGTCAGGCTTAGGGAGGAATTTTGAAGAAGTACCTAATTTGGGGCTGTTTTTGAAATTTGGTCAAATTGGCTCAAATTGGCTCAAACTATGGCTTGAATTTGATCCTAAAAGATTGCTGAGACTCTTAGGAAGACTTTTTATGTTGGGAGCAGGTGGATTTGGGCAGCCTATAGTTCTCCCTAAAATTTTTTTTTCTTCTTGCTAGGTTCGGCCATGGGGTCCTATTTATAGCAAGGGGAGGTTATGGCTTAACTTAGGATGTTCTAGGGGAGTAGTTACCTCCTCTATCAGCCAATTGGGTGAAGAAATTGGCTGAAGATAGGCATTGATGCTTCTCCCTAAATTTTCCATGATGATTTCCATTGTTTTGTTTCTCACCCATTGGCTCATGTAAGAGGTGCATGGCGAGCTGCCTCTACTCTTCTTAGGGAGCTTACACATCATCTCTTAAGCTTGGCAAAAGGTGACACACAAGCTTATCCCTCATCATTGCTTCTAACCATGGTAAGGGGGGTTTCATGCATGGTTTTCCTTCCATTGGGTAGCTTGGGAGGTGGGAGGTGAGGCCTCATGTTGGCCGGCCACCTCATGGCTAAATGAAGCTTTGGGTGAAGGAGAGAGTGACACCTCACCCCATGCATCATGATGGGTATTAACCCATGGCTAAGTGGTCTTAATGTGGGCTCAATTATGTGTTAATTATGCCTTAAGATGAGTTTAGCCTAATTAATTATGAGAAGGCTATATGTCATTTCATTTCTTTTTAATTTCCCATCTTAATTAATTATTTTATTAATTAAAATTGTTGGAAAATATTTTATTAATCAATTTATTAATTAAAAATTATTTCAATTTAATTAATTGATTAATTTTATCATTTTTATGATTTTATGATTTTAATTTAATTTTTATTTTAATTAATTATGCCATTTAATTAAAATATTGAACATTAAATCATTAATCATTTTAAATAATCAAAATAATTTTGAAATTAATTATTTGATTAATTTTGTTGTTTTTATTTCATTTTTATCTATTTTAATCAAAATAGATAGGTGTTGACCAATTTTGACCTGAATTGACCCAAGTCAGCCCAAATTGATCAATTTAAATTTAAAATGTCCAGTACTTGTGATTTTGGCATTGTGGGGTTTTAAATGTGTCATTGGGTGAAAGGGTTGACTTATGGGTCAACAGGGTAGGTCATTGGGTCTGGTTTGACCATTTTGACCACTGTTGACTTTTTAGGTCATAAGGTTGACCTATGGGGTCAACAGGGTAGGTCATTAGGTCTGGTTTGACCAGTTTGACCAAAGTTGACTTTTTAGGTCATAAGGTTGACCTATGGGGTCAAAGGGTAGGTCATTAGGTCTGGTTTGACCAGTTTGACCAAAGTTGACTTTTTAGGTTATAAGGTTGACCTTGGGGTCAACAAGGTTGGTCATTAGGTCTGGTTTGACCAATTTGACAAATGTTGACTTTTTAGGTCAAAAGGGTGACCTATGGAGTCAACAGGGTTGGTCACTGGGTCTGGTTTGACCAATTTGACCAATGTTGACTTTTTAGGTCATAAGGTTGACTTATGTGGTCAACAAGGTTGGTCATTAGGTCTGGTTTGACCAATTTGACCAAAGTTGACTTTTTAGGTCATAAGGTTATCCTATGGGGTCAACAGGGTAGGTCATTAGGTCTGGTTTGACCATTTTGACCAAAGTTGACTTTTTAGGTCAAAAGGGTGACCTATGGGGTCAACAGGGTTGGTCACTGGGTCTGGTTTGACAATTTTGACCAATGTTGACTTTTTAGGTCAAAAGGGTGACCTATGGGGTCAACAGGGTTGGTCACTGGGTCTGGTTTGACCAATTTGACTAATGTTGACTTTTAGGTCAAAAGGGTGACCTATGGGGCCAACAAGGTTGGTCATTAGGTCTGGTTTGACCAATTTGACCAATGTTGACTTTTTAGGTCATAGGGTTATTGACTCATTTTAAAATGAGGTCAACAAGGGCGCTGAAGGCGCCTAATGTCGGTGGAGGCCAGATTCAATGTATTTTGATGACTTTTGGAGTGATTCTTGAGGCATCTCTTAGAGAAATCGTTCCTAGGCTTATTTAACACAAATTTGGTGCCAGAATTCAAAGAAAAAGGGGTGTGTGAGTGAATTAAATTAGTGTATGAGTTGAGAGGAAGTGTTTTTAGATAGTTTAGAGTCTATGGTTTCGTGTAAAAGTGTTATTTTGTGAGGGATTCTTCTCAAATGAGTTGTAGGAATAGAGGGAAAGTGAGAGATTGCTTCTTCTTTGCTATCCTAAGAGAGAATTGCATGTTGGTCAGAAGCGAGAAAGAGATTCAAAGGAACTTCAAGGGAATTGCTTGGGGAAGGAACCGAGATAAGTTGTATTTACTTCTTATTGTTTGTATGAATTTGCTTATATATATAAAATCTTTGTTTTGTCGTATCTTCCTCATGAATTCTAAGTAAAATTTTTCGTCTTTCTCCTTGCAATGGTAAATGGTGAAGTGATGGTTTAGATTGGATGTATCATATGAATGTTAAGAATTTGTGATGATTTTTCACTTCGTACTTCATTTACTTTTTGATCTGACAAATTGAATTGTTAAAATATGTTGTGAAACATACGATCCTAAAGGAATATGCTTTATACAACAAAAGTGAAGATTACATTTAATGTCCATGAATGAGTGATGTAGTTCATGGGGCTTGGATGTAAATAAATCGAGATATATGGTTTATTGGTCGTAGAATTGGATATTTTAGGGTGACAAACTGAAATCTACAATTTGGTCCTAGTGTTTGGAAACTAAAGTGAGAGTTAACCTTCAGGTGAAGGGAAGTGGGAGCTATGGAGTGAGAGCCAGTATCCTCCTAATCTAACCGCAAATTTTGGGACTAAACCTAGGATTAGCCAATTTTCTTTATAACACTCAAAAGAGGGTAAAGAATAGTTATGCTCTTATTTGGCACAATACAAGATTTTCACTAATCTTTATTGCTCACTCATTATAAAGTCATTGTAAGGGGGAGGACACTTTCTCTAAATTTGAACATTTTAATACAAAACTTATTATAGTAGTAGTTAAGTTTAACATGAAGCTTGAAGTGTACTTTAATAGTTTTAAAACATATAGTATCTTATAACTTTAGTAAATTTAGTAATTACTTTAGGTGCATTGCAATTTGAATTTTGGATTTCTGTGCTACGCTTTAAGGTTTGCTTCCTCCCTATAGGATCGATAACCAAGACTCCATTAGAGCCTTGTATTACATGAACGATACATATACTTACATATAGGTTGGCTTCTTTCTTATTTGACTAATTATACTTTGCGACTAAACTGAAAATACTTATTTAAGATAGCCGCGATCACCTACTTGTTTTTATTCTGAGATTAATCCTACTGATGTAAACTTGTTAAAATTATGGGATTTTTTATTGATGTTAATGGAGTTTGGAAGATAAAGATTTGACACATGGTAAACTTATATTTTTCAAAGCTTAACATTCATTCTCGTGCCTAGAATTACTTTATTTCTGGTAGATTGTTTCCAAATAATCATTTAAGTGTAGAAACCCGAGAAAGATCCACTTTAAACTATTGCATTCAGATGAAGAAACCTATTAAAATTGGCTCTCTCTTTTATAAGAACAAGATTATTTTCTTAGAAGGAGGAACTACTGAAGGTATGGGTTACTCTTGTCTTATTTCCACCATGTGTATAGATTCTGGTGTCAACTGTAAGACATGGGAGAAGATTTTATCATATCATTAGCCTATTGAAAATACAAATTTGGAGATTTATGGAAAACATTTTGTATCAAGATCTAGGAGCGGAGGTTCTGACATTCCTTCTACTTCAGCTTCAGCCTGAAGTTCTAGATCATCCACTTCTGGTTCTACTTCACTGGATACTGTAATGGAGCAATTATTTATACAATAAGGAGATGTTTTGTCATTATAAAGTTAGGTGAAAAGTTTAGAAGCTTACTTGTGCCATAATGATGAGTATGCGCGGAGGAGAGCTGATATGATGTTAACTTTCATGAGGTGATGGAAAAATTCATGAAGGTTGATCATTGAGTAGAATTTCCTACTTACCTCAGTTTTACACCATATGGGACTAGTGATACAAAGGAGGATGTAGATTTGAAATTTGATGATGAGGAAGAGGATGATGAGTAGTGTATTGTTTTCTTTCCTTTACTTTGTTCTTATATTTGGGTTTTCTTTTATTATTTATTTGTAGTATTTTTGTTAGAGTGTTATGCTTGTGTTTTTGTTTGTACTTAGGTGTACATTTATATTAAACTGATGTGTTTCACCTTTTTGTTCCATTTTTTTACTGTTTACCTTTTTCTACAGTTTATGCTAGAGTAGTCTTTTATTCTGTGTTTTTAATATTATAAATGCTAATCTTAGATTTACTACTACTCAAAACCTATCTGTACTACTTGTACCTATAATGTTCTCTTATTTTTAAACTTTAAATTTTTTTCACTTTCTTCATAAATTGTCCCGTTTTCCATTAATAAAAAATTTATGTTTGGGAGAAGGGAGAAAAATTTTTTTTAAGAACTAAACCTTATTTGTCCCCAGAGAAATATATTTTTTAAATTATTTTAACATAACCTGTGGTATGTTGGGTTAGCTTTAGATAACTATATTTTTTATTTTATAAATGTTATAGAAGTCTTAAGTAATAGTTTTTAATAATAAAAGTTAGTTCTAAAGTTAAGATATTTAGTATAAAAGTATAAGATTATGCTTTTACTATTTATAATAAAGAAAATTATATTTTTGGAAATATTAAGGATCTTAGATTTACACATAAAAAGAAGGAATTAAGACATTATGAAAAATTGTTTTCAAAGCTAATAAATATCTGTCAAATAAGGAAATGTGGAATGTTTTTAACTTTAAGAAGAGGATGTTGGAGTTCAAAATCATTAAAGGCTATCCAGATATAGTAATCCTCAAATAAAATGAAATGAAAAAGAAAGGACTGAAAATGATCATAAAAGGAAAAAAAATGAAATATACGTATAGAGATGCCTAATCAAAAATTGGCTCCACTTAAGTTATCTTCAGGAAAGGAACTTAATTACATTTCTAAACTTAGTTTTAAAATATTAGTACCCTTACAAATAAATTTCTCATGAAATTTTTATTCCTGCAATTCTTCAAAGAATTCTTAAAATGAAAAATTGCAGTTATTCTTGAAATGATTAGAAAATCAGAAGTTTTATACTTGACTACTAGATATTCTTACATTTTAGTTTTAACCCGAGTTATTAAAAAAAATTTAAAATTTCACTGTTACATTTATAAGCCAAAAAATATATAAATATTTAAGTAAAACTCAATAACAAAACTTATAAATTTTTACGTAGTTAATGAGTTACTTTAGGACAAGTAACGTATAGGTTTGGGGGAATTTATCTACCTAAAAATTATATGTTTTTAGTGTACATTTCATGATCATTTTATGTACATTTTTGATGATATTGCAATTTAAAGGAAGGTATTTTGCATATTTTTGGTTTCCGGTACATGGAATAAAAATTTAGAGAAAATGAGGGCAAAATGGAGCAAAATGGAATATTTTGTATGGCACCATATTGTCACCGTTGGCGCCTAGCGCCATCTATCGAGCGAACTGGGCACTATAGTGCCCTAGAATGGCGCTATAGCACCAGTGACCATGTTTCTAGAAAATGCATTGAATTTAGCCAAAGTTTAAATGGATTCTTGAAGCAACCCTTAGTTATTTTCAGAGATCAATTAAATGGAAAATTTGTTGCACGAAGAAAGGAGACCTTTTTGAGAATTTTGGAGACTTTTTTGAGATTTTTTTGAATGTGGCTACAAATACTATAGCCCTATTTAAAATTCAGCTAAATTCAATGCATTTTCTAGAAACGTGGTTACTGGTACTATAGCGCCCCAGACTGGCGCTATAGCATCAGTAACCACGTTTCTTGAAAATGCATTGAATTTGGCCGAATTTTGAATGGATTCTTGAAGCAATGCTTGGTTATTTTCAGAGATCTATTAAATGGAAAAATTGTTGCACGAAAAAAGGAGACTTTTTTTGAAACTTTTGGAGACTTTTTTTTAGACTTTTTGAATGGGGCTACAAATTCTATAGCCCCATTCAAAATTCAACTAAATTCAATGCATTTTCTAGAAATGTTGTTACTGGTGCTATAGCGCCCTAGACTAGTGCTATAGCGCCCTAGACTGGTGTTATAGCATCAGTAACCACTTTTCTAGAAAATGCATTAAATTTGGCCGAATTTTGAATGGATTCTTGAAGCAACCCTTGGTTATTTTCAGATATTTATTAAATGGAAAAATTGTTGCACGAAAAAAGGAGACATTATTTTAGACTTTTGGAGATTTTTGAAGACCTTTTAGAGAATTTTAGAGACTTGGAGAAAATATAGAATATGGTTTTATTTTTTGTGAGTGAGTATTGTGTATTTGTCTTTGTGTGAGTATGAGTTTGGAGATTTTTTGAAGGATACTCCAGTGTTTGCGTGGGTAGAAGACATAAGGTATTTTGTATTTGCGTTTAAGTTTTTGTTGTTAAGACTTGGCTTTCAACACAAATCATGTGTTTTTTTTTTATCTCCATGAATTCTAAGTAGTTCCCTTTCTTTCTCCTTACATTTGGGAATTAACATTGTGGGATAAAAAAAATTTTAGGAATTATTTTTATTTTAAAAATTGTGACGGTATTTTCACCAATTCTTTATTGACTTTGCAAATTGGCCACTTGTGATGTTAAAATCTGTTGAGAAATATAATGACCCAGGAGGGCTTTGAATGCCTCACTTCACTTTGGAAAGAGCCATCGCAATCACCTAAGGGGGAGAGCAAAGAGAGAGAGAGATAAGTTTTGATGGGAGTCAAATTGATGCTTTTAGTGTGATAGACTAGATTCATTTATCATTAGGTTTAGAGTTTGGATCTTAAGGGTCCTTAGTAGGTCTTATAGAGAGGACACAGTGGGTAATGTGGATGTGAGAGGCCAGAATCTACTCAGAACTATTACACAAGCTGGAGACAAACTTTAGGTTAGCTAATGTTATTTGCTAGCACCAAGAGTGGGTAAAGGATATGAATGCTCCTATTTGTAACATTACACCATTTCATATTTTTAGTTATTCAAATCCTACACTGATTACCATCTCTTTGTAAGGGGAAAGATCTTTTAATAACAATCAAACTCAGTTTTATACTTTATTAGTCGTTTGAACTTAATTAAACTTTTAAATTTAGTTGTTACTTCTTGCTTAAATTTAGTTTTAATCATTGCAAACATATCAAAAATTTATTTCATATCATATTTAACTACAATTTAAATAAAATTTTGTAAGTTAATATTAAGAGTTATAGTTATCCTCGTGGGATCGATACTGGATTTTTTAAGAAAAGTTCTATATTACTTGAAACAATACGTATACTTGTTTAGTATTCTGATACACCAAAAATATGTTAGGTTTTTGCTATATAATTTGTACTCATTTTTGGTGATATTGTACTTTAAAGAAATGTATTCTTCATGTTTTGTTGCAGACAAGAAAATTTTAGGTGATTCGAAGCGAAAAGCAATGAATTTGGAGCAAAAAGATACAAAATGGAGAAAACAGCCTTCTGGCACTGCCGGCGCCCAATTCTAGATAGTTTAGAATTAAATGACAGCCCAGCACCACCAGCACCCTATCGAGCGCAGCTAGTGCCTTATCGAGCGCCGTCGGTGCCCAATGTCGGTGGAATTTAAAATTCAATGTATTTGGACACTTTTTGAAGGTTTGCTTGAGGAAACTCTTAGGGAGTTCGTTTTTAAACATTTATAGATAGTTATGGACGCCCAAGAAAGTGATATGTGAGTGTGTGTAGTAGGAGGAGAGGAAGAAAAGTATAGAGAGTGTGTTAGGGTTTAGAGAGAGAGTGTGTTAAGTCTTGTTTTGTGAGGGATTCTTCTCTAAGTAGTGTAGGAGAAGGAGGAAAGTGAGAGTTTGCTTCTTCCCTACTATTCTAAAGAGGGAATTGAGCGTTGTAGAGAAGAGAGAAAAGGATTCAAATGAACTTTGAGGGATTTACTTAGGGAAGAAATTGAGATAAGTTCTATTTACTTTTCTGGTTTGTATGACTTTGCATTCGTATATAAAATCCATATTTTTTCTAGCTTCCTTATGAATTCTGAGTAGATTTCTTTGTCTTTATTCTTGAAATGTGATGTGGTGAAGTGTTGATATAGATTTGATGTGCTATAAAATGTTAAGAAATTGTGATGGTTTTTCACATTGAACTTCATTTCCTTTTCGATCTAGCCAATTGAATTGTCAAAACTTGCTATGAAAAATTCAATCTGAAAGGACTAAGTGTTCTACAACAATAATGAAGAATCCATTCAATGTTCATGAATGAGTTGCGTAGTTCATGGGAATTCTATACAAATAAATATGGAAATATGGTTTGATGGGCGTCGAATTGGAGATTTTAGAGTGACAGGGTGAAATCCCCAATTTGGTCCTAAGGTTTGGTAACTAAAGCGATGGTTAGCCTTCAGGTGAAGGGAAGTGGGAGCTCTGAAGTGAGAGCAAGTATCTTTCAGCCTAACCTTAGATTTAGTAATTAAGCCTAGGATTTGCCAATGATCTTTGCATACTTAGAAGTCGGGGTACTCTAACAAGGGTAAAGAATATAATTGCTCCTATTTGGCACAATACAAATTTATTATAAATCAATATCAATCACTCATCATAGATTCACTACAAGAGGAAAGATACTTCTCCATATCAGAACCTTTCAATACAAAACTGAGTGTGTGTTAGTTAATCCTATTTAGAAATTTAGAAAGTAATTCTTGTTAGCTTAGCCATAGTTATCTTTGCACTAGGAACTTAAATAGTACTTGAACCTGTATTTTGAATTTAGTATTGGATTTCAAATATTTGTTATATTTTGATAAAGTTCCTACCTTCCATGTGGGTTCGATAACTAGGACTCTACTAGAGCTCTGTATTACTTGAACGATACGTATACTTGCGTATGCGAGTGACTGCCTCATTATTAAATTGATCTTATTGTGAAACTGAACTAAAACTATTCTTTGTATATTAACGTTAGAGCCAGCGCACCTGACACTAGTAGGTCGAGTCAAGTATTTGGCGTTGTTTCCAGGGAAGGTATAAAACGGTAACTATTAAAATTGCAGTATTTGAAAACCTTTACTTTATTATTTGCAATTGTATGTGTGCTTGTTTACTTGTTATTGTATTTTGTGTGACTTTATATGCATAGGATTGGATCTGTAGGTTTAGTGTCTTACGATTTAGAATTAGAGCACATTGTTAGAAAAATTCATAAATGACAAAAAAAATCTGAAAAATCCTCACAACATGGCGAACAATCAAAATATACCAAGACCTTTACGAGATTATGCAAACCCAACAGCAGATGAAATTCACTTAACTATCCAAAATCAAGATGTTGCTGCTAATTAATTTGAGCTTAAATCTGTTGTTATCCAAATGGTACAAAATAATCAATTTGGAGGAACATCGAAAAATGATCCTAATTTACATCTCGCTAGTTTTCTAGAACTGTATGCTACTTATAAATACGATGGAGTGTCAAATGATGTTGTCAGACTTAGACTTTTCCTTTTTCATTAAAGGATAAAGCTAAGATGTTATTAAATCTGTTAGCACCTGGATCAATTAAAACTTGGGGAGAACTTTCAAAAGATTTTCTGTCAAAATATTTCCCTCCATCAAAAACTGTGAAGCTAAAAAATGATATTACATCTTTTTGTCAGTTTGAAGGGGAATCAATATATGAAGCTTGGGAAATATTGAAAGATCTTCTTAGGAAGTGCCCACAACATGTTATACCAGTTTGGTTAATAATTCAAACATTTTATAATGGATTATTGTGATCTCTAAGATCAATTACAGATGTTGTTTCTGGTGGATCATTAATATCAAAACCTTTTGATGAAGCATATTAATTAATAGAAGTGATGGCTACTAACAATTTTCAATGGCCCTCTGAACGGGTAAATCCTAAAAGAGTAACTCCTATTCATGATTCTGATGCTATAACTATGATATTCTATCAAATTGCTGCCCTTTCGAAAAAAATAGATCAATACGGAATGAATTATTCTCAAACACCCCCAGTGTTAGAGGAAAATTCATTAGGATAGATAATAGAATCTCAAATGCCCTATGAGACCTTAAATGCTATAAATAATAGACCCAACAATCCTTATTCAAATAATTATAATTCTGGTTGGAAGAATCATCAATAAGAGTCACTAAACCCTATTGACCCAACATGTCAACCCTTTGACCAAAAAGTCAACATTGGTCAAACTTGTCAATCCTTGACCCAATGACCAACCCATTGACCTAAAAGGGCAACCTTTGACCAAAAAGTCAATTTTGTCAAAATTGTCAATCATTGACCGAATGACCAACCCTTTGACCCAATAGGTCAACCTTTGACCTAAAAAGTCAACTTTGGTCAAATTGGTCAATTTTTTACCTAATGACTACCACATTGGTCAAATCTTGACCTAACCAGTCAACCCATGAACTGAAAACCATTACATTGACATCATAGGTCAAACCTTGACTTAAACAGACCAAATTGATTAAATTGGCCAACCTAAGATCTAAAAGAATAACACATTGACATCACTGGTAAATTATTGACCTAATCAACTAAACATTGGTCAAGAAGTCCAATACAAAATCCAAAAGTCACCACATTGACCCTTGGATTGACCTAAACCTTCAAATTGGTCAACATGAAAACATTAAACCCTAAACGACAAAATCTTTGGACCTAATGCCTAATCTAACCAAGAAAAGGTTAAGCAAAGTCAAAATTGGTCACCTTTGGACTTAATGGGTCAACCTAAGTCAACATAGGTCAACCAAGGTCAACATTGGACAACTCTAGTCAACATTTATCAAATTTGGTCAATATACCTAATTTTGAACAAAAAATGATAAAAATTAATCAAATAATTAATCCAAAAATTATTTTGATTAATTTATTGGCTAATAATATAATTTCCAATACTTTTGATTAATTACATAATAAATTAAAAATGGAAATACAATTAAAAAGCCATAAAATGACATTTTGACACATGACATCATATGTGACATAAAATTCCCATAATTTATTTTAAAATCAAAACTAAATTATGGAGAAACACTAGTGAGTCACCCATGACTCATTAAGACCCATTATGACATAAATTAACCATGGGACAAATCAATTAACCTTCATGTTTAACCTTGGGTTAAGGATCATTGTTGCACAAAAATGAAGTGGCATCTCCCCTCCATTTCAAAGCCATGACTCACCTCTCCTTGACAATGAGGTGGTCGGCCACATTGAGGATGAAATGCCATGCCTCATGGACTACCCAACGAGAAGAAAACACCATCTTCAATTGTCTTTTTACCATGGTTAACTAAAATGTAAATTCATCATGATTCCATGATGAGAGAGCTTCAAAGGTGGCAATCAAACATAATGCCCATGGGAGATGATTTAGGTGAGTCACCATGCACCTCTACCATAACCCAATCAAGGAAAAAGCTTTGCTACACCACCCTTTTAACCATGGTTAACTCATCATAACAATACAAAAAAAATGAAGAAGATGAAGGCTTACATGGCAACCTCTCAAAGCTTCACCAAGAGTATGACAAAACTCACTTGGGGAATGTTCATTCAACAGGATATAATTAGACATAACCACCTCACAGGAAAAATAATAATGAAAAGCCAAAGCCATGGATTAAAATCTCACCATAAATGAACTTGATATGGATATGCCTAGGAAAGCTCAAGTGTGATAATTCTCAATCAAAGAACTTATCCACAGACATTATTAGCATGATAAAAGCTTCCCCAAATGAACCTAAGCTCCTCCCATAGCCATTCATGGCTATATAAGGATCTAACTCGAAATTTTAAGGAGAGGAGAGGAAAAATTGGAGATAGCCAAAATTTACCTAATTCCCAAAACTCTCAACACAAAAGATACTCCATATACCCTGAACAATTAGTTCCTCATGGAATAAAGGCCTAAAGCTCACCCAATCCTCTCAATTTGATCAACCCAAAATACCTTAAAACAAAAAATTTTGGGAGTATTAATCCAAACCCTTCAAAACTCCAAATTAACTTATCCATAACCATCTAGGGAGTAAACGAGGATGAGCCCAATCCAAATTGGCCTTCCACATGGTTTATAACCATTGATTGACCACACTTATCCAAACGAGCCCCTTTTGATCAAAATCATGCAAGGACTCAATTTGAACTCAAATTGAGTTGAGGGAAAGCCTTCTCAGGACCAATCTAAGCTTCCAATCAATTCAATTCAAAGCTAGACTTACTGAGGCCAAGGTATGGATTTTCCACTTTAGTGACGTTTGGGTTTCACACTTTGTAAAACAAACAATTTCAGAACTCATACATCACCGTATGGATGGGTTCATCATCTCAAAATGATCTTATATAAACAAATTTCACTCTATTTCATTAAGAATCAAGTGATATCTTGTTCCTAGATCATGGACGGTCTGCTGGATCGAAGGAAATGAACAGGATGAAGGGATGTCGTCCATTTCAGTGTTTTGGAAACAGACGATTGTGATTAAAATTTGTCTTTTCTGCTGTTCGGATCCTCGCATAGGATCTGCCTCCTTTCGACCCGTCGGAGGACACGCGGTAGCTGAAGATTTATCTGGATTTCATTAATTCTAGATAAACCTTAAAACAATCAAAATTACATATCTTAACATAGATAAATCCTAAAAATTTGACAAAAATACCCCTGAACTCAGCATGAAGAGGAGAAAATTATGAGACTAAGATCATAATTTCATTCTGATAATTTAATTTTTAAATAATTAAATACTCTCTGGAGTACTTTAGTTATTAAAAATTAATTATAAAACATAAAATATGAAAATTTTGGAAAATTATCTCTAGGCCCTTCGGAATATCCCTTAATTTTTCCAAGGCTAGAAAAATCCTTTAAGACACAATTTCCTAATTTTCCACACACTTTGTAATTATTTTTAAAAATAACTATAAAAAATGAAAATTAAGGAAAATAAAATTGGAAAAATGGTTAGGAAATTTAAGTTGACATACAACAACCTTAAAATGACAATTCTTAAACCATTAAACAATTTTAAATGACATTTTAAAATTAGGGATAAAAATTATTAATTAAAAATTAATATTTCAAAACCCTAAAAATCCTCTCCTTACCGAACTTAGCCCATTTCACAATGGACTAAGTCAAAATTGATTCTAACCCAAAATAGACTTTAGATAAGCCTTAATTAGGACTAAGACACCAAATTAGGCCTAATTAGAAGCTTAATTAACCTTAATTATATTAGGTTTAATACAAATTAAACTTTAAATTAAGTTTAAGGACATATTAAACTTAACTCATTAAACCTTAACTACGTTAAGTTTAATCCAAAATCATACTTTAATTATGTTTAAGGACATATTAAACTCAATTAACCTATGAAACCTTAATTACATTAGGTTTAATACAAAATCAAACTTTAATTGAGTTTAAAGACATATTAAACGTAATTAACTCATAAAACCTTAATTACAATTGGTTTAATAAAAAATCACATTTTAATTAAGTTTAAGGACACATTAAACTTAAGTAACCCATTAAACTTGAATTATATTAGGTTTAATAAAAATCAAATCTTAAAATCAAATCCTAATCAAACTTAATCAAATATTAAAGGCATCAATTAGGTCTAACCCATAAGACCTAATTAACTATTAAGTCTTAACCACATTAAGATTAATCAAATGCCCTAATCAACCATTAAACCCTAATTAGGTTTAACCTATATTAAACCAAATCAACTTAAACATTATATACATTAGGTTTAAGTAACTCTTAAACCCTAATTAGGTTCAACCCATATTAAACCTAATTAATCAACTTAAACCTTACTTACAATAAGTTTAAGTACCTCTTAAACCCTAATAAAGCTTAACCCATATTAAACCTAATTAATCAACTTAAACGTTACTTAAATTAGGTTTAATTAACTCTTAAACACTAATTAGGCTTAACCCATATTAAACATAATTAATCAACTTAAACCTTACTTACATTAGGCTTAAGTAACTCTTAAACCCTAATTAGGTTTAACCCATATTAAACCTAATTAATCAACTTAAACCTTACTAACTTTAGGCTTAAGTAACTCTTAAACCCTAATTAGGTTTAACCCATATTAAACCAAATTAATCTACTTAAACCTTACTTACATTTGGTTTAAGTAACTCTTAAATCCTAAGTAGGTTTAACCCATATTAAACCTATTTAATCAACTTAAACCATACTTACATTAGGTTTAAGTAACTCTTAAACCCTAATTAGGTTTAACCCATATTAAACCTATTTAATCAACTTAAACCTTACTTACATTAGGTTTAAGTAACTCTTAAACCCTAATTAGGTTTAACCCATATCAAACCTATTTTACCAACTTAAACCTTACTTACATTAGGTTTAAGTAACTCTTAAACCCTAATTAGTTTTAACCCATATTAAACATAATTAATTAACATAAACCTTACTTACATTTACTTTAAGTAACTCTTAAACCTAATGAGGTTTAAGTCATATTAAACCTAATTAATCAACGTAAACCTTACTTACATTAGGTTTTAGTAATGCTTAAACCCTAATTTGGTTTAACCCATATTAAACCTAATTAATTAACTTAAAGCTTACTTACATTAGGTCTAAGTAACTATTAAACCCTAATTAAGTCTAAAACATTAGACTTAATTAAACTATTAAACCTTAACCAACTAAGGTTTAATCAAACCTAAACCCTAATTAAGTCCAACACATTTGACTTAATTAGACTTTAAACCTTAACTAACTAAGGTTTAATCAAACCTAAATCCTAATTAATTCTAACACATTAGACTTAATTAAACGATTAAACCATAACCAACTAAGGTTTAATTAAACTTAAACCCTAATTAAGTATAACACATTAGACTTAATTAAATTATTAATCCTTAACCAACTACGTTTATTCAAACTTAAACCCTAATTAAGTAGACTTAATTAAACTCTTAAACCTTAACCAACTAAGGTTTAATCAAACCTAAACCCAAATTTAGTTTAACACATTAGACTTAATTAAACTATTAAAACTTAACCAACTAAGGTTTAATCAAAACTAAAACCTAACTAAGTTTAACACATTAGACTTAATTAAACTATAAAATCTTAACCAACTAAAGTTTGATCAAATCTAAACCCTAGTTAGGTCTAACACATTAGACTTAATTATATTTTTAAAACTTATCCAATTAAAGCTTAATTATACCTAGACCTAAACCTAACTTAGATCCAATCCATGTTGGACTTAAGTCAAACCTAACTTAAGTTCAAAATGACATGAATCTAAGCTAACTTAAACCTAACTTAAGTCCAACTTATATTGGATTTAAAACAAACCTAACCTAGGTTTAACATGACATGAATCTAAGTTAACCTAAACCTAACTTAAGTCCAACCTATATTGGACTTAAGTTAAACATAACTTAAGCTCAACATGACGTGAATCTAAGTTAACCTAAAACTAATTAAAGTACAACCCATATTGCACTTAAGTCAAACCTAATTTAGGCTCAACATGACATGAATCTAAGTTAACTTAAAACTAACTAAAGTCTAATCCATATTGGACTTAAGTCAAACTTAACTTAGGTTCAACATGACATGAATCTAAGTCAACCCAAACCTAACTTAAGTTCAATAGAAATTGAACTTAAGTCAAACCTAAACCTTAGGTTTAACCTAACTTAAACCTAAGTCAAACTCAACATCAATTTTAGGTTTAACTTAAATTGAACCTAACATGACATCAAAATTAAGTTTGACTTATATTGAACTTAACTTACAAAAATTTATTTGAGTTCAACCCAACTTAAACCCAAGTTAACCTAAACATTAAGTTCAATATATGTTGAACCTAACTTGATCAAATAATTAAACCAAAAATATTATATTCAATTGGAATTGAATCTAATTATCAGGCTTCTAATTAATTTAAAACTTTTAGATTCAAATAACATTGAATCTAAAATAATAAAATCTAACTTTTTGTCAGATTTTAAATTTAATCGACATTAAATGTAACATTTTCAAACAACATCGAATCTAAAATATTAAAATCTAAAATTTTTAGATTTTAAGTCTAATCAACATTAGACTTAACTTTTTTAGATTCAAAAGACATTAAATCTAAAATATTAAAATCTAACTTTTTATTAGATTTTAAGTTTAATTAACATTAAAATTAAAATGACATTGAAATATAACTTAAGTTTAATCTACATTTTCTTAAATTCTAATACTCGTTTTCTTGAAAGTTAAGTCTTTGCATATTATAGGGTGTGCTAACTTTGTTTTGTAGGACGATCAAGATGAAACGATGACATTAAATTCATTTTAGAATTTCTTTGCATGTTAAAGGGTGTGCTAACCCTGTTTTGTAGGACGACATTCCGAAGAAGGGACAAACGACAACAAAAAAAAATAAAATCATAAGGACATCAAAACAACTAAATTGACAAAAAGAAACAAAACAAACAACATTACAATGACAAAACCAAGACAAAACCAAACCAAGAACTTTTAGGATAGTCACAAAACCAAAAACTTTTAGGATAGCCACCAAACAAATGATGCCAATCACAATAAAATGACAAATAACAAAATAAAATAAAAATGACATAATAAATGATCTTGACAAAATCAAATTTTTAAGGGAAGTATGATAAATTACCCCCTAGGATTGAACGTTGACGTCTATTTCCTTGTTTTTAAAACTTCTTTGAAAACAAGTGATTAACATTAAACAGAAGTTTTCTTAGAAAATCATAATTGTCTAAGATGGAATTAACTATAGGAGCTTACTCCTATAAGAGATGTAAGAATTCAGGATAGATATTAAATCTAAAAATATTTGGTTACCAAAATTTCATTATCCTTATATAGAAAATCTAGGATAAGTCATTATAGAATTTCTTTTATAGGGATTATCACCGACATCTCTTTTTTACTGTTTTCTATCTTATTAGCCCTTATTTTCTTCAAATTTCTTATTATCTAAGAACCTTTTTATGGGATCCAAAGGAATAAGATTTATTTAAGGTTAGGGAAATATTATTGATAAACAGAGTGAAAACTCCAAACAATGACATCGATATTGACATTGAAGAAAATTTCCAACACGGCTATGAACGCCGACATGTGCACATCAATGTATTGGAGATATCAGAGGAGAAGATACTACTAAGACTGATGAAGAGTAGTGACTCTACTTTACATTTAGTATCTGGTACTTTTATTTTACTTTTGTGTGATTAATGTTGGTTTGATTAACTATGTATTGTGTAATTGGAACTTATTTTGCTTAGATTCTGTGTTTGTGTTTAGTTTTCAGCATTAGATATCATAGTGCGCCTACATTGCTGAAGTTATATGGCTTGATGAACTTATATGTGAATGCTTAAGTGTGTATGTTTGGAATGTGGATTTCATATATTAACGTGATGTTTTGTGTTGTTTGTGTAGATTTGTTGTTAGTTAGTTGCTTAATTGACGAAATAGATGCTTAAAGAGGCTAATTATGTAATGGAGTAACGTTGAAATGATCAAAATTGCAAAAATTTTATGGAGAATAAAATTGAACTGGCTCTACCAGCTCTAGATTAGGCGCCGTCGGCACCCAAATATAGAGAGTTTAGGAATTAATTTGAATAGAGCAGCACAGGCGCTCTATCGAGCGTCGCCGGCACCTGAATACAGAAAGATCTGAAAACCCTCTTTATTTCTCGATTTTTGCCCTGGGACCCTCCATTTGCGCCATTTCCATCGTCTTCTACCTCCAGCCAACACATTTTTGAGATCTAGGACTTGCTTTATCGTGGATATAAGGTGATTTCAAGGCTTAAAAAGTGTGGATCTTATCTTCTCTTGGATACAGAGAGTTCAGTTTTCACCATGGAAATTTTTCACATTACTTAGATTCAAGATTTGGAAATTTTGTGAAGTTTTGAGATTTTCCATAGTGATTTAAGCTCTTATTTACTTAGATTTTCTTTAGGAGTCTCTTACATTGTGATTTTGAAATTTATATGATTTTCTTGCAAGAGAATATTTAACATGGATCCTAAAACAAGTAAAGGCAAGAGAAAGTTGGATTTTGATGAAGATAGATTTGTTAATGTGAAAGCACAATACCATTTCAATTCATTTCTTCATAACAAAAAGTGTATTCAAGGCCGAGCTTTTAAAAATCTGGGTGAATCTGTAGAGCAGTTGATTTTTGATTGAAACTGGGAAACATTTTGTTATTTTACTGCTAATGCTATTATAGGAACTGTTCGAAAGTTTTATGCAAATCTTCCTTAGACTGAAACGGATTATGTGCTTGTTTGAGTAAAATGGTAGAATTCACCCCCAATGAATTAATGATTTTTATCAGTTACGGGGGATGAGATTTTGTGAGTATGAAAACTTTGATATAAGGGAGCCTGATATGAAAGAAGGGATTGTGTTTCTTGCTGATGGAAGAGGGGAATGGAGAACAAAGCAAAAATATATGATTAATTTACATGCTTCCAAGTTAAATGTAGCTTCTAAAGCATGGCACCATTTCATCTCTACATGACTACTACCTTCTTATCATCACAATGAAGTCACTAGAGATAAAGCAATTCTAAATCCTGGCATTCAGACTATGAAATAAATTAATATTAGTTCGATTATTTTCAAGAATATCCAGATTATTGTTAGAGGAGAAACCACTGGTGGATTAGGACATCCTGCCCTGATTCATGCATTATGTGCACGGTCTGGAGTTGAGTATGATAGTTCTGAAAAGTTAGTCCATCCACTGAGACCTATTACCAAGACCATTATTCGTATATGAGTCTCATGTGGTTGGGAGAGGAGAAAGTAGGAGTACTGATATTCCTACTACCAATCAGGATATTTCATCTACTTCTGAGCCACCTACATTATCTAATGTTATGGAGCAATTGAGGATTCAGAGTGCCAGTATAGATAGACTCCATAGCATGATGGATGACTTTGAGCCTAGGAGTGATGTGAATGAAGATTATTTGAGGAGGAGAGTTGAGTATAATATTGCTTACCACGAAGCTCAGGTCAGATTCATGAGGGGAGACTCTGGAGTGATATTTCTTACTTGTTTCTTTTATGTTCCTTTCTGACCTGATCATACAGAAGAAGCTGGTGATGATGATTGGCAGTTTTGTGATTTCTGTTTTTCTTTGTGTGTTTTAATACTTCGTTGTGTTTGGTGTTTGTTTTTATGTTATTAGTGTAGTTTATTAAAGTATCTGTGTTGAAAAAAAATGAATGAAAATATAATGAACTTTGTGTTAGTTTTTTTAGTGATTTGTATTGAGATTGTGATGTTATGTTGGATATTTAATGTTTAAGTGTTTAATATTTCTTCACCCTTGCAAAACTTTTAATGTTATATATCACTGTTTCTAACTGTTTCATGCTTGCTAGCTTAATGTTTTTGATGAATACCAGCATAACTTCAGTAGATTTCAAAATCTCAACACAAAAAGGTTAGTTTTCTTTTAGTCTCTACCTTTGCAAATTAATTTGTAATGAAAAACTTAAGTTTGGGGGAGGGTAAAATATTAACTCTTATTTGTTCTCAATTAAAATAATTTCAAAAATTATTAGCATGACTTTTAGTAGTTGAACCTAACTTTTAAGAACTAAATTTTTTATTTCATTTAAATATTATGGTATTTTTGAATGAAAGAATTTAATAATAAAGGTTAATTTTATAAGGTTAAGATATTTAGTATGAAAGGATTGGACTATAGTTGACTATTTAAAGCAAAGAAAACTGTATTTTTGAAGTGTTAAGAGACTTAAAGAACTATGTATGGAGAAAGAATTATGACGTTATGATGAATTATAAAGAAGATATATATTTATAAAGTAAGGAGGTGTTTCAAGTTTCAACTTTAGAAGGAGGAGAGTGAAGTTCAAAACTATTAAAGACTATCCAGATATAGTAATCCTCGAAAGAAAGAAGAAAAAAAGAAAGAAAAAGAGAAAGATATGAAAAAGAAAAATAAAGAAAAAGGAAGAAAGTATGTGTGAGGAGAAGCTTGAGGAGATGCCCAATCAGAAATTTTAAATCAACCTTAAACGGGAGAATTTTGTTACATCTCTGAATTTATAAATAAAAGTATTAGCCTAGTTTCTAATAGAGCTTGCATGAACTTCTTTATTATATAGTCTTTCAAGGCACCCTTAATGTGGCAAATTATGGTTCATCTTGAAATGAATAGAATACTAGAACTCTTAAACTTGACTACTGAATGTTCTTATACCTATAATTTTAACTTGAGTTACTGAATTTCTTTCTAAGAATCTTACTATAAGACTTATTTGAATAAAAAAAATCATAGTATTCTATAAGCAAAAAGTTCATTACTTTGAGTTATATTTTTAAGTAGTAAAAGGATTACTTTAAGACAATTTATAGTGAAGTTTGGGGGATTTTGATACACCAAAAATATGTTAGGTTTTTACTATACAATTTGTACTCATTTTTGGTGATATTGCACTTTAAAGGAAGGTATTCTTTATGTTTTACTGCATGTATGAAGATTTTAAGTGATTTGAGAAAAATGAAGCGAAAAGGAATGAATTTTGAGCAAAAAATATGCAAAACGGAGAAACAGACTTCTGGAGCCACCGATGCCAGAATGGCTGCCGTCGGCGCCCAACTCTAGAGAGTTTAGAATAAATTGACAGCCCAGCGCCACAGGCACCCAATGTCGGTGGAATTCAAAATTCAATGTATTTGGACGCTTTTTTGAAGGGTTTCTTAAGGAAACTCTTGGGAATTCGTTTCTAAACTTTTATAGACATTTATGGACACCCAAGAAAGTGGTGTGTGTGAGTGTGTGTAGTAGGAGGAGAGGAAGAGAAGTGAAGAGAGTGTGTTAGGGTTTGGAGAGAGTGTGTGTTAAGTTCTATTTTAAGATGGATTCTTCTCAAAGGAGTGTAGAAGTAGGAGGAAAGTGAGAGTTTGCTTCTTCCTTACTATTCTAAAGAGAGAATTGTGCGTTGTAGAGAAATGAGAAAAGGATTCAAAAAAACTTCAAGGGCTTTGCTTGGAGAAGAAATTGAGATAAGTTGTATTTACTTTTGTGGTTTGTATGAATTTTCTTTTATATATAAAATCCATGTTTTGTTATATCTTCCTTATGAATTCTGAGTAGATTTCTTTGTCTTTCTTCTTACAATGTGATGTGGTGAAGTGTTGATGTAGATTTGATGTGCCATAAAATGTTAAGAACTTGTGATGGTTTTTCACTTTGAACTTCATTTACTTTTCGATCTAGCCAATTGAATTTTTAAAACTTATTCTGAAACATTCAATCCGAAAGGATTAAGTGCTCTACAGCAATTGTGGAGAATCCATTTAACGTCCATGAATGAGTTGCGTAGTTCATGGGAATTAAGTGCAAATAAATTGGGAAATATGGTTTGATGGGTGTCGAATTGGTGATTTTAGAGTGACAGGATGAAATACCCCATTTGGTCCTATGTTTTGATAACTAAAGTGAGGGTTAGCCTTCAGGTGAAGGGAAGTGGGAGCTCTGAAGGGAGAGCCAGTATCCTCCCAGCCTAATCTTAGATTTAGTGACTAAGCCTAGGATTTGCCAATGCTTTTTTCATATTTGGAAGAGGGGGTACTCTGACGAGGGTAAAGAATATAATTGCTCCTATTTGACACAAAGCAAATTTATTATCAATCTATATGAATCACTCATCACATAATCACTGTAAGAGGAAAGATACTTTTCCATATCAGAACCTTTCAATACAAAACTTAGTGTGTGGTAGTTAATCTTGTTTAGAAATTTTGAAAGTAATTGTAGTTAACTTAGCCATAGTTATCTTTGTACTAGAAACTTAAATAGTAATTGAACTTGCATTGTGAATTTAGTATTGGATTTCAAATATTTGATATATTTTGATAAAGTTCATACCTTCCTCATGGGATCAATTACCAGGACTCCACTTGAGCCCTGTACTATTTGAATGATGCGTATACTTGCATATGCGAGTGACTGCCTCATTATTATTTTGATCTTATTATGAAACTGAACTGAAACTATCTTTTGAATATTGACGTTAGAGGCAACACACCCGACACTAGTAGGTCGAGTCAAACCCCTAGTGTAAAAACTTTCTTTATATTTTCTAAATCATTTAATTTATTCACACTAGCTACTAAATATAATTTGAGAAAAGTTTTTTGTAATTATAAGAAATATAAAAATTAACGTAATTGTGGGTCGGGTAAGTTTACACATTTGATGCATCTCACCAAGCCCTCTTGAGGGAAAAGAGAGAGTTTGACTTAGTGCTGAAATAAATGCTAAAAGTTTCCTTAAAGTGGAATATCTTAATGAACTACTATCAGAACTGAAAATTCTTAAGGGATATAAGGCCAATGTAAAAACTCTATAACGTAGTATGCCAATGGGAAGTTCATTCTCAAGCAACAAGTGAAGATGGTGATGTCTAACAAGGTAAGGCTCGAGAGAGACCTTTTTTACTGCAAAGAAGCATACACAACCTTTAATAAATCCATTGGAAAGATTCATAAATAAAATGAGGTGAGAGAAGATCTCAAAATGGTGCAAATGAAATTTAAATAGAAGCAGACAAGGTTTAAGTCACTCTCATAAGAGACAAAGAGATTCTGAGATAAGTGGGCCGATTAGAAGGAACATATGGAGAGCATGGTAACTGAGAAACCTATCCTACCTTACCACTTGTTATACATATGAAGATATTCAGATAGATAATTATGATCAGACTATGGAGTCTATTCTGGGGATACTAGTGCATGGAGAAACCCTTCCTCTAATGTAGAATGATACTATATGTTTTCTTATTTTCTTCTCAAAGCTCTCAGATCAAGATGGTAGAGATATACCTACAATAAAACATGACTAATTACTTAAGTCGTAATTTTATGGATTTCAAATTGAATAAACAATTTCCCCAAATATAAAATGAACTAAATAGAAATTGTTTTGAATGAAACACACATTTTTGTCTAATATTGATTGTCATAGCCCCGTCAGACACCTAAAAATGTCCTCCTTTTTATATACATGTTATGATCATTATTAATGAGATTGCACTTTAAAGGAAGGTATTTTGTGTACTTTTGGTTTCAGGTGCAAGACATGGAGATTTGGAGAAAATGCAGCAAATATGGTGCAATCTTGAGTCAAGTGGAGCAAGGAAGAAATTCTAACCTGACGTATTTTGATATGTCTTTATATGCTTAAATTCCTTTACATTTATCAAATGTTTTTGAATAAAAATTCACTTAAATAAAGGTTTTTTCATGTTTATCTTCCAGGTATAGCACTTGGAGTGGTCTGGAGCTGAAACAAGAGGAAACGGGGGTGATGCCAACAGGATGGTGCCTAGGAGTCAGAAAGTGGTGCTTAGGCACTAGTCTTGCCCAGAATGGATTTTGATTTTATGAATGACATTATATTTCCATCTATAGTTGATACAAGCATGATAATACTTAGAATTTATGTCTCCAAACACAAATCTAGTCACAAAAGCTTTTTGATTGAGAAAACTTGCCTAGAGATGATATTTAGAAGGTGTTCATTGGTTGCAAAAGTGTTGATTCATCCTCCTAACTACTATCATTCTTATGTTCTTGTTTTTTGGCTTTCTGTTCAGCCATAGGCATCTTTTAAAACATCCCCAAAGAAATCCCAATTCCACTTTTGTAACTTGTTTCCAATCTTCTTTTGAAGAGCCCATAATTTGAGCCAAGGGTCAGCCAGAGATTCATCTAGCCATGTCTCAGAAACAACTTGAAGGAACTCAGGCTGAGATGACCACATGGTTTGGTATCTAAAAGTTAACATCCCATGATGTAAGGAACAAGATATTGAAATAAGAAGTGGTCTATGATCAGAACCAACCATGGAAAGGTGGAGAATGGTGGCATGAAGGAAATTTTGGATGCAGCAGTAATTAACTAGAAATCTCTCCAGCCTTTCACAAAGCTAGACTCTTCTCCAAGTAAAGCTAACACCCTGATATCCCACATCATGTAGAACTGTTGCTTGAATGTTGTCATAAAATATTGTCATTGTTGAAAGATCAAGAGGACTTCCTCCCTTTTTTTTTAGTAGAAGAAGAGAGACAATTGAAATCCCACCCACTGATCCAACTATTGGATATGATTAGAATGATGAGCAAAATCATCCTCCATAACTCCTTTTGGGCATTGACTGTACAACCATCATAGAGAAAAAAGGCAAACCTAAAGTGTCCAACAATGTTGATTGCTAGATGAATAACTAATGGTGGTCTATAAGAACAATCCAAGTCACTTCTCTTCTATAAAGGATCAAGATTTTATTGCTTATGTTAGAAAAATGCTTATAGCTATAAAATTTCTTGTGGACTTTGTGGGGATGTTTATAAATCATGGGGTCCAAGATTGCAATACACCAAGGTTTATGCATCCTATTAGAATTTAGGAGTCTATTAAGGGACTTGGGATGTGCAAGGCCCCTAATATTCCAACTGAGCAAGTTAATCATAATGTATTAATTTTCCTCTCCCCGTAGTTGTCCCAAAGAGTGAGTCAATCTTCTAATTGAACAAATGGCCTCCAATGATAATTGTTGTGTCATCTTGTAGATTTTTTATTATCTAAAATCCTTTCTTCTTCTTCTTAGGTTTTTGATCTGCCTTCCTCTAGAGCTATTCCCATGTTTTCAATGTGGTCATCAATGGATGTATCAAATTGATTAGTTATGGGAGTTGGTGGTTCAATATTCATCTCCACTCTTTCCAAAAGATTTTTCTTAACGGTTGGTTGTATAACGGTTTCTTCTTGTGGGGATGAGGTTGCCTGATGCACCTCTAGTATGTAAGTACTTATATCTTCTAAGGATTATTGTCCCACTTCATCCTCAACATTCTCTTCTTGTACTAAAGTGAAAAGTTCTAAAGCTGCAAGAGGGGGGTCATTCTGAGTCAGGGGCTGCTTTTCAATTGGATTGGTAGAATCAAAAGTGCTAAGATAGTCTTTTGTAGAACCATCTATATGGATGGGTTTATTTTTCTTCATACGAGGATTTAATCTATAACACTTAGCTCACTATGCCTAAAAATTTAATAGTTACTATAGTACTAGGATTTTGGTTGCTTGACCACTTATTGTCAGTATACATTATGAGCTGTTCCTATCCTTATCTCATTAACTTCAGGATGGGTGATATCTCACAAGCATTCATTCTTCTGAATGTCTAGTGAGATTGAATGTAGAAATGTCTAGCTTCATTGGCCTTCCTAATATGGCTCCTAATGAAAAGAGGATTTGGTGATTAAATGAATGATGTTTTAAGCTAGAGAATTTGAACCATATTGGAACAATGGGAGGTTCTTGAGTGGGGTCAAAGTTAGCGGTCCATTTGAGTAGATTCATAAATTTCCCCTCTATGTTAATGTAATTTTTAAAAAATATTTTATCATGGTCCTCTTCCTTATAAAGTTTTATAATGACATGTCTGCCATCAAAGCTCCCAACCTTCCAAGCACCCACTAGCTTCATATCATCAAATTATGTCTTGATAAACTCCATCCTTGAGTGGCCCAATTGAAACTTCCCAACTTACGTGAACTTCTATACATCAGCCAAAAAGTTCAAGTCATTCTTAGAGATGAAAAGTGCTAGTTTGCCTCCTTTTTTACTAGATTTCTTGATCAAAGTGCAGTCACCATGTCCCTCCAAGGATTCATGGTACATTTGCAGAAAAACTAGTTTATCAATAACCAAGACACCAGAATCACAATGAGTTATATCTTGAATAATGAAAATGCATTTAGAGGGTAAACGGGTGTTGGTGGGTTCAATAGAAGGGTCCATTCAAAAAATGGAAGATGAAAATAGTAATGGAACAGTAAAATCCACCACAAAAATTTAAAAATGCAAAATCTAGGAAAACAAAAAATTACAAAAAGTTGTGGAGAAGAGTGAGAAGTCAATTCTAACAACCAAACTAGTTCGAGAGCAGAGCTAAGAGTGTCAACAAAACAAATGAAGGGGCCATGGTGCCCAAACCCCTAGCAGAGCTGCGGCCACGACCATGGTGAGAATTATATATATATATATATATATATATATATATATATATATATATATATATATATATATATATATATATATATATATATATATATATATATATATATATAGGCAATGTATATTTTTATTATATCTAGGAAAGTCTCGTTACATCTTAAATGAGGGATAGGAAGAAGATCCCCATGCAAAAGAAGACTAAAAGCATAAAAAAGAGAAGATCTATCTTGATAATAATCATAAATACAACATAGAAGCAAATTTGAGGAGGAAGCTCTAGTGGCAAGCCAGTTCGCAGGTTGATTTCCTTCTCTATACACATGATTCCACCCGATATGCTGAGATGAAGTGATTTGAATGATTTTGTTAATCCAAATCTGTATGTACCAAGGAGCAGCAACCTTATGCAGTAGAATATTTAATAAGGTAGCAGAATCAGTCTCCATATGAATAAATTGATGATTATTCATTATAGCTGCTTTCGGTCCCCAATAAATAGCAATAGTTTCAGCCAAGAGAGCATTATTGGCAATAATTGGAGCTGCCAATATCGATAAACATTTGCCATTATGATTCCTTCCAAGTATACTAATACCAACTGAACCTGATTTATAACTACCATCAACATTAATTTTAATCCATGGAAATAAATGAGGACTCCAATTAATCAACAAAGGCTTGGCAACCCCATGATGTTGAAGTGCTTCCTTATCTTAAACAGAGAGGCCAAACAGTGCTCCCATTCAATTAGAGTCAAAAGTTACAAAAATGTTGAAAGAAGGAAAACCCTCTAACCAAGATCCTAATGGTTCCTTCAATAACTACAACTCCACACAAAACAATAAAATAGGTGATTTACAACCCATTCTTACATGTATACCAATTCCAAAGAATTACACTAGGAAGCATCAAACAACAAAACAAATTTTAGCTGGCCTCTATTCTGAGGTGGGGGGCAGCTAGATGGTCACCATCCATCAAAATTTTTAATTGGGGAGTAGGAGTTGTAGAAAGTACCACAGAAGATGAGTGAAGACCAGACCTGGCAAGCCAATCAGCTAGTTTGTTCCCTTCTCTAAAAATGAATTGGAAAGTAACTTCAAATTGGGATCTGAAGTGCTGAATTTTTTTTGACCCACTGAGAATGGTGTAATGAGATGTGGCTGTCAGAATTGAGCATTTGGAACATAACCTAGGAGTCTCCTTCCACTACCAAAGGAGTCCACTGATAATTCAAAGCCAGTTTAATTGTCTAGTATACTGCAATTAACTCAGATTCCAAAGCATCAGCCGCAATGAGAAGAGCATGGAAGAACAACAGGCATTCACCCTTATGGTTCCTGAATAAGCCCCCTAAGCCAGCTTCCCCCCCACTGAAACTGCCATCAGTGTTAACTTTAATGGAATGGATGCTTGGTGGTGCCAGAAAACCTTGATGATTTTGGGAGGATTCAAGCTTTGGATTGTAGTTATTGAGCAGATGTTAGGGATTTTTTTAAATCTGATAAGCTTTTGGAGATAGGAAAGCTACTTCCTGGCCACCTCCTGAGCACAAGTTGTAATGCCCTCAAAAGTAGCCTTGTTTCCTGACATCCAAATGAACCAAGCAGTGAGAGCACCAACACCAAGATTCTGCCACCTAGACCAACAGGTGAAAATATTGTCCCATTGTAGATGTAAAGAATTTTGGTTGAAGCACTTACTCAGGTTAGTCCAAACTTGCTGGGAGAAACTACAAGCAAAGAACAAGTGAGAGATGGATTCTTCCTCCTTGTGACATAATCTACAGCATGAGGGGCCTCTAAGTCCCTTCAACTTGAGGATATCATCAGTATGGAGGTACTTCTTGAAGGCTCTCTAGCAAAAAAGATTCATGAAGGGGGAAAGGTACCTGTCCCATATTAGATCCCCCCAGGGAACGGACTCCCATTGGAAAAGATTAGAGTAAATAGCCTTTGGTAGACTATGATGTTTGAGAGCATTCCATACAAGAGATTTAGGTTTTCCCCTATCAAACTGCACTGTAGCAACTTTTCTAGCAGATGGAGCCTGTAGGATGATCTGAAGAGTGGGGAAAGACCAGCTGTCCCTAGTCCAACAGTCAGCCACCTGTAGATTCAAATTAATATTAGAAGTTCATGGTTGTAGCCAATCAATGGGGCACCAATGATCTAACCAGAAATTAAGCTCCCCTTTGCCAAGGTTCCATAAATATAAATGTTTAGCCAACTTCCTATTCTTAAGCATAACCCCCATAGTTTTGAGTCCCCCAACTTTTTGGACACCAGAGAAGGGTGGGAGTACTTACAATATTTACCAGATAGAAATTTGGCCCACAGAGAGTCCTGGGTCCTGAACTTAAGCCATAATTTACATAGGTTCACTTGAATAATCTGATGGAGCCCCTTGAACCCCAATCCTCCTGCCCACACAGGTTTTGCCACATTTTGCCAAGAGGCCCAATGAAGTTGATTTCTTTATCCTGCCCAAAGGAATTAATTAAAGGCCCTTTCAAACTGCACTTGGGTAATTTTCTTCATAGTGGTCATTTGCATCACATAGGAGGGGAGAGTGGTGATAACACTTTTTAGCAAAGTGAGCCTGGCACCATTAGATAGATAGATGTGATTCGAGTTGGAAAGGTGGGTACTAATTTTGTTAAGGATCTCATCAAAGTGGTTTTGTTTGGTTCTGCCAGTGTTTAACTTCACCCCAAGATATTTCATAGGGAGCTGAGTGCTAGAGAAGCCAGTGTAGTTGAGGATCCAGTGTTTCACCTCCATGGATAGCTTGTTGGGAAAAAGAAGCTGGCATTTTGCAGGGTTGAAATACATGTCAGAGTGCTTTTGGAACATTTGTAAACATTTATATATATGTTTCACAGCATTCTTTGTGGCAGTGGAGAAAATCATTACATAATCTAAATAAATAAGATGGGAGATTATAAACTTGGATTTGTGATGATACCTGATAGAACTGTGGAAATTGAGATGATTATTCAACATGTGGGAGAAGTAGTCCATTGCCAAAATGAAAAGTGTGGGGGATAGAGGGTCCCCTTGCTTTAGCCCTCAGAATGCTAAAAAGGAACCCCAGCTGGAACCATTTATAAGTATGGAGTTGGAGTTATTACTGAGCCATCTGAGAATCAGGCTGCAGAAATCTCTTTGGAAGCCCCTAGCAGAAAGTATCTCAAGGATGAAATCCCAATTGATGGTATCATATGCTTTCCTGATATCAATCTTATAAATCAGGTTGCCCCCTCTGCAGTGCTTGTTCAAATCTAAAAACAGTTCTTGTGCCAGAAGATTATTATTAGAAATTGACCTTCCTTTGACAAAAGCAGTTTGGTTCATGCAGATCATTTTACTCAGGTGTGGTTAGAGTCTTGCGACTATGATTTTGCTGATGATTTTACTTATAACTGAAGTGAGGAATATTGGTCTAAATTGATCCCATCTTTTATGCTCATTATTCTTGGGAATCAGGACAATGTTAGAAGAATTGAAATAATGAGGGATATCCCCTCCATTAAAGAAACAAGTGATGGCTTCAATAACCTCCTGTTTGATAACAGACCAAGCTTTCTCATAAAAATCTGTTGTGAAACCATCAAGTCTAGCAATTTTGGAGTTATTTATGGAGTTGAGGGCTTGCCAAATTTCCTTTTCAGTGGGTGGATTGGTAAGGACCAAGTTGTTGATGTATTGATAATGGTGCTGGAAATAGGAGGAATTGATAGGATCTCTTTCCATAAGGGGCTGTACAACCAGTTTCTGAAAATAACTAGTGGCATTCCTACCAATTTCCTGGTTGTTATATAACCAGGAGCCATTCTCCAACTGAATGTTATGGTTGGTGTTGAATTTTCTTCTGTACTTGATATAAGCATGAAAGAATCTGGTATTTTTGTCCCCTTCAGTAAAAATGTTAAGAGAGGCCTTTTACTTGAGGAAAAGGTCTTGTGTTTCAATGGAATTTAACAATTTTGCTTGAGTTGCTAAAAGTTGTTGTTCACCCCCCCACAAAGACTGAACAAGAGATTCCAGCAGTTGAACTTCCTTCTCAGCCTCATCCACATCTGTACCGACGTTTATCTTCTGAGCTCTTCACTAATTATCAGATGAAGTAGGCATAATTTGAACCAAGGTTCAGGATGAGCCACTCCACCCCACTGTGCATTGATAAGTTGTAAAAAGGTAGGGTGAGTAGACCAAAAATTTTGGTATCTAAAGGGGGACGGGGGGTTAGAAAAACTAGATGGAGGAGCAAAAATTGTCAACAGAAGTGGTCTATGATCAGAAAAAGCAAGGGAGAGGTGGGTGACAAGAGTGAGTAAAAAATGTGAATGCCAATGCTCATTAACAAAGAACCTGTCCAATCTCTCCCAAATGTGACTTCTTTTCCAGGTGAAAGGAGGGCCCCTTAAACCCAGATCAAAAAGACCAGCAAGGTGAATGTTGTCACACAAATTGTTCCTTGTACTAATAATGGGATTCCTCCCTCCCTTTTTTCAGCTGGGTTGGCAATGCATTTGAAGTCTCCCACCACAATCCAAGGTGAATTCATATTGTGACTTATCTGCTGGATCTGCTCCCAGAGAATTATTCTGTCAGCTTTCCTGCATCCTGCATAGATGAACGTAGCAAAAGCACTGTGGCCAGCAAGCTGTAAGGAAAGGTGTACCAATTGCTGATAATCGATTAAGATAGACCAACAGACCTCTTTTCTGCAAAAGATCCATATCTTATTACTGGTATTAGCATAGTGAGAGTATCCAGGAAATTTACTGAGAATTTTTGCAGAGTTTTGGTGGACCAAAGGTTTCAAAATGGCTATGCACCATAGGTTATGTTTTTTTTTAAGTGTATAAGTCTTTTCAGAGAGTGTGAATTAGCAACTCCTCTAATGTTCAAACAAAGGAGGTTTATCATGTGGAATTAGGGGGGGAAGGGGGATGTTTGGGATCTGGATCTGGTTCTACCTCTAGTGAAAGGGGGAATACCTCTCTACCCACATTAGATGTGGTTATTGATAATTTTAGAAGTTCTGTTTTGTTTGTCTTCTTCTTTTTAGTTGAATGTATCACCCACTCATCCTCCATGGAATTTTGCATTGCAGCCAACCTGTTTGAGGACGGGAGAACAAGTTTACTATTTTCCTCTTCTAGAGCAAGGTGGGTGTTAACAAAAGGCTGACAAGGTGGAGGGGTAAGTTCAAAGGGTGCAAGTTTCTGGACTGGAAAACTAATTGGGTTTGCGTAGGAGGTTTTGGAGGAGGGGGAGTGGCTGGGAAAGGCCCCAGAGGGGCTCAACCTGACCTCAGAAATGGGGTGAGTTTTCTCAGCTGGTTGCAATAACCTTCTTGTAGATAGGGAAAATTGCATATTATCAGTCACAGGCTGCCCTGCTAAATTAGACACTTGTGCAACTACCATGGATCAAATAGGATAAATGGACTATCTCTCCACTCTTTGTGCAGCAGGAATCTCAGTCGTAAGAACTTCTCTGGCCTGAGGAGTAGATTTTTTTGGTGGGGTGTGGAGCCTGTAGCATATCTTAGTGGTATGCCCAAACATTTTACAATGAGAGCAGTAATAAGGCTTCTGTTGCATAATCACCTCTTGCCACAAACCATCTTATGTTGAGCCAATCCAGATTCTTTTAATTATCTTTCAATTTGAATTCTAGTAGCTTCTGGTTTGGTTTGTTAAAGGTTGCAACATCCATTTTTAATGGTGTTCTAATAGCTCTTCCAATTTGGAAGAGAGCATTTTGATTAAAAAACTTGTAGGGGAGATTGGGAACCTTACACCAGATTGGAACAATTGGGGGGTCCTTACTTTGGTCAAACTCAGGTGTCCACTTGATGAGCTTCATCTCCATTCTAGCAATGGTGAACAGTTGCTTAGCAAAAAGTCTGGCATAATCTTCTTCAGTGGTGAGGTTGATAAGAAGGTGTCTACCATCAAGGAGACCAATCTTCCGATTGCCAATAAAGTTTAGTGATTCAAAGAGGCTTCTGACTAGTTCCATTTTGGGGTGCCCCAAGACAAATTTGCCAATCAAGGTTAGCTTAACCTCAACATTTAGTGCTTCCAATTCTTATTCAAAGAAAAAGACAGCCGGGCATCCATCTTTCACTCCAATGGGGTTAATAAATGGGCAAGAGCCCTTACCAGCAGCAGCATCATGCAAAATATGAGGAAAGACCAGCTGGGAAGGGTCATTAAGAGGAGAAGGTCCCTTCCCAACTACTCCAGCATAGGTAGCCTTAGCCCAATCAATACTTGTGTTCAGGTCAACAGGATTAGCCATAGCAACATAATAGCAAAAGCACTACAACTAAAATAGGAAGCTGCCAAGAGGAAAAGAAAATGGGCAAGGCACCAGCACCCAGAAAAACTAGTGCTCTTTGCCAATGGAACAGTAAATTTTGAAAGCTCAGGATCCCGGGAAGGCCCAAATACAAAGAGAGCCAGCCATGGAGCACCACCACTCCTACTTTCCACCCAGCAGGAGTCACCACCCTCCAGGATAGCCGCCGGCGCTAGTGCCACTGCCAGAAACATCATGAGAACCCTAGCAGAGCTCTACCCGCCTCCATCTTATATATATATATATATATATATATATATATATATATATATATATATATATATATATATATATATATATATATATATATATCTATCTTCTTTTAAAATGTTTAAACATTATTACCAAGATCTTTCTCTTTTACTTAGGTTCTAGGAATTTTATTTCTTCTCTTACACTCCTAATCAAACAATCTTAAGTTCTCAAAGTCATCCCTAGCTGGAAATCATTAACCACACTATGCTTCAGAAAAGAAAAGTTGCATCATTCAAGAAAGCAATCAACATATAATCTTCATTTAAATTCATGCAAAAATATTACAGAATTTTCTACTATTCAGTTATTTTACATATACAATTACATTACATTTGCATAAAAGACATGCTAACATAACACATTGAACTTTTATTTATGAAATATCCATTGGATTTACGTTAAATGACTTACATACATTTTTCATATACATGTAGTTATACATATATAATTTTACATTGATGTATATTTGAAGCATGCATAATATATAATTATAAATATATGTTAGTTACATACATTAATTTAAATTAGCATATATATTATAAGCCCAGACGTATAAAATATAAAATGGCAACTGAGAGGTTTGTTCTGCTAGGGTTCCTTCCAGGGTGGCCGCAAGCTGGTTCTCCTTAAGGTTTGTTGGTGGTGTCACTCACTCTCGTTCTTCTAATATTTCTTGATGTGTTTGCTCTTCAGGGATTTCTTTGGTGGTGTGGTTGGGGTGTTTTCCCCTTTCTTAGGCACTTTTCCATTCAAAAATTATTGTTCCATTGATAGTGGCTTTGTTTGGCAGTCATTTTTAGTGCTTGTGGCTTACTGTTTTTCACAGCTATCATGGCTACTCCCACATATGTGGATACTAATGCTCAATGAGCTAAGGCCACTTATGTAGGTGTAGCTGGCAGAGGTCATAAAAGATTGAAAAACTTTAAAAACATGGTATTCCCCCAAGTCCTTCATGATACTGCTGCTAGGAGATGGAACTGTCCCTTCATAAAACCACTTAGCATAAAGGATGGAAAACTAACAATTTTTTACACCTCTCAGGAAATACAAACCCTCAATGCTGTTGTACAATTTAACTTAATTGGGAAGTTCCAATTTGGACACCTAAAGATGGACTTTTTCAGGAAATTTTTTTATGACCTAAACCTTATTGGAGCTTGGAAACTAGGCCTGTTGGATGGAAGACATTTGCTTATTATGCTCTCAGTGGAAGAGGACTATACAAGACTATTGCTAAACAATCAATACAGATTGCTAGAACCATTATGAAGATCATAAGATGGACACCTGAATTTGATCCAAGCAAGGAACCACCCATTGTTCCTATTTGGTTCAAATTACCTGATCTCCCCATCTAATTCTACAACCAAAACATTTTATTCAACATCACAAGAGCATTGGGAAATCCACTCAAGATTGATGTCCCTACCTATAACTTAGCCAGACTTGCAGGGGCTAGAGTCCTTGTGGAAAGAGATATCATCCTTTCTGAGGTGGAAGAAATCTGGATTTGTCTTGAAGACAAAAGATTCTGGCAGAAGTTCGTAGCTGAACAAAGACCACATTACTGTTACCACTGCAGAATGTTTGGTCATACTATAAAAATATATTTCAGGCTCCAACCCCCCCCCCTAGAAGACCCCCTCTGGTTCCCTAAAAGAGGCTTCTGCCCCTTTAAATACTGAAATTGTGGCAAGGGAATCTACATTGAATTTGGTGGTTATTGCTAGGGAAAAGCCTTTAGCTTACCCCTTCTTTCTTGTTCCCTCTGATCTTGTATAGTAAGGCGAGTTGGTTGCTCCACCCACAATTGATGGTGACAAAGGCACAATTACTCCTCCACCTGCTTTGGTGGAAGACCTGCTGCCCCCCTTGCAGGATGTCAGAAACATCCAGACTGATAGGAAAACAAAGAAGCATAGTGACAAGAGCAGTGAGATCCCTTCATCTTCTTTGGGGGCAGAAATGAGGCAAACCATGGAAGAAGAATGGCACATTTAGAAGAAGCACCTATCAGATTTTTAGAAACTCTCAGTTGTTCTTCCTTCCAGGGTGATATGAGGATCATCCCATGGGAGTCCTTCAAAACCTGCTAGAGGAAGAACCAAATCAAGATCTCAATCATCACACCCCCACTCCACGGCTCAAAATCTTGATGTTTTGACCTCAAAATGGATTTAGGATGTGGGTTTTTGCGAAAAAGAAGCTTAGGCATCAAAAATGGATAATGGAGGTTTAAATGGAGTTTTTCGGGTAAGCAGGCTGAACCGGCGCCTAGGCGCTAGACTCGCCTTTCCAAAAAAATCTCTTAAAAATTTTATTTTCCACCAAAATTCAAAAATTAAACTTCTAGTTACTCATATAAGAGTAATGCTTCAGTTTCCATCTTCCAAAATATTTTCTAAAAATTTTAAAAATTAAAAATTAAATCCACCAATTAAACACAAGTTTAAATCGAACTCTTCTAATTCCATTCATGATTTTCAGTTTCGGGCTCAATATAATTCAGATAAGTATCATAACATGATTCAAGTTCTAACAACAATCAAATAACACAAATTTGAAAGCACATACAACACACATTGAACATGAAAGCAAACACACAAACAAACACAATCAATTCACTAAATCGATACAGCGACACAAAAGATAAATCACAATCTCACCACATCACTATCTAATTCCCATTATCTTGGCAAGGAAAACTATTCAGCCACTTGGAAAGAATACTAACGCCCTCGGAAAATCTGTAGTCATTTTCTCGTCAATCCAATTGTTCTTCGCATACATCTCCACTTGAGCATCTTGATAAGACGCTAGATGATCAAATTGAAGTTTCCCCTGCCATTCCAGATGTTCAATTTGATGATAAATCTCATGAAGACGATCTCCAATGCTTTTAAACTCTGCTTCAAACTTATCTAGATGACTAGAAATTTTCTCCAAACTTACAGCGATGAAACCATTGAATTAGGGTTGAGGATCCTTTGAAACCTTGTCTCTAGCCTCTTCTCCAAGATTTCTCCTCACCATTTCTTCAAAAATCCTCTCTAATCTCTCAAGAATGGAGTGTATGGGTCGAAATAATGATTACATAAGGATTGGGGACGAAGATAGGGTCATTTATAAGAGAAATCGTGTGAAAAACTGAAGATTTTCGGTTTTGACATGATCCAGTAACTGTGGCGCTTAGACGCCAAATCTAGCGCCTAGGCGCCGGACCCATCGACACATTGTTTTACTCTGGCGCTTAGGCGCCAAATCTGGCCCCTAGGCGCCGGAACCATGTTCGACTCTGTTTTGCCTAACGTCAAATTTCAAAGTTTCTTTCTCCAAAATAGGTAGTTTAGAATGGTAAGATCAATATAGACTCAGTAACACAAATTATAAGCAATCCTAATTAAGGTTAACTTGATGTCCTTTTTACTTATATATGAAATAGAGTGATCCAATGTCTAAGCTTTATATAATTAGAGATAATTTTCAACTTAAGTCAATAAAGTCTTATTAGCTTTCAAATTTTCTAAAATAATATAAAATTAAACAAAACCGAGGCATAACCTTACATTACAAATGTAAAAACACACAAAACAACAATTAACTATGGGTTGCCTCCCACAAAGCGCTTGGTTTAATTTCATCAGCCCGACCTAATTAAGTCTTTTAATCAGGTAGACTCAACTCATAAGCCTTTTTATAAATCTTTTTAAAATCTCCCAAATAAGGCTTCTGTCTTAATTTGTTAACTTTAAAAATTTTTCCCGTTTTGGGATCTTTAACATCCACAGCTCCATAATGGTATACTTTTTCAATTATATATGGTCCTATCCATTTTGATTTTAATTTTCCAGGAAAAAGTCTTAAACAAGTATTAAATAAAAATACTTTTTGTCCAGGCTCAAATATTTTTCCTGAAATCTCTTTATCATGTAATATTTTCATTTTCTCTTTATAAATCTTGCATTTTCATATGATTCGTTTCTTATTTCATCCATCTCATTCAATTGCAATAATCGTTTTTCTCCTGCAGTATTCAAATCAAAATTAAACTCTTTTATCGCCCAATAAGCTTTATGTTCAAGTTCAACAGGTAAGTGACAATGTTAACCATAAACTAACAGGCAAGGTGACATGTCGATTGGTGTCTTATAAGATGTTCTATAAACCCATAATGCAGAATCAAGTCTATCAACTCAATCAGTTCTTTTAGGATTAACAGTCTTCTTTAAAATTCTTTTAATTTCTCTGTTTGATACTTCAGTCATTCAACTTGTTTGTGGGTGATATGCAGTTGCAATTCTGTGTTTGATTCCAATTTTTTCCAATAATGATTGAACTCTTATATTTCTAAAATGACTTCCACCATCTGTGACAATTACATTAGCCATTCCAAATCTTGAAAAAATCATCTTCTTTAAAAATTTTGAAACACTTTTGAAATCACAGCTAGGTAAAGCTACAGCTTCAATCCACTTTGAAACGTAATCAACCGCTAATAAAATATAAATCTTTCCAGATGATGGTACAAATGGTCCCATAAAGTCTAAACCCCATATATCAAAAATTTCAACTTCCAATATATAGTTTAAAGGCATTTCATCTTTCTTGGATATATTTCCCATCCTTTGACATCGATCACATGTTTTCACATAATGTCTCACATCTTTAAATAAGGTAGGCTAATAAAATCCTGAATTTAAAATTTTAAATGCAGTTTTATCTACTCCAAAGTATCCTCCAAATTCAGAATCATGACATTTTTGAATAATAGCATAAGTTTCTTCATACGCATCTACGAATTACAGAATCTCTTCCTAATTTAAATAAATGAGGATCTTCCCAAATATAAGATTTAACATCATTTTTAAATTTCTTAATAAATTTGTTATCCAATCCATAAGGTAAAATATTGCTAACTAAATAGTTAACTATATCTGCATACCAAGGTGTTTGGTATTCTTGAATAACATACAAATGTTCATCAGGAAATTTCTCATTTATATTTTCTTCAGTAATAACATCATTCTTAATTCTAGATAAATGATCAGCAATTTGATTATCCGTTCCTTTTCTATCCACTATTTGAAAATCAAATTTTAGTAGAAGTAAAACCCATCTTATCAGTCTAGGTTTAGCATCTTTTTTCGTCATTAAATACTTAATAGCGGAATGATCAGTATGAACTATGCATTTGGTACCAAGAAGATAGGTCTAAATTTATCAAAGACAGATACTATAACTAAAAGCTCTTTCTCAGTAGTAGTGTAATTTCTTTGAGTTTCAGTAAGAGTTTTACTAGCATAATATATAACTTTGAAAATTTTCTCATATTTTGTCCCAATACAGCTTCAATTGCAAAATCAATTGCATCGCACATTAATTCAAAAAGGTTTATTCCAATTAGGTGCAATAATTATAGGTGCGGTTATTAATTTGTCTTTTAAAATATTGAAAGCATTAACACAATCTTCATTAAATTCAAATTTAGCTTCTTTTTCCAATAAATGACAAAGAGGTTTAGCAATTTTAGAAAAATCCTTTATATATCTTCTATAAAATCCAAGCATGACCCGGAAAACTTCTCACATCGATAATGTAGTAGGGGGTTGCAGTTCAACGAATAATTTTTACTTTTGCTTGATCAACTTCCATCCCTTTTTGTGAAACTTTATGACCAAGTACAATGCCTTCTGTGACCATAAATTGACATTTTTCCCAGTTAAGAACTAAATTTGTTTCTTCACATCTTTTCATAACTTTGCAAATATTTTCCAAACAAGACTCAAAAGAAGTTCCAGAAATTGAAAAATCGTCCATGAATACTTCAATTCCTTTGTCAATCAAATCACAAAATATTGACATCATACATCTTTGAAAATTTGTAGGTGCATTACATAAACCAAAAGGCATTCTTCTAAAGGCAAATGTTCCATAAGGACTTGTAAATGTTGTTTTCTCTTGGTCCTCAGGAGCAATAAGTAATTGATGATAACCAGAATATCCATCCAGAAAACAGAAATATGAGTGTCCAGCTAATTTTTCAAGCATTTGATCCAAGAAAGGTAAAGAAAAATGATCCTTTCTAGTGGCGTCATTTAACTTCTGATAATCAATGCAAATTCGCCATCCAAGAACTCGTCTTGTAGGAATTAGTTCATTTTTATCATTGACGATGATGATTACTCCTCCTTTCTTCGGAACACAATGAATAGGACATACTCATTGGCTATCCGAAATAGGATAAATAATTCCAGACATCTAACCATTTTAAAATTTCTTTTTAACAACCTCTTTCATGATAGGATTTAATCTTCTTTGCGGTTCAATAAGTAGGTTTAAAATTTTCTTCCATTAAAATTCTATGCATACAAATGGAAGGGCTTATTCCTCTTATATCAGCAATAGTCCAACCAAAAGCTTTTTTATAATTCTTTAACACTCCTATTAATTTTTCTTCTTGATCTAAACTTAGCTCGAAGAAATAATAACAGGTAAAGTTAATGAATTTCCAAGAAATGCATACTTTAAATGTGAAGGTAGCATTTTTAATTCCAGTTCAGGGGCTTTCTTAATTGAGGGTAAAAGTATATCATTTTGAGTTATGTCTAAAGTTTCCCACTTGTCTTTAATATAAAGGGTTTCTTTAAGTAATTCATCTTCTTTTAGTTCTTCATTTTCATTAGTTAAAAATTTAATTTTTTCTTCAGGAATGATTTTACATTTTTCTTTGTTAGGGTACTTCATCGATTTAAGAACATTGAATTTAATCTCTTGATCATTAACTCTCATAGTTAATTCTCCTTTTTACACATCAATCATAGCTCGTCCAGTAGCTAGAAAAGGTCTCCCTAACAATTGGTATTTCTTTATCTTCTTCCATATCAAACACAATGAAATCCACAGGGAAGATAAATTTATCTACTTTAACAAGTACATCCTCTATAACTCCTTTAGGGTAAGTGATAGATCTATCAACGAACCGAAGGGTTACAAGTGGTGGGAGTAATCTCTCCTAAATTCAACCTTCGATAAATAGAAAATGGCATGAGATTAGTACTTGCTCCTAAATCACACAAAGCTTTTCCACAAAATTTTTCTCCAATAGCACAAGGTATAGTAAAACTTCCAGGATCTTTAAGTTTCTGAGGTAATTTCTTTTGAATTATTGCACTACATTTTTCACTTAGTGCACCAGTTTCAGAAGCTTCAAATTTTCATTTCTTACTTAATATATCCTTCATAAATTTTGCGTAAGTTGGGCATCTGTTCCAAGGCTTCAGCAAAGGGTATAATTATAGTAAGTTTCTTAAAACTTTCAAAGAACATAGAAAATTGATGATCAAGCTTCTGCTATTTTAATCTTTGAGGAAAAGGTGGTGGTGGTTTTTCAACTTCCAGATTAATAGAAATATTAGTTTGATCTTGATTAGGAGAAGGAGTTTCTTTAGGTTTTTCTATCTCTTCAACCTCAATCTCTTTTTCAATTTCATTCTACATTCTTTCTTTTAATTCCTTTCCACTTCTAAGTTGTACAGCTTTAACATGTTCATGTTCTTTTCCAGTTTCTTTTGGATTAATTTCAACATTACTAGGAAGTGTTCCTGGAGGTCTGTAATTAATTAAAATAGTGATTTATCCCATTTGATTCTCAATGTTACGAATAGCAGTATTTTGATTTTGCAATTGAGTACTCATTTGTAAAATTAATTCTTCTATTGATAACTTTTTATGTTGATTATTAAATCCAGGTGGTTTATAGTTTGAATTTACTTGATTATTCCAATTTCAGTTGGATGGGATTGATTATTACCCCATTGTTGTTGTTGATTATTCCAGTTAAAATTAGGGTGATTTTTCCATCCAGGATTATAATAGTTTAAATACGGATTATTTTTACTAGCAATAGCTTGTAAAGTTTCAATAGTTTGAGAATCGTCAATATTAGATGAGTTGTTATGTGATATGTTGATGGTAAAATTATCTAATTTCTTAGATATTACAGTTACTTGTGAAGCTAAGATAGAAAAGGCTTCGTTATCTTGAATACTTGACATTCTTTTAGGATTAATCCTTTCGAAGGCCATTGAAAATTATTATTAGCCATTTCTTCAATTAAAGTATAAGCTTCTTCAAATGATTTAGACATTAAAGAACCTCCAAGAAGAAAGATCAATAATTGATTTTAGTGATCCAATTAAACCATTATAAAATGTTTGAATAATTAACCAATCGGGTAAAGCATGATGAGGACATTTTCTTAATAGTTCTTTAAATCTTTCCCAAGTTTCATAAATTGTCTCCTCGTCAAATTGACTAAATGAACTAATATCATTTCTTAATTTAGCAGTTTTAGAAGGAGGAAAATATTTAGCAAGGAATTTTTGTGCCATTTCAGCCCATGTTTTAATAGAACCTGTTGCTAATGAGTTCAACCACATCTTTGCTTTATCTCTTAAAGAAAAAGGAAAGAGACTAAGTCTAATAGCATCATGAGAAACATTGTTATATTTAAAGGTAGCACAAAGTTCTAAAAAACTAGCAAGATGTAAATTTGGATCTTCATTTGGTGTTCCTCCAAATTGATTATTTTGAACCATTTGAATGATAGATGGTTTAAGCTCAAAAGAATTAGCATCTACAGTAGGTATTTGAATACTACTATGAAGTTCATCAACTGTAGGGTTAGCATAATCTTTTAATGGTTTATAAACATTTTATTCATTAATTTCAATTGGATTTTGTAAATTGTTATGTAAATTAGACATCTCTTGAATTTTTTTAGTTTGTTATCCATTTTTAATTCTTTTAATATTTCTTTCTAATTCAGAATCTAAAGGTAATAATCCTTCAGATCCAGCACTATGCATAAAAAGTAAATTAACAATAAATAAAATCTCTACTTATAAAAAAAAAATTATTTTATTATATATATATATTTGGTATTTTATATTTTTGACAATAAAAGAAAATGAATAAAATAAAAATATTTAAAATCTACTCCGCTCCTCCCCGACAACAGCGCTAAAAACTTTACCCAATGCTATATATATGCGTACTAAAAATTAAATCCCCGGCAACGGTGCCAAAAACTTGACCCGCAATCCGCTGATGACAAACATAATAATTAATGCTTTCAAATATATGTAATAGATAATAATAGCAACTAGTATATACAAATATAATTTTATTGAAAATATTTTACACACTAGGGGTACTACGCAAGTATACGTATCATATCAAGTAATATAGGGCTTTGAAATAAAGACCCCAGTATCGATCCCACGAGGAGTGAGTTATGGATTTTTAAATATTTTAATTTTATATTTATGTATTTTTTTTATAGTTTAAAATTTTAATATTTTTAATTTACTAGATGCAATAATAAAGCAGTAATGAAAGATACAATAATAAAGCAGTAATGAAAGATGCAATAATAAAGTAGTAATGAAATGATTGGTGTAAATAGCAATAAGAACACAACTTTCTTCCTTTCAATTAATCCAAGATTTTCTAAGATAATAATAATATTCGTGGAGAATATAAACTTATGGTATTGTGCCAAATAGAAGCATTCATATTCTTTACCCTTGGATCCAGGTGTACGAGCATTTGCTAGCCTATAGATCAAGTCCGGATGTATTGTTAGTAGAATGGGTTACAAGGGACTTCTTGCTAACATTGAGACATCACTCCACTGGGCTTCTTACTAACATGTGCTGATGAGATGGGACTTCTTGCTAACATTGAGACATCACTCCACTGGGCTTCTTGGTAAAAAGCAACAAAACCAACTCTGGCTGGGGGCCTGGGTTTCAAGGTTCTTCAACACCTCCTACAAGTCCATTATTGTAAACTTTGGATCAGATTCAGGGAACAATCTCTCTATGGGCCAAATATATGAAGGGGAAATATTGTAAGGATCTTCACCCCAATATTTTAACCAGGAAGACTGGGTATTTCATGATTTGGGTTAAGATGCTTAGCAACAAACAATTGACAGAAGATTTATTCATCTGGGACTTGGGGAAGGGTGAGGTGAACTTTTTGGCTTGACAATGGGTGTCCAAAGGGAATACTAATCTCTAAATTCCCTGACCACAATATCCATATCAAGGTCTCTGATTGTTGGAATGGGGACAACTGGTCTCTTACCAAACTTCTAGCCACCCTTCTTCCCTACTCAGCACAATAAGTCACTAAACTCAAATTTGACCGACACAAACCAGATAGGGTTTCTGACAGACTATCAAGAATTAGAGCCTTACTAAAGCCGTCTATTCTAAACTGTATAGCTGGGATTCAGTGCGTTGGAGGGAATCCATTTGGCTGCAGAGCCTTTCCCCTTTCATTTCCTTCTTTTGTTGGAGATCTTTCCACAAGCTATTACCCATAGATGACATCCTCAAATTAAAAGGACTTAGGGGCCCTTCTAGACGAGTTTATGTTTGGAGGGTGAGGAATCCATCCCCATTTTTTCTTTCAATGTTGTTTTTCACATAAGGTATGGACAGAATTCACCAATCAGCTCCAATTGAATCCCATTAATTTGTATTGGTCTCATCTACACTCTTGCTGGCCCTGTTGGAAGGAGGTGAAGGCAGAACCCATCCCCTTCATTGTATCTTGGTTCTTATGGATGGCTAGGAACCAGTTCAAATTTGAAGGTAAATCTCAATTAGTTGCACAGGTGGTGAGGTATTGCCTGTCTTTTCTACATAAACTTATAATGCATAAGAAGTTCCCCAACTTGTGCTCCTCCTCCATCTTTGGAAAAATCTCCTCCCCCTTAGTCACTACTATTTTTTGGAAGACTTCTGTCCCCACTACTATCAAGGTGAATACTGATGGTAGTTTCTCTGAGCTGGGTGGTGGGGTGGGAAGAGTATTCAGAAACTTTGGTGTGCACTGTCTGCTATTTCTCCATGCCCCTGTCACTGCCTTGGATGCACTGGAAGCTGAACTTATGGCAGTCTACTGGGCTTTAACACTTGCTAACTTAAACCACTGGACTCAGCTTCATGTTGAAATGGACTCTTTCGTACTGATACAATTATTGGTTGGAGATATTACTCTAACCTGGCATCACCTATAATGGTTTCACAAGATTAACTACCTTAGTTCCCATCTTACTGTCCATTTTTCTTTTCTTTATTGGGAAAGGAGTAAGCCTGCCCACTAGCTAGCTAGAGCTGGGCTCTTTTCAAATGATGTATTAGTCTCTACTTCCCCTCCTCCTTTAAAGTTCTTTCTCTCTGGGGATTTTTTTGAGGCCTTCCATTTCAGGCTTATAATTTGAAGTTAATCAATAACTTGGGTTTTCCTTATGTAAGAACATAATTGTAAGCTCCTTATAAGTTAATATATTGCTTTCCAGTTAGGCAAGCCTTGTGAAAAATATATATAAATATATATATAATGTCGGCTGAGAAGAGGGGAGCTCTGCTAGGGTTCACAGCTTGTTTCTGGCAGCGGCCTGACTCAGGCGTGTGTCAGGTGGGTGGTGGTTACCTTTTGGGAGGACAGGAGTGGTGGTGGAGCTTGCTGGCCACTTCTCCTGGTGGCTGGGCTTTCCCAAGTTTTGCTTTTCAAAATTTACTGTTCCATTGGGCTATACATTGCCTTTTGGCTTCTATGGCCAGCCCCATTGATTTGGAAACAAATATTTCTTGGGCCAAAGCTATCTATGCTGGTGTGGTGGGGAGGGCTCCCTCTCTTACAGACCCAGCCAAGCTTGTTCCCCAGAGTCTGCATGATGCAGCTGCTGGCAGGAGCTCCTGCCCTTTTATCAGACCCATTGGCGAAAAAGAAGGCTTCCCTGCTGTCATCTTTACTGAACAAGAATAGGATGAATTAAATTCTGAAGTTAAGTTAACTTTAATAGGCAAGTTCATGTTGGGTCACCCTAAAATGGAACTTGTCAGAAGCTTATTTGAGTCATTAAATTTCATGGGCAACTGGAAAATAGGGCTATTGGATGGCAGGCAGCAACTAATAAATCTAACTTCTGAAGAAGACTATGCGAAACTTTTTGCAAAATAGCTGGTCACCATAGTAGGAATGGAGATGAATATAATTAAGTAGACAGTAGATTTTGACCCCAGCAAAGATCCCCCCATAATCCCCATCTGATTCAAGTTCCCAAATCTTCCATACATATTTTTCAATCAGATAGCCCTATTCCAAATTGGGAGATCACTTGGAACACCTCTAAAGCTTGATGCTGCTACATTAAATAAGGCTAAGCCTGAAGTGGCCAGGATCCAAATTGAAAGAGATATTTCCCTTCTAGATATTAAGAAGATATGGATAGGCTCAGTAACTGAGGGGCAATGGCAAGAAGTAATCATGCAACAAAAATCATAATATTGCATACATTGCAAGATGTTTGGGCATACCACTGATAGATTTTACAGACTCCATCCCCCTCCTAGAAGAGCTACAAATCAGGAAAAAGAGACTCCCAATGTCATTGTTACTGCTGCACCCAATGTTTCACTAACTGTGATGCAGGAAGCTAATTCAAATAAGCAACTGATGACTGAATCCAGGAAAGTGCCTCCAGAATAGCCAGTCAGCCCATTGAAGATCTCTCACCCAATTGTGGAAAGGAGGCTTAGTCCTAGACTTTCTCCACCCCCAAATATTCCCTCACTAAACCCACAAATTAGCTCCGCTCAGACCCTAACACCCTTTGATCCCACCCCTACCCAAATAAATTTCTTCCTCCCCCAGCTGAGATGGTGGAGATTGCCCATGATTCAATGGAGGAGGATTGGATGATTTATATTGCTAGAAAAAGAAGAAACATTCTTAAAAACTTTCTACAAATTCTTCCACCAGAGGAAGGGAGATTTCCCCTCCCCTTACAAGGGGCAGAACCAAATCCAGGTCACAGACCTCCCCTTCCCCTCCTCCCATCCCACATGATAAAGCTCCTTTGTTGGAACATTAGTGGTGTGGCTAACCCAAAATCTCTGAAAAGATTAACCAACCTAAATAAAATTCACACCCCTTGGTGTATTGCCATTTTGGAACCTTTGGTTCATCTCAACCCAACCAAAATCCTCAACAAATTCCCAGTTTTCTTACATTATGCTAATTCCAATAACAAAATTTGGATCTTATGCAGAAAAGAAGTTATGTGGTCTACCCTTATTGATCACCCCCAATTAGTCCATTTATCTCTACAGTTTGCTGGCCATACTGTTCATGCTACTTTCATCTATGCAGGATGCAGGAAAAATGACAGAATCATTTTCTGGGATTAGCTACAGCAGATTAGTCAATCCATGGCTTTACCTTAGGTGGTAGGAGGTGATTTTAATTACATTGCTAACCCTGCTGAAAAGAAGGGAGGAAGGACCCCAAGAACAATTTCTGTGAAAATATTCACAATATTGGACTGTTTGATCTAGGCTTCAGGGGCCCTTCCTTTACATGGAAAAGAAGCAATACCTGGGAGAGACTGGATAGATTCCTGGTCAATGAACACTGGCATTCCAAATTTTTACATACTACTGTTACTCACCTTTCCCTTTCCTGCTCTGACCACAGACCCCTACTACTTACCATATCTACACCTCCACCCAGCTTATCTAGCCACCCTTTTAGATATCAAAATTTTTGGTCTACCCACCCTAAGTTTGCATAGTTCATTCTCTTTTAGTGACAGGGAATTGTTCATGAGGATCCCTGGATCATGCTAGAATTACTTCATCTAAAAATCAGTAAAGAACTCAGGAAATGGGGCTAGAATGAATTTGGTAAAGTTTTCACAACTGTGGTTGAGGCTGAGAAAAAATGTGCAACATCTAGAGGCCCTCGTTCAGTCTGAAGAAGCATCTGAACATCACCTGTTAGCTGCTCAAGCCAAATTAATTAACTCTATTGAAACTCAAGATCTTTTCCTTGAGCAGAAAGCTTCACTCAATACATGTTCATTGAAGGTGACAAAATACCAGACTTTTCCATGCTTACATCAATTACAAAGAGATTCTATCAACATTTCTTTGTTCCAAGAGCATTATCAGTACACCCACACTCTTTCCCTCACCAATCCCCCCACTGAACAGGAAATTTGGCAAGTTCTGAACTTAATTGATAGCTCCAAATCTACTAGGCCTGATGGCTTTACTGCAAATTTTTATAAAAAGGCCTGGAATGTTATTAAAGATGATGTGGTTGCAGCCATCAGTAGCTTCTTCAAAGGGGAAGATCTCCCTCATTACTTCAGCTCTTCAAATATTGTACCGATCCCCAAAAATAATGAGCCAGTTAACTGGTACCAATTTAGACCCATTAGCCTTACTTCAGTTATCAGCAAAATCATTAGTAAACTCATTGTAACTAGATTGCTGCCCCATCTAAGCAAGCTGATCAGTCTGAATCAATCAGCATTTGTCAAAGGGAGGTCCATTTCTGATAATGTACTGCTAGCTCAGGAGATGCTATTAGATTGGAACAAGAAGTGTAGAGGAGTCAATCTGATATATAAATTAGATATCAAGAAGTCTTATGACACCATCAATTAGGATTTCATAATCCAGGTTCTTTATGCCAGAGGTTTCACTGAAGACTTTTGCAATCTGATCCAGAGATGGCTAAGCAACAATTCTCACTCCATTCTTATTAATGGGTCCAGCTGGGGACCTTTTGTTACTTCCGGGGGACTTAAGCAAAGGGATCCCCTCTCTCATACTCTTTTTATTTTAGCAATTGATTATTTCTCCCTTTTGATGAACAGCCTACATACTCCCAACAATTGTATCAGATACCACCACAAATCTGACATTCCTATAACCCATCTTATCAATGCAGATGATGTGATGATCTTCTCCAATGCCACAAAGGATGCAGTCAAAAAAATCTACAATTATGTTCAACTGTTCCAAGATCAGTCTGGTTTATCATTCAATAATGCAAAAAGCCATGTTCTCTTCCCCAGCAAACTCTCTCGGGAAATGAAGAATTGGATTCTTGCCCACACTGGTTTTTCAAGCACCCAATTACCATTGAAATATCTGGGGGTGCAACTTAATGCTAGTAGAACCAAGCAAAACCATTTTGATGAGATTCTGAAGAAAATCATTAATTACCTCTCAAATTGGACTCATATTTGCTTTTCATCTGGTGGAAGAATTAATTTGCTCAAAAGCATCCTCACTACTCTCCCTTCCTATGTGATGCAAATGACTACCATGAAGAAAAGCACCCAGGTGCAATTTGAGAGGGCTTTCAACCAATTCGTTTGGTCTGGACAAAGATCTCAGATCCATTGGGCTTCCTGGCAAAAATTGGCTAAACCTATGTGGGCTGGTGGACTGGGGTTTAAAGGGATAAGCCAGATTATCGAGGTGAATCTCTCTAAACTTTGGATCAAGTTCAGGACTCAGAGCTCTCTTTGGGCTAAATTCTTACTTGGCAAATACTGTAAGAATTCCCATCCCTCACTGGTGAACAGAAAACTTGGGGATTCTAAGTTTTAGGGAGCAATGTTAAAGAACAGACAGCAGGCTGAGCAGATGTATCTTTGGAACCTTGGTAAGGGGAACTATATTTTTGGCTATATCATTGGTGCCCTCAGGACTAGTTACAACCTTGCACCACCAACATCAACTTGAATCTTCAGGTGTCTGAATGCTGGACTGGAGACAGCTGGTACCTACCTTACCTCCATTCCATCCTGCAAACTCAATCAGTCCGGAAAATTGCCTCTATCCAGTTCAATAGAACCAAACCTAACTCTATTGTCTAGAATGCTCTTAAATATCACAGCCTCTCTAAAGCAATCTATACTCATCTTTTCCAATGGGAATCTGTCACATGGGAAGATTTAATCTGGAAGAGGTACCTGTCCCCTTCTATGATCTTTTTCTGCTGGAGAATTTTTAAAAAGTTCCTCCCCACAGATGATATCCTCAAACTGAAAGGATTAAGAGGTCCTTCTTGCTGCAGCCTTTGTCACAAAGCTGAAGAATCTATGCCCCATCTATTTTTTTGCATGCAGTTTATCCCAAAATGTTTGGAACCAGCTGGTGAAGAATCTAAATATCAGCACTTTCCACCTCCACTGGCACATTCTGTTCAATTGCTGGTCTGAGTGGCACAAATTGGGAGCTGGGGCTCTACTAATGCTCACAGCTTGGTTCATCTAGATGGCTAGGAACAAGGCCATCTTTGAGAATATCTCACAAACTGATAAGGAAGTGGCCAGAAATTATCTTTTATACCTCCACAAACTTATCAAAGAAAAAAAGTTCCTAAACATCTGCTTTAATACCGATTACCAAGTTCTACATCCTCCCAAAATAATTAAAGTTTTTTGGCATCCCCCTAACAATACTCATCTCAAATCAAATACTGATGGCAGTTATAGTGAGGGTTGAGCTGGTATGGGGTGCCTGTTCTTTCACTCTCCTATCACTGTTGTGGATGCATTGGAAGCAGGGTTAATTGCTGCTTATTGGGCCATCAGCTCGACACTAATGTTCTAGTGGACTTACCTCATTGTATAAGGGGATTCTCAGGTGATGCTCCAACTACTCAACTCAAACCATACTTCTTCTTGACACCACTCTCAGTGGGTTGACAAAATTCAGAACCTGAGAGCTCATATTGAGGTTAAGTTTTAGTTCATCTTTAAAGAAGGTAATAAGCCAACAAATTGGTTAGCTAAACAAGGTGCCCTCACTTCCAATGTGGTCCTCTCTACCTCACCCCCTCTCCAGCTAAAGGTATTAATGGAGGGTGATCTACTAGCTGCCCCCCATCTCAGAATACAGACCAACTGAGTTTTTGGGTTTTGTTTGTTTTTTCTTTAGTTTTTGGAGGTATCTTACTAGTAAGTATATATATATATATATATATATATATATATATATATATATATATATATATATATATATATATTTTGCAAAAGACTTGCCTAACGGTGCAAGTAATGTATTAATATCTTTCATCACTACAATTTGAGTTCTTACAAAGGAATGCCTAGTCTATCCCCATGCATCAAAACAGCAAGGGGAGAGGGAGGAGTAGTTCCTACCAAAATTTCCCCTTTACAATAACCCCGAGATGCAAGCCAATGTGCCTGGAGCATTACCCTCCCTAGGTATATAAGAAAAAATACATCTTTACTCTCAATCAAACCCTTCACTCTATTCAGCCATCTCTCGAATGTACCATGGAGCAATTTCGGTCCCTGCAGAAGCTAATGCAATTGGAAGAATCCGATTCCACAATCGTAGCCTCACATCACGGATCTTGGCAATTTTAAGAGCCCGATAGATGGCAACCATTTCAGCCTTCAAGAGCATCATAAGCATCAATAGGTGAATAGAAGAACAAAAGACATTTCCCCACCCCATTTCTAAAAATACCACCAATCCCAGCTTCGTCGCACATTATAGCTACCATCGGTATTTACTTTGATCCAAGTGGAAGGGGAGGGGACCAACCAGCCACCGTGGAAGGTGAGGGAGAAAATCCGAACCAACTCGGCGGATATCACCGAATTTGTGGTATTTTGTTAGTTTCGAAAGTAAGTTAAACAATGAGCGACGAACAAGAGAAGCTGGACGAACACCCCTCAAACCTTATCTTATTTCCGCCCATCCGGATAAACCGAGCCACAACACAAGGAACCACCGGGAGATTCACCTTATGCCGGTCCCCCAAGCACATCAAAAGATCAAGCCAACTTAAATTCAAAGTATCCACTCGAATCCTCGCTAATAATATGAGTCCAGACCTCTTGAGAGAAAGAACACCTAAAGAACAAATGATCCCCGATTCTTCCTCCCGCATACATAATTGACGAGCATGAAGGCCCTCTAATCCCCTTTAATTTAAGGATATCATCAGTAGGTAGTAACAAATGCCTTGCTCTCCAGCAAAAGAAGGACATGGATGGTGACAGCAGCTTGCTCCACAGCTCAGGTCCCCACCTAATGTGATATATATTTCTAGAATTTAGTTCCTTCTCGCCTCTAGCTGCTTGGGAGAGTCTCATAGGTATTTTGTGTTAGTTGAGTACTCTTCCCATTCCTCTTGTAATCCATCTTTTCATCTAACATGTAGGGAGCCATGAGCAGCTTCTTCTTTTAAATATATAAATATATATATATATATATTTGGGGAGAGAGAAGCTCCGAAAATTATGGTGGGTTCTTGAAGTTCAAATTTCTTCTGCTTTGTTCTTTCAATCCTTGCTGTGTTAAGGATTGATTCATTTACTTGTTTTTTGATTTCTTGTTCTCGGGTGAATTTAATTTCTTTTGAATTCTTTCTTTCTGGTTTCTGGTGTTCTTTTTTTTGTTCCTTCTGGTTTTTTGTTCTGGATGGCAGTGCAAAATTTTCACGGAAAGGCTTCTTTTGTGGATGTAGTGGGCTCTAATTTGATTGATAATTCTGATAAACTAGTCTTTCCTCAACTCTACCATGATGCAGCTTCTGGTAAAAGTGGATGTTCATTCATCAAGCCGATTATCAAGAAAGGAGGGAAACTCGCTTTGATTTTTTCTGATGATGAACTGGCTTCCTTGGTTGATGTGCATAAGTTTACACTTGTTGGGAAATTTCAATATGGACATCCCAAAATGGAAAGATTTAGGAAATTCTTTGAAGATTTGAAGCTTATTGGTAATTGGAAAGTTGGTATTTTTGATGGTAGGCATATTATGATTAAGCTATCAAATGAAGAAGATTATGCCAATTTAATTTCCAAGAAGTTTCTTATGATAGAGGGTATTTACATGAAAATCTTGAAATGTTCTCCTGATTTTGATTCTAATCAGGAAGCACCTATCATTCCTGTTTGGTTTAAAATTCCTAATCTTAAACTGCAGTTCTTTAATCATCAAGTTCTTTATGCAATTGGTACTGCCTTGGGGAAACCACTTAAATTAAACTTATCTACTTTTAATCTGTCTAGACCTTCCATGGCAAGAATCCTTGTTGAAAGAGATATTACTCTTCAAGATGTTGATGAAATAAGGCTGGGTTCACCACATAATGGGTATTGGCAACCTATTATAATGGAACAAAGACCATTCTGTTGCAATCATTGTAAAATGTTTGGTCATACTAAGGAAGGTTGTTATAGAGTTCATCCTAATCTTATGCCACCTAAATACAAGAATGGGGTTGCACCTGATGTGCTAAGAGGAAAGAATCTTGCTCCTGCCATTATTATTCCTGATAAAGTTAATGAAAGTCCTGCTGTAGTTAAGTTAACTCCAGATGAGATTAAAGATTCCACTGCTGTTACTGAATCTGCTGAATTATTGATTAATGTAGCTTCCTAGAATAATTGTTCCACTGATCCAGTTTCTGCAGATGTTCCTAACCCAATTGCTTTTGTTGAGAATCCTCTTGTTGATTGTGCACCTAATACTGGCTCTAATACAAATGCTAATATTGAGTTAGTCAAGTAACTGGATTCAGATGTTCCTGGAACTATTGTTGATGCTATTCAGCTTGTTTCTGATAAGGGATTTCATGCTCCTCCAGAAGTTGCTGGTAATTTAAATTCTGATGGTTCTTTTCATGAAGAAGTGAAAGAGGATGATGCTGCTAATAGAACAGATTTATCTCTTTATCAGACAAGGGAAGTTTCACCTACTATCATTAATTATCCTATTTTCCAGAATTCTTCATAGGATAAGGATACTAGTTCTTCAGATCAACTGAATGTTGTCAATATTGAATTGAAGGATGATTGGATGGTGCAAAAATCTAAGAAGAAAAAAGAATTAAAGCAATTATCTTTGACTAATATAATCCCTTCTACTACTACTACTTTTTCTAGGCTTACTAGAGGAAGTAGATCTACCCATGATTAAATTTTTGTGCTGGAATGTTAGGGGAGTAGCTAACCCTGGCTCTCTTAACAGAATTCTCAGTCTCAACAGGGCTCATAAATTTTGGGTGATTGTTCTTCTTGAACCATTGGTGAAAAAGAACTTTGACATATTCTTAAGAAAGTTTTCTAGATTTTCTTTGGTTTTTAATTCTACTAATAAGATCTGGCTTCTTAGTAGAAAGGAGTTGAGAATTGATATTCTTATTGATCATCCCCAATTCTTACATTTGCACTTTGAACTTGATCAATTTAAAGGCTTTGCCACTTTTGTTTATGCTTCTTCTACTATTGCTGGTAGATCTGAACTTTGGTCTCAATTGAAGATTATTGGTCAGAATATGGATCAAGGCTAGATAGTAGGTGGTGATTTTAATTGTATTTTACATCCTAGTGAGAAGAAAGGAGGAAGGAACCCTAATCTACAAGATATGCTAAATTTTACTGATCAAGTTAGTTCTGCTAAGCTATTTGATATTGGGTTTGAAGGTTCTCCATTTACTTGGAGAAGAGGTTCTCTCTATGAAAGATTGGACATAATTTTTGCTAATCAACTCTGGCTAGATATGTTTAACCTTTCTAAGGTTAAGCATCTAGCAAGACTTGGTTCTGATCATGCTCCTTTACTGGTTCAATTCTCTCATTTTACTAATACAAAACATTCTGCTTTCAGATACTTAAATGTATGGTCTTCTAATCCTAGTTGTTATCAAGTTGTTAAGAATCATTGGAATCTTCCTACTCATTATTCTGCTGCTAATCCATTGTTGAAGTTATGGCAACTTCATAAATCTGTTGCTAAGGCTTTAACCAGTTGGAATTGGACTGATTTTGGGCATCATACACAAAATATTCAGAAAGTTGAAACTTTGGTGGCTCAGGTAGAACTTGAAGTGGAAGATGGAAGAAAAACTGAAAAAGATCTGATGGAGGCTAATGAGATTCTGAATTCTGCTATATTACAAGAAGAGCTTTTTCTTCAACAGAAGGCTTCAGTTAATCATTTCCTACATGGTGATAGGAATTCAAAATTTTTCCATGCTATAATTAAGCATAGAAGATCCATTAATACTATTCTGAGAATTAAATCTATAAATAATATCTGGCTTTCTACTTCTCAGGAAATTGGGGATGATGCAGTTAAATATTTTCAGACTCTATTCTCTTATCATGATACCAACTCTAATGTCCTCTTTAATAATCTTATGCATACTGAATTACAGTTGGCTAAGGACTGTCAATTATTCAGATTATCAAATGAAGATGAAGTATTAGCTGCTATTAATTCATTGGATAGTAACAGGACAGCATGACCTGATGGATTTACTCCTGATTTCTACAAGAAATTCTGGCAAATTATTAGGTTGGATGTTCTTGAGGCTGTTAAGTATTTTTTCCAAGGAGTGGACCTTCCTAAGTATTTTGTCTCCTCTTCTATTATTCTTATACCAAAGGATAAAAAGAAAGAGTGTTGGCATGACTTCAGGCCTATCAGCATCACTTCAACTTTTTCAAAAATTTTAAGCAAGATTCTTGTGACCAGAATTCAGCCTTTTATGGATACATTGATCTCAGAAAATCAATCTGCTTTTGTCAAAGGAAGAAGTATTAGTGAAAATATTTTATTGGCTCAAGAATTGCTCACTGATATTGATAAACCTTGTAGAGGTACTAATCTGATTCTTAAACTGGATCTTTCTAAAGCCTTTGATACTATAAGTTGGTCCTTTATTCTTAAAGTACTTTCTGCTAAAGGGTTCAGTTCTGATTGCTATGGACTTATTTCAAGGTGGCTAAGTAATAATTATTACAGTGTTTTCATTAATGGAGAGAGCAAAGGGTTTTTTCAAGCAGGTAGAGGCATTAAACAAGGAGACCCCCTTTCTCCTTATATCTTTATATTGGCATTTGACTACCTCTCCAAGCTCATTAATAATGTTCAGATCACTCTTCCTTTTACCCAGTTTCAACACAGATCTACTCAACTTATTACCCATCTTGCTTTTGCTGATGATGTCATTGTTTTCAGGAATGGTAGTAAAAATTCCATAAGATGCTTAATGAAGGCTTTGGCTGATTTTGAAGATGTTTCTGGTATGACTTTCAACAAGTCCAAATGTCATTTTTTACCCAGTTCTAACATCAATGCTAACTCTAAGATGTGGATTGCTGATTTCACTGGTTTTAAGGAAGCCAAATATCCTTTCAAGTATTTGGGATTTCCTTTAATCAAAGGTAGACTAAGACATTCTCATTATGATGAAATGGTAACTAGAATTTCTGCTCAAATTCAATGTTGGACAAATTCATTTTTGTCAAATGGTGGTCGAATTACCCTTCTCAAGAGTATTTTAACATCTTATCCTCTCTATATACTCCAATTGGTCAAGATGAAGAAAAGCACACAAAAATTACTTTCAATTATCTTCAATAAATTTCTTTGGGAAGGTCATCATAAACAAATGCATTGGACCAATTTGGATAAACTTTGTAAACCTATTGCTAGTGGTGGCTTAGGTTTTAAAAGTTTTCAACAAATCAGTTTTTCCTTTTACTGTAAACAGTGGATTAACTGTAGAGCAAAGATTTCCTTATGGTCTAAGTTTATGCATGGGAAGTACTGTCATAATATTCATCCCACTCAAGTTTAGGTGAAGGCTGGGGACTCAATAAACTGGAAGCAATTATTGAAAATTAGAGATGAAGCTGAACAACTTTTTGTTTGGGAGCTTGGGGATGGGCAAATTCATTTTTGGAGGGATAAGTGGTTCTTTAATGATTCTTTGTTTGAACATTATGCTAATCATTCCATTCAGAAAGTAGCTGATTATTGGACCAATTCAGAATGGGATATTAATAAGCTTAGTAGCTGTGTTGATTATGCAACTCAAAAGAAAATTCTGAATATTCCTATTCACCCAGCCAAAAGAGATAGATTAGTAACTAAGATTCAGCCAAATCAAAGCTTGTCTAAATTTCTATTTAGAGAGACCTGCTCTACTAATGACTGGGGGAAGAAGCTTTGGAACAAAATTTTAACACCTTCCATGTCTTTTTTCTGTTGGAGACTTTTTAGGAAGTTTCTTCCAACAGATGATATTTTAAAATTAAAGGGCATTCGAGGACCTTCTATTTGTCATTTCTGCCATTCTAATGAAGAATCCATTTCTCACATATTTATAAGGTGCTTTATTGTTCAAGATGTATGAAAATCTATTTTGGATATTCTTGGACCATCTTCTAAATGTTTTTCATGGATTAGCATTGATTTATGTTGGCAAGATTGGAAAGGTTCTCCTGATTATTATATCCCTCTTATTATCTTTTGGTTTATCTGGATGGAGAGGAATGATGCTATTTTTAACAGCAAGGAATGTTCTATTCAGCATATTATCAGAAATTGTCTAACTTATATTCATAAGGCTAGGCAAATACTTAATTCCCAACAAATTTCAGTTATTAACAAAGTCAAACTTGTTATTTGGAGATTGCCAAAGGCACCTTGGATTAAAATAAATACTAATGGAAGCCATTCTTCTTTGGGTGCTAGAATTGAGGCAATTTGCAGAAATTATCAAGGTAATTGTATTTGGTTTCTATCTGCTCCATTTATGGTCGAGAATAGTCTTGAAACTGAAATAATTGCTGCTTACTGGTGTCTTAAAGCTGCCTTCCTTAATAATCAAAATTTCATTCACATGGAGATGGATTCATTGCTTTTAGTGCAGATGTTATTGAATAAAGTTGCTGTCCCTTGGAATATTCTTATTTGGATTAATATGATCTTAAAGTTATCCTCTAAGTTAACTCGTTATTTGGAGTCATGTTCATAGAGAGGGAATCAACCCGCAAATTGGTTGGCCAAGAGAGCTACTTCTAGTAAGGAAATAGTTTGCAACTCCAGCTCTTCTTCAGAGTTTCTATCTTCTTCCTTTTCTGTTCTTAGAGCTCTTTTGCATGGGGATTTATTAGCCAGTCCTCATGTCAGATGTAATAAAACCACCTTTACTTAATAAAATTTATCTTTTTTGTGGTAAAAATGTATATATATATATATATATATATAATATATATATATATATATAAATATATATATATATATATATATATATATATATATATATCCTAAGAGGCAAGCAATCTATTAATAAAGATAAATTTTAGTACAATTACAAGACTTGTAAGTGAGGAACAAACAAACTATTCCCATGTAACGAAAAGGCTAAATTAGAAGGGGGTGGTACCAATGACAATAGACTTTGTGTTCCTCACTAATGAGGCTGACCAGTGGGCATCACCATTGCCTTCCCTAGGAGTGTGTAGATAGGTGATCTTTGAAGATTGAATCAAGGGGATCATTCTACTCTATCATCTATTAATATGCTAAGGGGGATGCTCAATGTTCTCAAGTATCCTGATGCAAGTGGTAGGAGGAGGGGTCGACATAATGAGTGAGGGAACAAAACTGTACTGAAGTTTAGGAGCACGTATGTATGTATATATATATATATATATATATATATATATATATATATATATATATATATATATATATATATATATATATATATATATATATATATATATATATATAGTCAAGTGATGGTGGCGACTGCCTTAGCTCGCTAGGGTTTGAGTCTGTGATGGAGTTGTTTGGGGCGCAGCAGTACTGTGGTGGTGTCTTTCGGTCGTTGGAGGTTTGTTCGTCGAGGCCGGTAAGTGGTGCTCACCCTTGGTGGACTCACTCGAGGACATTTGTTGGTTTAAAGCTTTCCGGGCTCCCGATGTTTTGAATTCGACTACTCGTTCCATTGCCTTCGGTTTGGTAGTTTGATTTGAACTCTTGGTCTTTACTCGATTCTTTACGTGGTGTGTTCCTTGTGGCTTTTGGCTAGCTCTTGTGTCATGATGACCCCCCAACTTATGCTTCTGCCGTCATTAACGATCGTGGGCCTAAATCCGTAGAACACCTTACTTTTCCTCGCATATCGCATGATGCGACTGCTGGTAGGGCGATCGCCCTTTTGTTAGACCTCCGGGCACCAAGGATGGTCGACTCGCTATAGTTTTTACTACTCGAGAAATGAATGCCCCGGCCGATTCCGTTAAGTTCACCATTGTGGGTCAATTCCAATATGGACATCCCAAATTGGAAATGGTCGGAGACATTTTGAAAATTTTCGGTTGAAGGACAAGTGGAAGCTGGGGGTGATGGATGGAAGGCACCTCCTTATTAGGCTATCTAAGGAGGAGGACTATGCAAGGTCGTTGGGAATGCGAGTTATGCAACCGGCTAATTCATCTATGAAGCTTATCAAATGGTACCTGAGGATTTGACCCTGCCAAAGAACCCCCTCTAAAACCTTTGTGGTTTACTTTCCCAAACCTACCAATCCATCTATACCACACCAATTCCATTTTTCAGATTAGCAGGGCTCTGGGCACACCCCTTAGAGTTGACTCTCCAACTCATGATATGGGTAACCCCACTGCTGCAAAGGTTTTGATAGAAAGAGATGTGTCACCGCCGCACATCGATAAGATCCGGATTACTACTTCGATAATGGTGATGGGTTTTGGCAGAAGTAACACTAGAAAATAAACCTATCTATTGCCACCACTCGCGGGATGTTTGGCCATCCTAAGGAAAATGCTATAGGCTCAGACCTCCTTCCAAAAAACCAGATAAAGGTAAGGGTGTAACCCAATCTGCCCAAGTGGTTAATGACACTCAGATGAACAGGTGTAACTCAGAACTAATTGATGTAATCTCCTCTGCTCAAGCACAACCAGAACCCAAAGAGTCTGTTCTTCCAGAACAGGTTTTGAATGCTGAACTCCACATACCAGTTGATTGTCCCTCTCCAGCAATGTTAGAGGAAAATCAAAAGAAAATGGAAGAAGCCTGGCAAATTCAGAAGTCAAAGAAGAAAAAGCATCACTCTACTGAGCTGCAGAAATTAACAGGTCCTTCACAGGAACAATCTGAATTAATGAGAATTCACAATGGATCTCCTCAGCTCCTTCCAGAGCGTAACTACTACTAGATCCAGGTCCGCATCTAAATCTACTCCTACATCACCCAACCCTAAACCTCCAGATGATCAACCGCCCGTGTTGGAATATTAGAGGGGTGGCACACCCCCTCACCTTAAAGAGATTATTACACTTGTACAAAAAACACCAGCTTTGGTGTATGATTCTTTTGGAACCAATGGTCCATAAAAATCATTCTAGAATCCTAAATAAATTCCCTGGATGCACTTTTTATGCAAATCGCACAAACAAAATTTGGGTGATCCGCGAAAAGAGCTCTCTTGGAAGGTTATGGTTGACCACTCCCGGCTTTTACACTCGTCATTTTCAGTTGATGGGTAATAGCTTTGCGGCAACATTTGTTTATGCCGGTCGTACCAAAGCCGAGAGGCTAACTCGTGGAATGAGATTATAAAAATCAGTAAGGAGGAACATCAAAGTTGGATTGTGGGGGGTGACTTTAATAGCATAGCTTCTCCAAGTGAAAAATTGGGTGGGAGAATTCCCAACCAAGGTATGATTGCTGAATTTAATGATAATATCCTTTTGGCAGGCCTTTTTATCTTGGCTTCACCGGGAACCAGCTTCACATGGAGAAGAGGGGCCATTTGGGAGAGACCGGATAGGTTTTGGCTAATGATTCCCGGCACCACCAATTTCTCGCATACCACTATTTCTCATCTTAATTTTGCCGGATCTGATCACAGACCCCTTCTTTTAACCATTTCCACTCCACAGCCCCAAACCTCCTCCCCTCCATTTAGATACCTAAGCTTTTGGTCAGGCCATCCTGAGTTTAATAAAATTATGCAAGACAACTGGAAAGGGATTTCCTCTACTAACCCTTTTACTAAACTGCAATACCTACAACGTAAACTTGCTAAAGCTCTCGGGAAGTGGAGCCGGAGTCCATTGGTGATGTCTTCAAGGAGGTAATCAAAGCCGAATGGGAGGTCAACAATACCGAGGTTGCTCGCACAAGCCGATCATAACAAGTTTAAGGATTTTGTTGCCGCCTAAGAAAAGTTGCTAACTTACATCAATCGGCAAGACCAAATCCTTAGTCGAAAGCTTCTATTAACAAATTTAAACTTGGGGATAGGAATACTAAATACTATCATGCTTGTATTAAGTACAAAAGGAAGTGCAATGCCATTTTTTCAATCAGGATCGATCAAGGGACACTTCTTACTAATGGAACCGATATTGCTAATAGTGTTGTTTCCTTTTTTCAAAAGCTTCGACCTTCAAGCCGGCTCGGTATTCCTATTGATAGCAATCGTTTAATGATGTCCACAACTACACCAGCCTCTCTCCATCTCACTCGACACTCCCTCTATGGAAGAAATTTGGTCGCCTTTGCAATTCATCGACAATTCTAAAGCCATCTGGACCGGATGGGTTTAATGCTCGAATTCTATAAAAAGGCTTGGAATTTTTGCCACCCCGAAGTGGTTGCTGCAGTTCAAGGTTTCTTTAATGGCATTGATCTTAATCAATACTTCTACTCATCTAACACTGTGCTCATCCCTAAAACAAATGCTCCTGTAAATTGGAACCACTACAGACCTATAAGTCTAACTTCAGTGATAAGCAAGCTAATTAGCAAAGTTATTGTGGGGAGATTACAACCTCATCCGGACAAAATTATTAGCCCTCGGCAGTCGGCTTTTGTGAAAGGAAGGTCCATAACTCGACAATGTTCCGCTTGCCTGAGAATTACTTCTTGATCTTGACAAAACATGTAGGGGAGGTAACATCATATACAAACTTGACATTAAGAAAGCATATGATACTGTAGATTGGAACTTCATTCTCCAAGTGCTGCATGCCAGAGGCTTTCCACCTGAGTTCTGCCAAATGATCAAAAGATGGCTGAAGTTCAACCATCACTCAATTCTGGTAAATGGTCAGTGCTGGGGAGGTTTCCAAGCTACCAGAGGTCTTAAACAGGGAGACCCTCTTTCCCCCTCCATTTTTATATTAGTGATGGATTATCTCTCTAGACTCCTCGAAGCTCAAATTTCTCCTCACCACTATGCTAGATACCACCATAAATCAAATGTTATCATCTCACATCTATTGTATGCCGATGATCCGATGTTATTTTCCAGCAGCTTCCAAACTGGTCGTCAAGAGAGTTAATGAATGCCTTACTCAATTCCAAAATATTTCGGGCTCCAATTTAACAAATCCAAATGTGAATTGATCTTCTCAAGTAACACCAAGCCCGACCTCCATCATCGGATTACTAGCTATACCGGATTTTCTATCGCATCTCTTCCTATGAAATACCCGGGAGTGCTTCGATCAAGGGGAAATCTAGCAGCTCCACTTTGATGAGATCATTGGTAAGCTGAATACCCAACTCTCTAATCGGGCTAATTCTTATTTATCCGATGGGGAAGAATCACTCTACTTCACGTATCCTTACCACCTTCCCTAATTATGTTCTCCAAATGGCTTGTTTAAAGAAAAGCTCCGTAATCCAAATTGAAAGAATTTTCAATAGGTTTCTTTGTCCGGTCGGAGGAAGCAAATGCACCGGCAAGTCAGGTGAAACTTGCCAAACCTACTGGGCCGGAGGATTGGGTTTCAAAGGGTTGCATCATCTCGCGAAAGTCAATTTCTGCAAGTTATGGGTGGAATTCGGACAACGAAGTCTCTATGGGCACTTTACTTGACAGAAAATATCGTAAAGATAGCCACCCCGGCTCGGCCCAAATTAAACCAGGTTGCTCTAGAATTTGGAAACAAATGCTTATCAATAGAGATCTGGCTGAATCACTTTTCAGATGGGAGCTTGGTCAAGGAAAGATTATGTTCTGGCAGGATACTTGGTGCCCACCCGAAATGAAGATTGCTATCCCCCATACAAACCATCGCCTTTTCCTCGTGGCTACTCGCTGGGACAATAACCATTGGTCCCTCACTAAGCTTCGGAATTGCCGATCGATTTTTCTGCTCAATGGGTTTCGCTATTCATTTTGATACTTCCCAACTCGACAAAATTATCTCGGCGTAATGGTAAGCCCCATGACCTTACTAAGCATATCTACCACACCATTTACAATCGTCCGACATTACTTGGGGCAAACATATCCGGAACAATTATCTAACTCCATCCATGTCTTTCTTCATCCGGAGGCTCTTTCACCATCTACTTCCTACCGATGACATCCTCAAACTCAAGGGAATTAGAGGACCTTCAAAGTGCTACCTCTCGTGGACCGCTCGTCGAATCTCTCGCAACATCTTTTCTTTAACTGTCACTTTTCTCAGGAAGTCTGGAGGGGTGTGATCAATTTATTAAACATAAATACTATTCTACTTGATTGGAAGGACATATCCACCTGCTGGCAGCAATGGAATAAAGCTAATTTAGTGGCTGTCCCTTTTCTGATTGCATGGTTCATCTGGATGCACAGGAACAAAGTAAAAAATGAGGAGGAGAGCAACGAAAGTATTAACCGTGGTAACAAATTGTCAGGCCTTCTTGACTAAAATCATACTTTGGAAGCACTTCCCCAACATTCTTCACTATCCTACCCTTCTTCACCCCAAGCAGTTTAAGATTATTTTAGTTAATTGGAAGGCTCCTCTCTCCCCTTTCATTAAAGTTAACACTGATGGGGCTTTTGCAGCTGCTGGTGCTGGGTGTGGTGGTGTGTTCAGGGATCCATATGGCAAGTGTATCTGTCTCTTCCATTCTCCTACCGTGGCGGCCGATGCTTTAGAAGCCGAGTTAACAGCAGCTTTTCGGCTATACATGTGGCCATTTCCCGCCATCGGCATAATATCCTCGTGGAATGCGACTCGCCACTATTCCGCAATACTTACATAACACTCTCCATCCTCCTTGGCATCTTTCAAATTGGATACATAAGATCGAAGACTCTCCCAACAATGTAATATCCAAGCTCTCTTTCATTTACAGAGAAGGTAATAGGCTCTGCTAATCGGCTAGCTAGGAAAGCCCTCCACTCTCAACAGTCCTCGTGTCGCCTGCCCCTCCTCCTACCCTCGTCCTACCTTTTGGATGCGGACCTTGTGCAGTGCTCCACATTTTAGATTGGTGTCTATTAGTGGATGACATATGTTTTGCTTTTGTTTTCTTTTTCGTTGGAAGTATACTGGGGTCTGTATAGGGTGTGGTGTGTAGCATCTTATACCACCATAGTATTTTTGGTTACTTCAATCAGGGTATGTAATTGTTTTCTTTCATCATTAACATGTAGGGAGCTACTCTAGCTCTTTCCTTTAAAATATATATATATATATATATATATATATATATATATATATATATATATATATATATATATATATATATATATATATATATAACCTCTAATAAGCAGGAGGGTCGGGATTCAAAAGCTTTGAACATATGAGTTTCATCAATCTATGCAAAATTTGGATCGAGTTCGGTGGCTCAGGACACTCTGCGGGAAAATTCATTCATGGTAAGTACGCGAGCAGTGCTCATCCAACTACCATCAAACCTAAATTGGTAGAGTCCAAATTATGGGTTATACTTCTGAAAATCAGGGAGAAGGTTTAATTGATCTTTATTTGGGAGCTGGGGGAGGGATCTATTAATTTTTGGTTGGACCAGTGGAGCTGGGGAGGTGATAAACTATCTCCCAACAATCAATGTACCCCTTTGAACAGTAAGGTGAAAGACTTTTGGCAGGATGATCACTGGAATTGTCAGGTTCTTAATCAGCTACTGAGTAAGGAGCAGATGCAGTTGATTCAACAATCTACTATCAACCCCAATCGGAAGGATAAGCTGATCACTAAAAATAAACACTCTCAGAAACTTGCTGCTTATATCTATTACCACAATTTCTGTTGGGAGGAGATCTAGTGGGGGCAGGAATTCTGGGACAAATTTTTAACCCCTTCCATATCCTTTTTCTGTTGGAGAACTAGACACAATTTACTCCCAACCGATGATATGTTAAAGATGAAGGGGTTGAGGGGACCTTCAATCTGTCTCTCGTGTCACCTTGCAGGAGGACTCGATCGAACATCTTTTTTCTCCTCGCTACTTCTCCCAACGAGTTTGGACACGACTATCGAGCAATCCGAAGATCGACACCATTCGGTTGAGTTGGTTACACCTTGGACTCCTAGTTTATTAGATTGGAAGCAAGCGGGTCTCTTGGTCATCCCTCGCCCGGTAGCTTGGTTCGTCCGTCGTGTAGAAACCAAGCTAAATTTGAGGAACGAACTCCTTCTTATGTGTTGACAATCGCCAATTGCATAGCATATCTTCGGAAACTACAAAGGCTTCACGAGGTTCAAGCCTATTTGCATACATTGCCCATCCGCAAGTTCCTAAATACACACCTTTACTCGGTTAAGTGGTCTCCTCCTCCCTCCCCCGGTTGAAGGTAAATACGGATGGTAGCTACTACAGGACAAAAGCTGGTTTTGGTGGTTTATTCAGAAATCATATGGGGAAATGTCTTCTATCCTTTCAGTCCCCCACCTAGGCCTTGGATGCACTTGAAGCTGAGGTTATTGCTATATATTGGGCCTTAAAGATATTCAGCTTCTTTATAATGATACTTCTGCCCCTTGGCATATCAAAAGATGGCTCGGAAGATTTGCTGAGTTCCATAATCTCATGCAGATGGAATTCCATTATGTTCCCAGAGAAGCTAATGCTCCTGCAAACTGGCTTGCTAATCAAGGATGTATTAATGAAGATATTGTTCTTAATGTATTATCGCCTCCCCCCTCTAGCTTTTTTGCTTCATAGTGACATTTTGGGTCTACCACATGTTAGACCTTAGATTGTATCTCTTAAAAGTAATCTAATGAATCACTTGCCATTGGCAAGTTTCTTTCATATATATATATATATATATATATATATATATATATATATATATATATATATATATATATATATATATATATATATATACGCATAAGTTAACAAGTTACATGGAGCAACAATTTCCATGATTTGACAATCGTTTGGGCTAGATTTGGCTCTGGTGTCCCAGGATTTCAGCAACAATTTCGGTTTCTACTGGTGTGATCATCCCCTATACCTCGTCTTCTTCTTTCGTTTCATTGTCTGGTGCTTTCTCTGGATCTCGTTTGTGCTCCTATGGAGAGGTGTTATGCCGCGATGGTTACCGCAGGCTATGTTTCTAAATTCGGCTTCGGTAAAACTTGCATTTTTCCTTCATACTTCCACGAGTCTCTGGAGGTTGGTGGAGATTATAACTTTTTTTAGAAGTTAGGTTGAAAGAATGGTACGCCAGCCTTTTTCCTTACTGATGTGGAAACAAATATTCTAGCTTCCACTTTCTTTTTTGCTTTGATTAGTAAATTTACTTTTGAAAATACTTAACTTGAGCTCATTCGAAAAGCTTTTGACTCTTTGAGGCTTTATAGAAATTGGAAAATTAGTCATTTGGATGGACGACATATTCTTATTCAACTTTTATTGACGTTGATTATACACATGTCTTTGCACGCAAATTTATTAAGATAAAAAATCATCTCATGAAATTTATAAAATGGATAGTTAAGTTTGACATTAAACTTGGATCTCCTATCATTCTGGTTTGTGTCTTTCTTCCTGATTTAAAACTACACCATTTTCAATTATGAGATAATATTTTCGCTTGCTGATGCTTTTAGAAAGCCACTTAAGGTAGATAATCCCACTCATGAACTTAACAAGCCGTTCGAAACCTGGATTCTAGTTGAATGAGATATCACATTGTCATTCCCTGATGAAATTTAGATCAGTTCAAAGCATAAGGCTTATTGGAAAAAAGCAGAATTGTTTCCCCTCCTCCATATTGCTCTCATTGCACTATCTTTGGTCATTTAACTAATAACTGCTTTCGTTTGCATTCTCATCTTAGGTCGGATAACAGGAATCTCCAACATCAGAATCATCACGTTATAACTACCCTCGAAGGACTTGTTGGAGTCTCACAAATATGAGTTCATTGTTGCTTCAACTTTGGTACCTCCTGCTGAGGTTCCACCTAAAAAGGATTCTAATTTTGCTTCCACTTTGGTACCACCTGCTGAAGTTCCTCACATTTCGACTTTGTTTGAGGATAACTCCACCTCTGTTAATACTTTTAGCTTGGAGGAGTTCGAGGAAGGGATACTTCCTCTTTCCACCCCACCAGATCCCATTACAGTTACTGCTCCTATTTCCCCTGATCTCAGTGTTCCTTAACTCCAATTCGTTGATACTCATATTACAATTAATAATGATGATTCTTTTCATGATTCAAAAGTTTCTGGAGTGCCTCAAATCCAATTGGATGATGCTCGTGTTACATTTACTAATTAAGTTAGATCGTAGAAACTTCTCTCTTCCAGTCAATCTACTCCCTCAATTATTGGGGTGGGAAATGACCATGTCATTCATGATTCTGGAGTGCCTGGGGTGCCTATGGGTGCTATTTCGACTGCTACCACAACTCTTGAAGATGAATGGTTAGTCCAAAAAAGGTAGCAAAAATAAATATAGGAAGAAAATGAACTCTTACATCTAAATAGAGAAAATATCATTGCTGAGGGGAAATCTCTTTCTGATGGTAAACAATTCAACACCCTTCCCAGGTCATCAAGAAGGGGTGTGGCTTGAAGAATCATGATTAACATTATGATCTGGAATATTAGGGGAGTGGTGAACTCTTCCTCCCTTAATAGACTCAAGCACTTATGTAGGGTTTATAATCTTGCTATGCCTTTTACAACCGCTTGATTCAATTAATAAAGAGCACATTTTCAGCAGGTTTAAAATGTACAATCATTTTTGCAACACTAACAACAAAATTTGGATCTTTTGGAAAATAAAAAATTGATCTAAATATTGTAGAAAATGATAAGCAATTCGTTCTGGTTTATTTTAAACTTAAAAAATTTTTTTTCCTCGGTCACTTTTGTCCATGCTTGTACTGTTCTTCAAAAGAAATTACTCCTTTAGAATAAACTTTCACTTATGGGTGATAACATTAAAAATAATTGGTTTGTCGGTGGTGACCTCAATATGATTATGAATCCCACTAAAAGAAGAGGTGGTAGAGTGGGACCTCACTCTTATGAATCAATTTGGAGATAAAATTGCTGAAGCTGGACCCTTTAACCTTGGATTCTCAGGCATTCCTATTACTTAGAGAAGGGGCTCTCTTTTCTAGCACTTGGATTGTTACTTTGGTAATCATTATTTTCTCAATTACTTTCATACCTATAAAGTGCAACATCTTAATCATGTTTATTCGGATCAGAACCCTATTCTGCTTTCTTTTGCTTTCACTACCAAACTCATTTCCTATCATTTTAAATTTATCAATATTTGGATCACTAATGAAACCTTTTTTAGTACTGTTCAGCAAGCTTGGCACACTAATGATGTGGGTAATCCTTGATACGTTCTTTGGCAACTTCATAAACTGGTAGCTACTACATTATGTAAGTGGGATTACCTTTCCTTCTAATGTTCACAATAAGGTCCAAGAAGCTTAAATTGCTGTGGATACCCTTGAGGCTCAGGTCATATGCACTCCTAATCATGTCACTGAATTGCTCTAGGCTCACAACGAACTTCTTGAAGCAATTTCTTTGGAAGAAGATCTTTTACAATAAAAAGCTAATGATAATTTTTTTACTAATGGGGACTGATGCGACTTTTTTATGCAAGAATTTATGAACCCAGATTTATATATTTATAATAATTTCGTAAAGTCACAATTTCAAACGCAAGTATATGTATCGCTCAAGTAATACAGGGCTCTAATGGAATCCCGTTTATTGATCCCACAGGGAAGCGAGGTAAGAGTTTCTTAGTCAAATTCTAGTATACTACTATTATACTTTAGTTTGGAAGGTCGATATAAGTGGTTAATTTTAACAACTACTCTTGAAGGTAAATCTTAATTTGAAAATAACTAATAATTACTCCCAAAGGAAAATATTAATACTAAAAATAACCCTTTCTAGATAAATTGGTTTAGAAAATTTTGAGATAATAAGAACTATTATTCTCAAGTAATGAATTGGATAATGTGAAGAAATGAGATGCATTAAATATTGTATATGCCAAAAAGGAACAATCCTATTCTTTACCCTCTTCCGAGTGCATAAAAAATATTGGCTAATCCTAGCTTTAGTCCTTATATCTATGTTTAGGCTGGAGGATATTGGCTCTCACTCAAGAGCTCCCACTTCCCTTCGCCTGAAGTCTAACTCTTGCTTTAATTTCCAAACACTATGACCAAATTGGGGATTTTAGTCTACCACCATAAAATCTCCAATTCTACTCCCATCAAATAAAATTTTCCTATTTTTTTGCACTCAACCCCATGAACTACATAATTCATTTATGGACATTGAATGTGGTTCCACTTTGTTGAATATTACACTGCCCTTTTGGGACAATGTAATTACAACGACTTTTAACAATACAACTGACCCTTATTGTAATGTAAATGAAGTGCAAGTAAAAAACCATCACATTTATAATTAAATCTTCTTATAGCATGCATCCCAATATCATAAAAATGAATCATACTCATTGCAAAAGAAAAGCAAAAGGAAAATAATGACATAATCTTCTCATGCCACTATTTCCTAAGAAGAAGAAAGAGTAAGAGAAAGATATCACATAGCACGAAGAAAACACAACAGAAAACCTCATTTCAAAGAAAATCCAAAAAATAAGTGTTTAAAAAATCATAAGATAATGAAGAACACAATACTTAGCTTTTTTCTCCTTGAAAGGAAGATGCAAATCTCTCCCATAAAGTCTTCCGCTGATCCATGCAATGCTAATACAAACCTTTACAAAATCTCTCAAAATCCCCACACCAATCTCTCCAAAAAGATAGAAATCTACATTTCTACTCATATTCTAAGATCTCTCAACATTTTTCATATTTTTCCTAAAATTCCTTTCTCACACACACAAACACTTTTTCTGACCTAAAATTGTTCTTTTAAAGTGTAGGGACGAAGTTTGAAGAGTTGCCACAAGAAACCTTTCAAAAAGCGTCCAAATATGTTGAATCTCGGCCACAACAGCTTCTGGTGTAGTGCAGCGCTGTGTGAGCACTATCCGACTCTATTTTCCATTGAATTTTCGTGGTTTCTGGATGCAGGCATGGTCCGCGCTGGTTAGGGCGTCGTCAGGCGCCCTACTCTACGCAGCTCCACCATTTAACTCTGTTTGGCTCCATTTCTACTCTGATTTGCCCCGTTTCAGTTGCATTGCGTTCCTAACAGATAGCCCTACAAAATAAGCATAAAAACAACATTTCTTTAAATTTTAATATCATCCAAAAATATGCAAGAAGTGTAAAAGTGATTAAGCAAAGATAGTCTTATCAAAATGTGTCAGGCCAAAATTTACTTTTTTGCTCGTTTCTGCTCCACATTGCACCATTTTTGTTTTCTTTTCTCCAAAGTTATTTCTTATACCTGAAACCAAAAAACATACAAAATAACTTCCTTTAAAGTGCAATATCATCAATAATAGGTATGAAATAGACATTAAAAAGCTATCAAATTTTCAGTAGATCAAGATTCTCAAACATAACTATTATTTGTCCTCAAGTAATTTAGTTAATACATAAAATAATGATCCACTGCAATGAACTTTCTTCCTAGAATACCATGATTTTGACTTAGATAAATACAATAATAAAATTTTCAAAAACATCTTTGAATAATTCAAGTAAATTCTGCATGTATAAGGCTATCTAGTCATCATGTCTAAGAGTTATAGTCTTCTATTCATTTCAAAATTTACTGTAGATTGTCCTATTAAGACACTTAAAAGGATTACAGGAAAAGAAGTTTATGAGAACACTACTAGTAAAGATGTTAATCCATCCATATAAGTTCAGGAAATTAATTAAGTTCTTCCCTTTAGGTAGATCCAAGTGAAGCCAATTTTTGGTTAGGCATCTTCTCAAGCTTCTCCTTACTTTTTCTTTTCTTTTTCTTCTTTTTCTCTTTTCTTTCTTTTTTTCTTTTCTTTTTGCTTTTTCAAGTGAGGATTACTATATCTGGATAGCCTTTAATAATTTTGAACTTCACCCTTCTCACCCTAAATTTGAAACTTACCACGATCCTTTACCTTATAGGCATTTCTTTAGCTTATTATTGATTCATCATAGATTCATAATCCTTTCCTTTCACATAAATTTTTAAGATTCTTAATATTTCAAACATGTAGTTTTTTATACTTTGAATAGCTGACTATAGTCATATTCTCTTATACCAAGTATCTTATCCTATAAAATTACTTTTCATTACCAAATACTTTCATTCAAGTCCACTAAATTACTCAAATAAAATCAAAATACAGTTATCTGAAATTGAGCTCTATCACATAAATTATGCTAATAATTTTGAAAATACTTTTAAATGAGAACAACCAATAGTTAATTCTTTCTCTCCCCCAAACTTAAATTTTAAAATATTTTGCAATTAATTCCATAAAATGTAGCAGGAAGAAAAAGTAAAGATTGAATCTACTTACTACTACAACATTCTATCAAATTCATATATATGTATAATCAGGATAAAATGACTGCAGAAGAAAGTAAATCTATAGCCTGAAACTTGCTTGCAATAAAAATTACACTCAAAGGAAGTGTTCTCACTTTAAAATTTTATTTTTCTTCCTACGCCCAAACTTAATTTGTATCATATATAGCATTTAGTACAGAAAATATAAGCAGGAATAAAAATAGTTTATAAATTCTATCTACCATAAACGTCTATTAAAAACATCTTCAATTATTCATCAGAACAGAACAATATGCAGCAGAAAGTAAATCTAAACTAATCAAGCCAAAATGAAATTTACTAAATAAAAGTTTAATTAACATAGCAGGTATCAGCAAGGGAATATAAAAATGTTTTTCAAGTCTTATATAAAGTTGTAACACAAACACAAACACACATGATAAATGAGGTTAAATCTTCCATTAACTCATCACATCTCACTACTTACCTCCAATTTCTAATGGAATCACTACACTAATAAATTAGCTACATTTTAAATTATTTTATAGATTATAATTGCAAAGATAAGATTATCCCTGATATATTGGTTCGAGTGCACCAACCTCAGGCATCATCTAATCCACTTAATTAAGCATCTCGAACAGCTACGTATTGTAGTGTAAGATCAACCACAAGTTATTCATCAAATAGGTTCATGATACACCTAAAAATTACCTATTTTTTAGTGTAGATTTTATGCTCACTTTATGCACATTTTTAATGATATATACTTTAAAGGAAGGTATTTTACATATTTTTTTCTTCAAGTATAAAAAATATGATTTTAGAGAATGTAAGGCAAAAACAATGCAATTTGATGCCAATATGAGCAAAGAAGAAAATTCTAACCCAGCACATATTTATTTATCCTTCTATACTTAATCTCATTTACATTTCTTACATGTTTTTGAATGAAATTACACTTCGAAGAAAGGTTGTTTTTATATTTATCTTGTAGGGGAAGATGTTAGGAACACAACGCAACTGAAACAGGGTGAAACGGAGTTGAAACGAAGCCAAACAAAGTAAAACAATAAAGGTGCACACAGAATGGTGCCAAGGAGCTAGAACCGCTGCCTGGGCGCCAGTGATGACGAGAAAACGGTGCCTAGGCTCTAGAAACATGCACCAGAAACAGTCAGAAACTTTTTGAGGATGGTTATGGACGGTTATTGGACAGTTTTGGGTGGTTCTAAAGCATTGTAGAAGCCTCTGGACGAAATCCTACATGTCATCAAGTAATACAATGAATTTAGACACATTGAAGCAATTTTTAAATGAAGAGGTACGTCTCTTAACTGAAGGGGTGCGACCCTTCACACAGATGGACTGGCGCCTAGGCGCCACAGTTAATTTTTAGAAGATTCAACGAATGTGCATGAATTTTGAAGAGATGCCTGAAGCAACGCTTGGTCATTTTTGAAGCTCTATAAATAGGGATTAATTCTATAGCCAACAAGAGTTCTTTTAGAGTCCTTTTAGAGTCTTTTGGGGTCATTTTACATAAGGTCCAAGGGGTATGTGTGTGTGGATTTTGGTGTGAGTTATGAGATGTAGATTTCTACATTTTCTGGAGAGATTGGTGAGGAATTTTGAGAGATTTATGTAAGGAATGTACGAGCGGCGCATGGATCGGTGAGAGACTTTGGTGGAGATATTTTCTTCTTTCTTTCAAAGAAAAAAAGATAAGTATTATGTTCTTCATTTTCTTGTAATTATTGTAAACACTTTCTGGTGAATTTTTTCTGATTTAAACAAAGTTTTCTATTGTGTTCTATCCATGCTTCATAAGCAATTTTCTTTACTATTTTCTTTTAATATGAAGTAGTGGCATGTGTAGGAAAATTATTTTTATGATAGAATTATTTTCATTTCACTGTGATGAGTAATATCTCCTTCGCTTAATTTACATAACTTAAGTGGCAATAGGTTATGTTAAAGTTCGTTGTAAATGAAACAAAAATTTGAAAGAGCGGTGATCTTGTAACTTGAGTGCACTCACATTGGCCGATTAACTAGTAATATAGTTAGGCAGTAATGCAACTTTTAAGAAATTATTATTTAATAATTTGTTTCTATTAGATGCTTCTAGGTGACAGATAGTTACATGAAACTAATAGAATATTAAAGACATGTTCCTTGTTGGCACTTTATTTATTACATAGTTCTATCAATCTTTTTACCTCTTATGTCATTATTTTCATTTACTTTTATTTTGTAATAAAATAGATGCATGTTTAGGAATCAAGATTTGCTTAGATATTCTCTTATTAAATTAATGTGATGATACTTTACCGGATCTTAATTTACTTTACAAATTTGCCTCTTGTATTGTTTAAAACTGTAGAGAATTCTTAAGATCTGACCGTGGGCTAAGAATTTTTAACTTGTATGTATCACATTTCTCTAAAAGTGGAGGTGCAAATAAATAGGGAGATATTCTTTAATGGGAGTAGAATTGATTTTTGTTTTTAGTGTGACAGGCTAAATTAAATTAATTTGGTATTACAAAAGGGCTGACGGGTCACTAGTAGGTCAAACCATAGGCAACCTTGTGGGGGGGAACCTAGAAGTGAGAGTCTAGAAATTCGTCCCTTTCTACTAATAATACATCCTAATCCAATCTTTAAAAACTAGTTAATGTTCTTTATGACCTGGACTAAAGGGTAAAAAATATATATGCTCTTATTTGTCACTACGATATTAAATTCTAAGAATTTCTTTCCTACACATTATGTAGGTAATTGCATTAGATAGGTAGTCTTTAACAACTCAAAATTCTCTAAACCAATTTATCCGGATAAGTTATCTTTTTATTTGAAATTTTCATTTAGGAATAGTTATTAGAAAAACCATTTTAATTGACATTCCAAATTAAGGACTTATAGAATTAAACTAGAATTAGCCTAAAAGAATTCTTACCTCACTTCTTAGTGGAATCGATACTAGGGTTTTAAAAAGAAAGTCCTATATTACTTGGAATGATATGTATACTTGCGTAGTACCCCTAGTGTGTAAAATATTTTCTAATTTTAATATCATTTAAGATTTTGCAAACTAGCTACTATATATAAATTGGGTCAAGTTTTTTGTCATCTTTTGGAAGTTAATGTTATTGCTTAATTGCGGGTCGGGTCAGTTCACGACTCTTATAAAATTAAAACAAAGTTAGAGAAAGGAAGTAACAAAATTAAGATCGATCAGTCACTGCTCAAATTTCTGATATCTCTTATAAAACTTAATTCTGAGTAAGACCTGAGTCATAGTGGACCCGTCAATCCAACTACTACAATAGAACATACAAATCTAACCATAATAAGAAGTTAACTATCACCTCCCTCATGGCACACAAAGATCAAATCAAACCACTAAAAATCTAAACATTCACCAACAACAATCAAACTGATCAATCCATAATGACACATAAAGATCAATTCAATCCACTCTAAATCAAAAACAATATAACACTAACAATCAAGACTCTCAAACGTATTAAATCAAAGCACACTGATAAATATGGGTTGCCTCCGATAAAGCGCTTGGTTTTAACATCACGGACCTGAGAAATGATTCCTTCTAGATTAAAAATCCATTTAATCCTCGATCAATCGCCCAATCTTTTTCAGATCTAAGGATTCCTACAAAATCCTCAAATTTTAATTTTTCATTCAGCTCTTCCTTTTCTGATTGATTTATATCATTGTTCCTCATATTTCTTTCTAGATTCAATATTCTTCTGTCAATTTTTTGAATTTTCATATTAATATCATACTTAAAATTTATAAGAAATGGATCTTTATAAGATAATTCAGGATCTCCCAAATTTTGAATCAAATTCTCTCCAGATAATTCAGATTCAGAATCAAAATCTTCTATGTTAATCTTCTATTTCAAGTTATCTTCCAATTCTTCCCCTTGATAATTATTAAATGTTGGAGGCAATCTTTCTATATCTATCTTAGTTGAGGAAATAGGTTTTTCTAATTCCTTAGGAATTTCTTCCAATGGTCATTCAATATCCTTATCCTCTTTTCTCAACTCAAAGTTCTTTTGAAATATATCCTCAAATTCTCTTCCAAATCTTAGTTCAATAACTTTATTTTGTTCATCATTCAATTCATGTTTTTCTTGTGATTAAGTCGAATCTATGGATATAAAGACTGGTGGTGTAGATGAATTCCCTAAATATGTAGGCTTTAAAATTGTTTGGGGTACATCCATCTAAAGTTCATGAGATTTTTCAACAGATGGAATTAAAAGTTCACTATTTTTTGTAGCATCCATCATTTAACACCTCTCTTGAACATACATACAGTCTTCTTTAAACAATATTTTCAACTCATCATGAAAGTCAATTTCGATCTCATCTATTAACTTAATCTCAAAGCTTTTTTGGAAATGATCTTTACTTAAATAATCAATTTCATCCATCCAAAAACAATCATCATCTTTTCTCTTAGTTGGATCATTTTTATTCTCTTTATGTTTGATCTCAGTGTTGCTAGGAAGTGTTTCATGGGTTTTATTGCTAAGTGAATTAGCAATTTTTCCCAGTTGATTCTCTATGTTGCTAATCGCAGCATTTTGACTTTGCAACTGGCTCCTCATTTGCAATACCACTTCTTTTATAGACTTCTTCTTATCCTCAAATTATTAATCAAATTGTTCTGCACTAGTTGGATAATCACAGGATTCAGTTCAAACGAGTCAGCTTCTATGATAGGGTTTTCTTTACTTGAGTGACTTGCATCTATCGTAGGATTTACATAATCCATCAATGATTTATGATGATTTTTCAAGTTATTATTTTGAATGTTTTCCAATTTCATTTCTAGTTTTTCATGTCCTTTTTATTTTTTTATTTTCTTCCATTTTTCTAACTCGGAACCATAAGGTACAAGTCCTACAGATCTTTTTTTTGCATACATAACACAATAAACAATACATTAAAAATAAAATAAATGAAACAAAAAATATATTCAACACAATAAAACATTTTCACAAACACTTTATGATTCACACAATTAGTTTTTTCACAACACTCTTTCATACCCAAAACATTTTTCACACAAAAATAATTTTACGACATTAAAGTTTTCCAATTTCAAGCCTAATTTTTTTTTTAATTAAAATTATCCTAAAATTCTTACCGAAGCTTCCCCAACGACGACGCCAAAAACTTGATGCGACTTTTTTATATGCAAGAATTTATGAACCCAGTTTTATATATTTATAATGATTTCGTAAAGTCACAATTTCAATTGCAAGTATACATATCGCTCAAGTATTAGAGGGCTCTAATAGAGTCCCGTTTATCGATCCCACAGGGAAACGAGGTAAGAGGTTCTTAGTCAAATTCTAGTCTACTACTATTAGACTTTAGTTTGGAAGGTAAATATAAGTGGTTTTTTTAACAACTACTCTTAAAGGTAAACCCTAATTTTAAAATAACTAATAACAACTCATAAAGGAAAATATTAATACTAAAGATAACCCTTTCTGGATAAATTGGTTTGGAAAATTTTCAGATAATAAAAACTACTATTCTCAAGTAATGATTTGGACAATGTGAAGGAATGAGATGCATTAAATATTGTATGTGTCAAATAGGAACAATTTAATTCTTTACCCTCTTCCAAGTGTATAAAGAGCATTGGCTAATCCTAAGTTTAGTCCCTAAATCTGTGGTTAGACTGGGAGGATACTGGCTCTCACTCCAGAGCTCCCACTTCCCTTCTCCTGAAGGCTAACTCTCGCTTTAGCTTCCAAACACTAGGACCAAATTGGGGATTTTAGTCTGTCAAATTAAAATCTCCAATTCTACGCCCATCAAACTAAATTTTCCTTTTTTTTTGCACTCAACCCCCATGAACTACGTAACTCATTCATGGGCATTGAATGTGGTTCTACTATGTTGAAAATTACACCCCCCCTTTTGGGATAATGCAATTACTACAACTTTTAACAATACAACGGGCCCTTATTGTAATGTAAATGAAGTGCAAGTATAAAAACATTACATTTATATTTAAATCTTCTTCTAGCATGCATCCCAATAACCTAAACATGAATCCTACTCATTCTAAAAGAAAATTAAAAGGAAAATAATGACATAATCTTCTCATGCCACTATTTCCTAAGAAGAAGAAAGTGTACGAGAAAGACATCACAAAGCACGAAGAAAACACAACAGAAAATCTAATTTCAAAGCAAATCCACAAAATATGTTTTTACAGAATCATAAGATAATGAAGAACATAATACTTAGCTTTTTCCCCATGAAAGGTATATGAAAATCTCTCCCATAAAGTCTCCCGCTGATCCATGCAATGCTAGTACAAACCCTTACAAATTATCTCAAAATCCCCTCACTAATCTCTCTAAAAAGATAGAAATCTAAATTTCTACTCATATTCAAATATCTCTCAACATTCTCCATGTTTTTCCTAACATTCCTCTCTCTCACACGCACAAACGGTTTCTAACCTAAATTCATTATTTTAAAGTGTAGGGACGAAGTTTGAAGAGTTGCCACAAGAAACCTTTCAAAAAGCATCCAAATACGTTGAATCTCGGCCACAACCGCTTCTGGCGGTGTTTGGCACTGTCTGGGCGCTGTCCGTCGCTATTTTCCATTGAATTTTTGTGCTTTCTAGATGCTCGCACGGTCCGGCGTTGGATATGGGGCCATCCGACGCCATACTCTGCGCAGGTCCACTATTTCGCTCCATTTCAGCTCTGATTCGCCTCGTTTCAATTGCGTTGTGTTCCTAACAGATAGCCCTACAAACTAAGAATAAAAATAACCTTTCTGTAAAGTGTAATCTCATTCAAACATATGCAAGAAGTGTAAAATAGATTAAGCAAAGAAAGACTTATCAAAATGTGTCAGGCCAAAATTTATTTTTTTTCCTCCAAATTGCACAAATTTTGTTTCCTTTTCTCCAAAAGTCATTTCGTGTACCTAAAACCAAAAAATATACAAAATACCTTCCTTTAAAGTGCAATATCATCAAAATTATGTATGAAATAGACATTAAAAAGCTATCAAATTTTCAGTGGATCATGGATTGTAATACTAATTTCTTCCATGCCTCTATTAAGCATAAAAGAAATTTGAACAATATTTTAAAGATCAGAACTCCTGATGGGAGACTGCTTATTGATTAGGAAGACATTGGTTATAATGCCATGGACCATTTTGCTAATTTTTTTCAAGCTACCTCGCAGGTTCTACCTATTGATGTTGATCTTTTTGCTGGGGAATGGGAGTATGTCTCTAGCATATTTCTTTCTGATATTTCGATGAAGTAGAAGGTTTTACCTATGTTTAAGGATTAAAAATTTATCTGGTCTAGATGTTTTCTCTGCTGCCTTCTATTTTTCTTGTTGGGATGTTTTCAAAAAAGAGGTTACTCAAGCTATCCAAAGTTTTTTTCAAGAAGAGGATTGTTGGAATTTTTTCACCTCTTTCCTTATTGTGCTCATCTTTAAGGGAAGTGAAAAATCCAGTTGGGATAAATTCAAAGCTAGTTCTCTTACTTCGGTCGTTTATAAAGTCATCAGTAAATTCCTTTTCTCCAGAGTAAAACCTCTTCTCAGCATTATTATCTCACCCAACGATATGCTTTTATTAAAGGGTGGGAGATAACTGATAGTATCTTAATCGCTCAAGAATTACTTGAAGACCTTGATAAAAAATTTCGTGGAGGCAACATGGTTTTAAGCTTGATATTAAAAAAGCTTTCAATATGAATACTTGGTATTTCATTTTAAATATATTGCAGGCTCGTGGCTTTCAGAATAGTTTATGTTCTTTAATTGTTAGATGTTTGGAGAATAATCATTACTTGATTCTTGTCAATGGAATCTCCTACGCTTTTTTCTCTGCCTCTAGAAAAATCAAGCAAGGTGGCCCACTACCCCCCACTATATTTATTATGGCTTTTGACTATTTCTCTCATTTAATTAATAGTTGCAGATGAATAAGCCTTACACACAATTTAATCGTAACCCATCTATTATAGTTAGTCATTTGGCATATGCTGATGATTCCATTCTCTTCACTGATTGTTAAAGCCCTTATGCAGATTCTTCGGGTCTCTTCTTTAGTAAGGATAAATGACATCTATACTTTGGGAAATCTGTCAAGAGCTCCATTGTAACTTGGGCTGTTGCTTATACTAGTAACCATGCTGCCTCATTGCCCTTTAAATACCTGGGGGTTAATTTGCTTAAGGGTCATTACAAAATAACACAATTGGATGAAGTTGTGGATAAAATCAATCATAAATATACTGATTGGAGAAATACTTTTCTCTCTAATGCGGGCCTCATTACTCTCCTTAGAAGTGTCTTGTTGAGCACTCCTTTATTTGTTCTTCAAATTATGAATCTTAAGAAAAGTACTCGGTTCCTTTTGGAGAGATTATTTAGTTGTTTTCTTTAGTTTGGCACTCATTCTATAAAACACTGAGCCACTTTTACTAAGGTTTTCAAGCTTTTATCGGCTGGGGGTTTAGGCTTTAAGAGTTTGAAGCAAATTTTTGATATCTCAATGTGCAAACATTGTTTAAATTTCATGCTAACATTTCTTTATGGGCCCGTTTCCTCCATCATAAATATTGTAGCACTTTTAACACGACTATTGTTCAATGGAAAGTGGGAGACTCGACGCTATGGAAATTTATTCTAAGAGCTAGATTGACTGCTAGCAACTTCAAATTTTGGGTTATTGGCGAAGGTAATATCTCATTTTGGCACGATTAGTGGGGTTTGGGAGATTGGAGTTTATCTGCTCAAACTACCATAACAATAATTTACTTATCTCAGACTTTTGGCTTGATGGTAATCGAGATGTCAATAAAATGATGTCTTTTATTGGGAATAACTCTGCTCGTATTGCAAAGATCCCTATTAAGAGAACAAATTGAGACACTCCTCATTGGAAGACTTCTTCTTCTATCTCTCCCGCTAAATATCTTTACTTAAATTTATATAATTACGATAACTAGAGATTAGGGAAATTTATTTGGAATAATTTGCTTACTCCTTCCATCACCTTCTTTCTCTGGAGACATTTTCTTCATATGCCGCCTCTCGATGATATTCTTAAACTTAAAGGTCTTAAATTTGCTTCTCAATGTCACTTAAGTAAAATGGAGGAGGAATCAACATTACATCTTTTGTTTCCAATGTACTTATGCGAAAGAGGTTTAGTATACTTTGGGAAAGTATTTTCCTATAAACGGGTTCAATTGTGTTACTATTATAACTATCTTACTACTTGGAAAGCACTTGATATGTTTCATTCTAAATCGACTACTTTTCCATTGATTGTTCTTTGCTTTATTTGGATGGCCAGAAATGATCACAAATAACAAAATTTGGGTTTAGTTCATAGTACTTTGGTTTCTCACTTACTGGCTTATTTTCTTCGAGCTTGTCGCCTCTTTGGCATGAGTGGTGATGTGCCTCAACCTCATGTGGGTAGAATGGCCACTTTCATTAAGTGGCAACCACCTCCTTTGGGCTAGATAAAAGTCAATGTTGATGGAAGTTAGGCTTCCACAGCGGCTGGTGCTAGTGGAGTTTTTCATGATCATCTGGAGAAATTTTATCTGCTTTTTTGCTTCCCCGATTGTTGCCTCCTCTTCTTTGGAGGCTGAGTACTGAGTATTTTTATTGTCTCTGTAGGTGGATATCTCTTGTAACTTATTTAAAATTATAGTTGAGGCTGATTATCTCACTCTTTAAAAGAATTTTGTTATGCCTGCTACACCCAATGTGTTGGGTCCATGTAATAGAACTAGAATGCTCATTGAAAGGTTTAATCTTTCAATTCATTTGTGTCGGATTCATCGTGAAGATAACTCTCCTGCGGATTGGCTGGCCCGGAGAGGTATGATGGAGGGTTGCCCTTTTGTTGGTGTTTCACCAACCCAAAAACTAAAACGTCTATTGTTAGGTGACTATATCGAATTGCCTTAGCTAAAAATATAATTTGTTTTTCTTGTTTTAGTGATTTTTTTACTACTTCTGGTTTATCTGTGGCTGGAGGATCTGCTTATACTTTTGTTTGCTTTTCCCAATTATTTTTCTGGGAGCTGTTGCCTCTCTGGAATCATACGCACAAAGCTTATCATTTCTCTATTTTCTGGTGGATGACAACTATGATTTCTTGCTTAGCGCTGCACCATTTGGATGGTTCCCTACATAGTTTTTCTTTGTAGGTTGTTATTTGGTGGAAAATTCTGGATGAGATATTTGTTGCTTGTTCTCTGTTTTTTTTTGGGTGGGCTTATTCTGATCTGATGGGAGCTGGTGGTGCCCCTATTATCTCTCAGGCAGGCTATTTTGCTAAGTCCAGGGGGTCTGAATTTTTTCATCGTGGCGAGGTCTTCGATTTGTTGTTCTCGATTTTGTTTGGTCCTTACTTTGGTGTAACTACTTCCTTCCTCTTACTATGAAGATGGACTCTAACGTTTTTTTTGTTGTATTTCCTCATTTCTAACAACTATTTTTGGAGCTTTTCTTGTTTGCAGGGGCTTCTCCTTTCATGGACATTTCCTCTCCCTTTTTATTATTCTGTTAAGATGGTCCTTAGCTCCAATGAAGCGTTCTTTTGGCTTATTTTGTTATTCATCCAAGGGCATACGTTCTTTTGTTGGATATATGTTTACTTCTGTATTTAGTTTTTGATTTTGGCCTTTATTGTGTTGAGTTTGTAATTTGGATGAGGTCCCTCTTTTTGAGTGAGTTGTATGTGCTTTTTTGGGTTTTCATAGCTGGGGACCCTCTCCCAATCCTTTTGTACCTTTTTTTAGTGATTAACACCTAGGGAGCCAAATAATGCTCCTCCTAACTATATATATATATATATATATATATATATATATATATAAAAGAAAAGAGCTAATGCTCCTTACATGTTTCTAATCAGGTTACAAACAAGAATAAAAGGGTGAATCCACAGACTAAGGAACACCATATTAAGCAAAGCCATACAAAATAGGACATAGGCCAAGGTGCCAACAATTCCTTAGCAGTATACAAACCCACATGAAACAAAGAAAAGAAAATTAGGAAGGTAACACAAACTACAGCTAGGTGGAGCAGGGAGGGTCAATTGTGGGCATAGGAACCCAGCCTGAGGTGTGGGAGCCTCAGCTGATCTCCAGCAATAAGGAACTTCAGTTCAGTTGGGGGGATTTAGACACCAAAACCTGATGGGTAGCAGCACCAGTACAAGCCAGCCAATGAGAAGATTTATTTCCCTCTCTTAGTATAGAAGAACAAACAATCTGAGGGGGTCTAAGCTTTTGAATTTCGTTTAACCAGTAGTTGTGAATCCAATGGGTATGTGTATTGTTCTCCAGTTTGTTTAATACCTCAGTAAAATCAACTTCAATCCATATGTTTCTCCAGTTAGCAATCCTTGCTAATTGCAGTGCCCACAGCACAGCAATTAACTCAGTTTCAAGGGCATCATGTGCTATCACAGGTGCATAAAAGAGTAGTAAACACTTGCCAAGGTGGTTTCTGAAGATTCCCCAACACCGTAGTCGTCATTGGAGTAAGTCGCCATCGGTGTTGATTTTACCGACAAGGTCGCTAGGGGGATCCCAATTAACAGTTCTAACAAAGGTGCCTGCCACAGTTGGAAGATCAATATGAAGTATGTTATGGAAGTTTTTATAGATGATGATCTTTTCCAGATAGGTTTTACAGTTTCTACTAACTGTTGCCATAGTAATCAGGATTCCTTTAAATTTTATTTGGTTCCTAGCCATCCAGATGAACCATATGACAATAAGATGCACAGTATGAATATCCTGATTATTCCCTTCACTCCAGAATTTATGGAAATCTTCCCATTGAAAAGTGAACCTCCTAAAACATAAACTTAGCTCCAAACAGACTACCTGGGAGAAAGAACAGTTGAAAAAGAGATGAGAGATGGATTATTCCTGCTTATTGCACAACACACACTTTGAGGGCCCCCTAAGACCTTTCAATTTTAGAATATCATCAGTTGGGATAATGCTATGAAAGGTTCTCCAGCACAAGAAAGACAAAGATGGGGACAAGTACTTTCCCCAAAGGAAATTACTCCAATGAACAGAAAGCCAAGTATATAACTTCCTGTATATGGCTTTGGTGATACTTTGAGACTGATGAGCATTCTAATTAATTTTATCAGGTGCCCCTCTATTGAATTTAATAGTGGAAAATTGGTGGGCTAATTGATCCTGAAGAATAGCTTAAGGTGTGGAAGTGACCAGTTTTGACCATCACATCAATCAGCCACTCTAATGGTATTATCAGTGATGTCCCCTCTAGGAATTAACCAATCCTTGGGGCACCAATTATCCAGCCAGAAGTTGATTTCACCCTTCCCCAACTCCCAAATAAAAAGGTCTTCAGCAGTTTGTCTGATTTTGAGCAGTTTAACCCAAATTCTGGAATCACCTGGTTTCCTAACAGCAAGGGAAGGGTGAATGGACCTGCAGTACTTCCCTTTCATAAAATTAGCCCACAATGAGTTATGTGCTCTGAAATGGATTCATAGTTTACATAGGTTGACCTGCTGCATGTGAGGAATGCCTTTGAGGCCAAGACCACCAGCCAAGGTTGGTTTAGTTACTTTTTGCCATGAAGTCCATTGCATTTGCTTTCTCTGACCAGACCAAAGGAACCTATTAAAAGCCCTTTCCATTTGTAATTGTGTACTTTTTTTCATGGTTATCATTTGTAGAAGATAGGAGGGGAAGGTGGTGAGTAAGCTCTTCGGGAGAGTGATCCTTCCACCATTTGAAAGGAAAGAGTTTGTCCAGCAATTGAGTTGGGAATTGATCTTGGTCAGGATATCATCAAATTGGATTTGTTTGGTCCTACCCAGGAGTAAGTAGGCCCCAAGATATTTAATGGGAGCAGTACTGTAGGTGAATCCAGTGAATTCCAGGATTCAATGTTTGATGTGAGCTGGGATCTGCTTAGAGAAGATTAGCTGACATTTATCAGAGTTAAGCATCATACCTGATTGATTCTGAAAGGTGTTAATGCACTGATTCAACTTTTTCACTGTTATTTTGTAAGCACTTGAGAAAATCATGATATCATCAGCATACATAAGGTGAGTGATAGGTATGTTTGATCTATGGTGGTACCTGGCATATCCTTTTCTTTGAATGGTTTTATCAATCAGTCTGGAGAAATAATCAACAGCTAAGATAAAAATGGTTAGAGATAGTGGATCTCCTTGTTTAAGTCCTCTAGTTGCATGAAAATTGCCCCAAGCTTGGCCATTGATCAAAATGGAATGCTCATTGGAATTCAGCCACCTGCTGATAAGGTGACGGAATCGGGAATTAAACCCTCTAGCCGAGAGGACTTCCATAATGAAGTCCCAATTCGGAGTGTCATAGGCCTTTTGGATGTCCGATTATAGATCAAGTTGCCCCTATGGACTTTATCGAAATCCAAACATCGGCTCTCAGGCAAGAAGGACATTATCAATAATGATCTTCCTTTTACAAATGTTGATTGGTTCAAGCTGATCAATCTCTCAAGGTGTGGCTGCAGTCTCCCCACAAGGATTTTGCTAATAATCTTGCTAATCACAGAGGTGAGGCATATAGGTCTATAGTGATCCCATCTTTGTAAAGTGGTGTTTTTAGGAATCAACACAAAGTTAGAAGCACAGAAATAGCTAGGGAGAGTTTCACCTTGGAAGAAGCTTTTAATTGCAGTAACATCCTTACCAGTCAAGCTCCAAGTTTTTTTGTAAAAATCTGCTGTATAGCCATCAGGCTCAGCAGCTTTAGAACTGTCCATAGTATTTAAAGCACTCCAAATTTCCTGCTCAGAAGGGATATCTGTATGTACCAGCTCACTTGTGTATTTGAATTCATTTAGGAAGAGAGATTCATCAATAGACATTTTGTGCATTGGGGAGTGATTTAGTAAGTTTTCAATGTGCTTGACAGCATCTTGAGCAATATCTGTGTTGTCCTGGAGTTTGCCACCCTCATCAGAAAAAATGGAATGAATAATGTTGCATGTCCTTCTGTATTTAATACAGGCATGATAGAAATGGGTATTCCTGTCCCCATTGAGGAAGTGGCTTAGTGCAGCTTTTTGTTTAAGATACTGTTCTAGTTTTTCATTAGCAAATAGCAGATTGGTTTGAGCAGAAGAGAGTTGTTCCTCAGTAGCAGCACCCACTTGGAGATTGGCATCCAACAAATTAACCTCTTTTTCAGCTTTTTGGACAGCAATGGAGAAGTCACCCACAAAGTTCCAGCTCCATTTTCTAAGTACTTTGCTGCGCTTTTTCTGCAAAAGGCTTAACATAGTGAGAGGATCAGGATGTTCAATGTTACACCAATTGGCCTGAATGATGTTTAGAAACTCATCATATGTAGACCAGACATTGAGGTATCTGAAGGGAGGGGGATTATTTGGGTGATTAGGGGAGGTAATGGAAATCAGGAGGGGCCTATGATCAGAGCCAGCAAAGCTGAGATGGGTTACATAAGTGAGAAGCCAATTGGTGATCCAGCAATTGTTAACCAGAATTTTGTCCAGCCTTTCCCAAATATTTCCTCTTTTCCAAGTGAAAGCAGGTCCCCTAAAGTAGGGCTGTAAATGAGCCGAGCTTGAGCGAGCTCAGGCTTGGTTCGTGTTCGGCTCGTTCGAAATTAGCTCGGCTCGAAATCGGCTTGTGTTCGAAATGGCTCGTGAAAGGTGTGCTCGTGTTCGGCTCGAATTAAATTTTCTTGTTCGTGCTCGGCTCGTGTTCGGCTCGAAATTGGCTCGTTAAAATTAATTGGAAAAATATATGTCTAGCGCCGGATTCGAACCTGAACCAAATGAATGGAAACAAGAAGCATAACCACGCTACCACACAAGCAGTTATGATTTAAACTTAAATATAAATATATATAATATATTAATATATAACAATATATATAATAAATTATTATATAAATAATTATATGATTTTTTTTATTTCGAGCCAAGTCGAGCCGAACACGAGCGAACAAACAGTTGTTCGTGTTCGGCTTATTAACATTTCGAGCTTAAAAATTTGTTCGTGTTCGGCTCGTTAGGCTTAACGAACGAGTAGAACACGAGCTACTTAACTAGTCGAACATGAGCTGTTCGCGAACAACGAGCCAAATTGGCAGCCCTACCCCATAGCCGATGTCAAAAAGATGTGCTGCTTGGATATTATCATTGAAAATAGTGATGTTAGAAATGTTAGGAGCCCTACCCCCCCCCCCAGTTTTTCTTCAGTAGAGCCAATGCTGTGAAAGTCTCCACCCATCATCCAGGGGGAGTTCAGATGATCACTAATATTTTGAAGATTAGCCCAGAGGAGTTGTTTATCCTCCCTACTGCAGCCTGCATACACAAAAGTCACCACTCCACTTTTTCCATTAATTTGGAATGAGGAATGTAAAAACTTTTTATTTTCAATTAGGATAGACCAAGTAATCTCACTTCTACAGAAAACCCAAATCTTGTTATTGCAGTTGGAATAGTGATTAAAACCATGCAGCTTCTTAATGACTTTTTGAGGATATTTGTGGACCAAAGGTTCCAAAATAGTGATACACCAAAACTTATATTTTTTGTTGAGATTTAGCAATCTTTTCATAGATGAGAGGTTGGCAATACCCTTGATATTCCAGCAAAGGAAATTGATCATTATTTGGGGGGGGGGTAAGGATAAGAAGGTTGAGATCTAGATCAAGGTCTCCCTCTAGTCTTTGAAGTACCAGCCAGCTCCCCCTCTGATAAAGGGGTGCCTAACTTCTGTACTTCAGAAGCAGAATTCCTTTTCTTTTTTCTAGAATTTTGGATGTGCCATTTCCCTTCTAATGCCTCGTTGCATATCATTGACAACAAGGTCGAGTTGGGCCTCGTGTGTCAAGAGTCGTTCGCTTGATCGGGAGGGAGTCGAACTCGACTTCCTCTAATTCACTTCTGCACCAATTTGATGGTCCTCAGTTTCACCAGGTGGAGACCCACTGCCAATGGGGGATAGGGATCCCCTAACAGCAACATGAGATTTTGTTTTCATAGGAGAAGCATTTATTCTTGAAGCTGCATGGATATTATCTTGTAGTGGCTAAGTAGAGACCCTAGCCAGCTGCATGATAACTGATCCAGATTCACCAACTGCTTGCACAAGGGGATGGCCTTGACTCTGAGTAGTAGTTCTTTTAGTGGGAGGGTGGATTCTATAGCATTTCTCCATAGTGTGGCCAAACATTTTACAGTGAGAACAAAAATATGATTTTTGTTGCATAATAACCTCTTGCCATCGTCCATCCTCGGTCGTTCCAATCCAAATCTTTTGATTTCAGGTAGTGAGATATCTCTTTCTACTTGAATTCTTGCCATTTCTGGTTTTGCCTTATTAATGGTAGCAGCATCCAGCTTGAGAGGAGTTCCCAATGATCTCCCAATTTGAAATAATGCATTTTGATTGAAATATCTATAATGGAGGTTTGGAAATTTAAACCAAATTGGTACTATGGAGGATCTTTTGCGGATCAAAATCGGATGTCCATTTTATAATTTTCATCTCAACACCAGCAATGCTCACTGCTTGTTTAGCAAAAAGTAATGCATAGTCTTCTTCTGAGGTAAAGTTGATGAGCAGGTGCCTACCATCCAAGAGTCCAAGCTTCCAACTGCCTTTAAAATTCAGAGATTCAAAGAATTTTCTCACCAGGTCCATCTTTGGGTGGCCCAAAAGGAACTTGCCAATTAAGGTAAGTTTAACTTCTGCATCCAAATCCTCTAATTCCTGCTCCCCTGCCGGGCATCCCTCTTTCTCCTCTATAGGTCTGATGAAGGGGCAGGAAATCCTACCAGCTGTTGCATCATGCAGTCTTTGTGGAAAAATCAGTTTGTAGGATTTGTACTGGAGGGAGCATTTCCTAGTACTGGAGGGAGCATTTCCTACAACACTAGCATAAGTGGCTTTAGCCCACTCAATGTTGGTATGTAAGTCAATGGGGCTTGCCATGGGCACAGCCAAGCCAAGATAGGGTGAAACAGAAAAGAAACCCAGGCAGAATCTTCAACCAGGCACAAACAAAACTTTAGCCCAGCTCCTAAGGAGGAGGCATTGGAACAAGAACACTTTTGAAATTTCAAAGCCCGGGAAGCTTGAAAACTAGAATCCAAGCAATAACACCAGAGATGGAGCCAAACCAGAGAGCAGGACCAGTGAGAAAACCTACCAGCACCTTCCATGGACCCTGCCGCCAAGCAAAAACCCTAGCAGAGCTTCTCTCTCTGCAGCCGCCACCATCTTATGATTATATATATATATATATATAGAAAAAAAAAGATAAAAGCAATTGATCATCCAACGTGAAAAAAATTACTGTGCCAAATATTCTAAATTGTGCATAAATATATGACATACATCAATAATGATGAAAATAATACCCTGTGTTACTCGGCCATTGCTTTTCATGGCTAGTACAGAGGTATACTAAAAAGCTGTTATTCTTCCATTCTTCTGTTGCTCTTTCAAAAGGGCCTAAAAATCTGCTGTATCTATGTGACCTTTTTTTCGGGCATTTACATATATACCACTTAATTCCTATGAATTGTCGCATCTAACACCTAAGTTTTACATTTATACCACTAAAGTCTTTCAGATCACATGAAGAAATAACACCAATTTAACTTCTAAAAAGTGATGCAACTTTTCATGTATGGGTAATGTGGTATATATTGAAAATTTTAGGTGTTAGATATGCCAATACATAGGAGTTGAGTGGTATGCATGTAAATCAAAAATTTTTTTTTTTTTGAATCAGATTCAAGCAGCAATTACTTCATCTTTGTGGTCACCTTCAAGAAAAGTGTCCAGTGGCAGTGGTTGATCTCCATTTATTTGTGTCACCTTCTCCAGGGATGGAATAACAGGAGGCCTGAATCTGTGTGTGACAGTCATCTTCAAACCCTCCGTAGTGTGAATAGTTGCACCAGTTGTCATTTCAACCGAAGGCGGTCCAGGTGCCATTTCGAAGTTGAAGCGTCGCACCAGCATCGCCGTTGCCGCCGCAATCTCAAAGGTTGCAAACATATCTCCAACGCACTTTCGTGGCCCTCCACCAAATGGCAGATAGCTAAAATTCTGATTCACTTCATTTGGATTTGGTCCATCAATAGGCCATCTTTCAGGAATGAAACTTTCAGCATTCTCCCAATGCACAGGAGAACGATGGATATTCCATACGGAGATAAATATATCTTCACCTCGTTTGATGGGATAAATCCCAAGCTGATCAGCCTCAATAGAACGCCGAATCAGAACAGGTGGCTGAGGATATAGCCTCAAAGATTCATTAATTACACGAGTGGTGTACTTCAACTTTTTCATATCTTCAATGGTTGGAAATCGATCCCCCATAACGGAATCAACCTCTTCTTCAAGCTTGGCCAAAACCTTAGGTTCCTTAGCAAGAAGATAAAAAGTCCATGTAAGCACTGCCGCAGATGTTTCATGTCCAGCTATTAGCAATGTCATCAAATCGTCGCGAAGCTGCTTGCTAGAAACATCATCTCCTGATGCCAATAAAAAGTGTAGAATGCTAGGATCCTGCTCGTTCATGTACTCCTCGTGAAATTGCAACTTCTCTTCATCAACCATTCTCTTACATATTGCTATCAGTTCATCAAGAGTGTCATTGATCAACTTCAGAGCTTTTGTGACCTTCTGCTGTCTCGGAGAGATATATTTCCATATTGGAATTTCCCAGGTTGGTATTGGGGAAGTACTTCGCTGCTCTGCTTCTCTCAAGACTGTGTAAACAGCATCCACAATTCCATAGTCTAGTGTTAAAGAATCAAAATCATAGTTAAAAACAGCTTTCCCAATGATATCTAAGGTAAGCCGTGAGAAAAGTGACTCCATATCTACATCTTCTCCATCTGATGAAGCTCTATCCAACTTCTCACAGAGTCTATACGAAGCTTGCCCGAAGAGGTTAATCATGGCAGCCACATACTTCTTATGCAACGCGGGGACAATTGCTCTTCTCCGAACCCTCCATATCTCGCCATCAGCTGGGATTAATCCTTTCCCCATTACAAAATCAAGAATCTCGGCTAGAATACCCTTGGAGTAAGCTTTGCAGTTATCCTTAAGAATGTGCTTAGCTATTTCCGGATCAGAAACTATCAAAAATGACTTGGGCCCAAAGGTGAGACGAAAGATACCGCCGTAGATGAGGTGAAGCTCGAAAAGAGGAATGAAGAAGGCCTGACCTCCCACAGCCTTGAATGACCCCTTGGCCTGAGGAATCTCCGGGTAATCGCCATCACCCAATTTAACCAACAGATCCCCTAAAAACCTTGCAGACGGCCCAATCTTCGAAAGCACGTTCCTCATCATTGACGCCAGTCCAGATTTCTGGATGGTGAACTCCCCGGAGGCGATGCGGGAAGCGAGTTCGGACCGCCGCTTCTCCTCCAAAATTTTCACCGCCTCCTTGACATCCAATTTCTCCGATTCTCTTCCTGATGGCCTGCCATTCGGTGATAAGGGTGAGGAGCAGCGGATAGAGAAGCCACCTTTTGGCGCAGTAATTCCAGATAGACGAAAGCCCGAGTAGGAAAGCGAACAACTACTTCGACGTCTAGGGAATTGAGGAGCTGAGGAGAACGAGGAGTAAGATAAGCAATTGGCCGCGGCAGCGGCCATGGTTAGACCTCCTGCCTTGCTTCCACGGCAGGAGGATTTTGGGCTCCCTCTCTCATATATATATATATAATTAAAAGGAGCAGACACAGGCTCTCTTCATGTCAGTCAACTATAGAGTTACCAAACTGCCCCATGGGGATCACATCATTCACAACACAACTCCACACTACCAAAAATAAAATGTATACATTTACCAATATGTAAGTATACCCAAAAAAACAAAAGATCCATTATATCACTAGGAAGGTTGGAGAAGAGAGATCTACAAACAGCACAGATTAAGGGGGAAGCAGCTTCAATCCTCAACTATCCTGAAATGTGGGGCCTGGAAAACATCAGCTTCCAATAGAAAGTTCAGCTGTGGTGGTGAAATGTGTGAGATTCTAACTTCCTGGTCGGAGAGGCAGATTTGGCAAGACGGTTAGTAGGCCTGTTGCCTTTAATGTGTATGATCGAAAGTGAACACAAAGCTGATGTGTGAGAGCCTTGATTCTGTAAATCCATTGAGAATGATGCCAGGGGGATGCAAGGTCCTGCTGCATGTACTGAATAATAGAGGTGGAGTCTCCCTCCACAATAATGTTAGCCCATTGGTTCTGTATAGCAATATAGATAGCCCAGAAAACTGCTGCTAATTCAGCTTCAAGTGGATCTGCTGCTGTAATGGGAGATTGAAAATAACATATGCAATTACCTTTGTGGTTCATGAATATGCCTCCAATGCCAGCACCCTGATCTCTGAAAGCTCCATCAGTGTTCACTTTTAGTGTAGGGTGAGTAGGAGCCTTCCAATGGATGAGTATAATTTTGGTTTGTTTATGATGGTCGGGAAGAGGGGTTTATAGAATGCTGGGGAACTTCTTATGAGTGATCAATTTGGAAATGAAAGATTGACAGTTGGCAATAACCATTTCAGCTCTACATACATTCTCATCATATTTCACCCCATTCCTATGCATCCAAATGAACCAAGCCACAATGAAAGAGATACAGCCAACCTTGGTCTTCTGCCAGGATTCCCAGCACACTAGCAGGTCATGCCAATCCAACATTAAAGTGTTGATATTTAATAGACTTAAGACACTAGTCCAAACTTTCTGAGAAAATGGGCAGGAGAAGAATAGATGTTGAACAGTCTCAGCATGAATACCACATAAATAACATTTGGAGGGTCCTCTCAGCCCTTTCAACTTAAGAATGTCATCTGTGGGGATGTAATTATGAAACACTCTCCATATCATGAAAGACATCAAGGGGTGAGATACTTGTTCCAAACCATCTTGCCCTCACTCGGTAGGAGTCCAAGCTTATGAATATTTTGATAAATATGTTTGGTGAGGGTGTGATGCCTACCGTACTTCCGCTTAATTATGTCGTGGAGGGATTTGTCAAAATGAATTTTGGATATTCGACAAACCGAAGTCTCCTCGCAGAATTGTCGAAGTTTATGAATAGACCAGCTTGTCCCCATCCCAGCAAGTAGCCACTCGGAAATCGAGTTTTCTCGATGTTGGGTAAAGCAATCAACATCTCTCCAGGGCACCACTTATCCCGCCAAAATAGAATGTCCCCTTTACCCAGCTCTCACGTAAAAAGAGATTCATCAAGCTCCTTATTAATAACCATGTGTTTCCATATCCTTGAAATACCAGGTTTAATAATAGCTAAAGTGGGGTGAGTGTCCTTGCAGTATTTACCTTTCATGAACTGAGCCCAAAGAGAATTCTGCTACCTAAAGAGAATCCAAAGCTTGCAAAAATTCACTTTCTGCAGATGCTTCAGCCCTTTAAAATCCAGACCCCCAGCTTCCTGAGGTTTAGCCAATTTTTGCCAACTAGCCCAGTGGATTTGTTTCCTTTGCCCATACCAAAGGAACCTGTTGAAAATTCTCTCAATCTGGAGTCTTGAACTCTTCTTCATGCAAGTCATCTGAAGGACATAAGATGAGAATGTGGTTAATATACTAGCCAAGAGGGTAATTCTACCCCCAGTAGAAAGGTAGGAGTTTGCCCAACTGGATAGCTGTGCATTGAGTTTCCCAATGATTTCATCAAACTGCACCTCCTTGGATCTCCCTTTGATAAGCAGTACTCCTAAATATTTCAGTGGGAGATGGGCTCTAGTAAATCCAGTGAACTGAGTGATCTAATGAGTACTGTTAGGGGAATGTACCTGGGGCAGATCACCTCACATTTAGTGTGGTTGAAATGGAGGCCAGAGATTTGTTGAAACTGAGTCAAATAGTCATAGACTCTTTTTACAGTAGGTTTGGATGCCCTGGAGAAAAGCATAATATCATCTGCATACATCAAATGGGAAATAACCATGTTAGACTTGTGGTGATATCTAGCATAAAGGAAGGGGGTGACTTTAGACTCCAGCAACTTTGAAAAATAATCTATAACAATGATGAAAATAGTAGGTGATAGTGGAACCCCTTGTTTCAGTCCCCTGGTAGCTTGGAACCCTCCCCAGTAGTTTCCATTAATGAGAATTGAATGATGATTGTGTTGAAGCCATCTTTTAATCAGTTGACAGAAACCAACATTGAAACCTTTAGCTTGCAGAACCTGAAGAATGAAGTTCCAGTCAATTGATTCATAAGCTTCCTTGATATCATGTTTGTAAATGATGTTTCCCCCCTACAAGATCTGTCCAAATCTAGCAGAAACTCTTGTGCAAGGAGAACATTATCAGCAATGGATCTACCTTTAACAAATGCGATCGATTGGGACTTATAATTTTATCAAGGAGGGGTTGAATCTTCCCACTAGGATTTTACTAATGATTTTTCTAATAACTGTAGTGAGGCTAATGGGTCTGTAATGGTTCCAAGTCTTGGGAGCATTAGTTTTGGGTATGAGCACTATAGTAGAAGCATGGAAGTAATTTGGTATATCATTTCCCTGGAAGAAGCTCTGAACAAGCTAGAAGAATCTTCCCCTCGCAAGTAGCCTGTGTCTTTTTATAAAAATCACGAAGGTAACCATCGTGACCGACTCGCTTTAGAACTATCAATGGAGCTAAGGGCTACCCAGATCTCCTCCTGGGAAGGAGTCTCAGTTAAATTGATGTTGGTGAATTGATAATCTGCCCTAAAGAGACTACTATCGATTGTGGGTCTAGAAATAGGTGAGTAAGGAGTTTATGAAAGTAATTGATAGCATCCTCAGCTATTTCAGTCTCCTCCCTGAGCAAAACTTCCTGATTAGTTTCAATTGTGTGAGTAGCATTGCACTTCCTTCTGTATTTAATCCAAGCATGGTAAAATTTTGTATTTCTATCTCTTTCTTTGAATTTAATGCTAGCTGCCTTCTGCCTCAGCAATTGGTCTTGCTAGTTGAGTAAAGTAAGAAGGTTTTCTTGAGCAGCTATGAAAGAACCATATTTGGAGTCATCAATCTGAGAAGCAACTTCCAAAGCAAGCAATCTTCCTCCTCACCTTGGTGACACCTCGGAAGAGATCCCCAATACTTTCCTAGCTCCATTGTCTCGGAACACCTGCTAGTTTAACTTCAAGCACCTGGAGTCTAATAAAAGGGTTAGGCTGAGAACACCTATCCAGTTGTTCAAGTGATAAGAGACCGGAAATTGTGATGTGAAGCCCAAAAATTCAAATATCTAAATGGAGTAGGGGTGGTTTGTTTAGTGGGTGTAGTGATGGAAACAAGGAGTGATCTATGATCAGACCCAGCAAAATTCAGATGTTTAATGGTGGTGTAGAGGAAACTTTGATGCCAAACACTGTTGGCCAAGAATCTATCCAACCTTTCCCAAATTTTGCCTCTTCTTCAGGTGAACTTGTTACCCTGAAAGCCCAAGTCAAATAAGGCAGCCTTTTAGATATTATCATTGAACTCAGTAAGTTTAGTGAGGTTGGGTGATCTTCCACCAAGTTTTTCTTCAGTAGAGGCAATGCTGTTGAAATCTCCTCCTACAATCCAGCTGGAGGTTTCCAGAGTGCTGATATGATGAATTTCCTGCCAAAGCTCAATTCTTGCTGACTTGGTACAGCCAGCATAAACAAAAGTTGCTGCAAATGTACTGCTGTTAAATGAGCAATGAAGATGGATCAGTTGGGGGTGATCAACAATCACCTTCCACTGAATCTCTTTTCTACAAATAACCCAAATCTTATTAGTGGAGTTAGCAAAAAAGGAGCACCCAGGGAACCTGGTAAGGATTTTATTTTGGTGTTTTTGTACCATGGGTTCCAAAAGCACCAAGCACCAAAGTTGGTGCTTTTTATATAAATGAACCAATCTTTTGTAAGTTAGGGGGTGGGCTACTCCCCTAATGTTCCAGTAGATGAAATTAAACATTGTTTGGATCTGGTGGGTGGTTATGTGGTAAGGGTTGAGCAGAAATGGATCTGGATCTGGATCTAGATCTACCCCTTCTAGGTCCAGTGGGGGAGGCAATATTCTTGCCCTCTAGTCCAGCAGCCTGTGGAAAACATTGTAGTTCAGTATGAGTTTTCTTTGTTTTCCTGGTCTTTTGTTCCTTCAATTCTGTTTCCATTTTGTTTTGTACTAGCTCCATTTGTCTGACAGAGGGGGTGTTCTCCTGTGGAAAATCTTCTGTTTTTTTTATTTGTTCATAATTTTCATCTTCAGCATTCTCAGATGGTAACTCCAATGCCTTCCCTAGATTAAGTAATTCCTGGTCCTCAGTTACAGCAAGTCCCAGTGTTGACAATTCCTGGGTCTCCTGCTGTGGTGCTGCTCGTATCTCCATATTTAAACATGGATGGGGTGCAATAGCAGTTGTCTCCACTGTTTTGGTTTTTGCTTTCTTTCTGATGGGGGGTTTCAATCTGTAACATTTCTCTAAGGAGTGACCAAACATTCTGCAGTTTTGGCAGAATAGTGGTTTATGTTCAAGTAACACCCCTTGCCAGAATCCATCCACATCATCTGAGGTGGTAATCCAGATTTTTTCAATTTCAGGAAGTGATACATCTCTCTCCACCAGGACTCTAGCTCTTGTAGGATTTCCCATCTCCTGAGTTGGGGTATCAACCTTAAGAGGTGTCCCCAAAGCCCTGCTAATCTGGAAAATGGCATGAGTGTGGTAAAGTTGGATAGGAAGGTTGGGGAGGGTGAACCATAATGGCTTAAGAGGGGGTTCTTTTGCAGGATCAAATCCTGGGTACCATTTTATGAACTTCATAAAGGAGTTAGCAATCTGCATTCCTTGCATTCCCAGTAGTCTTGCATAATCCTCTTCCTTAGATAACCTTATTAGAAGGTGTCTCCCATCCATAACCCCTAATTTCCACTGTCCCAAGAGGTTGAGATTCTCAAACTGGTTTCTGACAAGTTTCATTTTAAGGTGCCCAAATTGAAACTGTCCAACTATTGTGACTTTGATAGCTTCAGCTAATACTTCCATCTCATGTGAGGTAAAAATAATGGCAGGCTTTCCTTCCTTAGAACCCAAAGGCCTAATAAATGGGCATTCAGATTTGCCTGCTGCAACATCATGCAGACATTGGGGAAATATCAAGTTATCTGCTTTTCTAGCCATCCGAGGTCCCTCGTCGACAGAGAATAAGATAAGAAAGGGGAGCATTAAATATGTTACCCCCAACCATAGAAATGGGTAGGGGTACAATAAATGTCCTTAGCACTACGATCAATGGAACAAGTAGTTCCAATTCAAAAACTCTTTACCCGGAAAAGCAAATCAAGGCCAGCCGCCAAAAACAGAAGTCACCACCCTTACCTGACCTTCTGAAAACACCTACCTCCCGAACAACACCACAAAGGTGAGCCAGCCACCGGCAGGCAGACTCCATCACAGCCCAAACCCTAGCAGAGCAAGCATCCTAGTCGCGCCTATATATAAATATATATATATATATATATATATATAACCAACCAAAATCATAATATTGATGACCATAAGATTTACATCAAATATAAGGAAGATACAGATTATCACTCCTTATAAAAAAATCTAACTAAAAAAGAACTACATTATTAATCATAGGAACCTCCGTGTTTAGCAAGCTAACCAGCACACTTATTCCCATCCCTCAGTATAAAGCTCCAAAGAATCTTCAAATCATTAGAAAGTAACCGAATATTCCAGAGGAGATGTATAATAAACCAATGCGGCGAAAGAATTCCTTTAATAATATCTAACGCCTCTTTCGAATCCATTTCCACATGAATATATTTCCATCCAAAATAACAAGCAATATTTAAGGCCCAGACTATCGACAAAAACTCCGCATGTAACACATTCATTACCTCAATAGAAGAATGGAAATATAAAATGCAAGCTCCATAAGTGTTATGAAAAATTCCACCCATACCCACATTATTCTTGTTGAAACTTCCATCAGTATAACTTTGATCCATGGTTGAACTAGTTTCCGTCAAATGATTTTTTGAATCAACAACGAAAAATTCTATACATGATAAGAATCACGCATAAAAGTCTAGACATTGTTATCAACATTAAACTTCATAAATTTGATAATCTTACTAATGTAAGATAAACAATACATACTAATTTGTGCATTAGTAACCTCCATATCTTCAAACCGACTTTTGTTCCTTGCCATCCAAATAAACCAGGTGATTATACAAGGCACAATTTCCAACTTAACCTCTTTCTAATTCTTTAAACACTCAAACATCGAAGACCAACAGGGAAAGATATCAAGTTGAAGATGAGAAATAATTACTTGCCATACATCCTATGCAATGTGACAATTAGCAGACAAATGAGATATGGATTCTTCCTCTTTTCCACAAAGGCTGCACCTCGAAAGGCCTCTTAATCCTTTCAACTTTAATATATTATCCACTGGTAGAATGTTATGCATACATCTCCAAAAGAAGAACGACATTGAAGGAGTCAAATATTTTACCCAAATAGAATCTCTCCAAACAGTAGAAGGTCATCGAAACAATTTCCGATATGCATACTTTGTGAAAGAATGAGAAGAAGAATTTTTAGTAACATTTTTCTCTACCACATTGCATTGAATCAGAATCTGATTATTTGTAGCGCCTTCTCTTTACCTACTAGATCAGTAAGAAGCTCCTTATTCCACCTATTTCCATTAATCCAGCAATGATTAATTAGGAACTCTTCTCTATCCACATTAATCTCTGATAATTTGCCATACATAAGCCAAATATCAAGCCAAAAATCAATCTTACCTTCTACAACATCCCAAACAAAACAATCTTCAGCTTCTTGTCTTATACATAGTAATACCTTCAAAGTCCTCGAATCACCCGTCTTTTTCATGACCAATAAGGGATGCGAGAATTTGCAATACTTCAATTTCATAAATTCAGCCCAAAGAGAATTTTGGGAAAGAAATTTGAACCATAATTTGCAAAAAAAAAAAACCTTATGAAGATGATGAAAAGATTTGAAACACAAGCCTTCAGCTTCACCAAGAATACAAAGTTTCTCCCAATTCCACCAATGAACTTGTTTATTTTTACCTTCCCAAAGAAACTTATTTAAAAGTCTTTCAAGAGTAATCTGGGTGCTCTTCTTCATTTTCTGCATTTGTAACAAATACATTGGAAAGGAAGATAAAATACTTCGGATAAGAGTAATCCCACCGCCAGTAAGAGAAAAACATTAGTCCAACAAGAGATCTGCTTAGAAACCCTGGTAATGATATCATCAAATTGGCTTGAGGTTTCCTTCCTTTTATCAACTGAATACCCAAATATTTAATCTGTAGAGTAGCCGATTTGAACGATGTAAACTCCTTAATCCATTTTTGGTTATCAATAGAAATTTTGTTGCTGAAAATGATCTGACACTTGTTATAATTAACTGCCAAACCAGATAATTCCTGAATTAAATTCAGAATTCGAACCACTTTCTTGACAGCAAATCGAGAAGCATTAGAAAATATAATCACATCGTCGACATATAATAAATGTCCAATATTGAACTTTTTTTTATTAGCATACTGAATATAATCATAACATTAATATGCCTTGTTGAAAAGTTTTGAAAGATAATCCATCGCTATAATAAAAATGATAGGAGAAAAAGGATCTCTTTGCTTGATTCCTCTCCAGGCTTGAAAAAATCCCACAGAATTCCCATTAATCAAAAGCGTATAATAATTTGAACGTAACTAACGATCAATCAAAGTACAGAAATCTTCAGGAAAACCCTTAGCATGTAACACCGCTATAATAAAATTCCAATTTATAGTATCATATGCTTTAGAAAGATCTAATTTAAAAATTACATTTCCACCTCGATAAGGTCGATCGAGATCCAACAAAAACTCTTGCGTTAACATCACATTATCTATAATATTGCGGCCCTTAACAAACGTGGATTGATTAGGAGAAATAAGATTGGGTAATAACTTTTGATGTTGAACACTATAATCTTGCTAATGATTTTAGAAATAGCCGTGGTAAGAGCTAGAGTTCTGAATTTATCCCAACTAGACTTCATATCATCTTTAGGTATAATAGAAGAAATTGCAAAATACTTAGGCATATCCATACGGAGAAAAAAATCTTGAGCCGCCGCAACCACCTCCTTTTTTACAATATTCCACGCTTTAATATAAAATGTTGAAGTGTAGGCATCCACACCGACCACTTTATCACCATCAATAGAACAAAGAGCATTCCAAATTTCATCTTCGAAAGGGATACTAGTTAAATCCACATTTGATAGATAATGAGTATCATCCATAAACAAAGATTCATCAAAAAGCTCTAAATCTTGTAAGTGAGGAATATTCATAAAAGATTTGAAGTAATTGACAACATTTGTAACTATTTGATCTGTTAACCAAACACCATTCTGATCTTTGATTTTGAAAATAGAATTTGAATTTCTTCTATGCTTTATACGAGTATGGAAGAAACTAGTATTACGATCACCATCTGTAAACTTCGACATAGCAGCTTTTTGCTTAAAAAATATCTCCTCCCTCATAATTTCTTGTGAAAGAGATGTATTTACCTCAAGAAGCTCCTTAGCAGAAATTAATCCCAAAGATTCATCAATTTCAGATTGACAAACCACCTTTTCAGCTGCCTTTACCTTCAATGACAAATCACAAACACAGGTCCAATTCCAATGCTTTAAATGCTTAGACAAAGATTTTTGAGCCATCCAAAGTCTATTCCAAGGAGAAAGTTTATAATTTGGATGCCACACAGATTTAACTACAACAAGAAAATCATCATGATCTATCTAAACATTGAAAAACAGAAACCTGCTCCTAGGCTTCCAATTTGTAATAGAAATTAATAATACAAGAGGTCTATGATCTGAACAATTATATGTAAGATGAGAAACCTGAGAAAAAGGATAAATATCCATCCAAAGTGGATTCACAAGAAATCTGTCCAAACGTTCATGTAACTTTCCTCTTTTCCAAGTATCCAAAGGACCATGATAAGGAATCTCGACCAAATTTGTGGAAGAAATGTTTGTCGAGAACAATTGCATTTTCATAACATCAATAGGACGACCTCCCCATTTTTCATTAGAAAATGCCTCACTATTGAAATCACCACCCACCAACCAAGTTTTATTAATATTTACTTCAAGATATTTAAGATTCAACCAAAGGTCCTCTTTAGCTCTATCCGAACTCCTAACATAAATGAAAGTGGCAAAAGTCTCTAAATAATCCCAACAAAGATGCACATGAATGAATTGATTGTGATCCACAAGATATCATATTTGATCTCTTTCTTACAAAACAACCAAATTTTACCATTGATATTCGAAATAATATCAAACTGAGAAAAGGATCTCTAAATACGAGAAGAAATTTTAGAAGTAAGAGGTTCTAAAATAGCAAAACAAGCAAATTTATAAATTCTATATAAATGTTTGAGTCTTATCAAGGAATTTGAATTAGAGATTCCCCTGATGTCCCAAATCATCAAATTAATCATTTGGTAGGAGATTTGGAGCCTCTTGAAGGCCTCCCAATTGCTTGATCCATAAAATTTGCTTGAGGGTCAATACTCAAAATTTTCAATTCCCATTATCCCTTATATCTCCTTTTGCTCTTCTGAACTTCCCAATTTTCTTCTAGAGTTTGTTGAATAGGAGGTAATAGATTTCCATTCTTTGCCTCAACCGAAGCTTCAAGAACTTCAGGATATATCATCACCGGCGGTTCCTCACAAACAACATTTAGGATTGGCTTATCCAACACCACAACACTGTTAGAAGTCCCAACGAAATCATTATTAACCATAGCTTCTTCCACCCACTGTTTTTCATCTTTACTAATTTCCGAACTCAGAATAATAGGATTTCCTTCAACTCCTTCAGCCACTGCAGGATTACCAAATTTGCAGTGATTTGAGGCAATTTCGCTTCAGCATTGCCCCTAGGCATTGCAGTAACCATTTCAACATCTATATGATCATAGATTCTAACAATCTTCACAGGTTTCAACGAAAGGGTTGAGCCTATAACAATGATCCATATTATGCCCGAACATCCTGCAATGTTGACAATAAAACGGCTTTTGTTCCATCATAATCGATTGCCAATACCCATTATGTTTTGTTCCTAGCCACAACTCATTTAACTCTAGAATTGTAATATCACGTTCCATAAGAATTTTAGCAGCCAACGACCTAGAAAGATTGAACGTCGAAAGATTCAAATTCTTCGACCTACCAAGAGCCGAGCCAATAGAAAATAACACTTTATGATTAAAGAACGGAAATTTCAATCCTGGTAATCTGAACCAAATAGGGATAATTGGTGGTTCACGGTTAGGATCAAAATCCAACAACCACTTCAACAAATTCATTTTTACTCCAGCAATCGTAATGAATTTCTTTGAAAAAATTTGCGCACAATCTTCTTCTCTAGAGAGATTTATCATGATGTGCCTTCCATCAAAGAGACCTATCTTCCAAGAACCCATCAATTTGAAATCATCAAAAATTTCCTTATGATTTCCAATTTGGGATGACACAATTGAAATTTAACAATTAAGATAAATTTGTAATTTTAAGTCAATTTCTCCATTTCCGAATCAGAAAAAATCAGCGCGTGTTTACCAGCCTTCTTCGACCCATTCTTGACAAACGAACATTCAGCCCGGCCAGCTAACGAATCATGATAAATTTGAGGAAATATCAGCTTATCACCCTGAGAACCACCTCCCACCGATCTTCCAACCACATCCGCAAACGATCCCTTCCCAATTTGATCCACCGCAATTACTTCTTCAGCCATTAAAACTGGAATTCAAAGTACCAAACAGAACAAAACAAACCTTCTTCAAAGAAAAAAACCAAGAACAGCGAAAACCAGGTGTTTAAAAGCATCAAAGAAGAAGCTAATAAATCACAAAATGGAAATGACGCTTTAGCAAAACAACCGATAGAATCAAAAGCGAGAAAACTATATGATTATCACTTTAGAAAATCAAAATCCAAACGAGTAAAGAAAACCTCCAGCCAAAATCTTCCATTCTCCCCAAGAAAACCAAGAAACGCTCCTTCGAATATATATATATATAGATACACACACACACACACACACACACACACACACACACACACACACTTACATGTTAACATTAATATTTAAAATACACATGTATAAACATTAATACACACAAATATGCATTCTTTTCCCCTCCTTTTTATTATTATTATTTTGAATTTTTCGGCGGATTAGTTAAATAGGTTATGTGAGTGTCAAAAAGGTTAATTAAATTAGTTAGACTAACTAAAGAGTTAATTGGACAAACTAATAGGTTAATTAAATTTTTAAGAGGTTGATTAGATATTTGGTAGGCTAAGTAGACTTTAATGGTTTAATTTGATGATTAGTAATTTAAGTAAATGTTTATTGATTTAATTAGATGATTAGAAATTTAACTAGGTTGTTTAATAATTTATTTTAATTTTTAGGTAAGGGTATTTAAGAGATAATTAGGTTTGATTAGGTGGTTATTTAATGAATTAGAAGAATTTAAGGATAACTAAGGTCTTGGTCAAGGGTTTAGATGGGTAATTAGCAAAGTTTAGAAAATAATTTACGCTAAATTGGTTTTATTTATGGGTTGGTCAGTGTATTTTATTAATTTGATTTAAGGATAACTAATTGAATTAGAAGGTTATTAATGAGGTTAAAATTTTGGTTAGGTTAATTATGAGTTGTTAGCAAAATAATTAAGCGTAAAGTCTTTCGACAGAGGAAAACAAATATTGTTATTTTGGTTTCTCAATTTCAGAGAGGAATCATGCAAACTACATTAGATAAAATCAGAGTCATAAAATGATATAAATATACAAGAAATCCTAAGGTTATTTCATACAATTTTTAACATTTAACATGGAACATGTAAACATTAATTAAATTAGAAGATACACCATAGAACATACATAAAGACTTTCGGTTGGACTAATTAGACATACAAACATAAAAAATGTAATTGAAAATAGAGCTTTAAGCAAATTTTATGGAAACACAAATCATAAATTTCTAATGTGGAAACTATCACACACACACACACACACACACACACACACACACACACACACACACACACACACACACACACATATAGTGCCACTCGCCGTGACTCTTTGGTTGGTAGCTGTATTTTCAGTCGTAAGTCTCCTTGGTCAAAGGTTCAAGCCTGGCTGAGTGCATCTGCACTGCGAGCCGCGGAATAAATTAATTAGCCACATTAGGTTTGCTAGGGGCTCGTGTCAAAGCCTCCGATATATATATATATATATATATATATATATATATATATATATATATATATATATATATATATATATATATATATATATATATATATATATATATATATATGTATATATCAAAGTCAACACCGATGGAGCATTCTCTCGGAAATGATGCCGGGTTTGAGGGATCTTCGGGAACCATTATGGAAAATGTATTTGCTATTTCTATTCTCCTACGTATGTGGCCGACCTCCGGAGGCCGAACTGCCTCGTCTATTCAGCGCGCTCCTCGCTCGTCTCAATAACCGGAATTACTTAATTGCGTGAGGGAGACTCTAGGATGGTTTTGCAATATATGAATGATACCTGTTCCCCCACCTTGGCACCACTTACCGTGGAAGAACGAATCAAGGAGATTATACAAAATCTCGCATATTACATTTTCATTCATTCTCGGGGAGGGCAACCGACCTGGCCAACCGGTTAGCGAGGACTCGCTGTCACCTCTCAAAACATTTTGGTATCTACAAAGCCTCCTCCTCATTTACTTTTGCCGCCGGAAGCTGATGTTTTCCAGTGCTCCTCACTTCAGGATCATGGAGTAGTCGGCCCCTATATTCCTCGTTGCATTCCCCGTACTAGCAGGTCTTTTGGTTCGGTCGAGGAACACTTGAAGTTTGGGGTATACATGTAACTAGTTTCCAAAAAAAAAATATATGGTGCAAACTTCGACACATATTTATATATATTGGCACACTTGTCTTTTGGTTTAGTTGTGTTGGTGTGGAGTGGAGTTTTTTTGTAATTTGGAATAGGAACCCTTAGGATTTTAGTGGGGATCCTCTTTCCTCTCTTTTGTACTCCCATTTGATATGAACATGTAGGGAGCCGAGTAGCTCTTTTAACCAAATATATATATATATATATATATAATATACATCATGGTGGCTAGCTGGGAGGAGAGAGGGTTTGCTAGGGTTTGCTTGGTGACCATGGAGGCTGTGGCCTTGGCAGGTGCTGGTAGGTGTTCTTCCTAGTTTTGCTCCCTGGTTCTGCTTGGGGTCTGTTTCCTTTGCTTTAGAATTGGTTCTTGGCCTTCCCGGGCTTTGTGTTTTTCAAATATTCTTGGGTGGTTACTGTTGCATTGGCCAAGTCCTCTCTGGTTTTTTGCTTTTGGTGGCTTCCTGGTGGCCTGTGGTTTTATTCTGGCACTTCTTTGTTGGTGTTCTCCCCTCCCTAAGGAAGTGCTGTTCTTTCTGAAGTTTGTTTTTCTTTGGAGGTTTGTGTTTCTGCTGGATTACTGTTACATTGCCCAGTAATTCTGGAGTTTTGTTGGTGGTGCTTTTGTGGCCTCTGGTGCTTCCTTGCTGGTTTATGTGTTTTCTCCACCGGGCTGTGAAGTCTTCCCTGAGGTTTCCTGCTCTGGTGGATTTTTTTCTTCTGGGTTGATTCTTTTCTCCATTTGTGACCTTAGTACTGGGTTTTGATGGTGCCATGGCTAATCCTTCAGGAAAACCTTTCCCCATCGATATCAGCACTAATGCTATGTGGGCTAAGGCCACTTATGCTGGTGTAAGGGGAAAGCTACGCACAAGTCATATGACCACTTAGTTTTTCCTCAAGCTATGCGTGACACAGCTGCAGGAAAGGGTAACTGCCCTTTTATCAAGCCTTTAGAAAGAAAGGATGGCATGCCTGCTGTCCTTTTCTCCAAACAAGATATGCAAAGTCTAAATGAGGCAGTCAAGTATTGCCTGATTGGAAAATTCCAGATGGGGTATCCCAAGATGGAATATATAAGAAAATGCTTTGATGATTTAAACCTGATTGGAAGCTGGAAATTGGGTTTGTTAGATGGGAGACACCTGCTCATCAGACTCTCAAATGAGGAAGACTATGCTAAGATATTTGGCAAGCAATCTATATTGATAGCTGGCACATTTATGAAAATATTGAAATGGACCCCAGATTTTGATCCTTTGAAGGAGCCACCAATTATCCCTATGTGGTTCAAATTCCCAAACTTACCTGTCCAATTATGTAACCACAATGCAATGTATAACATCAGTCAAGCCTTGGGCATCCCTCTGAAAATAGATACCCATACATTTGATATGGCAAGACCTGCTGCTGCTAGGTTCCTGGTGGAAAGATATATAACACTCCCAGATTTGAAAAGGATATGGATCAGAACTTATGAAGATGTACATGAAGAGGGGTTTTAGCAAGAAATTGAAGTGGATTTTAAACCACATTACTGCCAACATTGTAGAATGTTTGGCCATCTGATGGATCAATGTTACAGGCTTCACCCCCCATCCAGGAAGAAAAATGCTGGCCCTAGTAAGGTGGCTGCTGTGTATAATGGCACTCCTTCTACACCTACTGATGTGGAGCAGGTAGATATCCTTATGAAGCCAATCCCTAGGGATGCTATTATTCTGTAACCCAAGGGAACTGATGCTTGTATGCCAGAAGATACTGTTAATGGTCAAGAAGCTGTACTGGATAATCAGGTGGTCAACAATGAGTCAGCTGATCCAATTGTTATTTCTAGCCCAATGGGTCACACAACACCAATATTAGATTCAAAGTATAGTTTGGAAATTTCAGGGGAAAGAATTAAAAAAGTGGCTGAAGACATGCAGACTGAATGACAGACACAAAAGAATAGTAAGAGGAAAAAAAGCAAGACTGAGTTACAAGGATTACTTGAATCTCAACCTTCAGGAGATCCCCCTGACAGCCCTTCATCTGCTCCACACCCCAGGACTAAGTGGAAGTGGAAAAACCACTCTCAGTGATCAATTTTTTATGTTGGAACATTAGGGGGGCTGCCACCCATCCTCCCTTAGCAGAATTAAACAGCTAGTCAAATTACATAAATTATGGTGCTTTGCACTTTTTGAACCTATGGTTAATAAGAATACCAACAAAATAGTAAAATCCTTTCCAAATTTCTGTTTTTTTTTGTCAATTTGAATAACAAGATTTGGGTTTTTTCCAGAAAAGAAATTCAGTGTTCTAGCATTTTGGACCATTCCCAGTTTTTTCTTTTGCAATTCTCTATTGGGGAGCAGCTAGGTTTTGCTACCTTTATTTATGCAAGTTGCATTCCTGCCCAACAACAACTGCTGTAGAATGAGTTGGTCTGTATTGCACAAAATGTGAACTCCTTTTGGATAGTAGGGGGTGATTTTAATTGTCTTTCTTCTGAAGCTGAGAAGAAAGGTGGTCCCCCCAACTAAGTCTTCCATGGGTAGGTTTAACCAGCTTATATCTGATGTTGGGCTTTTTGACTTGGGATTCACAGGCCCTTCCTTCACATGGAGAAGAGGGAGAACATGGGAAAGGCTGGACAGAATGTTGGTGAACTCTTTTTGGCTTCAAACTTTCCCCTACACCTTTGTAACTCACCTGTCTATGGCCAATTCTGATCATAGTCTGTTGTTAATTTCTATCCAGCACTTTGAAGGGACTGTTGGGGGTCAGTTCAGGTTTCAAAACATGTGGATTCACCACCCTGATTATCTGTCTGAATTGGAAAAGGTTTGGATACCTTCCAAAGGCTGTACCCCATGGGTAACCTCTGGTCACTCCATAAATTGGCTGCTAGACACCTCAAAAGTTGGGCTCAGGCTACTTTAGGAAATATTCATGAAAATATTCAGAAGGCTGAAGCCAATGTTGCTAATATTGAGGCTGGGTTTCTCAATGAGGACAATAGTGAGGATGATTTGTACTAGCTTTGGAAAAGCTACTTGCTTAAGTGAAATACCAGGAAGAATTTTACAAGCAAAAAGCAGCATCAGCTAAATTCATTGATGGTGACAGAAACACTAAATATTATCATGCCTACATCAAATTTAAAAGGAAATGCAATATGATATTAACTATTACCAATGCTGCTGGAAACAAACTCAATGATGCTGATGACATTGCAATGGATGCTGTGAACTATTTTAGCCAATTGTTAACACATGTATCCACTTGTTCCACACCTATTCCACAGTTATTATTCCAGGATGACTTTTATTTTGTTCAGGAACTTAGTTTAATTGTTATACCTGGCTAGACTAAAATTAAGACTGCTTTGGATTCCATTGATGGAGTTAAAGCAGCTGGCCCTGATGGCTTCTCTGCCTTATTCTTTAAGGCTAGCTTGACTGTTATTGGCAAGGATGTGGTTCAGGCTGTGCAGGCTTTCTTTCAAGGCATGGACCCCCAAATACTTTTCTGCCTCTACAATTGTACTGATTCCCAAAAACAAGAATAGACAAACTTGGGGTGATTATAGGCCCATTAGCTTAACTTCTGTTATGTCTAAAGTGATGAGTAAAATCATAGTCTCTAGGCTTCAACCACATCTGATTAATCTCATTAAAGCAAACCAGGCTACATTTGTGAAGGGGAGATCCATCTCTGATAACATTTTATTGGAACAAGAACTAATTTTGGATTTGGACGGGAAATGCAGAGGTCACAATGTCATTTTCAAGCTTGACATCAAGAAAGCATATGACTCTATCAGCTGGGAGTTCATCCTCAATATTTTAGCAGTCAGGAGTTTTCAACCAAATTTTGTTCAGCTTATTAAAAGGTGGTTAAACTGTAATGCACATTCAGTTTTGGTGAATGGAAAAAGACATGGATTCTTTAGTGCTTCTAGAGGTATTAAGCAAGGGAACCCATTATCTCTTACTATTTTCATCCTTGCTTTTGAATATCTTTCAAGGTTATTGGATCAAGCCTTCTTACAATCACCTCATCTTGCTTACCATCATAAATCCAACATCATGATCAGCCACCTATCTTATGCTGATGATATAATCATTTTCTCCAAGGCATCTAAAGCTGCTGTTAAGATTGTTCACCAGACTTTACAACATTTCAGGACTGTTTCTGGGATGGAGTTAAATCTGGAAAAGTGCCAATTCTTTCATAGCACAAATGTCAGCTTACAATTAAAAAAGTGGATTTTTTATTACACTGGGTTCCATTCAGCTACACTCCCTATCAATTACCTTGGTGTCCAACTTATCAAGGGCAGAACAAAACAAATTCAATTTCAGGAGATCACTGAGAAGATTAAATCTCAGATCTCATGTTGGTTCAACTCTTTCCTCTCCAATGGTGGGAGGATAACCCTCTTGAAAAGCATTTTAACTGCTCTCCCTTCTTATACACTTCAAGTGTTTGCCATGAAAAAAAGCACCCAAAAGCTAATTGGCAGGTTGTTCAATAGATTCCTGTGGGGTGGGCAACACAAACAAATCCATTGGCTTTCTTGGCAGCATCTTTTCAAACCCCTGCAGGCTGGTGGTCTGGGCTTCAGAAGCTTTGATCATTTAACCTTTATTAACCTCTATAAGCTTTGGATCAGATTTAGAGCACAAGATAGCCTCTGGGCTAAATTTCTTTAGGGCAGGTATTGTAAACATATTCACCAAACTGCGGTTATGCCCAGGCTGGGTGACTCTAGGCTCTGGAAATCTCTTCTGAAAATCAAAGACAAGGCTGAATAGGTTTTCCTTTGGGAACTTGGTGAAGGTCAGATTAATTTCTTGCTTGATCAGTGGGTCTGGGAAGGGGAAAAGCTCTCAACCACACCTACTAATATGTCCAACAGGTGTGTGAAAGAGTTCTGGGCTGATAATCAATGGAACTGTAGGCTCCTGAGCAATATTTTAACTCCTGATCAATTGCAGCAGGTGGTACTTACTAAAATCCAGCATGAGCAGAAGGATAAGCTGATTACCAAGAAAAATAACTCCCAGAAGTTATCCTCCTTTATTTATCACAAATTTTTCTCCTGGGACCTGATTCAATGGGGGGCAGATTTCTGGGGTAAATTGTTGTCCCCTTCCATATCTTTTTTCTGTTTGAGAGTAAGGCACCTACTCTTACCCACAGATGACATTCTTAATCTTAAAGGGTTAAAGGGGCCCTCTTGTTGCCAGCTGTGTTGCCATGCTGAGGAATCTGTGACTCATTTATTTTTTAGCTACTCCTTCTCTCAGGCTGTTTGGAAGGATCTCATCAGCAGGCTCAATCTGGACACTCTGAATTTGAGCTGGCTTATTTTGACTCACTCCTGGGTGGATTGGGATAAGGTTGGCCTTCTGGTGGTACCTTGCCTGGTGGCTTGGTTTATTTGGAAGTGTAGAAACAAGGAAACATTTGAGGGGAGACCTCCCCCTTCCCTTCAGGTGGCTGCTCAATGTCTGGCCTATATTCAGAAACTTATCAAGCTTCACAATTTCAAGGATATCTGCATAGTGAGACAGCTGGACACAACCCCCAAAATTAAACCCCTGCTCTTTGGTTGGACTCCCCCTCCTACATCCTAGGTTAAAGTGAATACTGATGGAAGCTTTCATCAGATGCAGGCTGGAATTGGTGGACTTTTTAGGGATAGTCTTGGGAAGTGCCTGATTTTCTTCCAGTCACCTACTGCTGCCATGGATGCCTTGGAAGCTGAGATGATTGCTATTTTTTGGGCTATCAAGATTGCTTATATGTGTAAGGTGAGCTATCTTTAGGTAGAATCTGATTCCAAATGCTATATCAAGTTTCTTCCCAAGTCAGAGCCTGTCCCTTGGTATATCATTAGATGGATGAATAGGTTGGCCAGCTACAAAGATAGCATGGTAGTGGAATTTTCTTATAAACCTAGAGAAGTTAATGCCCCTGCCCACTGGCTAGCCTCACAAGGATGCTGGAATGTAGTTACAAATGTTGATGTTATCCCTCCCCCTCCCCTTTCCTTTTTGATACATGGAGACAACTTGGGTCTTCCTTTTGTAAGAGCATAATTGTAAGCTCCCTATCAGTTAATATATTGCTTGCCAGTTAGGCAAGCCTTTGCAAATATATATATATATATATATATATATATATATATATATATATATATATATATATATATATATATATATATATATATATATATATAATACATACAAATAACAGGATGCTTGGTGGTGGCGGCGCTCTGCTAGGGTTTGGGCATGGCAGGAAGCTGTGCTGCTCTGTGGAGAAGGTTAGTGGTTGTCTGGAAAAGTTCCTTGGAACTTTCCGGGCTTCTCCCTGCTGCACTGTGGGGATTAGCAAAGATTTTTTTTCCTGGGTTTCTCATTTTTAAAGTTTTACTGTTCCATTGCTCGGGTGGGGGACTTTGGTGCTTCCCAGTTGAGCCTTTATTGCACTCCCTATTGATTTAAAACTAACATGAATTGGGCCAAGGCCACCTATGCTGGGGTGGTTGGAAAGGTGCCTACTCCTCTTAATGATCCTACTCAACTTGTGTTCCCTCAAGCACTGCATGATGCAGCTGCTGGCAAAAGGGACTTGTCCTTTCATTCACCCAATTGGAGTCAAAGATGGTCGCCCTACTGTATTCTTTTCTGAGCAAGAACTTGAAGCCCTTAATGCTAAGGTTAAACTCACTTTGATTGGTAAATTTGTTCTGGACCATCCAAAAATGGATTTGGTTAGAAGTTTCTTTGATTCTCTCAACTTCATTGGTAACTGGAAGATAGGACTACTTGATGGAAGACATCTGCTTATCCATCTCACTGCTGAGGTGACTATGCTCGATTATTTGCTAAACAGACTATCTGTTGCTGGAATTGAAATGAAATTACTCAAGTGGAAACCTGAGTTTGATCCAAGTAAGGACCCTCTTGTAGTCCCTATTTGGTTCAAGTTCCCCAAACTTCCCTATAAATTCTTCAATCAGAATGCACTTTTCCAAATTGGAAGATCAATTGGCACACCTTTGAGACTGGATGCTGCAACCTTCAATAAAGCTAAACTAGAAGCTGCAAGAATTCAAATAGAAAGAGATATAACTCGTCCTGAAATCAAACGAATTTGGATTGAATCAGGTCTAAATGGAGTTTGGCAAGAGGTGATTATGCAACAAAAACCTTTTTATTATACCCATTGCAAGATGTTTGGGCATACCACAAAGAGATGTTACATGCTCCACCCACCTTCCAAAAAATCCACTCTTACTGCTAGAGAAGTCCCTTCTACTGGAGTTTCTGCTAACTCAACTGATTTCATTAGGTTGGAGCATAAAACCTCTACAACAAGACCACCTCCTTTTATAGCCAAAACCTCTACTTACCCATCTGATGTCTCTAGGATAGATAACTCCCCACCTGGAGCACCATCTCCTAGCACCCTACCACCAAAAACATCTCCTGCAAAACCTCCTCCTTCTGTAGTTAAAACTTCTGAGGCACTTGCTCTTGCTGAGGTGCCTCCTCAGTCTGCTCTTCTTTCATGTCTTTTGGAATACCAAACTCATCATAACATGCCTGTGCAACGGGCAAAACTCTTTGTAGCCCCTCTACAGAAATGATGAGTGAAATGCAACATTCTATGGAAGAAGATTGGATTATCCAGACAGCTAAGAAGAAAAAGAGAAACAAGACAGAACTTTAAAAATTCTCAGACATACCTTCCACTTTTGGGAGAGATGGTTCACCTTCTTTTGCATGAGGTAGGACCAGATCTAGATCCCAGACATCCCCCACCTCTCCCCAATCTCATGATTAATTTCCTTTGTTGGAACAATAGAGGTGTGGCTCACCCTCACTCATTGAAAAGATTGATACATCTCAATAAAAACATAAAATTTGGTGCATAGCAATCTTGGAACCTATGGTTCATCAACATTCAGCTAAAATCCTCATCAAATTCCTAGGTTTTTCTCACTATGCTAATTCAAGTAACAAAATTTGGATTCTTTGTAGGAAAGAGGTCTCCTGGTCAGTTTTGATTGACCACCATCAGTTTATACATCTCTCTTTTCAACTGGTTGGACACTTTGCTTTTGCCACCTTTATTTATGCAGGTTGCAGGAAATCTAACAGAATTAATCTGTGGGAAAGTATCCACCACATTAGTAGCAATATGGCTTCCCCATGATTGTTGGTGGGGACTTTAATTGTATTGCCAATCCTGCTGAAAAAATTGGAGGTAGAACCCCTCACCTTACTACAATGAATACCTTTTGTGATAATATTCATCTAGCAGGCCTTTTTGAGTTGGGGTTTAAAGGCCCTCAATTTACATGGAAGAGAGGTCATATGTGGGAGAGGTTGGATAGACTTTTGGTAAATTAACATTAGAACTTCAATTTTTTGCTCACTTTTATCACACATTTATCCCTTGCCAGCTCAGATCACAGACCCATGCTTTTGAAAACTACTGGTCCTCCTCATAAAAATTCCAGTTCCTCTTTTAGATATCATAACATCCGGTCTGCCAAGCCTAATTTTTATAACTTATCACTGCCCATTGGAAAGGTGTCGCTAATACTGATCCTTGGATCAAACTGTGCTTACTTAATATTAGGCTTAGTAAGGAGCTCAGAAAGTGACTGGAATGAATTTGGTAATGTCTTTACTGCAGTGGAAGAGGCTGAGAAAGAAGTCTAATTTATGGAGACTCAAGTTTTTTCTGACGCTGTTCCAGAATAGCAACTTATGGCCGCACAGGAAAAATTGCTCAATACAATTGAGATCCAAGATCTTTTCCTCATACAAAAGGCTTCACCCTAGATTTTATCATGCATATATTAATTATAGAAGAAAATGTAACACAATCCACTGCTTTCTGTATAAGGATGGAGTTTGGATTTCTAACAATAGTGATATTGGCAGGAGTGCTACTTCATATTTTAAAAAATTGGTAGAACAGCCACCTGTGGATAGAGTTCCCATTGATCCTTCTTATTTTCAGGAACATTATCAGTATACCAACAGTTTGGTCTTAACCACCCCTCCCAATGAAAATGAAATTTGGAAAGCCATAAATTCTTTTGATAACTCAAAAATTGGCGGACCTGATGGTTACATTGCAGATTTTTACAAGAAGGCTTGGCCCATCATTAAGACTGAGGTCATTGAAGCAATTACTAGTTTCTATCAAGGAGTTGACATCCCCCACTACTTCAGTTCATCTAAATTTGTCCTTATCCCAAGAACAATGACAAAAAAGCTAGGATCATTTTAGACCCATATGCCTCACTTCTGTTCGAAGTAAAGCCATTAGCCAGATCATTGTTGCTAGGCTTCATCAACACCTGGATAAGCTTATTAGCCTGAACCAAACTTCTTTTGTCAAGGGAAGATCTATCTCAGAAAATATTCTTCTGGCCCACGAGCTTCTTCTGGATCTGAACAAGCATTGTAGGGGGGCAACTTAATCTACAAGCTTGATATAAAGAAAGCCTATGACACTGTCAATTGTGAATTCATTATGGAGATCCTTACTGCTATTGGCTTCCGCGGAGATTTCTGTTGCCTGATTCTCAGATGGATAAACACAAACTCTCACTCCATTCTCATCAATGGTTACTGCTGGGGCTCTTTCACTACATCTAGAGGGCTAAAGCAAGGGGACCCCCTCTCCCCTACTCTCTTTATTCTGGCAATGGAATATTTCTCAAGAATGTTGAATCATCAACTAATTTCTTAAACTGAGCTTCCAGCGATTCTCCATTTCGTTTGATTTAATTTCAATGCATGTTAGCCGTATAGATGTGTTCGTCTAGGCTAGACGCATCGATAGAGAACAACTACGCTTGATTTGGTTGAGTCTCGAGCGAGATCTTAAGGTTTTAGGGTGAATGGCTCTCGGGTTGAACCAGACAGAGACGATGACCGGAGATCGTTCGATCGTGCGTGTATCGAACGGAAGATAGGGATGGAGCTGGATGGAACCACGGAACATAAAGCGTGGACCGCGTGGTGCTGACTTTGATGGCGGCGCCGAATGGAGAGATGCCGCGTGGAGCTTCGATCCGTCCCAGGATGACACAACGCCGCATCACTTAAGTAGGAAAATAGGGTTATTTTTTATTTATTTAAATACCATAAACTTTAAAAATTCATATCTTTGCATATAAATATCCAAAATTTAAAAGAAAAATACTCTCTTGCTCAGTAAATAGAGGAGAACAATGTGAAAAAAGAATCAAGTTATTTTGTTGAGTCTTTAATTTTTAATTAATTAAACACTAATTTGAGTAGTTTAATTCTCCATTAACACACACAATTCACCATGGCTTGGGACTATGGAGCTTTTGTAGCCTCTGATCTTGGGAACATTCACTGAATATTCTAGGGCTAGATGCTATTTCCATGGCAAGTTATCCATTTTTCAAATTTTTATGCCTGTTTTTGTATTTTAATTCCAATAAGTAGCATATTGCTTGAAAAATTCTAGGAAAATTTGGATAGTTTCCTTATGACTAGAGGAACTTATGAAAAATATTTTATGAGCTAAAATATTAAAAATAACTCTGATTGTTCACATGACCTCAAATCAATTATGAATTAATTAGAGTATACTAAAATTGGAAATAACTCAAAATCAAACCTCCATTGTCCCATAGGATAATAAGAACCCCTATAAAAATTTTGAAGTTAACTGGAAATGATTTAACCTATTAAATGAATTTTCTAAATAACTTAACCATTTTTGAAATTAAGAAATTCATAAAACCTAAAATTCAATTAAAAAATTCACCAAATTGATTTTTAGGGCTTTCTAATATCAGAGGAGTATAAGAAAATTAAAATTGGAATTTTCCTAAAAATTTCATTTTTCACCTATTATTTAATATTTTAATAATTTAAAAATTATAAAAATCATAAAAAATTAAAATTCACTAAAATGTTATATTTGGTCTCCTAATCATTTAGGAACCAACTAAATATTTTTCCTAAGTCATTAAGTAAAGATATTGAATTTTAAAGGTTTAAGGTAATTTTTAATATTAAAAATGGATTTTCCAACCGTTTCACTAAATTAATTCTAAAAATTAAAAAAAAATAAAAAATATATAAAATTTATTTTTACAGGTTGCTTGGGATCAGAGAGATTTAAGAAAAATATAAAACTTAATTTTCCACCTCAATTTTATGTTATAATTAATTAATACTCCAAAAATTAAAATAATTATAATAAGTAGATTGAAAATAAAAAAATCACCAAAATTACTCCAAATGGTCCTCTGGTCAGTGGGAACCTCCTATAATTTTCCTAAGGACAGAAACTTCTTCTTGGTCATGTTGTGGAATTTTTATTAAAATCCCTACTTTCTACTAAAATAATTATATAAATTAAATTAAAAATAGAAAAATCACATTTTCTTCTTTAATGTCTTAATTGACATGTGAGTGAGGTGACATAAAAATTTCAAGTTCATTTGAACTTAATTTGATGAGTTATGAAATGAATAAGCTTAAGTGGGCATAAATGTAATTAAGGAATTCTAACCTTAATTAAAATTTAGGCTAAACCAAAGGGAAGGGTAAACATTTGATCTTAATTTTTTAATTGGATGATTGAAACATAGGAAGCTAAGGGGTAGAAACTCATTAATCACCTTAAACATCAAAAATGAGATCTCAACTAATTAAATCATTGAAACTTTGGAAGACTAATTAAGGTTTGAATTATTAAGATTAAGGGATGTAATATAGGAGAGCTCTAATTGTTTAAATTGAATCCCTAATCAATAACTTGAGCAAAAATTATTTAAACATCAATTAATGGAACTCTAAAATAAAATTAAAAAAATGATAGTTGAAACTAATAAAGAAAAAGGGAGATAATCTTGAAGATTCATAATCAAATTAAAATTTAAAACATTAAAACCAATTTAAAGAAAGAAAATTAAAATAAAACAAACTCAAAATATCAAAACTAATCTGAAATTATCTAAAGCTTAAATTAAAAAGAATTTTAAACATTAAGATTAATCTGGAGTAATTTATAATTAAAATGCTATACTTAAAATTAAATCAGTTTAAAATATTTAAAATTAATCTAAAAATAAAAAGACCATTTAAAATAGTAAAATTTACCTGAGTTAAACAACTTGAATGCTTTTCCAATTTAAAATAATTTAAAACATCTAAAAAGATTAACCAAAACCTTATAGCTAAATTTAAATCACTTTGAACCATTAACTCAAACTTAAAAAATGGTTAGGTTCTTTAAAGAACTAATTTGCCACTAAGGGCTTTCATTATCATAACTCTTAAGTGAAGCATCAAATGAGATGTCACCTTACTCATGGGATAATCAAACGTCCACATTCACTGAGCAGGAGTCAAAACTCAACTGAACCCGGGTGATTGATTCATCACTACAATGAAACTAACTGAACTTGAACTAATCCCTAAAATGTTTAGGAAGATGTTCAGAATTAAGTTACGAGCACTTCCCTAACTTGATGGGATGTTTTAAAAGAATAGTGAGACTTCATTGTTCTTTGATGAAGAAAATCACCTTAACTGAACTAGGAATCTAGACATCATAGGACTCGGTAGACAACCAAGATTCTAGCATAGACGTCATAGGATTTGGTTGTCAACTAGGACTTCAATCTAGACATCATATGACTTGGTAGATAACCGGGGCCTTCTTGTAGCTCTACCTAGGTAGCAAATATATATAAATGCCATGCATTTTAAGTGTAGGTGAAAACAGCGGGATGCCCACCTGGTACGCATTTAAGTTTAATACAATTTATATTCCATAATTTATTAAATACTTTATTCTCCTGCATTTATAAAATGAAAATGATCGAACCCAGCATGTTTAAATAACTCAAAATTTAATCACCAACAAAACAAAATTACGATTATAACTAAAATTAAAACGTCTCATTGGATGATCGGGAATCCCTCGAATGATGTAACCCACGTGTTGCTAACGAGATTTCCCATTATCAAAATGAAAGTGTGGAACTCATTTAGTTGAGTTTAGAAAATTCATTTGGACTAAGTGAATCCGATGAAAATAATGGTGTCGGGATGACGGAACCGTGGGAACTTAATCGGTTCTACTTAATCAACATTAAGATTTTGTTTAATTAAAACACTAAGCCATCTTAATTTTCGACCTCCCTAAACCAAAGCACTTCTCTCACCCCTCTGATTGCCACTTCTAAAACTAAACCTTCTGCAATAACGAGGAGCTTGGAACAAGCACAGTGGGCAGCACAGCCATCTTCAACAGCAAAACAAGTGTTCGTCAGCTTAACCCTTCCTTATTTTAAATAACCAAGCCATAGGTTTTCGATGTAGTTTGCCTAGTGCAACATAAACCCTCAACTTCTCTTTAGGCAATTGCATAATCATATTGTGCAAATTAAGCCCTAACTTATCTTAGGACTCCGAGGTAGTCGTTTGGTACAACATAAACCCTCACATTTTCGAGGCTATTTGTATGATCGTATCATACAAGTATAAGTCCTAATTAAATAAAATTGGCAGGATTGAAACATTAAATAAATTCTCGAATTGAATCAAAACAAATAGGATAGTTGGGAAGTCACTGAAGTACACTTCGGGTCTGTGACATCCCCTACTTCTCTTCCTTTAGATCCTCAAAATAACTGTTCCAAATTTGATCTATTCACTATTGAAATTTCCAAAATCCAATCCTTTAAAACCTCAAACTTTGAAATTCTTGAAAGCAAAACCGCTGATCATTATCGAGAGTTTTCTTAAGTGATTCCTGTCACCTAAGATGTAATTAACTATAGGGGCTTACCCTTATAGGGAACTTTAAGAACCTAGGTAATATAAACCTTGCTTAATTCCTTTGTATTAAGTAGGGGAAATTTGTCGGCTTATATAATTGGTTTGCAGACCAAACAAATGTCACAAATCTATTAGTTTATTTAATCGAGCCCCAATATCAAGCATCGTGTCTATTCTTCGGGTAAATGCATGGTTTGTGATGTGGTGCTCGTTTATATAAACTTTTTGAGGTGTGAGATCGGTTTGACTTCATGCTTTAAAATTTTTAAAATTGAAACCATTTTTTAAAAAAAATCAAAATACTACTTTCCAAATTATATATAAATTAAATTTAAAATTTGAAATACAACACTTAACCTAAAGTATGCCGACAACTTTTCTAGCGACTCCGCTGAGGATTAGTTCCTCTCTCCATTTTGATCAGATGGTTTTGCTTTCATAAATCGGTAGTGAGTCCATATCCATAGTGGATCAAAACTACCATTTTTTCTGTTGACATACCACATTCATTTCTACCTTGGACGGGTACAGTCAACTCTTCTTGGATTTTTGAGCCACTGTTTAGACACCCCTAAATAGAGAGGTTCTGAAATCATTTTGCCTCTCCGAGGTGGGGTGGACCCCCAATAGGTGTTAGCTTAGGAGTGGTTCGTCGAGATGAGAGTCTTGTGAGGTTTTCTCTTCCTTTCCGGTTCTGGATTGAGTCCTTTGCCTTTCTTCACCCTTCCTCATTTAATTATTTCGTTCCTAACGATACACTTTTAAATACAAACAAACATACCTTTTAAATTACAAACACACGAACCTTTTAAATTATAAACAAACAAATAAAATGAAATTTGGAACACTTCATAAACAAAACTAACAAAATGGATAAGAATGTGTTCGGACTCAGTTTTTATGGAGTGATTCTTTTTTGTTCTAAGAGTTTTACGACCGAAGGAAGTACAGTATGGAACTGACGTTCAGAATCTACCTTGCAAAAGATGTCTGCACCAAAGCTGATTTTCTCCTTCACCAATGGATTGGACTTGGCAGTCAGCAAGGACGAACTACCCAACGATGCGATCATTCATTTCGGACAAGGATTCGATAATACGGACATCAAGTTCGCGGACGTTACCCTCTTTGCACTAATGGCCAAAGTACCGGAAACTGTGGAACCTGTGATTGAATTCAACTTGAAGTCAACACAAGAGTTTCCTCTCCTGCAGAGAGTCCTAGCTGAGGAATACACCGCTGCCCGCTGGAGATTAGCTACCACTCCCAGGATTGTCGCCTCTACCCCCACTGGTCTGATCATCACTGCACCTGCCCCAATTCTTGCCAAACTAAAGGGAAAGGAAGTTCAAGTTAGTGATGAGCCTATTGCTGTGGAGAGTTCGACTTTTGCTGCAACACCATCTATTTTCAAGATAAGGTCTAGTTTGAGATTTGTACCCTTAACCAGAACTCAAAGGAGGAACATGAACAGGAAGATTGCCAAGGTCAGAAAGACCAGAGCTGCTGAAGCTACCTTTCTTGAAGAAATTTCTGAGGAAGAGGAAGAACTACCAGAGATCTCACCGCTGCTAAGATGCTCGAAGGATTGCCGCTGCATTACCCCGACCTGCATACTACGATGATTGTAAGAAGAAGAAGAAGATGAAGACTATACCACTTGCCCGACTATGAGCAGTGGTTGAGAAACTAGCAAGGAAAGAGGGATGTCCCGTATCGAAAATTCCGAGAAGGATGGGATGAGTACAAGTTAGATCCTGCCTTGGACCGAATGTAACCCCTGTCACCGCTCTAGAGAGACCAAGGAAGAAGATATGAACTACTGAAAAGAGGTCACCTGTCATTATATCAGGTCATCATATTAGCGAACACACCACCTACCGATATGGAGTCGGCGGACCATCCGGTCCTAGGCTCTCAACTTCAAAAAGGATCGTGTGGTAACCTAATATTGCCGAACCAATACACTCTGAGAAGAGAAGTCTCGCCAAGGAGCCCGGATCTGAAGAAAGTTTCGCGGCCATGAAGATAACTACGGAAGATGAAGCTCTACAGTCTTCATCGGATAAACGCGAGACCATTTGGAAGAGACCACTCGAAGCTACTATAGGAAAGTTGAGAACCGACTTCCAACGGTTGGTGAAAGAAAGGAAAGAGGAACTGAGAAATGAAGAGGATTCGTCAGAGTTCTTGGATGAAGAATTTGATGAAATCAACATGGTCGAAACCCGAGCATCATCAACTGTACTAGGAGCTCCAGCTGCTGCAGAGAGAGATGATCTAGAGGTACTGAGGCTACTCCTTCGGGAGAAGGACGATACCATTTATCTAATGGAGAAGAAAATGGAGGAGATGGCGGCTGCCCTCGCCACGCTTCAAAGTCAACCTCAACCCCAGAAAGAAAAGCCCCTGGAAGTCATTTACATTACAGATGGAGGAAAGGAAGTTACATCTGTCAACAGAGATGAGCAACCAAAGAAAGATTCTGCGTAAAGCATGATACCTGTGAAGGACATTAAAAACATGGTAGAACAGCAGGTGCGAGAAGCCCTAGCCCAGTCCAAGAATGGAGCATCCGTATAGACAGGCAGACCTTACCCTGAGGAATTTGATGCAGTTCAATACCCAAAGGGCTTCATACCACATCTGTTTAAGACTTTCGACGGTACGGGAAACCCCCGGCAGCATGTCTCACATTTTCGTACTAGTTGTTGCAACACCAGTGGGAGTGATGCTTTACTATTTCGCCAGTTCGTCAGCAGCTTGTCAGGGATCACCTTTAATTGATATGCAGAGTTGCTGAATGGTTCGGTCAAGACTTTCTCAGAATTAGAAAATCTTTTCGTTAAACAGTTTACTGGGGCTCAACACCACATCACCATCGATGATTTAGTGGTGGAGCAACAAAAGCCGAACAAAACCTGGGTCGACTACATCCTTCGATGGAGGAATCAAAGCATGATATGTGAACCACAAGTTCAAGAACAACATGTAGTCGGTATCTTGATGAAGAGTATCCACGACCCGATAGCACTTCTCCTCAAAGGATTCATAATTAAGACTTTCGAGAAGTTGCTTAGCAAGGCCGGGAGCTTGCAAGAGGAGGCAAAAAAAATGAGTTTCATCAACAAGACTGATAAGCAGAAGCCAATGAAAGCATTTGAGAAGAAATCTGGAATCGTCACGGCAGTGGATAAAGGCAAACAACAAGTGTAGATATAGCCAGAAAGACCGTAGCCAAGTTATCACCCACCGCAACAGAACTATCAACAACCTCAGTAGAGCTATCAACAGCCTTAACCGAGTTATCAGTCGCCGCAGCAGCATTATCAACTGCCGCCGCGCCCAACACGTGGCCTTAATGAGCTTTTGAATAAGGAATACCCTTTCAAGGCTGAAGCAGTGGCCAAAATGTTCCACAGTTTGAGTAAGATGCCCGATTTTCAGCTACCAAAGCCAAGGAGGCTGGAGGAAGTTGACAAGAAAGATCATCCGAATTACGGCCATTACCATAAGATGCTCGGACACAAGATAGAAGACTGCTTCACCATCAAGAGCTAGCTGGAGTATAACCTCAGTCGAGGGAACATAACGATCCTGAAAGAATACATGAAGGAGACCCAAAAAAGAGGTTCCATTAATGTCATTTCAATGGATCCTATTGTTCTGATAGACCCGTACATGACCAACGATGGATGGAGTGCCATTTGGACGAAGTCTTCGAAGAAAATATTGGATCACATCCAAACCACTTCGGTGCGCACTTCAACTCAGAATTTGAAACCCACTAAGCAGACACTATCGATTGCAATTGAAGAACCTCCCCAGAATGAGGAGAAGTGGAAGAAGAGAAGACCGAGGCTCCGAAGGGTAGAGTAGGGGCTGCTTTTCCTAAGATGGTTATTTTTGATTCGGGGGAGAAATCCCTCGGACCTCTGACTCTGTATGATTATTTACTTGCCTCGGCGGGATCTTATAATGATAAGAGTTTTGGTGTTGGCTACGTTTTGACAGTTTCTAACGATTACGTAACTAACGACAACCAACCTAACCTGGTTCTCGATTTCAATACGAATAACGATTCTCAAATCATACAAAACTTCGATGACGGCAACGAAGGAGAGGATGTTCACAAGAGCGGCTACGAAAGCCCGGGAAGCGATGAGTTCATTTGTGAAATCCAAGGGGATCCTCTTGCGATAGAATTGGAGTTATTAGATTCCGAAGCTGCTACAGAAGAGCCAATCATACCGATTCAAGAAGAGTCACTGGCAGATGCAGTACCAGATTCAGAAGAAATATTAGAAGTTAAGTTGAGGAGTGGAAAAGTCCTACCCCCGAGAATGGGACCAAAAGATAAAGGAAAGCAGGTGGTTGTTCAGGAAGAACCAACCCCGACGGAAGAATTGCCCATTCGGGAAGAGGCTGAAGAGCCTAGTAATAAAGTGGATTATAACGTGCTAGCCCATCTTCGGAAGCTACCAGCCAAACTAAGCATTTACGACGCTCTGATCTTGTCAAAGGAGATGAGGGAAACTCTGATCAAGGCCTTGATCCAAAAATTTTCTTAGCTCAAATGGCCAGTAATTCCTTAGATGAGGTTTGCTCGTTAAAAGGACAGTTCGGTTTTACTTGCATGGATGATGACTACTGCTCGGGACAGCTGATCACAACCTACCCTTGTACATCTCAGTCACTATCAGAAAGTTCACGCTCTCTAGGGTGTTAGTTGATCCGGGTGCATCGATCAATATAATGAACCTTCGGACTTTAGCGTACTTGGAAATTGATGCCCGCGAGCTCTAAACAGACAGAATGTTACTAAGAGGTTTCAATCAGAAAGGAGAAAGAGCTCTTGGATTGATAACACTGTTATTGAGGATCAGTGATTTGGCCAGGACAACTGCAAAATTCCATATAATTGATTTTGAGACATCGTTCAACGCTCAACTGGGTCGACCTTGGATCCATGAAAATTGGTTGGTACCATCATCTCTACACCAGTGCATAAAGTATTATGAGGGAGGATAAGAACAGTGTATCAAAGGTGACTTGCAACCCTTCTCCGTGCACAAAATTGGAATTCACAAAGATGCTGCTTACTACGCACCTCTGAAGAAAACTATCATCTCCAGAAATGCCACACCAAATGAAGTAGAAGAAACTCAAGGCAACGAAGAACCTCATGTTCTAGTTCAACAACTCACCACTCCCTTACGGCAAGATGGTGAAGGTTTCTCCAAAACTCACACCCAAGGTCGAGGTGGGTACGAGGTCGAGGAAGAAATAGTGGAATAGTTAACCAGAAGAATCCAATAATTAATGTTGATTGGGAGAGCAACACAGAGGAAGAATAAATTAAGAAGGAAGAAATGAAGATAAATCAAAAGAAACCCCAGTTCAAGTTCTCTCTCGAAAATGAAAAGAACAAAGAATACAAATCCATGTACGAGAAGATTAACCACTATGTACATACTATGACCCTAACCCCGATCTATCCTAGTAAAGTTGAGGGTATGGTGGTCAAGGAAGTACATGGTGGAGCTGCTAAGCCGATCAAGTTCTACCGCGGTGCTTCTTTTTCCAAAAATGAAAATGATGTAAAATTTGAAGATGTATCATCCTAATTAATGGAATTGCCTTTTGAGTGGTATTCTCCCTGTGTTCAAAATTTAATGCAACATGGCATCTTACCTAAGCAGTGGTCAAAGGATCAATCACAATGCTTTGAAAAATTATGGAATAATGCCAGTCGGCCTCCCAATTCAAAGCATGGTCTCGGATTCAACACAGTAGGGCCAGCTGATGATACAGGATCCTATTTAGTTGTCGCATGCGAGCCTAAGGAAGACTGCCTGGAAGCTTCAGATGATCTCGAGGACTTACCAATTGGAGATGCTCCACCAGAATTTGAAGAAGAAATTAAATCTACAATAGACAAGTTAATGAAAGTTAACTTAGGTACTAGTGAAGAGCCTAGGCCGACCTTTGTTAGCTCCCTGCTCAATAAAGAAGACTCAAAAAATATGATCCAGCTATTAATGGAATTCAGGGACTTTTTTGTTTGGAGTTATGATGAAATGCCGAGATTAGCTCCAGAAGTCGCAGTTCACAAGCTAGGAGTGGATCACGCTGTTGTTCCTGTCAGACAAGCTCCGAGAAGAATGTGTCTAGAGATTGAACAACAAGTAATAACTAAAGATAAGAAACTAATCGACGCTAAATTTGTCCAAGAAGAAGAATACTCAACATGGTTGGCCAACGTGGTACCAGTCAGAAAGAAGAACGGTCAGATCAGAATCTGTGTGGATTTCAGATTTGAACAAAACGTGTCCAAAGGATGAATTCCAACTACCAATTCTAGAGTTAATGATCGACATAGCTTTGACACATGAAATCTTCTCTTTCATGTATGGATCATCAGGATACAATCAGATAAAGATGGCACCAGAAGAAGAAAAGTTAACAGCCTTCAAAACGCCAATTAGAGTATACTGCTACACAGTAATGCCTTTCGGATTGAAGAACGCAGGAGCAACGTATCAAAGAGCAATGATGAGGATATTTGATGATCTTATTCACAACCAAGTCAAGTGCTACATGGATGATGTGGTCATCAAGAGCAAACTGAAGGAAGATCACTTGTATGATTTGAGAATTGTTTTCGAGCGATTAAAACTATTTAACATTAAGATGAATCCCCTGAAATGTGCCTTTGGTGTCAGTTCTGGGAAATTCTTAGGATTTGTTGTCTGGCATCGCGAAATTGAAATCGATCCGGAGACGATTAAAGCTATCTTAGAAATGTCGCCTCCCAAAACTATTAAACAATTACGATCATTTCAAGGGAAGTTGGCATATCTTCGACGCTTTATTTCTAATTTGTTAAGTAGGTGTCAGCCCTTCTCAGCATTAGTTAAAAAGGACGCCAAACTCGTTTGGGAAGATAAATGCTAGCGGGCCTTCAAAGATATCAAGCAATATTTAATGATACCTCCTGTATTAGCAGCCCCATTCTCGGGCCGACCGTTGATACTTTATACCACAGCTTTAGACGACTCCCTTGGAGCCCTGCTAGCTCAGGTCAATGACGAGGGTAACGAAAATGCTCTTTACAACCTATGTCATCGTCTAATTCCAACGGAAGTAAAGTACCCTTCTATTGAGAAGCATTGTTTGGCCCTAATCTTAGCCGGCCAAAAGCTCAGGCATTACATGCTTTCTCATAAGGTTAACCTTATTTCAAAGTTTAATCCATTGCAATATTTGATGACCTGTTTGACGCTTTCCGGCAGACTTGCTAGGTGGTCGATAATATTATTGTAATTCGATATAACTTTCATTCCTTTTCGTGTCTTAAAGGGACAAGTCCTAGCAGACTTCCTTACAGCACATCCTTTACCGGCAGAATCTCCTCTCAACGACAACTTGCCAAATGAACAGATAATGAGCCTAGAAGACCCCGATGATTGACGTTGGGAACTATACTTCGATTGAGCATCCTCAGCACAGAAGAATAAAGAATTAAAAACGATAGTGCCCGGTAAACCAGAAATTAGACTAATATTTATAACACCGGAGCGGGGGATGTTAAGACACTCCTACCATTTAATAGAACCGTGTACAAATAACAAAGCAGAATACGAAGCCCTTATAACCGGACTGGAGTTAACTCTTCCAAATGGGTATAATCGATATCAACATCTACGGCTATTGACCTGACCCGCAATTACGCAGTAAATTAACTTCCAAAAGATTGCAAAAAACTTGACCCAATTTATAAATAGCGGCTAGTGTGAAAAATTCTTAAATGATATAAAAATTGAAAAATATTTTACACACTAGGGGTACTACGCAAGTATACGTATCGTTTCAAGTAATGTAGAGTTTTCTTTAAAGTGAAGTAAAAGATCTTTAGTCAATTTCTAGTCTACTACTAATAGTCCTTAGTTTGAAATGTTGATTAAAATTGTGTTTTATCTAGAAACTACTCCTAAATGCAAGAGTTAACGTAAAGATAGTAACTACAACTAAGTGCAAATAATAATTCTAAAGATAACCCTTTTTGGATGAACTGTTTTGGAGAATTTTGAGGAAATAAAAACTACTATTCTTATGTAATGAAATGGATAATGTATAGAAATGAGATGCATTAAATATTGTATGTGCCAAATATGAGCAATCCTATTCTTTACCCTTTGGTCCAGGCAAAAAGAACATTGACTGATCCTATGCTTGTTTACTGAATCCATGGCTAGACTGGGAGGATACCGGCTCTCACTTCAGAGCTCCCACGTTCCCCTCGCCTGAGGGCTAACATCTCCGCTTCAGTACTCAAACAATAGGACCAAATTGAGGATTTTAGTCTGTCACTCTAAAATCTCCAATTCTACGCCCAATAAAACATATTTCCCTATTTATTTGCACTCAACTCCCATGAACTTCACCATCCATGGAATTTGAATGTGGTTCCACTTTGTTGAGAATTACACTGCCCTTTCGGGTTAATGCAATTACAATGAATTTTAACACTACAACGAGCTCTTTTTGTAATGTAAATGAAGTGCAAGTAAAAACCACTACATTTATAATTAAATTTACTTCTATTATGCATCACAAAATCCTAAACATGATTTCTACTCATTAAAAAAGAAAAGTAAAATGAAAACAATGGCATAATCTTCTCATGTCACTATTTTCGAAGAAGAAGAAAGAGTAAGAAAGATACGTCACAAAGGACGAAGAAAATTCAATGGAAACTTCATTAAACCAAAGCAAATCCACTAGATAAATGTTTAAAAAATCATACGATAACGAAGAACAATACTTAACTTTTTCCCTTGGAAAGAAAGATGAAGATCTCTCCCACAAAGTCTCCCAAGGATCCATGCAATGCTAGCGAAATCCCTTACAAATTCTCTCAAAATCTCCTCTCCAATCTCTCCAAAAGGGTAGAAATCTACATTTCTACTCCTATTCTAAAATCCCTAAACAATCTCCAAGTTTTTTCTAACATTCCTCTCTTATTTCTCTACTTTTTCTCTTCTTATATTCGCCATTTTAAAGAGTATGGACGAATTTCTAATAGTTCCCTTAAGCACCCCTTCGAAAAAGCATCCAAATACATTGAACATTGCTTGAACCGACCTTCTCGCCGTCGGCGGCTCGTTGGTGTTGTCGGCGGGCTTCTAGAACATAGGCCAACTACATAGGCTCACTGTCGGCGGGCTCGATCTCACCGTCGGTGGGCTCCTTTATAATATATTCGAATGCTCTCGGAAAAAACACGCCGTCGGCGGCCTATTCCTCACCGTCGGCGTCCTAGTTTAATTTTTGTCTCTTTTGCTCGTTTTTGCTCCAAATTGTACCGTTTTTGCTTCCTTTTTGCTCCAATCACCATTTCTTGTACCTAAAACCAAAAAACATACAAAATATCTTCCTTTAAAATGTAATATCATCAAAAATGAGTAAAATGATATAGTAAAAAATGTATATATTTTAGGCGTGTCAAAATCTCCCAAACTTAACTGTTACTTGTCCTCAAGTAACACTATAAATTTAAAAATAAAATATATTGACTTGTGGTTATGGGTTTTAATAGAGTTTCCAATAATTTCATCTCAAAAATATTATAGCAAATCAACCTAGGACTAGAGTATAAGAATATCTCATATTTAACTTAGGAATCCTGATCTTCTATTTACTTCAAAAATTATTGAAAATTGTCAAACTAAAGATTCATAGATAGTATAAAAATGGAATTTAAGCTCCTTATCTATACCAATTTAACCAATACCTTTTGAAATAAGAATAAGCTTAGGATTATTTTTAAGTTTTTTCATTTAAAAAAATTCCAGTGAAACCAATTTTTGATTAGGCTTCTCCTCAAGCTTCTCCTCACTTATTTTCTTTTCTTTCTTTTTTTTCATTTGGGATCATTTTTAATCCCCTTATTTTTACTTCTTCTTTTTCTTTCGGGATCATTTTTAATCCTTTTTTTCCCTTTTTTTATGTGAGAATTATTATATCTGGATAAGCCTTTAATAATTTTGAATTTCACTATCCTCTCTCTAAAATCCAAAACTCAAAACTTTCCCTCACTTTTTGTAAGTGTTAGTATTAGTTTGAAAAAGGTTTTCAATAAAGGCTTAATTCTCATTAATTATAAATCTAAGATTTTAGTTTTTCAAATATTCAACTCTTTTCTACCATAAATAGAAAAATCATTTTTCCAATGTTTCCTACAAAATATCTTAACTCTAGAACAGTTTCTTTACTAAGGATTTCAACTAGATTATTTTTCTAGCATTCCTAAAATCAAAATTATAGTAACCTAAAGGTAACACCACATACCATAAGTCATTTTAAAAATGACATCAAATTAATTATAGGCTTATGAGGACAAATAAAGTTAATTTAAAAAATTTTTTCTTCCCCCCAAACATAAATTTTAAAATATTTTGCAATTAATTAAATAAAATGTTGCAGGAAGAAAAGTAAAGGTTGAATCTACTTACTACTACAACATCCTATCGAATTCATATACATGCATAATCAAGATAGAATGAATGTAGAAGAAAGTAAATTTAACCTAAAACATGGATGTAAAAAAATTACACTAAAAGGAAGTATTTTCACATTAAAATTTTTTTGTTCTTCCTACCCCTATACTTAATTTTTTAACATATATAGCATTCAATACAGAAAATATAAGCAAGAAGAAAAAAAAATTAGAAATTTTATCTACCACAAATGTCTATCAAATCCGTTTGCAAGTATTCATTAGGACAGATAATATGCAGCAGAAAGTAAATCTAAACTAATCATGCCGGAATGAAATTTACTAAATAGAAGTTTAACAAGCATAGTAGGTTTCAGCAAGGGAATATAAAAATATTCTTCAAGTCTTATATAAAATTGTAACACAAACATAAATACACATAAGATGAATGAGGTCAATTCTTCCATTAACTCATCTAATTTCACTAACTTACTTCCAATTTCTAACGAAATCACTACACTAATTAATTAGGTACTTTCAAATGATTTTATAAATTATAATCCCAAAGATAAGATTATCCCTGATAAATAGGTTTCCGGACACCAATCTCAGGCATCATCCAATCCCTTGAATTAAGCTCCTCTAACAGTTATAAAGATAGTGTAAGATCATCCACATGGTATTCATCAAATAGGTTCGGGACTCCTATCAAATGAAAATAAAGTTGCAGAAAGGAAGTAACAAATTAAGATGGAACTATCAATGTTCGAAATTCATGATTTCTCTTATAAAACTCAAGTCTGGGTGAGACCCAAGTCATAGTGGACTCGTTAACCCAACTACTACAAGAGATCAAGTTTAGCCATAATAAGAAGTTAAGGAATCACCTCCCTTATGACACATAAAGATCAAATCAAACAACTAAAAATACCAACATCTACCAATCAACAATAAAATTTAACAATCCACTATAAAGCAAATACAATACAACACTAACAATCATAACCCTCAAGCACATTAAATCAATGCACACAGATAACTATGGGTTGCCTCCCATAAAGCGCTTGGTTTAACGTCACGGGCCCGATAAATGATTCCACCTAGATCAAAATTCCATTTAAGTAATCCTCGATCAATCGCCCAATCTTTTTCAGATCCAAGACTCCTATAAAATCCTTAAATTTTAATTTTTCATTCAGCTCTTCATTTTCAGTTGGATTTATATTATTGTTCCTTATATTTCTTTCTAGATCCAATATTCTTCTATTGATTTTCTCAATCCGCATATTAATATCATCCTTGAAATTTACATAAAATGGGTATTTATAAGATAATTCAAGATCTTCCAAATTTTGGATCGGATTCTCTCTAGATAATTCAGATCAAGATCAAATTCTTCTATGTCACTCTTCTTTTTCAAGTTATCTTCCAATTCTTCCACTTTATAATTATTAAATGATGGAGGATATATCTTAGTTAAGTAAATAGGTTTTTCTAATTCCATAAGAATTTCTTCCATTGGTCTTCCAACATCCTTATCCTCTTTTCTCAACTCAAAGTTCTTTTGAAATATATCCTCAAATTCTCTTCCAAGTCTGAGTTCAATAATTTTACCTTGTTCATTATTCAATTCAGCTTTTTCTTGTAATTGTGTCGCATCTAAAGATATAAAGACTGGTTGTGTAGATGGATTCCCTAAATAGATAGGCTTTAAAATTGTATGGGGTTAAGTTCATGAGATTTTTCAACAGATGGAATTAAAAGTTTACTATTTTTGGTAGCGTCCATCATTTCACACCTCTCTTGAACATACATACAGTCTTCTTTAAACAACATTTTCGAATCATCATGAAAGTCTATTTCAATCTCATCTGTTAACTTACTCTCAAAAATATCTTGGAAATGTCCTTTAATTAGATAATCAATTTCATCTATACAAAAACAATCATCATCTTTTTTCTCAGCTAGATATTTCATAGTCTTTAATACATCAAAACTAACTCCTGGTCATTAATATTCATAGTCAACTCTCCTTTTTGCACATCTATCATAGCTTGTCTAGTAATAAGGAAAGGTCTCCATAAAATAATTGGAATTTCTTTATCTTCCTCCATATCTAATACAATAAAGTCCAATGGAAAGATAAATTTATTCACTTTAACAAGCATGTCTTCTATAACACCTTTTGGATAAATGATAGATCGATCAGCTAACAGAAGGGTTACAGTAGTGGGAGAAATATCAACTAAACCTAACATTCTAAATATAGATAGAGGCATCACATTAATGCTGACTCCTCAATCACATAAAGCTATTCCACATAATCTTTTTCCAATTGCACAACGAATTGTAAAGCTACAAGGATCTTTAAATTTTCGAGGAAAATTTTTCTGAAGTATAGCGCTACACTCCTCACTTAGTGCAACTATCTCGTAATCCCCAAATTTCATTTTCTTGTTTAATATCTCCTTTATAAACTTTGCATAACCTGGCATCTGTTCCAAAGCTTCAGTGAAAGGAATATTTATCATTTTTTTCTTAAGCACTTTCATGATCTTTGAAAATTTTTTATCCAACTCATGCTGTCTAAGTCCTTGAGGAAATGGAGGTGGTGGTCTTTCCAAACTGATTTTAGTTGGAGAAATTAATTTTTCCAAATCCTTAGAAATATGTTTTCAGGTCTTTTAGATTTCTTTGTTTCTCTTACAACATGCTTCTATTTTCTAACCACATCCTCTATATCTCTTCCACTTTTTAATTGGAAAACTTCTATTTGTTCATTAGTGTTCTCTTTAGGGTTGATCTCAATGTTGCTAGGAAGTGTTCCTTGGGTTCCATTTCTAAGTGAATTAGCAATTTGTCCTAGTTGATTCCCTATGTTTCTAATTGCAGCATCTTGATTTTGCAACTGGTTTCCCATTTGCAATACCACTTCTTCCATAGACGTCTTCTTATCCTCAAATTGTTGATCATCGTTAGAGTCCAGTGGATATAAAGGTCTATAGTTTGTGTTCCCCTGATTATTCCAACTTCCATTACGGTTCGCATGATTATTTTCCCATTGTTGGTTTCCACCATCAGTAGTATGATTCCAATTAAATTTAGGATGGTTCTCCCAACATGGGTTGTAAAAGTTAGAATATGGGTTGTTTATGGTATTTAAAGTCTGACATAATAAGTTAAAATCAATCATATGCCCTAATGAACTTTCCACACTTACAAGAGTAAATTGAGGTTGGTTCATTCCAAATTGCTCTAACTTCCTTGATATTGAAGCAACCTGAGATGCAAGAATTCTAATCGCATCCGTATCATGAACACTAGCTACATTTTTATGATTTAACCTTGCAGAAGGCCATTGAAATTCATTTGTAGCCATTTGTTCAATTAATGCATACGCTTCATCAGTTGTTTTTGATAATAATGAACCACCACCAGTAGCATCAATAATAGACCTAAGGGATCCTACTAACCCATTATAAAAAGTTTGAATGATTAACCAATCGGGCAGAGCATGATGTGGACACTTTCTTAGGAGTTCCTTAAATCTTTCCCAAGCTTCGTATATTGATTCTCCTTCATACTGACAAAATGAGATAATATCGTTTCTAAGTTTAGTAGTCCTTGAAGGTGGAAAATACTTAGCTAAGAATTTCTGAATTAAATTCTCCCTATTGTTAATAGAGCAAGGTGCTAACGAGTATAACCACATTTTAGCCTTATCCCTTATTGAGAAAGGAAAAAGCTTTAGTCTAACAGCATCGTCTGACATAATGTTATAACGGAATATAGCACAAAGTTCTAAAAAATTTGATAAGTGTAAATTGGGTTCCTCCGAAGGAGTTCCCCCAAACTGATTGTTCTGCACCAGTTGGATAATTTTAGGATTTCTTTCAAATGAGTCAGCTTTTACGACAGGTTTTGTATACTTGAGTGAATTTCATCTGTCGTAGGGTTTACGTAATCCCTCAATGAAGTATGATGATTTTCCATGTTATTATCTTGAAAGTTTTCCATTTCCATTTCTAGTTTTTTGATTCCTTTCTATATTTTTATTTTTTAATTTTTTTCAAACTCGGGATCATAAGTCACAAGTCCTATAGATCCTTTGTTTCACATATGTAACACAACAAATAATACATTAACAATTAAACAAATAAAACCAAAAATAAATTCAACACGACAAAACATTTTTACGAACACCTTATTTTTCAAACAAATAGTTTTTTCACAACACTTTTTCATATAAAAAAACTTTTCACACAAAAAAATTTTTACTACACTACAGTTTTCCAAGTCTAAGCCTAATTACTTCAACTAAAATTCTCCTAAAGTTCTTACCGAAGCTTCCGCGGCAACGGCGAAAAAAAATTGACCCGACCCGCAATTACACAGTAAATTAACTTCCAAAAGATGACCAAAAACTTGACCCAATTTATAAATAGCGGCTAGTGTGAAAAATCTTAAATGATATAAAAATTGGAAAATATTTAACACACTAGGGGTACTACGCAAGTATACATATCATTTCAAGTAATATAGAGTTTTCTTTAAAAACCCCAGTATCAATCCCATGAGAAAGTGAAGTAAAAGGTCTTTAGTCAAATTCTAGTCTACTATTAGTAGTCCTTAGTTTGGAATGTCGATTAAAATTGTGTTTTAACTAGCAACTACTCCTAAATGCAAGAGTTAAATGTAAAGATAGTAACGACAACTAAGTGCAAATAATAATTCTAAAGATAACCCTTTTTGGATGAATTGGTTTAGAGAATTTTGAGATAATAAAAACTACTATTCTTATGTAATGAAATGGATAATGTATAGAAATGAGATGCATTAAATATTGTATGTGCCAAATAGGAGCAATCCTATTCATTACCCTTTGGTCCAGGCATAAAGAACTTTGACTAATCCTATGCTTGTTGACTGAATCCGTGGCTAGGCTGGGAGGATACCGGCTCTCACTTCGGAGCTCCCACATTCCCCTCACCTGAGGGCTAACATCTCCGCTTCAGTACTCAAACAATAGGACCGAATTGGGGATTTTAGTCTGTCAATCTAAAATCTCCAATTCTACGCCCAATAAAACATATTTCTTTATTTATTTGCACTCAACTCCCATGAACTTCACCATCCATGGAATTTGAATGTGGTTCCACTTTGTTGCGAATTACATCGCCCTTTCGGGTTAATGCAATTACAATGAATTTTAACACTACAACGATCTTTTTTTGTAATGTAAATGAAGTGCAAGTAAAAACCATCACATTTATAATTAAATTTACTTCTATCATGCATCACGAAATCCTAAACATGATTTCTACTCATTACAAAAGAAAAGTAAAATGAAAATAATGGTATAATCTTCTCAAGTCACTATTTTCAAAGAAGAAGAAAGAGTAAGAGAGATATGTCACAAAGCACGAAGAAAACACAAAGGAAACTTCATTAAACCAAAGCAAATCCAATAGATAAATGTTTACAAAATCATACGATAATGAAGAACAATACTTAGCTTTTTCACTTGGAAGGAAAGATGAAGATCTCTCCCACAGTCTCCCGGTGATCCATGCAATGCTAGCGAAATCCCTTACAAATTCTATCAAAATCTCCTCTCCAATCTCTCCAATAGGGTAGAAATCTACATTTTTACTCCTATTCTAAAATTTCTAAACAATCTCCAAGTTTTTCCAAACATTCCTCTTGTTTCTCTACTTTTTCTCTTCTTATATTCACCATTTTAAAGAGTATGAACGAATTTCTAAGAGTTCCCTTAAGCACCCCTTCGAAAAATCGTCCAAATACATTGAACATTACTTGAACCGACCTTCTCGCCGTCGGCGGGCTCGTTGGCACCATCGGTGGGCTTCTAGAACATAGACCAACTGCACAGGCTCGATGTCGGCGGGCTCGATCTCGCTGTCGGAGGGCTCCTTTATAATATATTCGAATGCTCTCAGGAAAAACACGCCGTCGGCGGCCTATTCCTCGCTGTCGGCGGCCTAGTCCAATTTTTGTCTCTTTTGCTTGTTTTTGCTCCAAATTGTATCATTTTTTGTTTCCTTTTGCTCCAATCACCATTTCTTGTACCTAAAACCAAAAAACATACAAAATACCTTCCTTTCAAGTGTAATATCATAAAAAATGATTAAAATGATATAGCAAAAAATGTATATATTTTAGGCGTGTCAGCGATTCACAATTGATCATACAACAGATCGCAGGACAATACAAAATTCTGAAACCAAGACTCGAGCAGTACTTCCAGTATGCAATGAAATTGTTAACGCAGATTCCAAATGTAACTATCTACAAGATTCTCATAAGAGAAAATGCTCTCGCAGACGCGTTAGCCCGCCTCGCAAAAGAATTTGCCTGCTTACAAGATGAATCAAATGAAATGTCAGTTCAAGGGTGACAAGTCCTATCACAGCTCGACATGGATACAATACACAAATCAGAAGGAGAAGAAGAAAAAGTTGCAGCAGCAGCAAAAACTACAGAAGATTGGCTACAGCCATTAATAGAATATTTGCAAACAGGAAACCTACCAGACGATAAGTCAGTAGCCCATCAGATTAAGAAAAGAAATTTGCCTTACGCATTAATAAACAATACCTTATACAGAAGGTCTTTCGATCATATGTGGCTAAGGTGCCTGAGCGGGTCCGAGGCAGGAGAAATTGTTAAGGAGGTGCACTCAGAACTTTGCAGCTCTCATCATTTAGGTCTGAAGATGAAAATTAAGATTAAGAGACTAGGGTACTACTGGTCCTCAAGGATGACCGACTGCATGAAAGTTGCCAAGAGCTGTCACCATTGCTAAGTGCATAGAGTGGTTCTACATCAACCTCCAAATATGCTACATCAGACAATCGGGTTGTGTCCATTTGAGTGTTGGGGCACAAATATTGTGGGTCTGATAGAACTGCTTTCTTCGAGAGGACATCGTTTCATCCTTGCAGCGACAGACTACTTTTCCAAATGGGTAGAGGCAGTACCGCTTAGAGAAGTGAAGGCACATCACGTGCTACAATTTATCAAGAACCAAGTCGTCTACCGTTTTGGGTTACTGCACAAAATTATCTAAGAAAACGGTTCCGCATTCAGAAGTACAAAGATCAACAATTTTGTCAGAAGGCACGGAATCGATTGGCGCTATTCGACGATCTACTACCCAAGAGCAAACGGCTTGGCCAAGGCATTTAATAAATCTCTCGTCCAAATTTTAAAGAAAACTTTGGACGAGAACAAGAGAAATTGGCACGAGAAGTTATTAGAACCCTTATGGGCCTACAGGATAACTTTCAGAACTCCCTCTCACTCTACACCTTACGCTATAGTGTACGGGTCCAAGGCTGTCTTGCCCTTGGAGGTTCAGCTTCCGTCTCTCAGAATTGCAGTCGCAGATAAGATTACTACAGAAGAGAATGCCAAACTACGGTTAGAAGATTTGGAAAGCTTGGAAGGGAAACGACTTTCAGCGCAGCAGAATTTAGAAATGTATCAAGCCAAGATGATCCAGGCACACGATAAACTGGTCCGCCCGAGGACGTTCAAAGTAGGTGACTTGGTTATAGTTCTCAAGGGACCTATTCTTGCACACCGCAAGATAGGAGGTAAATTTGAACAAACTTGGTAGGGTCCGTTCGTGGTTGAGACAGTCTACTCAGGAGGTTCCTACCAGCTCGTGAATTGCCATGGAGAACGATCTATGCTTCCAATCAATGGACGATACTTAATGAAGTATTACACAACCTGATGTTTTAAACGATGAACTTTAAGAATGAAGTCTCATTCCTAGAAGCATGGGCACAGTAATCACTTGTAACAAGGTTCGAACCCAAAATTGATAAGAAATAAATGATGAACAAAAGAATATATGTTTTAAAAAAAAATATGTGAAAGAAATCATTTGAATAACAAATTTTGAACGTTACTTTCAAATCAAAACTCATTCCTGATTTTCCCTTACCTATTCCTATTTTATTAAAACTCAAATGAAATAAATAAAAAAAATTTTCATAAATAAATAAATTTTCTTATTGTTCTCGTTCTTTATACAGCCCCTTATCCCTTCCTTGTTTTCACAGGAAGATGTCGAACGGGCGGTTGATTCTGAACTTCAAGAATAGCGTGAGTCTAGCACTCGACAAAGAAAAAAATTAAGGATGGGTTCGTGATTGAGATCGACTCTGATTTCACACTGGCCGGCTTACAGTATGAGAAGGCCAATTGGATCTTGGTTGACCGGGATGAGTTCCGCAGCCAGACAGTGGTGAAATTGGGTGGCCCGAGTCAGCAGGCTACCGACAAGAAAAGGAAAATGAATGCCGCTCACGTAACTAGAGCATGCAAGAAAGTCAAGTCCATGGTTACTACAGTAGAGGGCAGGCTTGTCCGCGCCATGCCCACAAAGGTCCAGGAAGTACGGAGAGCTACTCTCACTCCTACCCAGTGAAGAAACAAGAATCACCGAATTCACAGGATGCTGAGCAAGCTGGCAGCGGACCAACATAAAGAAACAGTTTCCACTGTCAGTGCAAGTACTTCAAAGAAGCCAGTTCGACATGAACTCGAAAAGAGGAGATCAAATCCTAGGACAACAGAGAAAGTAAAAAACATTTCAACGAGACCAGAAACACAATCAGCGCCACGGCGTCAAGCAGACATACCAGCTCTGAGAAATGTTGTTGCGAAAGCAACCCCAGAGGGTGTCTTGACAGAGACCATCCCCGAGGATGTGAGACACATAGGAGATCGTGCTGAGGTTGACCCCTACATACCACAGTACGTCACTAGACCTCGACGATTTCAGATAATCCCAAAGTACAAACTGGAGAAGCTTCTGAAACTTGAAAAGAAGACATTTGAATATTTTGAAAGAATTTGAGGCAAGAGGATCAATATCCTGGAGGGTCTTGAGCTACATACATATGTGTTTTCAGACTAAGAGCAGCAACAGATATTGGACTGTGTCTTTAACCTTCAGAAATTAGGCTGAGATGGTCACTTAAGAGGGAAGACCTACTCAGAACCCAGGAAATGGATGAAAGGAAAAGGAAGGGTTACAATTCAATGTGGATATTGCTACAACTTTGCTGAAGATAGGAAAGGAAATCCACCGGGGATAGTCCGTGGTAGTGATGTGGATCCGATGCCAAGAATCATTAAGAGGATGGTTAAAAGGATGGTGACATGGCGAGTACTACCTGCAGATTGCATACCCAACAGCTATATCATCAACATATATGAGGAAGGAGACTACATACCGCCACACATAGATCATCATGATTTTGTGAGACCCTTCTGCACAGTGTCCTTCATTAATCAGTGCAACATCATGTTCGGATCAGAACTCCGGATAGCAGGCCCTGGAGAATTTCGAGGGCTAGTGGAGATACCTCTACTGCTAGGTTTCGTTCTAATGTTAAAAGGAAATGGAGCGGATGTAGTGAAACACTGCATTCCAGGGGTACCTTTCTAACAATGTTTTGTCACTTTCAGGAGGATGGATGACAGCAAGATGCCTTTCCGCTTTCAGTCAGATCCAGAGTTAGAGAGCCTCCAGCCTTACGAGCTATGAGCTACATGGAAAATAACACACCACCGATGCACTTCCGAACGTCATTTCCTGCCAAGTATGGCTTGGAAGGTGATGTTATTACCCATGTGCCTTACTATTCAGTCATGGATTTTGACAGACATTTCTGGAAGAAACTGACAAGGATCCTGCGCAGTCCGTTTTGGATTTATATGAATTTTATAAGATGCTTAAATTTCAAGGAAAATATCATCATGTTTTGGATCAAGCTATATGATGTATTTTCAGCAAATTAAATGGAAACGACCGTGTCGTATTTTGCCTTCAATCTTGTGTAAATTGACTAGGAAATGCCATTAAGTTGAATGAATCTCGAATTAAGAATGATTGGAAAATAAACAAACAAATAAGATAAAATGAAAATTAACATCAAACAATGAAAGAAGAAAAAGAAAAAGAGAATGAAAAGGAAATGAAAGAGAAAGAAAATGAATGAAAACTCTTTTAAAAATCTAAATGTTAAAATGAATTCGAAATTAACAAGTACTCTAATTAAACAAAAATAAAATTGAATCACTAAAACAAACAAAAAAATCTAAACATCGAATTGATATTCCGATCTGAATTCGTCGATTCAAATCTTTCAATCCCTCTTCAATTTGAAATCCGTTTGAAACTCATCCGAAGATCGAATCCTTCCCTCGACTTATCGCTAGGTCAAGTCTTTTTAGCTTGGTACACTTACCAAGTTCCTTTCAACTCTTTTCTACGTGTGCTAGAGGATCGGCTAGTTCTATTGACACGGAACCATGAATTTTATTCGATTTGGTTCTGATGGCATGGAGCTGGGTCCCTCCTCACATGTATCTCCTTTTCGAGAAACCTTTTGAGCGGGATTTGAAGCACCTTAATATCCCTTCAAATTTTCGAGGCTGGAGCCTAATTTCTATTTCTCCTTTCAATCTTTGAGGATGGAGCCTAATTTCTAGTTCTCTTTCAAATCTTTGAGGCTGGAGCCTAATTTCCAATTCTCTTTCATTTTTTGAGGCTGGAGCCTAATTTTTCAGTTCTCTTTCAACCTTCGAGTCTGGAGCCTAATTTCCAGTTCTCTTTCAATCTTTGAGGCTGAAGCCTAATTTCCAGTTGTCTTTCAATTTTTGAGGCTGGAGCCTAATTTCCAGTTCTCTTTCAAATCTTCGAGGCTGGAGTCTAATTTCCAGTTCTCCTTTCAATCTTCGAGGTTGAAGCCTAATTTCCAGTTCTCTTTCAATCTTCGAGGCTGGAGCCTAATTTCCAGTTCTCTTTCAAATTTTTGAGGTTGGAGCCTAATTTCCAGTTCTCTTTCAATCTTTGAGGCTGGAGCATAATTTCCAGTTCTCTTTCAACTTTTGAGGCTGGAGCCTAATTTCCAGTTCTCCTTCAACCTTCGAGGCTGGAGCCTAATTTCCAGTTCTCATTCAATCTTCGAGGATAGAGCCTAATTTCTAGTTCTCTTTCAATCTTCTGAGCCTGGAGCCTAAATTCCAGTTCTCATTCAAAATTCCGAGGCTGGAACCTAATTTTCAGCTCTCTTTTTTGAGGCTAGTGCCTAAATTCTAGTTCTCTCTCCAATTCTAAGGCTGGAGCCTAATTTCCAGCTCTCTTTTCCGAGGCTGGAGCCTAATTTCCAGCTCTCTTTTTCGAGGCTAGAGCCTAAATTCTAGTTCTCTTTCTAATTCTGGGCCCGGAGCCTAAATTCCAGCCCTCACTTCAAATCCTGAGATTGGGACCTAGGTTCCAATTCTCATTTCAAAATCTAATCCCTTGGAAATATTGTGATTTGAAATTCACCTCCTTTTTCCAAAACGAGAGTTCTGGAATCTTCAGTCTTGAAGATTTACCTGATACTCCCCAATAGAAATTTTCTACGCTTTGTTCTAAGAGTGTCGCTTAGACGTCTGTGTTGGTTTTGTTGATCTCTTCGGTCAACGCCAATATGCGCGGTGTGCTTCGTTAGCACACCAAACCTATTAGGGGTCCATTTGTTAAGCTCATTTTTGGGTCTTTTCTTTCCTCTTAGTGCTTAGGATCTAGCCATAGGACTTTTCCTTGACTATCCTATAAGACTAGAGGTGGAACCCACCATTTAGAATTCAAACCAAATTTTGATTCTTTTTGGAATCCTACATGGATAGTCATCAACCTTCAAACCACTTGGAAGGTTATGACCAATGTTTAGGAAGAAAAGGATGAATTCCTATAGGATGCTCAAGCATTAGGATAGCCCTGGATGGCCTGGTCTTGTTGGGGTCTAACTTACACACACTGCACTCCTACAGCCATCCTAAACCCTAAACCATCTTCACCCAATCTTGACTCCTGGTTCATTAGAGCACTCATATGGATGGATCCAAACCCCTAGCCCCTTGGCTAAGAGCGTTAGGAACAATACATGAGATGTTAAAACTGAGCATTTTCTTGGTCCAAGGCTCAGTCTAAACTTTTTCACTCCACTCAACCATAGCCAAATTTCATTTTTCCAAAATTTCTGGTTTTGACATTGGGTTCTTAAGCCTACATAAAATTACCTAAATTGCCACTACAACCACAAAACTCTTCAAAATTTTCCAAAAACTACCCAAAATTCCAAAAATTCCTAAAAATCTTTTCAATACAATTCCCACCTCTTAAATCCACCAAAATACCCCCAATAACCTCCAAATAACCTCCAAATACCCTAAATACCCCTTTTGACCTAAAATTCCAAAAATTCCCAAAAAAATTCCAAAAAATTCTGAATATTCCCAATTTTATTTTGTTTAACTACACCATAACCCAATTTTGCCAATTTGACCAAAATTTATCAAAATCCACAATTTGATCCATTTTTAACCTAAATAGACCCAATGTCAAACCAAATCAACCCAATTGACTCCAATTTTGGCCAATTTCAATTCTAAACTTTAATTGAACATCCACAATAACAATCTAAACCAAATCCAAGCCTTGAACAATGTCCTCTTTGTCTTTGCCGTCATGATCAGGAATAAGTTTATCGACCAAAATCATTTAGACTGAACCATTTTTAGGTTCATTCAAGTACTCTTTCGAGATTACTATAATCACTTCTTTAAAGTTGCGCTCTAACCAGTCATTGAAGACAAAACATTCTTCAATTTTATGTCCAATCATTCTGTGATAAGGACAATAATTGGGATTACCCTTCATGTCAACTTCTCCCAGCCTCTAGCCTCAAGCAACTTAAACTCTGGTATTTTGAGCAGGCTACAGAATATTTTACTAAAAACTTCTGCCTTAAACAAGTATTCTTTATTCAAATTTTCAATCATCCTTATCTATCGATGCTGGAAGTGGTTGTTGAAATTGTAATTGAGAAGTTGTCTGTTGTGGTGGTTGTTTTTGTCGTTGTTTCTTTTGTTCAGACTAGACTTGCATCACTTGTTTGCTCTTTTTTACAAAATGTCCTGGTTTCTTCTTAAATGTTTTGACTGAGTTTATTTTTTCTGTCGTTTCAGTTAAAATCATCTGCTTTGCTTCTTCCTGATGATTGGCAGCTTTACTAAGCTGTTTTTCAAATATCTTTATTGTAAATCTTTTTAACATGAATGTTATAGGACCATGAATATTCTTAAGCAGGATTTTGACAGCATGTTGTTTCTGAAGTTGTGGTTCACATTTCATGCTAAGATTTCTCCAGTGCAAAATGTAGTCCACCAAACTCTCTCCTAGTTTTTATTTTTCTACTACTAGTGCTCTAGCAAAATGTTGAATGAAGAGGCTTTCAAGCTCTATAAAAGTTTTAACAGACCTGTTAGGAAGTTCCGCATACCAGCCAAAGGCAGCTCCTGATATACTATCAACAAATTGATGGAATAGAAGAGTGCCACTTCCTTTCACATTACAGCAGCTTGCTCTGAAGTGTTCAAGATGCTGATGAGGATTACCGGTCCTGTCAAACATTTTGAAGAGTTGAGGAACAAATCTTTTGGGGTATTGGACAAAATTGAATCCCTTCCGATAAGGTCCACCCTTTTGAATTAATTATCCAACCTTTACCTAAGCCATTGTTTCTTTGATCTTTTGTTCTATTAATTGTGTAATTTTCTTCTGGAATTCCACATTTAGAAGAATCCTTTCTCATTTGAATATTTTCTTCAGTTTCTATTGGCTCTCTTTTATCCTCCAAAATGTGTATTGCCTCTGGTCTAATAATTTTAACGGTAAGCAATGGATTTGTTGGTGAATTTTTTAGAGCTACCATCAATTCTTCCATCATTTATTCGAGAAGATTGATTTGCTCATCCCTTTGTTGGATAACTGACCGTAATTCTTCTGTCGTATCTTCTTTACTTAGTTCTCGTGTTAAGGAGGTAGATTGTGTTTCGACCAAGTATATTTTAGCAACCTCCTAATTTAAACTATATGAAGAATTCTCCTTTCTCCATATTGAGAATTGTTTTATGTCATTTTTAAACTTCTCTAATCTTTCTTTGAATGATTTTATATGAAAATTTTCACAAGTTCATTCTTGAGAACTGTCTGCAGTGATATTCACAATATATGAGATTCCTCCCAACGATTCTTTTCTCCATACATTATTTCTAAGTATAAGAAGAGACAACCTTGGAAGTATATCATCATTTTGTGAATAAGAATTTTCTATATTTCGTAACTTCTGGACCAAAGCTATCATTTTAGTAGATGTGTCTTCTGCTTCTGATATTAATTTTTTATTTTTGGTCATGTCGTTTGTGACAATTATATCTTTCACTCTTGGACCCAAACAAAATTTTACTGTTACCCGAGTACACTGACTGTCTAATGTCAATTATTGATCTTTTTCTTGATAAGTAGGATCTTCCATTGCAAGAATTCTTCATTTCATTATTATTGAGACTGCACATCCCATTTTTTTAACAAACGTGAAATTGAACACCTATCTTTCTGTACTAATATTTTAAACACAGAATATATGGTGTGAATTGATGGAGAATTTTTAGGTTAGAAAGCATTATCTTCATATTCAACATGTATTGGAAAGCACCGGTTTTCCTTTGAAAAAGAAGGGTTCCCAAAAACACTTTTTCAAATTTAGATGTCTCAAAATCATAATTTTCGTTCCATCTCTTCTTTCTTTTAAGAGAACAAGTCTTATTTTTACGTTGGGAACAAGTTTTTGGAATATTCTTGGAACAAGATCAAACTTCATATATGGATGGAGGTGGAATGTCATTTTCTTCCTCAACATAGATTTTCTTTCCTTTTCTGTCAACTTGTTCTCCCATTTCCTCAAATGTATATTGTTCTTCAGGCATGTGTTGAGGAAAGTCTTCTTAAAATTAAGAAAGTATTCATAAGGTTTCAGATTGAATTCCTCAAAGAATTGTATATCAGTTTGATATGGATTATCTTGTTCATGTTCAGTTTCATCAAATAATCCAAAGTCATTCTAATAAAGGTAAAAGTCTTCATCAATTAACATATTGTGATCATGATAATAAGAAAAGACTGAATCCAGAGATTCCATTGCAGTTCTTCTGAAGATTCAAGAAAAATAAAATGTCATGGACTTATTTCTAAACTAGGAAGTATTATTTTATTGTTATTTAAAATGTCAAAAATATCTATTCAAGGAGTTAAATTTTAAAAGATGTGGTCCTATCTGGCAAAGGAAGAAACATCTTTTGAAAACAAGTGGTTTAACAAGAGATGAGAAAAGAGATAATCCCGAGTAGAGTCGACACTCTCTTGTCAGCGACGAATATATGACTGCATCATACTATCGCCGCCAACTCTCTGTCGATGTCGACTTTTGTGGAGGAGTCACCACTCTCTTTATCTATCTATTACCCTAATTCTTAAGTAACTTAATCTATTTGGATTTATTTTTGAAAATCATTTTAGAAACTAAGAAACTTGGAGAATGGGAAAAGAAGAGAAAATAATGATAAAAAGAAAATTTCATGTGGTAATCTTATAGAAGAAATCTTTAGAATGTATAATTACTCTAGTTTTTTGTATAAGATAAATCATAGGGAAGTTTTGATAACCAGAGATTTTAGGTAAAATACCTATTCTGAGTTATTTAATCTCCTAAAGGAGCAAGCTCCTATAGTTAATTACATCTTAGATAATTGGAGTTATCTAAAAAAACTTCTAATAAATGTTAACACTTGTTTTCTAAGGAGTTTGAAGAACAAGAAACAAAACGTCAATGTTCAATCCTAGGGGTAATAAATATTATGTATTACTCTAAATGTTTGGTTCTATCAATATCATTTGTCATGTCAGTTTTATTTTTGTTTTGTCGTTTGTTATTTTATTGTCATTTTTGTCTTGTAGTTTGTTATTTGTTTGGTGGCTATCCTAAACGTTTTAGTTTTGTCTAGGTTTTGTCTTATTTTGTCAAGGTTTCATGTTATTTTATTTTTATCATTTTGTTTAGTGTAATATTAGTTCTTTTTGTCATTTTATTTTATTGTCATTTTTAATGAAATAATTTTGATTTTTAATGTCATTGATTTAGTTAAGTTTAAATGTCATTTTTCTGTCATTATCATCAGGCAAAACAGAGTTAGCACACCCTATAACATGCAAAGAAAATCTAAAAAGAAACTTGCATTCATCTTGCAAGGGAAAAGAATGTTAGATTTAAAAGAAATAATGTCAATTTTATTTCTTAAATCTTTTTATTATAATTGTTTAGATTTTAGATAACCTGGTCAAGATGTCACTAGCTCTGTCTTCCTAAAGTTATCAGGGGCCATAATATACTTAGTCCGAAAGGTATTTAAACCAGGACCAAAAGACTCCTATCAGCAACCAGGATTGCATCATTCAAGAAATTTTCGTAGATCAAGGACACTGGTGTTCAAGTTGTGTTCGGTGATCTTTGTCATTAAGGTTTCATTTAAGTCTTAATGTCTTTTTAGATTTTAGGTTGAAAAATTTTAGGTTATTTACGATTTATTAACCAATTAAAATTTTCCATATGTCATATTGGTTGATTTTAATATGTCAGTTTTCATTTGTTTATTTAAGTCTAATGTAATTTAGACATAAAGAAAGGAGTCAAGTTTATTTAGATCTAATGTGTGGAAGATCTAATTTGACTTTAGTATTTTCAGATTCAATTTCATTTGAATCAAATGATTTTAAGTCTATTGCAGATTAGACTTTAAATAAAATCTAACATAAGTTAGACTATTAGATTTAATGTCTTTTGAATCTGAAGTTATTTGGCTAAGTCTGGTAAGTCTTAAAATTGGGTAAAGTTATAGATTTAGTGTCAAAAGATGTTTAGATTAGATTTTAGATTCAGTTCATTTGAATCTAAATATATTTAAGTTAAATTTAGAATTAATATGGGTTAAATCTAAAGAATTTAACTTAGACGTATTGGGCCTAAATAAGATTTGAATTAGATTCAATGTGGGTTGGATCTAATTTAAGTTTAAATCAAGTTCAAAATAGGTTGAACCTGAGTTAAATTTAGGCTCAAAATAAATTGAACTTTAAGTTGGTTCTAGTTTAGACTTGGATTGAAGTTGGGTTGAACCCAAGTACAAGTTAGGTTCAAGTTTGGTTGAACCTAAGAGGTTTAAGTTTGACTCGGTTTCAATTTAGGTTAACCTAAGTAAGAAGTTGGTTTAGGTTCAACATGGGTTGAAACTAAGGTTTGGTTAACTTAGGTTTAAGTTAAATTGAACCTAAGTTAGAAGTTGATTTAGGTTCAATGTGGGTTGAATCTAATGTTTAGCTTAACTTGGGTTCAAGTTAGGCTAAACTCAAGTTAGGTTTTGGTTGAGTTAGGTTCAATATAGGATTGAACCTAATTTTTGGGTTAACTTGGGTTCAAGTTAGATTGAATTCAAGTTAGGTTTTGGTTGAGTTAGGTTCATTAAAGATTGAACCTAATGTGTGGGTTAACTTGAATTCAAGTTAGGTTGAACTAAATTTAGGTTTAGGTTCAGTTAGGTTCAATATCGGTTGAACCTAATGTTTGGGTTAACTTGGGTTCAAGTTAGGTTGAACTCAAGTTAGGTTTTGGTTGAGTTAGGTTGAATATGGGTTGAACCTAATGTATAGGTTAACTTGGGTTCAAGTTAGATTGAACTCAAGTTAGGTTTTGGCTGAGTTAGGTTCAATATGGGTTGAATTTAATGTTTAGGTTAACTTGGGTTCAAGTTAGATTGAACTCAAGTTAGGTTCAATATGGATTGAACCTAATGTTTAGGCTTGGGTTCAAGTTAGGTTTGTCGGCATATTTTTAGGTTTTGTGTTGTATTATAAAAAGGGGTTGCCTAACAGAAATTGTCGGCGAATTTTTAGATTTTAAATGTAATTTAAATATATATATATATATATATATATAATTTAGAAAGTAGCATTTGATTTTGAAAATAATTTTAAGTTTGAAAAAATTTTAAGATATGAAATCAAGACGATCTCACATCCCAAATAGTTTATATAAACGAGCACCACACCACAAACCGTGTATCTATCCCGAAGAATAGACACACTGCTTGATGATGGGGCTCGATTAAATAAACTAGAAGATTTGTGACATCCGTTTGGTCTGCGAACCAATTTTATAGGTCGACAAGTTCCCCTGCTTAATATAAAGGAATTAAGCAGGGTTTATATTACATGTTTTCTTAAAGTTCCCTATAAGGGCAAGCCCCTATAGTTAATTACATCCTAAGTGACAGGAATCACTTAAGAAAACTCTCGATAATGAACAGTGGTTTTGCTCTTAAGAATTTCAAAGTTTAAGGTTTTCAAGCAATTGGATTTTGAAAATTTCAATTGGGAATGGATCAAATTTGGAACAGTTATTTTAGGAATCCAATGGAAGAAAAGTAAGAGAAGCTGAGGATCCAAGAAGAATCTTGGCAACTTCCCAAACTATCCTCTTGTTTGGCTTAAATTTGGGAATATTATTTAATTTTGCAATCCTGCCAATTTTACTTAATTAGGACATATATTTGTATGACACAATCATACAAATAGCCTGGAAGATGTGAGGGTTTGTGTCGTATCGAACGACTACCTCAGAGTCCTAAGACCAGTTAGGGCTTAATTTGCATAACATGATTATGCAAATGCCTAACGAAAAGTTGAGGATTTACGTTGCACTAGAAAAACTACCTCGAAATCCTATGGCTTAGTTATTTAAAACTAAGAAATGTTTTGCTGATGTAGAATCCAGTTTTGCTGACGACGATGGTCGTGCTGCCCACTATGCTCCATGCTCCTTGTTGTTGCAGAGGTTTGGTTTTAGAAGATGACAATCAGGAGATGAGAGAAGTATTTTAGTTTAGAATCATTTTAAAGTCCAAATGTCTTTAGTGTTTTATTAGGGGAATCTTAAAGTTGATTATAACAACACCGGTTAAGATCCCACGGTTCCATCATTCCGACACCGTTATTTTTATCGGATTCACTTAGTCCAGATGAATTTGCTAAACTCAATTGACTGAGTTTCACACTTTCATTTAGACCGTGGGAAATCCCATTAGCAACACGTAGGTTACATCATCCGAGGTATTCCCGATCATCCAACAAGACGTTTTAATTTAGTTATAGTTGCAGCTTTATGTTTTGTTTGTGATTAAATTTTGAGTTGTTTTATATTTTGAAATATTGTGGCGGTGGATTTTTATCTTGTTGTGACTTTTAATTTTAGTTTTGGGTTTCAGTTTTGTGGCTATCCTAAAAGGTTTCAGTTTTCATGTAACAATCTTGTTTAACATGCAAGAAAAGTAAAGTGCAGTGCAGGTAAGTAAATAAATTGCAATAAAATAAAAGCGTACCTGGAGGGTGTTCTCGTCATTTCCAAGCTGCACTTAAAACACATGTTAAGGCATTTATATAATTTGCAACAAGCACCTAGGTAAGGCTAAGGAAAGGTTCTTGTTGTCTACCAAAGTTCTAATCCTATAGCTAGTCAATTCCTATGACGTCTAGGTTCTTTTGTTTTGTTAAGGATGATTTTCTTCATCAAAGAACAATTAAGTTCAGTTGTTCTTCTAAAATATCTCATCAAATTGAGAAAGTGCTTAGGACGAATCTTAAACATCTTTTCAATTTTTTTGAGATTATTTTGAATCCAAATGAATTTTATGGTACTGGTGAATTAATCATCAAAAAATTCAATTAAAATTTGCTTCTTGCTCAGTGAATTAGGTTGTTTGATTATCCTATGAGTGAAGTGACATTTCACTTAATGCTTTATTTAAGAGTTATAATAATGAAAGCCTTTAGGGGGGCAGATCAGTTTATTAAAGATTTTAATAACTTAAAATTGGAATTAATGATTTAAAATGATTTAATTTAGTTATAAAATTTTAATAATTTTAAGTTTGGAATAGTGTTCAAGATGTTTTAATTTTCTTACATTTTAAATGATCTCAATGTATTAGATTAATCTGGGTTGAAAAAGGTGTTTAGATTATTCAATTTAGATTTTAATGATTTAATTTTAATTTAATTGAAATATTTTAGGTTAATTTTTTAATTGTTTTGCTTTTTTTTTTAATTATGAATTATTTTGAGGTTGATTTTTGATATTTCAGGTTTAATTTAGATTTGCCTTCAAGTGATTTCAAATTAATCTTAATGTTTTAAACTTATTTTAACTTGATTGTTAAATTACTTAATGTTTTAAGCTTTTAATTTCATTAAGGTTTATTTTCCTTTTAATTATTTAATTATTAATTTCAATTATCATTTTTGAATTTGATTAAGAGTTAAATATTATTAAAGTGATTTATTTAGGGATCTTAAATTAAAGGATTATAATCTCCCTAAGTTATACTCCTCCCTAAGTTATACTCCCCATTTTAATAATTCAAATTTCAATTAATCTTCCAAAATTTAAATTATTTAATTAATTAAGGTTTCATTTTTCTCTTTGATTATTAGAAATGATTAATGGGTTCCTACCCTTTAATTTCCCAAAATTTCAATCATCTAAGAGAAATTTAAGATCAAATATTTTACCCTCCATTTTGATTAAACCTAAGGTTTTAATTAGGGGTTAAAATTCTTAATTACTTATTATGCCCTTTTAAGCCTAATTATTTTATAACTCATCAAATTGAGCTCAAATGAGCTTGAAATTTTTATGTCACTTCACTCACATGTCAATTAAGACACTAGAGGAGAAAATGTGATTTTTCTGAATTTAATTTAATTTATATAATTATCTTAATGAAAAATAGGGATTTTCAATGGAAATTCAACAACATGACTAAGGCATGGTTTCTGTCCTTAAGAAAATTATGGGATGTCCCTATTGACTAGAGGACCACTTGGACCAATTTTGGTGATTTTTCAAATTATATTTTATTTATTATAATTATTTTGATTTTTGGAGTGTTAATTAATTATAAAATAAAATTAAAGTTGAAAAATGTATTTTATATTTTTCATAAATCTTTCTAACCTCAAGGAGTTTAGAGAAACAAATTTTATATTTTTCTAATTTTTCTTTGATTTAATAGAATTAATTTAGTGAAAATGTAAGGAAATTCATTTTTTAATATTAAAAATTGTTTTAAGCCTTTAAAATTCAATATCGTAACCTATAGACTTAGGAAAAATATTTGGTTTGTTGCTAAGTAATTAGGAAGCAAAATATGACATTTTTAGGATTTTTAATATTTTTATGCTTTTTATTATTATTTTAATTATTAAAATATTAAAATATGATTAAAAATGAAGACTTTTAGAAAATTTTAATTTTAATTTTCTTAGACTCTCATAACATCAGAAAAGCCCCAAAACCATTTTGGTGAATTTTTGAAATGTATTTTTAGAGTTATGAATTTTTAAAGTTTAATTTTGGTCATATAACTTAATTAGTCCATTTAGTGGGGCTAATCACCTCCAATTGGTTTCAAATTTTTATGTGAGACTCTTCTGACCCTAAAGATCAGTGGAAATTATTTTCAAGTGATTTTGATGTATGGTTAACCCAAATTAATTAAAATTCAGTTTTGAGTGTTTAGGCCGATTAGGATTATTCTTAATGAATTAACTCGAACCATAATTTTCCTAGGGTCCTACGGTCCTAAGATACTTCCCCAAATTTTCCCGGAATTTTCTAAGTAACATGCTAATTACTGGAATTAAAATATCAAAACGAGGCACAAAAATTTGGAAAATCAATAACTTGCCGTAGAGATGGCCTCGACCTTGGAAAATTCGGGGAATGTTCCCAAGATCGAAGACTACAAAAGCCCTATGGTCTCATGCCATGGTGAATTGTCTATGCAAATGGAGAATTAAAACATTGAAATTAGTAAATAATTAATTAAAAATAAAATACTCATCAAATTAACTCAATTCTTTTTCCACATTATTCTCCTCTATTCGCTGAGCAAGAGGGTATTTTAGTTTATTTTTCTGATTTTTCTATGCAAAGTTATGGATTTTTCAATTTCTAGGTATTTAAATAATTAGAAAATAGCCTATTTATCTATTTATCCAGCGCGGCGCTGACTCGACCTTAGCGGATCCGAAAGCCCACGCGGCGCGCACCCATTCGACGCCGCCAACTGACTCGGATGCCACGCGGCCCGCGGTCTCGCTCCATCCTTCGATCCGACGCAATCTGGACCGTCCATTCGATACACGCGTGATCAGATGGCGCCTGGTCATCATCTACGACTGGTGTGTCCCGTGAGCCGTCCACACTAAAACCTTAAGATCTCTCTCATTTCTCAATGGATTTTCATGTTCTTAGGCTCTATGGATTCGTTTTGAGGAGATGAACACATCCATATGATTTATATACTATGAAATTAAGCCAAGCAAAATAAAGAATTGTTGGAAGCTTGGGAGGAAGAAGGGGTCCATACCTTGGCTCTGAGAAGTGAAGCTTCAATCAGAGAGTTCTGGCACCTTCGATTGTACCCTAGGAAGCTCCAGATGAAGTCTCTAGCTCTGGGGAATTGCCTAGGTATGAAAGTGACTAAGGCCGATTTCAAAGCTTGGCCGATAGAGAGGATGGCTGACCTAGTGAGGGGGCTTTCAATGGTGAACTCCTTCTCTAGGTCTTGTGCAGGTGTGGGTGAGTTTAAATTAATTTTGCTAGAGGTTTCAGAGTTGTCCTGGTTTTTGGTTGGATTTTTAACTGAGAAAGTGAGCTCTGTTAATGGAGATGAGGGCAAAGGGACACTGGGAATCAATTGCTCTGGGTTAGGAGAAGGTCCTGGAGCAATTTTGACATAGTTTTGTTAAACTCTGGTTCATCACCCTATTTGGCCGTGAGGGGGTGGAGTTTAAATAGAGCTGGCTGGGGGGCTTCCCAGGGGGAGTTAGGGCTTGGGATCAGCTGCCTTGGTCAAGGGAAGAACAACCACAGTGGCCATTGGGCATGGGGCGGCTCGGCCGGGGAGAATTTGGGAGTTTGACTCACATGGAGCTCTCGGCCATGGCATTTTCTGGCGACCCAGGCGGCTGGCCAGTAGGGTGAGGTCACCATCTTGACTCAGTGAGTCCAGGGATTGAGTTTGGTGTAAGCAATTGGCTTTGGCCATGTGTAAAGGATTTGATTTAAGTGGAAAAGGGGGGAAGTCTATTTTGGGTTAAAATGTGTCCAAGTCATGGATTTGGTTTTGGTACACCCACCAAGGGGCTTTGGGTGCTGTGGGGGGTCAGGTAAGTCAGCTAGCTTAGTGGGGAGAAGTCACCATCTAAGCATATTTAAGTTTAAGCATGGTTTAGGGGAAGCATGAAAAGGTTTAATCACTCTTAAGGGAATCATTAAAAGACTCCCTCCTTTTGCCCAATATGGTATGGTCACATGAACACCACTCACATGGCTTGCATGGGGCTTAAGGATGGCTTCATGGCTAGGCTATGGCTTGCCCATGGCTTGACTCAATTTTATGAAAATGGATTTTAGGTTTTTTGATGGATTTAGGGGAAATTGGCATGAGACTTGATTTAAAATTATTTTATTATTGATTTAGGACTCAGGGATGATTTAAACTAAAAGGATGATTATGGGAATTTCACATGGGCTTTAGAATATGTTTTGGGCCTTTTAAATTTGATGAAAATGTGCTTTTAAAGTTTTTTAGGAAAGTGGGCTTTTAGATTTTAAATCAAGTTGATGGATGAAAATTTTGGTAAATATTGGGCCTTACAAATGATGGGTTTAGTTTAGGGATGTGTCATGAGTGATTTGGAATAGATTTGGTGTCATTTGGAGTTGAAATGGGTTCAATTTGGGCCACTTTAGTAATGGGGTCAAAATGGGCCAAATTGGGCTAACTTGGGCTAAGGTTGGGTTAATGTTGGGTTTGATGTAAAATTAATTTTGAAAAATGTTTATGGAAGTGTGAAAAATAGTTTTCAACTTTGGATGGGCTTTGGTTTTGGGATTTGGGCCTATTTGGATTCATGGTGGGCTTTAGGCCAAATTGGGGATTTTTTATTTAGGTTAGATTTGAGTGAAGTTTGGGTTCAAATTTTTGGCAAGTCAAGTTAGTGTTTTATTTGTGGGGGTGTTAGGAAGGTTTTAGAAAAGATTTGGGGCTAATTGGAGTTGAATTGGATTGGGTTGGGCTAGGTTTAGGTCATGGGCCAAAATTGGGCCTTAGGCTTCAAATTGAAATTGGATCCAAATGTTCATCAAATTGGGCTTGGATTTGGTCTAAATTAGTATTGAGGATATTGAATTTAAGTTTAGAATTGAATTGAATTAAATTTGAGCTCAATTGGGTTGGTTAGGTGGGACATTGGGTCCACTTAGGTTAAAAAGGGGTTAAATTGGGGGTTTTGGTAGAAGTGGTCTAAATTGGCAAAATTGGCCTATGTTGTAGTTGAAGAAAATAAAATTGAGAATATTTGGGATTTTTTGAATTTTCTGGGAATTTTCTGAATTTTTGGAATTTTTGGGTTAAAAGGGTATTTTGGGTATTTGAAGGGTATTGAGGGGTATTTTTGGAATTTTTGGTATATTTAGCCATGGATGGTCAATTTGAGTGGGGGGAAATGTTTAGGATTGGTTTTGAGGAATTTTGGGTAATTTAGGCAATTTTGCAAATTTTGGGCAATTTCAAGGGCATTTTGTAGGTTTGGTGGGTTTAGGGTCCCGGGGGTCAAAAATTGAAATTTTGGGAAAATGAAGATTGATCATGTGTGAGTGAAATGAAATCATTTTGTTTGAGCCATGAAGCCATGAAGCCATATTAAGCTCACAAAAGCCATGACAGGACTCATTTTAGGCACTCAATAAGTTGTTCCTAACCCTCTTAGCCAGGGGGCATAGGGGTTGAGGTCCATCCATATGAATTGCCTACAAGAGTTTGGAAGTCGAATTGGCAAAAGGTAGTTTTAGGGTTTGGAATGTGTGTGTGTGGGAGTGTGGTGTGTGCAAGCTTACCCACACCAGACCAGGCCACCCAGGGTAATCCTAAGGCCAAAGAGTCCTATAGGAAACTCATCCTTTAAACCTTCACAGTTGATTTTAACCCTCCAAGTGGCTTAGGGATTTACAATCAAACTTGTGGGGTTTGAAGGGAGTCAAGAAGTGTTTTGAATTTCTAAGTGGTGGGTTCCATCTCTAGGCCTCTAGGACAGTCAAAGGGAAAGCTAAAGGCTAGATCCTAAGTACTAAGGAGAGAGATCAGACCTCATCAAAAATGAGGTCAACAAATGGACCTCCAATAGGTGTGGAGTGCTAACTAAGCACACCGTGTGTATTGGCGTTGACTGAAAAGATCAACAGAACCAACACAGACGTCTAAGTGACACTTAGAATGAAGTATAGAAAATTTTTCGCTGGGGACTAACAGGTAAACCTCCAAGATTGAAGATTCCAGAACTCTCGCTGGGGAAGAGAAAAGGAAGTGAATTCTAGATCACAAGATCTAGAGAGATTAGATTTTAGATTCTTTTCATTTTCTGTTTCGAGTTTTAATGTGTGAGTTTGGATTTTGGTTTGAGTTTCAATTCCGATTGAAGTTCGATCCAAGATTCATTTCAAGGGGGATTTCGTGGAAATCCGGGATTTGAGGTGAGCGTCGGAACCTAGGTTCCAACCTCGAGATTTGAAGAGAATTAGAATTCAGGCTCTAGCCTCGAGAAGAGAGTTGGAATTTGAAGAGAACTAGAATTTAGGCTCTAGTCTCGAAGAAGAGAATTTGAAGTGAACTAGAATTTAGGCTCAGTCTCGAAGAAGAGAGATGGAATTTAGGCTCCAACCTTGGAAATTAAAAGAGAGCTAGAAGTTCGGCTCTAGCCTCGAAAATTTGAAAGAGAGCTAGAAGTTTAGATCTAGCCTCGAAGAGAACTGGAAGTTTTGCTCCAGCCTCGAAAATTGAAAGAGAACTAGAAGTTTGACTCTAGCCTCAAAGAGAACTGGAAGTTCGGCTTGAGCCTCAGAAACTTTGAAAGAGAGCTAGAAGTTCAGCTCTAGCCTCGAAGAGAACTGGAAGTTCGGCTCCAGTCTCAGAAATTTAAAAGAGAGCTAGAAGTTCGGCTCTAGCCTCGAAGAGAACTGGAAGTTCAACTCCGGCCTCGAAAATTTGAAAGAGAGCTAGAAGTTTGGCTCCATCCTCGAAGAGAAGCGGAAGTTCGGCTCCGGCCTCAGAAGTTTGAAAGAGAGCTAGAAGTTCGGCTCTAGCCTCGAAGAGAACTGGAAGTTCGGCTCCAGCCTTGAAAGTTTGAAAGAGAGCTAGAAGTTCGGCTCTAGCCTCGAAGACAACTGGAAGTTCGGCACCAGCCTTGAAAATTCGAAAGAGAGCTAGAAGTTCTGCTCTAGCCTCGAAGAGAACTGGAAGTTCGGCTCCAGCCTCGGAAATTTGATATGTATGAAGAGGGACCGAATCCCATGCCATCAGAACCAAATTGAACAAAGTTTGCGACTCCATGTCAATAGGACTAGTCGATCCTCTAACACACAGAGGAAAGAGAATTGAAAGGTTAGAATTGAAGGATTCAGAATGAAAATCAGTCTGAGATTTATATTTGTTTTATTCATTTTAGTGATTCGATTTCGTTTTTGTTTATTTAGAGTTCGTGTTAATTTGCAGTTTATTTTGACATTCAAATTCTTAAAAAGAAGGAGTTCCATATTCATTTTTTTTCTTTTCGTTCTTTGTTCGAAGGTCATTTAGCTTAATGGCGTTTCCCAGTCAATTTGCACAAAAAGAGGTGAAGGCAGAACATGGCATGATCATTCTCATTCCAATCTGTTGAAAATACATCATACAACTTGATCCAAAACATGATGATATTTTCTTCAGAAATTCAGTATCTCATACAATCCTCATAAATCCAAAACAGATTGTATAAGATTCTTATTGATCCTTCTAAAAGCATTTGTCAAAATTCATGTCTGAATAGTAAGATACATGGACAATAACATCACCTTCCAAGCCACCCTAGGTAGGAATGCCGCCCGGATGTGCATTGGAGGTGTGCTATCTCCCATGTAACTCACAGCTCGTAGGGCCGGAGACTCTCTAACTCTGGATCTGGCTGAAAATGGAAAGGCATCTTTCTGTCATCCATCCTTCCGAAAGTGACAGAGATTCGTTCAACAAGCACTCCTGGAATGCAATGTTTTGCTATGTCCGCTCCATTTCCTTTTAATACCATGACAAAACCTACCGGTAGTGGTATTTCCACTGGCCCTCAGAATTTTACGGGGCCCACTATCCGGAGATCAGATCCGAACATGATATTACACTGGTTGACAAAAGAGACTATGCAGAAAGGTCTGACAAAGTCATGATGGTCTATGTGTGGAGGTATGCAGTCGCCCTCCTTGTAAATGTTAATGATGCAGCTATTGGGTATGCAATATGCAGGAAATACCCTCCATGTCACCATTCTCTTTACCATTCTTTTGATAATTCTTGGCATCGGATCCACCTCACTGTGACGGAGTATCCCTCGTGGATTTCCTTTTCTGTCTTCTACGAAGTTGTAGCAACACCCGCACTCGATAGTAACTCTTCCTTTTCCTGGCATCCATCTTCGGGGCTCTGAATAGGTCTTCTCCCTCAGACGACCAGCTCGACCCATTTTCTGAAGCTCGATAATGCAATCCACAATCTGCTGTTGTTTGTAATCTGAGAATACATACGTATGCAGTTCGAGGCCTTCCAAGATGTTGACCCTCTTGCCTCGAATTCCCTCGAAGTATTCGAAAGTTTTCTTTTCGACTTACGTAATTTCTCCGGCTCGTATTCCAAGATTATCTGAAGTCCTCGGGGTCTGGTAACATACTGCGGGATGTACGGCTCAACCCCAACACGCTCTCCTGCATGTATCGGCTCCTCGGGGATAGTCTCTGTCGGAACATCCTCCGGGGTTGCTTTCGCAACAAGTCTCTTCAAAGCGGTAGCTACGTACGGCGTCGTGGTACTGATTCTATTTCTGCTCTTCTTGGGATTTCTTTTATCTTTTCTGTTGTTCTTGGAGTTGGTCTCCTCTTTTCTGGCTCCTGATGAACCGATTTCTTCGAAGTATTTGTATTGACGGTAGCAACTGTCTCTTCTTGTTGATATGGTGCCAGCTTAGTCAGCATCTTACGAATGCGACGGTTCTTGTTTCTTCATTGAGTAGGAGTGAGAGTGGCTCTCCTCACCCCTTAAATTTCTGTAGGCATGGCGCTGACAAGCCTGCCCTCTGTTGTAGCAACCATGGACTTAACTTTCTTGTCTTCTCCCGTTGCATGAGCGGCGTTTGCTTTTCTTTTCTTGTTGGTGGACTGTTGACTTGGGCCACCTAATTTCATTACTGTCTCACTGTGGAATTCTTCCCGATCAATTGGAGTCCAATCATCTTCTTCGTACTGTAGCCTGGCCGGTGTGAAATCAGAATCAATTTCAATCATGGATCCATCCTTCATCCTCTTTTCATCGAGTGCTAGACTCACGTCATTCTTAAAGTTCAGAACCAACCGCCGTTAGACATTTCCACTGCGAAAAACAAGGAAAGGATCGAGGTACATACTAAGAACAAGAACAATAAGAAAACTTTATTAATGAAAAATTTTATTTACTTCTTTTAAATTTTAAAGGAAGTAGGAAGATATGAGGACAGATCAGGAATGAATTGATTTAAAGGAAAAGATCAAAATTTTATCATTTCACATAATTTCTTTTTTTTAACACATTTTTTGTTAATGATTTTTATTTTATCATCTTTTTTTTTTGGGTTCGGACCCAGTTACGAATGATTACTCCACCCGTGTTTCTAGGAATGAGAATTCATTCTTCAAAACATCAGGTCATGTAATACTTCTTTAGATATCGTCCATTAATTGGAAGCATAGGTCGTTCTCCACGATAGTTAACAAGCTAGTATGAACCCCCTGAGTAGACTGTCTCAACCATGAACGACCCTTCCTAAGTTGATTCAAATTTACCTCCTATCTTGCGGTGTGCAAGAATAGGTCTTCTGAGTACTAGAGCAAAATCACCAACTTTGGATGTCCATGGGCGGACCAGTTTATCGTGGGCCTGGATCATCTTGGCTTGATATAGTTCCAAATTTTGCTGCGCTGAAAGTCGTTTCCCTTCTAAGCTTTCCAATTCTTCTAGTCGTAATCTGGCATTTTCTTTTGTAGTGATCTTGTTCGCAACTGCAATTTTGAGTGATGGAAGCTGAACATCTAAGGGTAAAACGGCCTCGGACTAGTACACTAGAGCATAGGGCGTGGACTGAGTAGGGGTTCTGAATGTTATTCTGTAGGCCCATAAAGCTTCTAACAGCTTCTCGTGCCAATTTCTTTTGTTGTCATCCAAAATTTTCTTTAATATTTGGACAAGCGTTTTATTAAAAGCTTCGGCCATGCCGTTTGCTCTTGGGTAGTAGATCGTTGAATAGCGCCAGTTGATTCCGTGTCTCCTGACAAAATTATTGATCTTCGTACTCTTGAACGCGGACCCATTATCTGAGATAATTCTGCGCGGTACCCCGAAACGGTAGACAACTTGATTCTTGATGAACTGTAACACATGATGTGCCTTTACTTCTCTGAGCGGTACTGCTTCTACCCATTTGGAAAAGTAATCCGTAGCTGTAAGAATGAAGCGATGTCCTCTTGAAGAAGGTAGTTTTATCAAGCCCACAATATCTGTGCCCAAACACTCAAATAGCCATGACACAATTGTCGGATGTAGCACATTTGGAGGTTAATGTAGAACCACTCCATGCACTTGGCATTGGTGACAACTCTTGGCAATCTTCATGCAATCGGTCATCATTGAGGGCCAGTAGTACCCTAGTCTTTTAATTTTCATTTTCATCTTCGTACCCGACTGATGAGCGCCACAAAGTCCTGAGTGCACTTCTTTAACAATTTCACGAGCCTCAGACTTGCTCAGGCACCTTAGCCACATCTGATCGAAAGACCTTCTATATAATGTATTGTTTATTAATGTGTAAGACAGAGTTATTTTCTTTATCTGATGAGCTAATGACTTATCGTCCGGTAGGTTTCGTGTTTGCACGTAGTCTATTAGCGGCTGAAGCCAATCTTCTGCATTTTCTGTTACTGCCGCAATTGTTTCTTCTTCTTTTCCTGACTTGTGTATCGTGTCCATGTCGAGGGCGTGAGAGAACCGACGTCCACTGAGCCGACACTTCAGCTGATTCATCCTGCGAGCGAGGCAAATTCTTTTGCAAGGCTGGCTAATGCATCTGCAAGAGCGTTTTCTCCCCTGGAATTTTGTAGATTGTTACATTCGGAATCTGCTCCAACAATTTCATGGCATTCTGAAATTACTGCTCGAGTCTTGGCTTTAGAATTATGTATTGTCCTGCGACCTGTTGAATTATCAACTGAGAATCCCCATAGATGTTGATATCTGTTATCCCCATCTGAATGGTTAATTCCAATCCGATTATAAGGGCTTCGTATTCTGCTTCATTGTTTCTACACGGTTCAGCTAAGTGGTAGGAGTACCTTATCATCCCCCACTCCGTTGTTATAAATATTAATCCGATTCCTGCCTTACCGGGCACTATCGTTTACAATTCTTTATTTCTTTGTACTGAAGATGCTCCGTTGAAGTACAGTTCCCAACGTCGATCGTCAGGGTCTTATAGGCTCATTATTTGCTCATCTGGCAAGTCGTCGTTGAGAGGTGATTCTGCCGGTAAAGGGTGTGCTGCGAGGAATTCTGCTAGGACTTGTCCCTTTACGGCACGAGGCGGTACGAAAGTTATATCAAATTGCAATAGTATCATTGATCACCTGGCCAGTCTGCCGGAAAGCGTCGGTCGAGTCATGAAATATTGCAATGGATTAACTTTCGAGATAAGGTTGACCTTATAAGAAAGCATGTAATGCCTGAGATTTTGGGCGGCAAAGATCAGGGCCAAACAATGCTTCTCAATCGAGGGATACTTTACTTCCATCAGAATTAGACGACGACTTAAGTAGTAGAGGGCGTTTTCTTTGACCTCGTCATTGACCTGGGCTAGCAGGGCTCCAAGGGAGTCGTCTAATGCTGCGGTATAATGTATCAACGGTCTACCCGAGACTGGGGCTGCTAAGACAGGAGCTGTAATTAATTATTGTTTGATGTCATCGAAGACATGTTGACATTTGGAGTCCTAAGTAAACTTGGCATCCTTCTTAACCAAAGAAGGAAAAGGCTGACACCTTCCTGACAAATTCGAAATAAAGCGTCGAAGATATGCCAATTTCCCTTGAAAGTATCGTAATTGTTTCAAGGTTTTGGGAGGCGGCATTTCTAAGATAGCTTTTATCTTCTCCAGATCGATTTCAATTCCACGATATCGGACAACAAATCCTAAGAATTTCCCATAGGTGACGCCGAAGGCGCATTTCAAGGGATTCATCTTATGGTTATATTGTCTTAATCACTCGAAAACAATTCTCAAATCATACAGGTGATCTTCCTTCAGTTTGGTTTTGATGACTACATCATCCACGTAGCATTCAACTTGGTTATGAATGAGATCATAAAAAATTCTCGTCATTGCTCTTTGGTATGTTGCTCTTGCGTTCTTCAATCCGAAAGACATCACTGTGTAGCAGTATATTCCGATTGGCGTTCCGAAGATTTGTGAGCTTTTCATCTTCCGGTGCCATCTTTGTACGGTTGTATCACGATGATCCATCTATGAAAGAGAAGATTTCATGTGTCGAAGCGATGTCGATCATCAGTTCTGGAATTGGTAGAGGGAATTCATCCTTCTGACATGCTTTGTTTAAATCTCTGAAGTCTATGCAGATTCTGATCTGTCCATTCTTCTTTATGACTGGTACCACGTTAGCTAACCAAGTTGGATATTGTTCTTCACGAACAAATGTAGCGTCTATTAGTTTCTTAACTTCATCTATAACTTGATGTTCAATTTCTAGACGCATCCTTCTTGGAGCTTGTCTGACTAGCACGGAAGTGGGATCCATTCCTAGCCTGTGAACTGCGACTTCTGGAGCTAATCCCGGCATTTCGTCGTAACTCCAAGCAAAACAGTCCTTAAACTCAATCATTAGCTTGATCATGTTTTTGGAGTCTTCTTTGTTGAGTAAGGAGCTAACAAAGGTCGGCCTAGGCTCTTCGCTAGTACCTAAGTTAACTTTCATTAACTCGTCTACTGTAGATTTAATTTCTTCTTCAAATTCCGGTGGAGCATCTCCGATTTGCAGATCTTCGAGATCATCTGAGGTTTCCAAGAAGTCTTCATTAGGCTCGCAAGTGACAACCAAGAAAAACTCTGAGTCGTCAACTGATCCTACTGTGCCGAATCTGAGACCATGTTTTGAATTGGAAGTCCAACCGGTATTATTCCATAATTTTTCAAAGTGTTGTGATCGACCTTTTGTCCATTGTTTAGGTAAGACACCACGTTGAATTAAATTCTGAACACAGGGAGAATACCACTCAAAAGGCAATTCCATTAATTCAAAAGAAGCAACATCTTCAAATTTTACATCATTTTCAGTTTTGGAGGAAGAAGCACCACGATAGAACTTGATCAGCTTAGCTCCACCACCATGCACTTCCTTGACCATCATACCCTCAATCTTATTAGAATGGATCTTCCTTCATGGCTTCATGTCAAAGTTTCCCTCATCTCCTTTGACAGTATCAAAGCGTCGTAGATGCTCAGTTTAGTTGGTAGATTCCTAAGATGGGCTATCACGTTATAATCCAGTTTATTACCATGTTCCTCGATTTCTTCCCGAACGGGTAATTCTTCTGTTGGGGTTGGCTCCTCCTGAGCAACCACCTGCTTTCCTTTATCCTTTAGACCCATTCTCGGAGGTAGAACTTTCCCGCTTCTTAAGTTGACTTCATTTACTTGTTCTGAATCTGGTGGTGACTCTACCGGTGTCTCCTCTTAAATCAGAACGATTGGCTTTTCTTGAATTGTTTTGGAATCTGATAACTCCAATTCTATAGTGATTGGAGCCCATCGGAATTCACAAATAGATTCATTGCTTGTTGAGCTTTCGTAGCCATCTTTGTGAGCGTCTTCTCCTTCGCCGTGGTCATCGAGGTTTAGTATGATTTGAGAATCGTTTATCGTATCGGAATCGAGATCTGGATTAGTTTGGTTATCTTTAGTTACGTAATCATTAGAAACAGTCAAAACTTAGCCAACATCAAAACTCTTATCATTAAAAGATCCCACCGGGGTGAGCAAATAATCATACAGAGTCAGAGGTCTGAGGGATTTCTCCCCCGAATCGGAAACAACCATCCTAGGATATGCAGCCCCTAGTCTACCCTTTGGAGCCTCGGTCTTCTTTTCTTCCACGATCTTCTCCTCCTTCAGAGTGGTTCTTTAATTGCGAGCGATATGCACGAGCGATAGGTTTCAAACTCGAGTTGAAGCGCGCACCGAAGCGTTCTGGATATGATCTAAGATTTTCTTTGAAGATTTTGTCCAGACGGTATTCCATCCATCATTGGTCATGTATAGGTTTATCGGAACAATAGGATCTGTTGAAATGACATTGATGGAACCTCCTTTTTGGGGTTCCTTCATGTATTCCTTCGAGATTGTTATGTTCCCTCTTTGGAGATTACCTTCGAGCCAATTCTTAAAAGTGAAGCAGTCTTCAATCTTGTCTCCGATCATCCGGTGGTAAGGGCAGTAGTTCGGATGATCTTTCTTGTTGACTTCCTCTCGCTTTTTGGGCTCTGGTAACTGAAAATCAGGTGTCTTTATCAAGTTGCAAAATAGTTTAGCTACTGCTTCCGTCTTGAATGGATATTCCTTGTTCAGAAGTTCCTCTAGGGGACGTGACGAACGAGGTAGTGGTTGACTATGCTGCCATGGCTGGTGGCTCGGTCGAGGCTGTTGATAGCCCTGCTGAGGTTGCTGATAAATCTGTTGTGGTTTTTGGTAAGTCCATTGTGGCGGTTGATAACTAGGCTGTGGTTGCTCTGGCTGTATCTGTACTGGCTGCTTGCCTTTATCTACTACCGCGACGATCCTTGATTTCTTTTCAAGTGCTTTTACAGGCTTCTGCTTATCAGTCTTGTCTACGAAACATAGCTATTTTGCTTCCTCCTGCAAGCTCCCGGCCTTGCTAAGCAGCTTCTCGAAAGTCTTGATTGTAAATCCTTTAAGGAGAAGTGCTTATCGGGCCATGGATACTTTTCGGCTAAATACCGATCGCATCTTTGTTCACGAAGTTGTGGTTCACATTTCATGCTTAAGTTTCTCCATCGAAGTATGTAATCCACCAAAGTTTCGTTTGGTTTCTGTTGCTCCACCACTAAATCACCGATAGTGATGTGGTGTCGAGCTCCGACAAACCGCTTAAAAAACGGGTTTCCAATTCTGAAATGGTCTTAACTGAGCCATTTGGCAATTCTGCATACCAATCAAAGGCAATCCACGATAGAGGCTGCGACAAGCTGTCGAAAGAGTAAAGCATCGCTCCCACGGCATTGCAGCAACGACCACGAAAATGTGCGACATGCTGCCGGGGGTTTCCCGTTCCATCAAAAGTTTTAAACAGAGGTGGTACGAAGCCTTTTAGGTATTGGACCGCATCAAATTCTTCAGGGTAACGTCTACCAGTCTGAATAGAAGTTTCGCTCTTAGACTGTGCTAAGGCTTCTCGCACCTGCTGTTCTACCATGTTTTTTATATCCTTTTCGGGAATCATGCTTTGTGCAGAATCCTTTTTTGCTTGTTCATCTCCGTTAACAGATGTGATCTCCTTTCCTCCGTCCGCGATGTGAATAATCTCTGGGGGTATCTCTTTCTGAGGTTGCACCTGACTCTGGAGAGTGGCTAAAGCGGCGGCCATCTCTTCCATCCTTTTGCCATTTGGGAAATTGTGTTATCCTTCTCTTGAAGTTGTGCTCTCATCACTTCCGGTTCATCTCTTTCCGTCTTGCTTTGTAGCACCTTGCGAAGGCGACGATGCTCGTGTCTCGGCCATGTTGATCTCGGCATAATCTTCATCCATAAGCTCTGATGATTCTACTTCAGTTTCCAATTTTTCTCTTATTTACTTTGCCAACTGTCGAATGTCGGTTCTTAGCTTTCCTATGGCATCCTCTAGTGGCCTCTTCTAAACAGTTTCACGGTTGTCATGTGATGACTGTTTGACTTCTTTCTCAGGAGTTTCTTTTAATGCAGTAGTCCTTTCTTCAGATTCTGGCTTCCTGACGAGACTCCTCATTCCAGAACACTGTGCTTATATCGGTTTAGTAATAATAGGTCGCCACACCATCCTTCTTGTAGTAGAAGGCCTAGGACCAGATGGTCTGTCGGCTGTGCGTCGGTAGGTGGTGTCCTCCCTAATATGGTGTCCCGATACGACAACAGGCGAACTAGCTCGCACTTTCTTCCTTGGCCTCTTCGGGGTAGTGACGGGGTTCACTTGCGGTCTGAGGTGGGATTTGACTGGCACTCGCCCCATCCTTCTTAAGATTTCTGATACGGGGCATCTTTCTTTCTTAGCTAGTTTCTCCATTACGGCTCGTAGTCGGGTAAGCGGTGTAGTCTTGGCCCTCTTTCTTTTACAGTCACTGTAGTATTCAGGTCGGGGTAATGCAGCGGCGATCCTCCGGACATCTTCCTCATCCGATGCAGCAAAGAGAGGGTGGAACCTACTTCCTCCCAACAGCGGTGAAATTTCAGGTAGTTCTTCTTCCTCCTCGGGAATCTCTTCTAGAAAAGCAACTTCAGCAGCCTTGGCCTTCTCGATCCTGGCGATCTTTCTGCTCCTATTTCTCCTCTGAGTGCGAGTCAGGGGTGTAAACTTTGAACTGGACCCAATCTAAAAAATAGACGGTATTGCAGCGAAATCTGCACCCTCCACGGTGGCAGGCTTTTCATAAACTTGGACTCCCTTCCCTTTCAGTTTGGCGGGAGCCAGGGCATGTGTAGAGATAACCGGAACGGTGGGGGTAGAGATGACAGTTATGGGGGTAGTAGCTAACCTCCTATGAACAGCAGTGTTTCTTTCAGCTGGGAATTTTCGTAGAGGAGGGAACTCTTGAGTTGACTTCAGGTTAAACTCAATCACGGGCTCCTCAGTTTCTGACACTTTGTCCATTAGTGTGAAGAGGGTGACGTCAGTGAACTTAATATATGTATTGTCGAATCCTTGTTCAAAACGGATGATTCCATTGTCGGGCAGTTCATCTTTATAGACGGCGAAGTCCATTCCATTGGTAAAGGAGAAAATTAACTTCGGTGCAGTCATTTTCTGCAGTGTAAATTCCGAACGTCAGTCCCGATTTATGCTTCCTTTTGTCGCAAAACTTAAGACGGAAAAGAAACAGTCCGAACACATTTTAGTTTATCTTAGTATATTTGCAATTTAAAAGATTCCGTTTATTAAAAGGTTGTTTATTAGAGGATTTGTTTGTTAGGAACAAAACGATTAATGGAGGAAGGTTAAAGGAAAGGTAAAGGACCCGATTCAGAATTGGAAAAGAAGAGAAAGTCTCGTAAGATTTCTCGACTGAAAAGACCGCTCCTTGGCTAACACCTATTGGGGGTCCACCCCACCTCAGAAAGAGGCAAAAGGAGTTCCGAACCTCTCTGTTTAGGGGTGTCTAAACGGTGGCTCCAAAATCGAAAAGAGTTGGCTATGCCGTTCAAGACGGAAATGAACGTGGTATGCCAACGAAAGAATGGTAGTTTGGTCCAAAAGGGTATGGACTCACTACCGATTTATGAAAGCAAGACCATCTGATCAAAATGGAGAGAGGAACTAGTCCCCAGCGGAGTCGCCAAAAATTGTCGGCATATTTTTAGGTTTGGTGTTGTATTTTAAAAAGGGGTCGCCTAACAGAAATTGTCGGCGAATTTTTAGATTTTAAATTTAATATATATATATATATATATATATATATATATATATATATATATATATATATATATATATATATATATATATATATATGTACGATGGTGGCGGCTACCTTGGCTCTGCTAGGGTTTGGGTACATATGGCCACTGTACGGCGGCGAGTGGAGTCATGCGAAGGTTTTCCTGTGGTGGTGTGGCACTTTGGTGGGGCTGGTAAGTGGTGGTTTTCATTGTGGTGTTGGTTTTGTGAAGGAAGTTTTGAAGGGGGCTTCCGGAGCTCCATTTTTGAATTGATGTTCTTGTTCCATTGGTTGGTGGAGTGGTGACCTTGGTACATTCCTTCTTCCTCCATCTGTTTGAGTTTGTATACTTGTCGATGGCTAGTTCCGGTGTCACTAAGGATCCTCCGACTTATGCCTTTGCTCTCGGTAAAGGTATATTACTGGAGTCGAGTGGAACACACGACCTTCCCTCGAAATCTTGCATGATCTTGCTGCTTGGAAGAGCGGTTGCCCTTTGGTCGGACCTTTGGGTTCTAAAGATGGTCGACCGGTAGTCTTTTACCTCGCGGAAATGAATACCCTTGCTGATGCTTTATCAAATTCACTCTTGTTGGACAATTCCGGTTTGGACATCCCAAAATGGAGTTTGTCGGGAGGCATTTTGAGAACTTTCGGTTGGTGGGTCGGTGGAAGTTAGGGGTGATGGATGGTAGGCACCCTGCTCATTAGGCTTTCGAGGGAGGAAGATTATGCGAGAGTTTTGGGTTTGCAAGAGATGCGGTTGCAAACTCCTCGATGAAGCTAATTAAATGGTATCTAGGCTTTGATCCGACTGAAGAGCCCCCTTTAAAACCATTATGGTTCACTCTCCCAAATTTACCAATTCAATTATACCATACACATGCTATATTTCGGATTAGCGGGGCATTGGGAACACCCCTTAGAGTTGATTCCCCAACACATGATATGGGCGACCTGACGAGCGGCTAAAGTTACGAGTAGAAAGAGATGTTTCTCGCGGAGATAGACAAAATATGGATTACCACTTCGATGATGGAGAGGGGTTCGGCAAGAGGTAGTCTTAGAAAATAAGCACATGCTATTGCCAACATCTGCGAGATGTTTGGCCATCTAAAGGAGAAATGCTTATAGGCTTAAGCCACCTACTAAGAAGCCGGCTAAAGGGAAAGCGATGGAAATTCGGGCATCGGAAATTATTCGGGTAGAAACATCTGTACCCTAGGTGAATTCCAGTGACATGGAGTTACTGGCAGATCCTTCTACTGATGTGGTACATCCCCAAGGAGAAGAGTTGGGCTCTCTGGAACCTTTAGGGGATTGTCGGCGTATTTTTTAGGTTGAGTGTTGTATTTTTGAAAAGGGGCCGCTGTCGGCATATTTTTAGGTTGAGTGTTGTATTTTGAAAAGGGGTCGCCTAACAGGAATTGTCTGCAAATTTTTAATTTAATTTAAATAAATAATTTGAAAAGTAGTATTTGATTTTGAAAATAATTTTAGATTTGAAAATTTTAAGATATGAAATCAAACTGATCTCACATCCCTAATAGTTTATATAAACGAGCGCCGCACCACAAACCGTGTATCTATCACTAAGGATAGACACACTGCTTGATGGTGGGGCTCGGTTAAATAAACTAGAAGATTTGTGACATCCGTTTGGTACGCGAACCAATTTTATAAGCTGACAAATTCCACTGCTTAATATGAAAACATTAAACGGGGTTTATATTACACGGGTTCTTTAAAATTCCACTATAAGGGCAAGCCCTATAGTTAATTACATCTTAAGTGACGGGAATCACCTAAGAAAACTCTCGATAATAATCAATAATTCGCTCTCAAGAATTTCAAAGTTTAAGTTTTGAAAAGTTGAATTTTTGAATCTCGATAGGGAATGGATCGAGTTTGGAACATTTTATTTTGGGAATTCAAAGGAAGAAAGGTAGGAGAAATTACGGATTCGAAGTGAACTTCGATAATCTCCCGATTATCCTATTGTTTGGCTTGGATTTAGGAAAGTCTAATGTTTATTTAATGTTTTAATCTTGTCGATTTTAATTAATTAGGGCTTATATTTATATGATAGAATCATACAAATAGCTACGGAAGATAAGAGGGTTTATGTCGTATCGGGCGACTACCTCGGAATCCTAAGACCGGTTAGGGCTTAATTTGCAATGCAAATGCCTAACGAAGAGTTGAGGATTTATGTTGCACTAGAGCAAACTACCTCGAAGTCCTATGGCTTTGTTGTTTAATTCTAGGAAAGTTTCTGTGAAGTAAGTTCGAGTTTTCTTGACGACGATGGCCGTCGTTGCCCACCATGCTCCGAGCTCCTTGTTGTTGCAGAGGTTTAGTTTTAGAAATCATAAATCAGGGGATGAGAAAAGTGTTTTGGTTTAGAGAAATCTTAATTTCCAAATGTTTTTTGTGTTTTAATTAAAACAAATCTTAAAGTTGATTATAACAACACCGGTTAAGATCCCACGGTTCCATCCTTCCGACATCATTATTTTTATCGGATTCACTTAGTCCAGATGAATTTGCTAAACTCAGTTGAATGAGTTCCACACTTTCATTTAGACCGTGGGAAATCCGGTTAGCAACACGTAGGTTACATCATCAGAGGTATTCCGATCATCCAACGGGACGTTTTAATTCAGTTGTAATTGTAGTTTTGTGTTATGTTTGTGATTAAATTTTGAGTTGCTTTATATTTTGAAATGTTGTGGCGGTGAATTTTATCTTGCAATGACTTTTAACTTAGTTTTGGTTTCAGTTTTAGGGACTATCCTAAAGGTGTGGGTTTTCATGCAACGAGTTGTTTTATCATGCAAGAAAAGTAAAGTGCATTTGCGATAAAGTAAATTGCAAGAAAGTAAATTGCGGGAAAGTAAATTGCGATAAAATAAAAGCGTACACGGAGGGTCTTCCCATCATTCCAAGCTGCACTTAAAACACGATTAGAACATTTAAGCAAGTTCCTAGGTAAAGCTAAGGTAAGGGTTATGGTTTTCTACCAAATTCCTAATCCTATAGCTAGTCATTTTCTATGACGTCTAGGTTCCTTGTGTTTTTGGTTTGAAGACGATTTTCTTCATCAAAGAACAATTAAGTTCAATTGTTCTTATAAATATCCTATCATATTGAGGAAGTGCTTAAGAAGAATCTCAAACATCTTTTCAATATTTCTAGGATTGTTTCGAGTCCAAATGAATTTAATTATGTAAATGAATCGATCGTCGAGGTTTTCGAAGTTTTGTTAACTTGCTCGGTGAACTAGGATATTTGAATGTCCTATAAGTGAAGTAACATTTTATTTAATATTACTGTTTAGGAGTTATGATAACTAAAGCTTTTGAGGGTAAATTGGTGTTCAAATGGTTTGTGATTTAGTTTAATTTCGATTGAAGGGTTTAAATTTGGAATAGTGTTCAAGTTATTTTAGGCTTATTTCTTTATGTCTTAGGTGATGTTATTTAATTCAACTTAATTTAATTTAATTTAATTTAATTTAATTTAATTTAATTCAATTTAATTCAATTTAATTTGATTTGATGTTACATTAAATTAATTTGATTTAATTAAATTAAATTTTTTTTAATTTAATTTGATTTAATTTAGTTTAATTTAATTTAATTTATTTAATTTAATTTAATTTAATTTAATTTAATTTTTAATTTAATTTAATTTAATTTTTAATTTGATTTAATTTAATTTAATTTAATTTTCTAATTTAATTTTATTCATTTTAATTTTAATTAAAATTTTAAAAGAGTTCAATAATTTAATTTTAGTTTAATGATTAAGTCTTTTAATGTTTTAAATTTGAATTATCATTTTAATTAAGAATTAAACATTAATGAAATGATTAATTTAGGGATTTTTTAAATTAAAGAATAAATCTCTTCCTAATAATATCCCTATTTTAATAATTCCAATTTTATTATTCTTCCAAATTTAATCAATTATTTAATTAAAGTTTAATCATTTTAAATTGCTTAGTAGGTTTCTACCCCTTAATTATCTAAATTTCAATCATCCAAATCAAATTAAAATCAAATATTTTGCCTATTAATTTCATTAAGCCTAAAGTCTTAATTAAAGGGTTAAGATTTTAATTACCATTTTGCCCTTCAAGCCTAATAATTTTATAACTCACTAAATTGAGCTCAAATGAACTTGAAATTTTTATGTTACTTCACTCATATGTCAATAAAGACATTAGAGGAGAAAATGTGATTTTTCTGTATTTAATTTATTTATATAATTATTTTGGTGGAAAATAAGGATTTCCAAGGAAAATTTAATAATATGACCAAGGGAAAATTTCTGTTCTTAAGAAAATTATGGGACATTCCTAATGACTAGAGGACCACTTGGACCAATTTTTGTGATTTTTTGAATTATATTTTATTTATTAGAATTATTTTAAGTTCTGAAGTATTAATTAATTTAAAAATAAAATATAAGTTGAAAAATGAATTTTATAATTTTTAAAATTCTCTCTAATATCAAGGATTCCAGAGAACCAAATTTTACAATTTTCTGGTTTTTCTTTGATTTATTATAATTATTTTAGTGAAAATGCTAGAAAATACATTTTTTAATTTTAAAATTACCCTAGGGCTTTAAAATTTAATATCTCATTAAATAGACCTAAGAAAAATATGGGGTTTGTTCCTAAGTGATTAAATTTCAAAATATGACATTTTGGTGAATTTTATTATTTTTGTGATTTTTATTATTTTTTAATTATTAAAATATTAAAATAATACTAAAAAATTAACTTTTTTAGAAAATTGAAATTTTAATTTTCTTAAATTCCCCTGATATCAGAGAGGCTCCAAAACCAATTTGGTGAATTTTTGAAAGGTATTTTGAAAGTTATGAATTTTTAAAGTTTAAAATGACTATGTGGCTTAATCAACCCAATTAATAGGGCTAACCAAGTCCAATTGACCTCAAATTTTTATGGTGGGTTCTTCTGATCCTAAAGGTCAATGGAGAATTGATTTGAAGTCAATTTGATGTATGGTTAGCTCTAATTAATTAGAGACCTATTTTGAATGTTTAAGCCGATTAGGGTTGTCTAAAATGAACTAACTCAAAACCTATTTTTCCTAGGGTTCTCTCGTCATAAGGAACATCACCAAATTTTCCTAGAATTTATTTCACAACATGCTATTTATTGGAATTAAAATACTCAAAACGGTGACATGAATTTGAAAAATCAATAACTCTTCATAGGGATGGCCTCGACTTTGGAAAATTCGGGGAATGTTCCTAAATTCAGAGGCTTCAAAAGCCCTATGGTCTCATGCCATGGTGAATTGTATACATGCATGGAGAATTAAATGTATGCAGAGAGTAAATAAATTATAAAAAATAAAATACTTGATGAAATTAAATGATTTCTTTTCCACATTATTCTCCTCTGTTCACTGAGCAAGAGGGTATTTTTATTTTATTTTTCTGAATTTCCTACACAAAGTTATGAATTTTTGAAGTTTAGGGAATTAAATAAATAGAAAATATCCCTAATTTTCTATTTATCCACGCGGCGCCGCGTCAACCTCGGCGACTCCGAAGGGGTACGTGTCGCGCGCGTGATTGGGCGCCGCCATCCGAGTCATCCGTCCGGGACCCGCGGTTCACGTATCATTCCACTGGTCCGGCGCAATGCGAACCGTCCGCTCGATACACGCGCGATCCAACGGCTCCCGGTCATCGTCTACGGCCGGTGTGCACCGTGACCGTCAACCTTCTAACCCTAATTTCTCACTCGATTCTCAACGGATTTTCGTGTTCTTATGCTCTATGGATTCATCTTGAAGAGACGAACACATCCATACGGTAATCATGCATTAAAATTGACTCAAATAAAAATGAGAATCTCTGGAAGCTCGGGAAGAAGAGGGAGTCCATACCTTTGCTCAGAGAAGTGAAGCTTCGATCTGAGAGTTGTGTCACCTTCGATTGGGTCCAAGTAAGCTCCAGATGAAGTCCCTTGGCCCGGTGAATTGTCTAGCTATGAAAGTGACCACAGCCGATCACAAAGCTTGGAGGCTGGAGCAGCCGGGTGGCTCTGGAGATGGGGCTTTCGGTGGGAAACTTCTTCCCTTGGTCCGGTGAAGGTGTAGGACCAATCAATTTGGGAATTGGCTCACTGTGAGGAGATGTCCTGGTTTTTGGGTGAAATTTCAGTTGAGAAATTGGATTCTGTCAGTGGGGATTAGAGCAAATTGACACGGGGATCAGCTGCTCTAAGTGTGGAGTAGGGTTTGGAACAATTTTGGCAGAGTTTCGGCAAGGTTTATGCAACTCTCTTCCATGGCCGTGAAGGGGTCGGGTTTAAATAGAGGTGGCTGGAGAGCCTCCCAGGGATGGCCAAGGGTTGGGATCAGCTGCCCTGGTCATGGGAAGAACGACCATGGTGGCCATTGGGCATGGGGCGGCTCGGCAAGGTGGAATTCCAAAGTTGGCTCACATGTGAGCTCTCGGGTATGGTGTTTTCCGGCGATCCGGGCGGTCGGCCGGCGAGCATGGGTCACCATCTTGACCGGGGAGGTCGGGGCTTGGCAATGGTGAAGTCGATTGGGCTTGGACATGTGTAAAGTGTTTGGATTAAAATGGTTTGGGGGAGAGGCCACTTTGGCTTGAAATTGGTCAACCCATTGGTTTGGGTTGGGTTCACCTCCCCATGGCTGGTCTTGGGTCGAGAAGATCGGTTAGGCTAGCTGGTCAAGAGGTGGTGATGTCCTTATCCAAGAATATTTGGATTAAATCTTGGTTAAGGGAAACATGCTTAAGGCTAATGACTTTTAGGAGATGGTTAAAGGACCTCCTCCTTTTGCCATTAATGGCATGGTCACATGCCAAACTTTCATGGCTTCATATGGCTTGTGAATGGCTCATCCTTGGCTCCATTTGGCTTGGGAAAAGCTTGGGTCAATTTCATAAAAAGGGATTTAAGAAAATTTTGATATTTTGATGGGAATTTGTATGGGGCTTGATTTGGAATTGTTTAATGATGTGATTAGAACTTAGGGAATGGCTTTGATTAAGTGGATGGCAAATGGAAATGTCATGTGGGCTTTAGGGTAGATTTTGGGCTCATTGAAATGGTTTTAGATGGGCTTTTAAAATGGTTTAGGAAAGTGGGCTTTTGAATTTTAAAATGGATTTTGGGATGAAATTTTGGTAAAGGCTTGGGCCAAATAATTGTTGAGTTTGGTTTAGGGATGTGTCATGAGTGGTTTGAAACAAATTTGAGGTGATTTGGGTTTGAATTGGGTTGGATATGGGCCTTTTTGGTAAAGAGGCTAAGGTGGGCCAAAATGGGCTACCATGGGCCAAAGTTGGGCTAGAGTTGAAATTGATGTAAAATTAATGTTGTGAAATGTTTATGGGAGTGTTTCAAAGAGGTTTTGGCTTTGGTTAGGTTTTGATTTTGGGATTTGGGCTCATTTGGGCTAGGTTTAGGTTTAGGTCGAAATTGGGCTTTTTGATTTTGGGTTGAATTTGAGTGGGGTCTAAATTTTGGGCAAATCATGTTAGTGTTTTGTTTATGGGGATGTTAAGGAAGGTTTAGAAAAGATTTGGGGTTAATTGGAGTTGAATTGGGTGAGTTTGGGCTAAGTTTGGGTCATGGGTCCAAATTGGGCTTTAAGGCCAAAAGTGAAATTGGATCCAAATGTCAATCAAATTGAGCTTGGATTTGGTCTAGATTGGTGTTGGGGATGTTGAATTGAAGTTTAGAATTGAATTGGACCAGAATTTAGGTCAATTGGGTAGGTTAGGTTTGACATTGGGTTTACTTTGGGTTAAAATGGGTCAAATTGGGGATTTTGATAAAAGTGGGGTAAATTGACAAAATTTGCCCATGGTGTAGTTGAACAAAATGAAATTGGGAATATATGGGATTTTCTGGAATTTTCTGGGAATTTTCTGAATTTTTGGATTTTTTGGCTAAGAGGGGTATTTTGGCTATTTGGAGGGTATCGGGAGGTATTTTTGGAATTTTTGGTATTTTTGGGTATGGATGATCAATTTGAGTGATGTGGAAATGTTTGGGAGTGATTTTGGAGAATTTTGGGTGATTTGGAAATTTTTGAGAAATTTGGGCTATTCAGGGCTTTGGGTAGGTTGGCGGGTGTAGGGTCCCGGGGGTCAAAAATTAAAAATTTGGAAAATGGAAGATTAGGTGAATGTAAGTGGAATAAAATCATTTTGGTTGAGCCATGAAGCCACATCAAGCCCATATGAGCCATGAAGGGACTCATTTGAGGCATTCATCTATGTTGTTCCTAACCCTGCTTGCCGAGGGCTTAGGGGTTAAGGACCATCCATGTGAATCACCTGCATGAGTTGGGAGGTCAAATTGGGTATGGGTGTGTTTTAGGAGGTGTATGGAAGTGTAGTGTATGAGTGTAGTGTGTGTGTAAGTCAGCCCCTTCATCAGACCAGGCCACCCAGGGCAGTCCTAAGGCCAAAGAGTCCTATAGGAACTCATCCTTTAAACTTCCACACTTGATTTCAACCCTCTAGGTGATTAGGGGTATACAGTCAAGTTTGTGGAGTTTGCAGGGAGTTAAGAAGTGGTTTGAAATTCTAGATGGTGGATCCCAATTCTAGTCCTCTAAGATAGTCAAAGGAAAAGCCTAAGGCTAGATCCTAAGTAGTAAAGAGAAGAAGAGAAAACCTCATCAAAAATGAGGTCAACAAATGGACCCCCAATAGGTGTGGTGAGCTGACGGAGCACACCGCGCGTATTGGCGTTGACCGAAAAGATCAACGAAACCAATCACAGATGTCCAAGTGACAAACTTAGGACGAAGTAGAAGAGTTTCCGCTGGGGAGTGTCAAGTATATCTCTAAGACTGGAGATTCCTGAACTCTCGCTGGGGAAAGGAAAATGAGGTGAATTCCAAATCACAAGATCCGGGGAAATTTCGATTTAGATTTTATTTTGTAGTTTCAATTTAGATTGAAGTTTTGTTAAGATTAATTTTGAAGGGATTTGATTTGAAATGAAAATTGGAATTTTGTGGTTTTAGATGTAACATCTTCAACCTCAAAAGAAAATTGGATTGATTGGATCGAATCATTACAATGAGGAGAGATCTCAGAGCAATGCGGTATTGGGTGTAAAATCCTTAACCTCAAGAGTTTGATTTGGATGTATTTCATTGCGATAGGGAAATGATCCTAAAGCAATGCAGTCTCGGATGTAAAATCCTTAACCCCGGAATTTGATTTGATGTATTTCAGTGCGATAGGAAAGAATCCTAAAGCGAGTGCGGTCTCGGATGTAAAATCCTCGACTCAAAAGTTTGAATTTGATGTATTTCGAGTGCAATAGGGAAAGAATCCTAAAGCGAGTGCGGATCTTGGATGTAAAATCCTCGACCCAAAAGTTTGAATTTGATGTATTTCGGTGCGATAGGGAAAGAATCCTAAAGCGAGTGCGATCTTGGATGTAAAATCCTCGACCCAAAAGTTTGAATTTGATGTATTTCGGTGCGATAGGGAAAGAATCCTAAAGCGGTGCGGTCTTGGATGTAAAATCCTCGACCCAAAAGTTTGAATTTGATGTATTTCGAGTGCAATAGGGAAAGAATCCTAAAGCGGTGCGATCTTGGATGTAAAATCCTCGACCCAAAAGTTTGAATTTGATGTATTTCGGTGCGATAGGGAAAGAATCCTAAAGCGAGTGCGGTCTTGGATGTAAAATCCTTGACCCAAAAGTTTGAATTTGATGTATTTCAAAGCAATAGGGAAAGAATCCTAAAGCGAGTGCGGTCTTGGACGTAAAATCCTCGACCCAAAAGTTTGAATTTGATGTATTTCGGTGCAATAGGGAAAGGATCCTAAAGCGAGTGCGATCTTGGATGTAAAATCCTCGACCCAAAAGTTTGAATTTGATGTATTTCGGTGCGATAGGGAAAGAATCCTAAAGCGAGTGCGATCTTGGATGTAAAATCCACGACCCAAAAGTTTGAATTTGATGTATTTCGAGTGCGATAGGGAAAGAATCCTAAAGAAGTGCGATCTTGGATGTAAAATCCTCGACCCAAGAGTTTGAATTTGATGTATTTCGGTGCGATAGGAAAGAATCTAGCGATGCGGTCTTGGATGTAAAATCCTCGACCCGAGTTTGAATTTGATGTATTTCGGTGCGATAGGAAAGAATCCTAAAGCGATGCGATCTTGGATGTAAAATCCTCGACCCAAGAGTTTGAATTTGAATTTTTTGGTAATTGATTTTGCAAAGATTTGTAGTGTTGATTTGAAGAGTGTGGAACTTTGGTTTTTCGAGAATTTCATGAAAGTTGTAAAAGATTTTCATGGAAGGAAATAGATTAGGAGGGAATATGTAGATGTTACATATCCCATTCAGAAGAGTTGATTGAAAGTTCGTTGGTTTGGATTGAATGTGATTCCTCGCCATCGGATTCGATCCGTGTCAATGGAATCAACCGCTTCCTTCCAGAACAAGGAGAGAGTAGAACAGGTTGGACTTCGATTTGGAAGGGTAAGTTTGAATTTGGTCGAGGTTTGATGTGAGATCCGGAAAGATCGAATTTGAAATTTGAAATTTACTGAGATTTGATTTGAAATTTGGAAAGATTGAATTTGAAATTTGATTGAGATTTTGTGGTCATTTTGTTTGTCTTTTATCGATTCAAATTTTATTTTATCGTGAATTTGGAGTTTATCATTTTTTTTAAATCTTAAGGAAAGTTTTCTTTTATTCTTTTTGTTTCTTTTACGTTCTTTGTTCGAAGTTCATTTAACTTTTAATGGCGTTTCCCAGTCAATTTGCACTAAAAGAGGTGAAGGCCAAAATTGTGACATGGTCACTTTCATTCCAATCATCTTGAAGATACATCGTACAACTTGATGCGGAATACATCTCATACAATCCATATAGACTCAAAACGGACTATGTATGATCTTTGTCGATTCATCCAAAAAGGTATCCGTCGAAAATCCATGTACGAATAGTGAGGTACATGGTCGATAACATCACCTTCCAAGCCATCCTTGGCAAGGATGCCGTATGGATGTACGTTGGAGGTGTGATATTTTCCATGTAGCTCACGGCTTCGTAGGCGGAGGCTCTCTAACTCCGGGTACGGCTGGAAGTGGTAAGGTGTCTTCCTGTCGTCCATCCTTCGAAAGTAGCCGAGATCCGCTTCACCGGTACCCCGGTATGCAATGCTTAGCGACATACGCTCCGTTGCCCTTCGGTATCATGACGGAACCTACCGGTAATGGTATCTTTACTGGCCCTCGGAACTCACTCGGGCCTGCTATTCGGAGGTCGGATCCGAACATGATATTACACTCATTCGAAAAGAAGCGTGCGAAAGGTCCGACAAAGTCATGGTGATCTATGTGCGGGGGTATACGATCACCACAGCTTGTAGATGTTAATAATGCGGCTATTGGGTATGCGATCGCTGGCGGTACCCTCCATGTTATCAATCTTTTTACCATTCTCTTGATGACTAATGGCATCGGATCCACTTGCCCATGATGGAGTATTCCGGTGGGTTTCCCTTCTGTCCTCCGCAAAGTTGTAACGACATCCACATTGTATTGTGATTCTTCCCTTCCACGGCATCCATCTCCGGGGTTCCGAGTATGTGTTTTCCCTTAGGCGGCCTGCTCGGCCCATTCTTTTCAAATCCCGGATGCAATCCACGATTTCTTGTTGTTCATACTACGAGAATACGTCCGTATGTAGCTCGAGGCCCTCCAGGTATATTGAATCTTACGCCTCTAATTCTCTCGAAGTATTCAAAGGTTTTCTTTTCAACATTCCGCATTCTATCCGGCTCGTATTCGGAATGATCGCGGATGGCGAGGCACGGTGACATATTGTGGAATATACGGTTCAATCCCTTCACGTTCTCCTGCATACCTTGGCTCCTCGGGGATGATGCACGTCGGGACATCCCCGGGGTTGCTTCAGCAACAAGGTCATGCATCATTGGTGGTTCTATCCGGTGGCGTGGTAGCCTTCTTTCTTCGATCTTCCGGAGATTTCCACAGTTCTTTCGTTATCCTAGGAGCTGGCCTCCTTTCTTCGAGTTCTGGTGAACCGGTGTCCTTGAAGTGTATGCGCCGACATTAGCAACTGTCTCGTCGCGCTGGTTCGCAGCTAGTTTTGTTAACATCTTACGGATACGGCGATTCTTATTTCTTCGTTGCGTTGCTGTGAGAGTAGCTCTTCGAACTTCTTGAATCTCTGTGGCCGCGGCGCTGACAATCCTACCTTCTGCTGTAGCGACTACAGACTTGATTCTCTTGTCCTCTTCAGTGTTTGTTTTTCTCTTCTTACTCCTGGATTGGTGGCTCGGGCCACCCACTTTCATTACTGTCTGACTGGGCAGTTCCTCTCTGTCAATCGGGACCCAGTCACTTTCCTCGTATTGCGAGCCCGGCGGTGCGAAATGCGAGTCGATCTCGATTATCGCTCCATCTTTCACCCTCTTTTCATCGAGTGCGAGGCTTACGCCATTTCTAAAGTTCGGGACCAACCGGCCGCTCGACATTTCCCTGCGAAAAGACAAGGAAAAGGATCGAGGGCTGTACTAAGAACAAGAACATTAAGAAAATGTTTATTAAAGACAAAATTTTTTTATTACTTTTGTATTTTTCAATTTAACAGGAATGAAGTGGGATAAGATCAGGAAAGAGATTTTGATTTGGAAGAGAAAACAAGGAAAACTTTATTATCATGATTTTATTTATTTTAGCACATTTTTATTATTATTTTTTTTTTTGGGTTCGGACCCAGTCATAAGTAATTACTTCGCCCGTGTTTCTTAGGGCTGAAGAATTCATTCCTTCGAAACATCAGGTAGCGTAGTACTTTTTTAAGTATCGTCCATTGATCGGAAGCATATGTCGTTCTCCTTGGCAATTCACTAGGCGGTAGGAACCTCCTGAGTATCTTGCTTCAACCACAAACGGTCCTTCCCAAGTGGGTTCAAATTTTCCTCCTATCTTGCGGTGTGCGAGAATAGGTCTTTGAGAACGAGAACTAAATCACCAACTTTGAAGGTTCTTGGGCGGACCGGTTTATCATGGGCTTGAACCATCTTAGCTTGGTATAGTTCTAAATTCCGTTGCGCTGCAAGTCTTTTCTCTTCCGGGCTCTCTAATTCTTCGAGTCGTAATTTGGCGTTCTCTTCGTTGTGATTTTATTTGCAGCTGCAATTCGAGTGAAGGAAGCCGAACCTCTAAAGGTAACTACTTGCCTCGGACCCATACACCGGAGCGTAAGGTGTAGCTTGCGTAGGAGTTACGAAGGTTGTCCAGGTAGGCCCATAAGGCTTCTAACAACTTCTCGTGCCAATTTCTCTTATTATCGTCCAAGGTTTTCTTTAAGATTTGAACGAGAGTTTTATTAAAAGCCTCAGCAAGGCCATTTGCTCTTGGGTAGTAAATTGTTGAATATCGCTAGTCGATTCCGTGTCTCCTGACAAAATTGTTGATTTGCGTGCTTCTGAATGCTGTCCCATTATCCGTGATGATCCTGCGCGACACTCCGAAACGGTAGACAACTTGGTTCTTGAAAAGCTGTAGCACGTGGTGTGCTTTCACTTCTCTAAGTGGAGCCGCCTCTGCCGCTTGGAAATGTAATCTGTAGCCGCAAGAATGAAGCGATGTCCTTTTGAAGATGGTGGTTCTAGTGGACCCACTATATCTGTGCCCCAACATTCAAATGGCCACGACGCAATTGTCGGATGTAGCACATTTGGAGGTTGGTGTAGAACCACTCCGTGCACTTGGCAGCGATGACGGCTCTTGGCGATTTTCATGCGATCGGTCATCATCGAGGGCCGAGTAGTACCCTAGTCTTTTAATTTTCATTTTCATCTTTGGACCCGGCTGGTGAGCGCCACAGAGTCCTGAATGTATCTCTTTAACAATTTCACGGGCCTCGGACCCGCTTAGGCATCTTAGCCACATTTGATCAAAAGACCTTCTGTATAATGTGTTGTTTATTAATGCATAGGACAGAGTTCTTTTCTTGATACGATGGGCTAACGACCTATCGTCCGGTAGCTTTCCTGTTTGCGGGTAGTGCTATCAATGGTCGTCACCAATCTTCTGTGTTTTACGTCATCTGCTGCGATTGATCCTTTTTCCTTTTCGATTTGTGTATTGTGTCTATGTCGAGCTGTGATAGGACCCGACGTCCGTGAGCCGACACTTCCATCGATTCATCTTGCAAACGGGCAAATTCTTTTGCGAGACGGGCTAGCGCATCCGCTAAAGCGTTTTCTTTTCGGGAATTTTGTAGATCGTCACATTCGGAATCTGTTCCAACAAGTTGTATGGCATCTTGGAAGTATTGCTCGAGTCTTAGTTTTAAAATTCTGTATTGTCCAGCGATCCGTTGGATGATTAATTGCGAATCCCCGTAGATGTTGATGTACGTTATACCCATTCGAATAGTTAATTCCGGTCCTGTTATGAGGGCTTCGTATTCGCTTCGTTGTTTGTACACGGCTCCGTCGAGTGGTAGGAGTATCTTAACATCCCCCGCTCGGTGTTATAAGGATTAGTCCGATCCCTGCCTTACCGGACACTATCACTTGCGATTCTTCGTCTTTATGTGCTTGAAGATGCTCCGTCGAAATATAATTCCCAACGTCGATCATCATGGTCTTCTAGGTTCATTATTTGTTCATCCGGCGGATCGTCATTGAGAGGAGATTCTGCCGGCAAAGGGTGTGCTGCAAGGAAGTCTGCTAAGACTTGTCCCTTTACGGCACGAAGAGGCACGAACGTTATATCGAATTGCAATAATATCATCGACCATCTGGCAAGTCTGCCGGAAAGCGTTGGGCGGGTCATCAAGTATTGCAATGGATTAAATTTCGAAATCGGAGTTGACCTTATGAGAAAGCATGTAATGCCGAGCTTTTGAGCGGCGAAGATCGGGGCCAAACAATGCTTTTCGATTGCGGGATACCTTATTTCCGTCGGCGATGAACGACGACTTAGGTAATAAAGAGCATTTTCTTTACCCTCATCATTGATCACAGGCTAACGGGGCTCCGAGAGAGTCGTCTAAAGCCGCGGTATAAAGTATTAGCGGTCTACGCGAGGCCGGGGCTGCTAAGACGGGAGGTGTCATTAAGTATTGTTTAATGTCCTCGAAGGCCCTCTGGCATTTCTCTTCCCAAATAAATTTGGCGTCCTTTTTAACTAGTGCCGAGAAAGGTCGACACCTACCTGACAAGTTTGAGATAAAGCGTCGAAGATATGCCAACTCCCTTGAAAAGATCGTAGTTGTTTTAAGGTTCTGGGAGGTGGCATTTCTAGGATGGCTTTAATCTTTTCCGGGTCGATTTCGATTCCACGATGTCGGACAACGAATCCTAAGAATTTCGCGGAGGTGACGCCGAAGGCGCATTTTAAGGGATTCATCTTAAGGTTAAATTGTCTTAATCGTTCGAAAACAATTCTCAAATCATACGAATTGGTTTTCCTTTACTTTGCTTTTGATGACCACATCGTCCACGTAGCATTCAACTTGATTGTGGATGAGATCATCAAAAATTCTTGTCATCGCTCTGCGGTAGGTTGCTCCTACGTTCTTCGATCCGAATGGCATCACTTTGTGTAGCAATATACTCCGATCGGCGTTACGAATGTTGTAAGTTTTTCATCTTCAGGAGCCATTTTTATCTAGTTGTATCTCGAAGATCCATCCATGAACGAGAATATTTCATGTGTCGAAGCAATGTCGATCATTAGTTGCAGGATCGGTAGAGGGAATTCATCTTTCGGGCATGCCTTGTTTAAATCTACGAAATCCACACAAATTACGATCGACCATTCTTCTTCTCGATCGGTACCACGTTGGCTAACCAAGTCGGGTATTGTTCTTCACGGACAAATTTAGCGTCTATTAACTTTTTAACTTCGGCTATGACTTGTTGTTCGATTTCTAGACGCATTCTTACGGGACCTTGTCGGCGGAACGGAGCGGGATCCACCCCTAGCTTATGGATTGCGACCTGCGGAGCTAAACACGGCATCTCATCGTAGCTCCAAGCAAAACGAGTCTTTGAATTCCATTAATAACTTGATTATTTCTTCGGAGTCTTCTTTATTGAGTAAGGAGCTAACAAAGGTAGGTCTAGGTTCTTCGCTAGTACCTAAGTTAACTTCCGTTAACTCATCTATCGTAGATTTGATCTCTTCTTCGAATTCGGTGGAGCGTTTCCAATTTGCAAATCTTCGAGTTCTTCTGCAGGTTTTCATTAGACTCGCAGGTGACAACCAAGCAAAATTCGGTATCGTCAGCCGATCTCTATCGTGCCGAATCCGAGACCATGTTTTGAGTTGGGTGGACGACCGGAGTTATTCCATAAATTTTCAAAACGTTGTGATTGACCTTTTGTCCATTGTCGAGGTAAGAAACCACGTTGAATTAAATTTCGCACACGGGGAGAGTACCACTCGAGAGGCAATTCCATTAATTCGATGAAGTAGCATCTTCAAGTTGTACATTGTTTTCGGTTTTGGAGGAAGGAGCACCACGGTAGAATTTGATGGGCTTTGCACCACCGCTACGTACCTCTTTGACCTCCATACCCTCGATCTTATTAGAATGGATCGGGGTCGGGGTCATAGTATGTACATAGTGGTTAATCTTCTCGTACATCGATTTATATTCTTCGTTTCTTTCATCTTCGATAGGGATTTTGAATTGCGGCTTCTTTCGACTTATTGTCGTCTGCTTCTTGTTTGATTTCTTTTTCTTCTTCGGAACTATCTTCCCGATCGACATTGATGGTTGGTTTCCTGCGTCCGATCGTCCTAACGTCTCTACCACGACCTCGTCCCCGGCCTCGTCCTCGGATGCGAGTTGTGGAGAAACCTTCACCATCTCGCCGTAAGGGAGTGGTGAGTGACTTGTTGGACTAGAACTTCGAGTTCTTTGTCGTCCCAAATTTCTTTTGCTTCATTTGTTATGGTATCTACGGAGAAGATTGTTTTCTTCGGAGGTGCATAATAAGTTGCATCTTCATGGATTCCGATTTCATGTACGGAGAACGGTTGTAAGTCACCTTTAATACCTGCTGTTCCCCTCCGTCGTAGTATTTAATGCATTGATGTAGAGATGATGGTACCATCCTGTTTTCATGTATCCATGGTCGGCCCGAGTAGAGCGTTGAACGACGTTTCGAATCAATTATGTGAAATTTCGCGGTTGTCTTTGCTAAGTCACCGGTCTTCATTAGCGAGTGTTATTGAGCCGAGGGCTCTTTCTCCTTTCACGGTTGAATCCTCTTAATAACATTTTGTCCGCCTCGAGCTCGCGAGCATCAATTTCCAAGTATGCTTAGCGTTCGAAGATTCATTATGTTGATTGATGCTCCTGGATCCACCAATACTGCGGAGAGTGTAAACTTCCCGATTGTAAGCGAAATGTACAACGGTCGGTTGTGGTCTCGTCGTCCCAAGTAGTAGGTCGTTGTACGCTGAAGGTAACACCTCGTCGTTCCTTTAACGAGCAAACCTCATCTAAGGACTCTCCGGCCATTTGAGCTAAGCAAATTTCGGATCAAGTAAGGCCTTGATCAGAGCTTCTCTCATCTCCTTTGATAAGATGAGAGCGTCGTAGATGCTCAGTTTGGTCGGTAGTTTCCTAAGATGGGCTAGCACGTTGTAATCCACTTTGTTTTCATGTGCCTCGTTTTCTTCTCGAATGGGTATTTCTTCTGTCGGGGTTGGTTCTTCCTGAACAACCACCTGCTTTCCTTTGTCTTTTGGACCCATTCTCGGAGGTAGAACTCTTCCACTTCTTAAGTTGACTTCTGTGATTTCTTCTAAGTTTAGCATTGAGTTTTCTGGTGTCTCCTTCTGAATTGGAATGACAGATTCTTCAGGATTAGCTTCGGAGTCTGAAGGCTCTAAC